>CM056050.1:230189792-230825480 GCA_029574335.1 Rana kukunoris | reverse complement strand
TTCTCCCCTTCGGTTATATTACCGTATTTGCCGGCGTATAAGACTACTGGGCGTATAAGACGACCCCCTAATTTTCCAGCTAAAATGTTGGTTTTGGGATATACTCACTGCATAAGACGACCCCTCACTGTGCCATTATTACATGCCTTGCTGTACCATTATTACATGCCTTGCTGTACCATTATTACATGTCTTGCTGTGCCATTATTACATTCCCTGCTGTGCCATTATTACATTCCCTGCTGTGCCATTATTACATTCCCTGCTGTGCCATTATTACATTCCCTGCTGTGCCATTATTACATGCCCTGCTGTGCCATTTTAACATGCCTCACTGTGTCCCACCATTCCCTACCTTCTCCTGTTTGCAGACTCCTTCTCCTGACGGCGGTCATCCATTATTCAAAAGCCGCGCTGTCATCCGACTCAGCCGTCCATTATTAAAAAAGCGCGCCTCCTCCTCAGGCTGTTCCATGATAGGCGGAACACCAATTTTCCCAGCAGAGCCTCTGTTCAGTGGTCCGCCTATCACGGATGTCCTCTCGTCCGAGGTCGAGGCTGAGGATGAGAAGGCATCCGTGATAGGTGGAACACTAAACAGAGGCTCTGATGGGAAAATTAGTGTTCCGCCTATCACGGAACAGCCTGTGAAGGAGGCGCGGCTTTTTAATAATGGATGGCCGCCGACTGACACACAGGCACACACAGGTACCCGGCGTATAAGACGACCCCCGACTTTTGGGGCATGATTTTACATGCAGAAAGTCGTCTTATACGCCGGAAAATACGGTATATGTTACTCTCAGTGATAGACCCTGACCAGACAGGCTTCATGCCCCGTAGGTCCACATAAATCTCAATCTCAGAAGGCTTTTTACTAACATACACGCTCAACACCTTAACGTGAGATCTCGGGCGGTGGCCTTCTTAGACGTGGAAAAGGCCTTTGATACGGTTGAGTGGCCCTTTTTGTGGGAAACGTTGCACAGGATTGGCTTTCCTCTGCTGTTTATCAATTGGGTTCCTCGGGTTGCTTGGGTGGTGGACTGTCTGTCCACTTCAGACTTTTTAGGGGAACTAGGCAGGGCTGCCCTCTTTCTCCGGCTTTATTCGCCCTTGCTTTCGAGCCAGAGGCGGAGGCACTCCGCACCTCACCGCACATTAAGGGTCTTCGGATTGGGTTGCTGGAGGAGAGGGTAGCTCTGTATGCAGATGAAATGTTGCTTTTCCTCAACGATGCAGGTCCGTCGCTGCAGGGGGCACTGTCTATTTTAAACACCTTTGTGGAGGTCACAGGGTTAAATTGGTCCAAGTCTTCTCCTCTTTCATGTGGGGCCCCTCTCCACCCAGATAACGACTAACGACCTTAATGAGGCCGCAAACGCAGGGTGGCATGGCATTTCCGGACTGTTAGGCCTCGTACACACGAGCAGACAGATTTGTTCAAATCTGTCTGTCCGACAGATTTGAACAAATCTGTCTGCTGGGATTTTAGTTTGCTCGCGTGTACACACGAGCAAACCAAAATCCCCGCCAGCAGACAGCGCGCTAACGTGTCGGTGACGTGGCGGTGACGTTGACGCCGCCACGTCACCGCACCAGGAAGTAAAACACTTCCGCGCATGCGTCGAAACCATTCGGCACGTGTGCGAGAAGACATGTCTGCTGGTTAGCATACTAACCAGCAGACATGTCGGGCGGACGGGTTCCCAGCCGACAGATTTCAAAGCATGCTTTGAAATCTGTCGGGTGGCCAAATCCGTCTGTTAGCCCGTACACACGATCGAATCTGTCTGCTGAAACGGTCTAGCAGACCGTTTCCAGCAGACAGATTTGATCGTGTGTACGAGGCCTTACTAGTACTAGTACTACCTATCTGCACAGTTGGTAACAGCAGCATGGTGGTTGCAGCCGGACAAAACAAACTCGTCAACTCTGCTGGAAGCTACAGTGGTCGGTTCGCTGGAAGCTCTTAAATTTGTGCTCTATCGGGGCCCTCGTGCCCTGTATCCCCTGACCCCCTCCATTCTTACCACCCTGCGGGCGTGGCAGGCAGGACTAGCCATTGGGAAATGTAAAGAGTCTGAAATCTCCCCAAATGCCCCGATCTGGCTGAATCCTAACCTACCTCACATTTGCAAAATTCCGGACACCTATGGATGGACAAAACACGTATTAAACTCATGTCGCATATAGGGTCACAAAATTCCCCACTCCCCTTCTCTCACCTCTCCTCCCTCTATAACCTGCCTAACCACTACCTATTCCGGTATCTTCATGTATCATGGCCCAGTCGGAGCTGGAGAGAACACTCAGATTTAGCTGTGACGCAAAACCCACCTCGCATCTATATTCATATTTGATCTTTGAGTCTCTCCCGCCCCTAGACAAACTCTGGACTAGTTGGCAGAATGATATTCCAGCTTTAGACAATGAGACGATGTCTGGGACCTCCCTTTCAGCTCCTTGGTCTCCATTCGAGACAGGTTGGTGTAATATAAAATTATCCATAGGGTCTACTTCACCCCACACTGACTTCACAAGATGAATCCTGCCCACTATTGGAGTGTTGGAGATGTGGCGCCTCACCTGGGGATTTCTCTCATATTTTCTGGCGGTGTTCGGGGGTCCAGCGGTATTGGGGGATGGTGTTAGATTTGATTAACACAGCTGCCTCGGTCACTGTGCCTTTGGTGATGGAGGTGTGTCTTCTAGGGCTCATAGGAGCCATGGTGCTGTCCTCTGCCAAACGCATGATGATTAGTCTGCTGATTTTTTACACACGTGAGAACAAGTCTGCACCCCCTTCACTAGTGCAATGGAAATGCTTGGTGAACAACAGTCTTCCTTTATACAAGGATACTTATGCAAATAGGGACTGCCCACTGAAGTATGGCAAGGTCTGGTGCACTTGGTTAGCTGAACCCGAAACAGCTTAGTGAGTTGGGGTGAGTCGAGGTATCATGGCAGAGGATTGTGCAACAACCCCATTGTATTCGCTAAGTCTGTGGCAGAGACTTTGTCCGACTTTGTCCGTGCATCGCACCGGGTGCTAGGTCAGTGAGAGAGGCCTATCCGGTGGTTGCGAGATCCAGTGCTGGAAGCTGTTTGTCCTCTGGATCCTAAGAAGTACCCGTGATCTGCAAACAAGGTATCTGAATCTCCCCTAACCCTCCACCCCTCTATTGTCGCAAGTTGTTTAATAAAAGCATTCTAAAAGAACAAGACTAATGCCGCGTACACACGGTCATTTTTTGCGATGAAAAAAAACGTTGTTTTTAAAACGTCATTTAAATTGATCGTGTGTGGGCAAAACGTTGTTTTTTGTCTTAAAAAAACGACCAAAAAAAAATTCCAACAAGCTTGAATTTTTTGTGTCGTTTTTCAAAACGTCGTTTTTTGTTTCACAAAAAGTCACCGTGTGTAGCAAAAACGTCGTTTAAAACTACGTTTTTCAACCCGCGCATGCCCAGAAGCTAGTTATGAAGCGAGCTTCAATGGAAAAGAGTGGTGAACGTAACCTCGCTTTTTGTGAAAAAAACGATGGTGTGTATGCAACATCGTCTTTGAAAAGTGACGTTTCAAAAACGTTGTTTTTTACTTCACAGAAAACGTCGTTTTTTTTCATCACAAAAAATGATCGTGTGTATGCGGCATAAGTGCTTGGTGCATACATCTGTGGGCGTATTTTCCTATATAGACTCCAAGTTCTGATACGGTGAACAATGAGGTAAAGGCAGACCCAAATCTACTATAGTAGCTCCTACGGTGGTAGTGCCACATATCTATCTATATATATATTATTATTTGTACCTTTTCCCATCTGAAATGTGGTTAAATGCTACTTACTTATAGTGTTGAGCAGAATATGCCATATTCGATTTCGCGATATATCTCGAATATATAGTCGAATATGAAATGATTGCGAAATTTCGCTATTGCGAATGCGAATGCGAAATTTCGAGAAATGCGGAATGGAGCACTCTGATTGGCTCAGAATATTCGTGATATTTTACAATACAAAATAATTGCGAATATTCGGCAAATGCGGAAGGAGCACTCTGATTGGCTCAGAATATTCGTGATATATTACAATACAAAATAATTGCGAATATTCGGCAAATGCGGAAGGAGCACTCTGATTGGCTCAGAATATTTGTGATATATTACAATACAAAATAATTGCGAATATTCGGCAAATGCGGAAGGAGCACTCTGATTGGCTCAGAATATTTGTGATATATTACAATACAAAATAATTGCGAATATTCGAGAAATGCGGAAGGAGCACTCTGATTGGCTCAGAATATTCATGATATATTACAATACAAAATAATTGCGAATATTCGAGAAATGCGGAAGGAGCACACTGATTGGCTCAGAATATTTGTGATATATTACAATACAAAATAATTGCGAATATTCGGCAAATGTGGAAGGAGCACTCTGATTGGCTCAGAATATTCGTGATATATTACAATACAAAATAATTGCGAATATTCGAGAAATGCGGAATGGAGCACTCTGATTGGCTCAGAATATTCGTGATATTTCACAATACAAGATAATTGCGAAATTTCGAGAAATGCGGAATGGAGCACTCTGATTGGCTCAGAATATTCGTGATATATTACAATACAAAATAATAGCGAATATTCGGCAAATGCGGAAGGAGCACTCTGATTGGCTCAGAATATTCGTGATATATTACAATACAAAATAATTGCGAATATTCGAGAAATGCGGAATGGAGCACTCTGATTGGCTCAGAATATTCGTGATATTTCACAATACAAAATAATTGCGAAATTTCAAGAAATGCGGAATGGAGCACTCTGATTGGCTCAGAATATTCGTGATATATTACAATACAAAATAATCGCGCGATATCGCTATTGCCGAATAATCGCATTGCGATTTTTCGGGAATATAAAATGATCATTGCAGCTACTCGGCCCAAGGTCTCTAATCATACCAGCAATGCTTTTAGACGTCGATGGGGATCTCTAGGATGTGATCTGTTCTAGAAAAAAAAATTGAAAAAATACGAATATTCGAAATAGCGAATATTCGCCGCGATATTCGAGTTATTCGCGAATACTCGAATATGCAATATTCGTAGCGAATATTCGCAATGCGAATATTCGTGAGCAACACTACTTACTTATGGAACCAATTTACACAGACTGTATGTTGCTTTCCTAAGACAAGCTGCTTTTTAGTCTCTATGTTTTATATGGTTTGTTTTAAATTAATTTGGTGATGTGCTTGTCTTCCACTAGCATATAGATCGGAATACAAAAAGTAGTTAAAACACTTTGACGAATCCACCTTCCTAATTGTGAACAAGATTAAGGTTTGAAGTATAATGCTTAGGAATGCAATGTAGCAATTGAAGGGTTACATTCCCGTTGTGAAAACTGCATGCCAAATCCAATAAGGTTTACTTTTTTTTACCATTGCAAAGATTTAATCTAAGCCCTTGCCATCTGTTCCATTTACTGACTAGGGATTTTTTTTTTTTTAAATAGGAACATATTTACCAGCACAACAGAGTAAGCAGCCAGCAGTTGCAATGAGCTGATTTATTGTGAAAGTGGGGAATAGTTTGCTGCTGGACGTGTACCTCACTGGTAGGGGGTTTCGCTGCTAACTGATTTCTGATCTTTGAGAACACAGGAATGCTGTTATTGCAGATTAGTACAGTAGGATAGATATGCAAACTTCTTTGAAGTGCTTAGAACTGGATTTCAATTACATACTTCTCAAAAATCCATTTGGTTGAAACTAAAATCAAAACTAATAAGAAAAGAAAAGATTAAATCTATTTTTTTTTTTTAATGATACCCATAACTGACTGTGCTTTACTCAAGTAGTTGCTTTAAGACCTGCATCAATGTGCTTTGAGCTTATGTCAATGGCATGAGTGTGACATCAGTTTGAAATGATCCTGTTAGGCCTCGTACACACGACCGAGGAACTCGCCGTAAAAGACACATCGTTTTCCTCGACGAGTTCCTTGTTAGGCTTGTCGAGAAACTTGACAAGCTTTCTTTGCGTACACACAGTCAAGACCAAATCTCCTCATTCTCAAACGCGGTGATGTACAAGACATACGACGGCAGAGAAAGTTCGTTCCACTGGCACAACCCTTGGGGCTGCTTTTGCTAATCTCATGTTACTGTGTGTTAAGTAAAAGTTTAGTAAGAGACAATTTGCACTTTTCAGTCTGTTACAGCGTGACAAATGTGCTATCTCCATTACAAACGCTACTTTTACCGAAGGTGCGTGGGTTTCTAAGCATACACACCAACGTATTTCTCGTCGAAAACCAGCCCGACGAGGAACACAGCGAGGAAATTAAGACTCCCGACGAGGAAAAAGGGAACCTGTTCTCTTTTTTTCTTGTCGAGTTCCATGTCAGTTTTCTCTCGATGAAAGCATACACACGACCGTTTTTCTCTCGGCAAAAAAGCTCTGCCACCAAGTTTCTTGATGGATTCTGTTGAGGAAAACGGTCGTGTGTACGAGGCCTAAGCCTTTACGCACACATTGAACTTAAAAAACACTGCTTATTTGCCTGTAGACGCAGCTCAATGTTATTCTATGGGCCAGATTCAGGTAGATGGGCGCTTCTTTACTTTGGAGTAACGTTTCTCATTTACGTTACTCCGCCGACACTTTCGGCGCAAGTACTGTAATTCACATAGCACTTGCTCCTAAACTTGCGCCGGAGTAACGAAAATGCGCTGGCGTAACCCGACGCAAGTGGAAGTGGGTGTGATCATATGTAAATGATGGGCGGAGCCCAGCGCAGAGGCTTACGTTCAGCGCATCATCCACGGAGCATGCGCAGTAAGTGAGGCTTCACTCGCCCCCTTGTGCGCATGCTCACAACTTCCATCATCACCACTTCACGGGAAACGTCAGCGCAATGCGTTCCGTTGGGCGTTTAAATGCGCCCGTAGATGCGCCATTCCGGCACTAAAGTATATCCTGTTCCCCCTCCCCGCAGTGAAGTTACTTTTGTTCTGAGATGGCTGCTCCCATTCCCCGCAAACACACAGGAGAAAGCTGAACTCTAAAGGCCAGGAGCTGTCAGCCGTCATCTTACGACATGGAGGAGACCTATGATGTCTTCCTCCATGGCTGTAAAAGTTGACAGACAAGCATGGACAGAGGTGTTGTCCTGCAAGTGGGGGTGCTCAGCTAGCTCTTATCGTCGGTAACGCTGCTGCTGTAGCTGCTCTCCTGCTGACCTGTGGCCGTCTGGAGTAAAGATAAAGCAGCTATTTGTAGAAATAACTTTGCGCCGGACGGACGAGATACGCGCGGCGCATGTAGCCAGCGTATGGTGCTAATCCGTTCGCGAATCGGGAAATATCCCTCATTTGCATATTTGCAGGGGAAATCAATAGGCGCGACTGATGCGCCAAGCGAAATTATGCGCTGACGAGACTCTGGCGTCGGAAAGTTAAGCCGATTTTCTGTCGCATCTAGTTTGGTGGGTACGGCCACATAGATACGACGGCGCATATTCACAGTTACGCGGCGCATATCGAAATACTCCAGCGCAACTCTACCTGAATCTGGCCATATGTGTCCATGCACATTAGGATGCTTAGAGGCAAATTTTAAACTCAGCATTTAGAGGCAGAAAAAAAAACTCCTGGTTTGTGTTTTTGGGTGGGGTTTTCTGGCAGAAAAAATACACTAATCTCCCAAATGACTGTCTAAAATGTTCTATATGAGTGCTTTGTTTCTGCCAACAGAGCTGGTGTTTTTTAACCACTTGTCCACCGCCCACCGACGGCGGGCGGAGGACTCAAATCCACTGACTGCACGTCATATGACGTCCAGTCATTTAAATAGGGAATGCGTGCGATCGCGTGCGCGCATCCCTGTACTGTCGGTAGCGGCGTGTCACGGAGACACCGCTCGTTACCGACAGGGGTGAACAGCAGCTTGGGTGCACTGTTAACCACGCGATCGGCCGTGATGAAGTCACGGCTGATCATGCATGGCAACACCCCCATAGTGCACGGCGCGTGTTCGCGATCGCGCCGCGCGAGCCCGTCGGTGGCAGCGTGTTCCCGGGAACACTGCTCGTCACCAACAATGGTACACAGCCATTGGTCAGGGCTGTGTACCACGTGATCAGCTCTGATCACTAAGTGTAAACAAAGAGCTGTGACTAACTGTTACCAGCTCTTCTCCCCTCACACATCGTTTCCAGTGTGAGGAGAGAAGAGCTAGAAGCAGTGAGTTACAGTTCTGTGTTACTGTAGTGTCTGCACAAACACCACATCTGTCCCTTTGCCCCCCCCCCCCCAGTTGTCACCAGTCACCCAATAGTCACCCATAAAGTGCACCTGTCACATAAAGAGACTGCCATCAGCGGTGCAACCGTCACCCACCAGTGACCGTACCCTGTCACCGTCACCCATCTGTGACCTGCCCTGTCACCCGTCACCCACCAGTGACCTGCCCTGTCACCCCTTTATGAAGAAAAAATACTAATTTGCTAAATTTTATGACAGAAACAAAGAAAAATTGGAAATTGCTGTGTGGACCCGTGCTACTCTTACCACATTATATTAACCACTTCAATACAGTGCACTTAAACCCCCTTCTTACCCAGACCAATTTTCAGCTTTCGGTGCTCTCACACTTTGAATGACAATTACTCAGTCATGCAACACTGTACCCAAAAAAAAATTGCATCCTTTTTTTTCACACAAATAGAGCTTTCTTTTGGTGGTATTTAATCACTCGTGGGTTTTTTATTTTTTGCGCTATAAATAAAAAAAGACAGTAGATTTTGTGAAAAAAATTGCATATCCTCAGTGTTACTGAACTGGTCAGAGGGCGATATGTCCCATCTCTCTGCCTGCACACAGAGAGATAATGATAATGCGCTTCATTCGATTAGGAAGTGCCCAGGTACACCTGGCACACCCCCCTTATGCCCATGTTTACCAGTTAATTGGCAAGAAAAGAGAAGCAAGCAGCACAAATCTATAATCCCACAATCTGGTGATAGTGAACCCACTGCTATTAACCTAATCCCTTACTGTACACATGTGAAATACATTCAATTCATTGCATAAAATAATTCATCTATCACACAAAAAAATAATTTGTTTCTATGGCCACCTCCATCTGGGCTGCATGGGGGATCTACGGGCGGGGGAGCTCTCCACGCTACTTCCCTGTGTGACGTCAGAGTGCCGACTGGTGCTCCAGGAGTCGCACGCTGCGGCGGCTGATGGCTGCAGCAGAGCGGGAGTTGCTTCCTCCCTCCTTACTGATCGGGGACCCGCTCCTCTTTCTACGGTGGAGTGGTTGCAGGGGGAGCGTGTGTGTCACTCTTGGTAGGTGGGGGGGGCTTGGCTGAGTGGTTTGGGGGTTCCCCAGTCGGGGGGAGGGGCTGTACGAGGTCTGCTCGTTCTCAGGAGTGAGTTAGGGGGGGGGCGGGCAGAGCAAGGTTCACTCCACATGGTGTCAGGGGGAAGGATCTGTGGCTATCAGCCTGGCCATATGCAGCATTCTATCCACACGGTATGTATACTCCTTACAACACAAGTTCAGCTCCTTTCATGTGTATACTCCATGTCCAGCTCTGTTTTTCACTTCTGTCATGCATCTCCCCCTGTCTCAGGTTTCTGGTTGCTTTTTGTTTTCATGTTTCTTGTGCGTCCACATGTCACGGTTCTCACGGTTCAGGGTCGCATGCGACTACTTTTTTCATTCAGTATCTTTTTCCCATGCGTTTCATTTCCCTTGCATATTATGTCTCTGATGCGATTATGTCTGATGGTAGTTCTCATGCGTTTACATTTCTCATGGTATTTTCTCATGCGGTTCATTTCTCATGCAATTACGCTTTCACATGGTAGGTTCTTATGCGTTGACGTTTTTCATGGTAGTACTTGTGCATTATGTTTCTTGTGTGGATACATTTCTCGTGCGATTGCGTTCGTGTGGTAGTTACTCAGGCGTTTACGTTTCTCACGTTAGTTGCTTATGCGATTATGTTATCATGCGATCACCTTTCACATGGTGGTCTCATGCGATGGCGTTTTGCGTGGTAGTTGCACATGCGATTGCGTTGCGTTTGCGTTGCGCATGCTTGTGTTGCGCATGCGATTTACGTTCCATGCGATTCACGTGGTAGTTGCTCATGCGATTCACATTTCTTGTGGTAGTTGCTCATGCGATTTACGTTTCTCGTGGCGGTTGCTCATGCGATTCACGTTTCTCGTGGCGGTTGCTCATGCGATTCACGTTTCTCGTGGTGGTTGCTCATGCGATTCACGTTTCTTGTGGTGGTTGCTCATGCGATTCACGTTTCTCGTGGTGGTTGCTCATGCGATTCACGTTTCTCGTGGTAGTTGCTCATGCGATTCACGTTTCTCGTGGTAGTTGCTCATGCGATTCACGTTTCTCGTGGTAGTTGCTCATGCGATTCACGTTTCTCGTGGTAGTTGCTCATGCGATTCACGTTCTTGTTGTAGTTGCTGATGTGATTACATTGCTGATGCAATTACGTTCTCATGTGTTTACGTTCGCATGTGTTTACGTTTCTCTTGGTAGTTGCTCATGCGTTGTCGCATTGTAGTCGCTCATGCGATTATGTTTCTCATGGTTGATTATCATGCGATTAGGTCTTCGCATGCGGTTACGTTTCGCATGTTTTTCTCACGCATCTACGTGTCTCATGCAATTTTATTTCTCATGGTTTTCACGTTCTCAGGCTTTCACGTGGCACATGCTAGTCATGTTCTTGCATGGTTGCGATTCATGTTCTCATGCAATCACGGTTGTCGAGTGTACACTTTTCTCTTGTTTTTTTTTTTTTGTTCTCATGTTCTTCCATTTCTCATGCTATTTCACGTGTCTACTTTCCATTTTACGCTGCGTTTCTCACGCTATTCATGTTCGCACGTGTCTACGTTCCTCGTTCAGGTTTCTGTGGTGATGCATTACGTGTCTCACGTTCTCCTGCGTTTTACTTTTCTTACAATTACGTTTCTCATGTGTCATGTTCTCAGATGTTACGTTTCTCATGTTTTGTTTCCCATGCTATTTTATGTTTTCCGTTTCTCATGCAATTTTACGTTTGTACTTTTTTACGTTACGTTTCTCACGCCATTCATGTTCTCATGTGTTTACGTTACTCATGCAGGTTTCAGTCGTGATGCTTACGATTCCGTTTCTCAGGGTATTTTTTATGTTCTCAGGCATTTACGTTTCCCATGTTTTTGTTTCCCATGCTGTTTGTTTTTAGGTGTGTGCGTTTCATGCAATTTACGTTTCTCATTCAGGGTTCAATTGGGAAGTTTTCTGGTTGGTATGTTCATTTTGATTCATGGCATTCCCCGCCGGGGGGGGGGGGTCACCCATCACGTCTACGTTTCATACATCTTGACATTTCATCTCTCACAATGACCTGACACATCTTCAGGTTCATCAGGCCTGAGTGTACGTTTTTAATTTGCCTGCTACGCCTCAGGTTGCTCGGCCTTGGTAAGTCACGGGTTTGTCACTTTCTCAGTCCAGCTGCACTAGTCCTACACTTACCTACATTTCATTTTCATAATCTGGGCATGCATGTTAGGTTATGGCCGCTCTCCACTGCTGGGTACCTGTCACGTCTACAGGTACGGTCGGATTGAGATGTTTCGTTTCTAATTGGCTTGTACAGTGGCAAGTCTCCTCATCCGTTTCTCATACGTTTTCATGCATCTCGGCTTTGCATTTCTCACACGTTAACCTGACACGTCTTCAGGTTCATCGGGCCTGAGTGTACGTTTTTAATTTGCCTGCTACGCCGCAGGTCGCTCGGCCTTTGCATTCATGGGGTTGTCACATTCTCGGTCCAGCTGCGCTAGTTCTACACTTACCCACATTTCATCTTCTTAGTCTGGGCATACATGTTAGTTCATTGCCACTCTCCACTGCTGGTTACCTCTCACGTCTACGGGTACTGTCGGATTGAGATGTCTCGTTTCTAATTGGCTTGTGCAGTGGCAAGTCTCCTCATCCGTTCTCATACGTTTCATGCATCTTGGAATTAATTTCTCACACGTTAACCTGACACGTCTTCAGGTTCATCAGGCCTGAGTGTATGTTTTAATTTGCCTGCTACGCCTCAGGTTGCTCGGCCTTTGCATTCATGGGGTTGTCACATTCTCAGTCCAGCTGCACCAGTCCTACACTTACCCACGTTTCATTTGCACAGGCTGTGCATACATGTCACGTTCATATCCGCACGTTAGTTCATGTCCACTCTCCACTGCTGGTTACCTGTCGCGTTCACAGGTTCTGTCGGATTGAGATGTTCGTTTTAATTGGCTTGTGCGATGGCAAGTCCCCCTCATCCGCTTCTCACGGCTTTCATTACATTTTTCATACGTCACATAATCTCGTCACTTACATCACCTTCCCGACATGTCTTCAGGTTGTTAGGCTTGAGTGTTACGTTTTCCGTTGGCCTGCTTTGCCTCAGGTTGCTCTGCCTCGTCAGTTCCCTAGACTGACACGCTCTCTGTCCTGCTCTACATCACTGCATGTGTCAATCACGGACACTTACGTAGGTAGGGGTAAGGGGAGGTAGGGGTTTTCCTTTTCCTAAGGTAAGTTGGGGCTTGTTGGTTTTGTTTAACGATGTCTTGCTTCTTTGCAGAGTTCATGTCACGGGCAGCAGATATCGCAGATTGTGCCGTCATCCATCCTTCTCCAGTTACGGGTTTCTTCACATGGTTGTGCACCCTCCTTGTATATTCCGATTTTGTCATAGACGAAGCTTGATCTTCAAGTCCTTTTTCATACAGCCCGGAAACTCGTGACTCGGCCTGGGATATCTTCCAGGCGTTCCTATCTCGGTATCCTGGGTTCTTTTCTCACAAACATGCCAGTACCTACTTGCGTTTGCTTTCTTTTGCCACTTGCAGCTTCAAACGGGTTTAGCTGGGTCCAGGACATTCTGGGCGCTAGACCGTTGCGGACATACTCAGGGATAGGCCACTTTTCCTTTTCCCTAGTACCCCCTCCCTGCTAGCACAGGGCATGACACTTACTCATTACCTGCTTCCTATCTAGGGTAGCACTTCATCATTCACTCCGGGCCATGGTTTCAGTACAGGTGCAGTTTCTGCTGCTATTTGTAGGGGGTTTGTTTTCTTGTTGTTGAAGAATTAGGTGGGCGGTAGGTAGCTTTCTTTTCCAGACATATCCCAGTTCACATGTCAGTCACAGGCATTCTTGCATTAGGGGCTTGTGGTACATTCAGTTACTTTCATTTCAATCCCTTCCCTAGCTCATCCTACTGTGTTATTTTTGGCCCCTTTTAGGCATACTGACCACGTGACCCCGGCATACCTCAGGTCAATTTCCCTCCGCAGGTAGTTTTCCCTGTTTCCCCTCAGTCCTTTCCCTAGCACGATTACCTGAGACTCTGAGTACAAGTGTTAAAGGCTGACTGCAGGTCAAGCCTGTATTTGTAGGAGGAGTCGGGAGGTATTTAAACCCACCCTCCTTCCTCCTTTTGGGCGTCGGTTTTCTGGTGGCCCACCCACCCATCCCCTTTTTATTGCATTTCTTCTTTCACTTCTACTTGGGTATGCCCCCTTTTAGGCATACTGACCACGTGACCCCGGCATACCTCAGGTCAATTTCCCTCCGCAGGTCGTTTTCCCTGTTTCCCCTCAGTCCTTTCCCTAGCACGATTACCTGAGACTCTGAGTACAAATGAATAATATTTTATTGCACTCAGCACTTTTTGTTCACTGTGTCAGCACACCATTTTTTCTTTTGTACTTTTTTTTAACAGCATTTGCACTTTATCTGTTTTCATAGAAACAAATGATTTTTGTATGATATATTAATTATTTTATGCAATGGATTGAATGTATTTCACATGTGTACAGTCAGGCCACGTACACACAAGGAGACATGTCCGATGAAAACGGTCCACGGACCGTTTTTTTTAATCAATAGATTTTTATTAAGGTTTTGTTTTTTAACAGAACAATGCAAAATAATGCAAAATAATGCAGTACAGTGTGGATCAATGCAATATAAGTCAATGTAGTCGGAGCACTGCATAAAGCATAACATCATAGCAAGTAATGACTCAGGATAACACAAGAGCGAGCACAAGTATGACGGTCAAACAACATCATGACATTTCAACAAGGTGCAACTAGACTATTATCTGTATCAGGATTCCAATCTCGGAAGCTGCTACCATGTAGCGATAGAGCAAAGGGTAGGGCACCTTTGAAATGCTTGGCCCCAGGGAGGGTCACCTCCGACTCCAGACACCCCCAACTGGGTTCACGACTGTGTCCCGAGCTCCGAGGTGGGCCCCCCCTCAAGTTCCTAAAAATTGGTCCAAGAAGTCTTATGGCAAGGCAAGTGGACTCATGGAATTTCTGTCATACCAGGATGTCCATAGGTGCCATTGTTTTGTCGTATCTTCTTTGTGCTTATCCCTAAGTGCTAGCACTTTCTCATATGTACAGTGTAATTGTGTAGTCTGTACGACATCCCCTATAGTGGGGGGCACAGGATTTTTCCAGTTCCTTGTAATGCTGAGTCTAGCGGACAACAGAATATGTAGGACAGTATGTCTAGCGTGGAATGGAACTTGGTCCAGATCGAGCGACAGGACCGATCACCCTGTGTTTTACTGAATTTGGACAATCTGTCAGGGGTTAAGTACCATCTCTGCGTAATTTTGGTGGATAGTTCCCAGAGGGTAGAACAACTAGTAACTTTAAATGTGGCCGTGTAGGCTTTAGCCCATTGCTGGGTGGTGTATGGACTACCTAATTCCAGTTCCCATTTGAGCAGGGCAGGTGATTTTGAGAATATGGACTTCTGTTGGAGAACATTATAGAAAATTGAGGTACCCTTTTGGGAGGGTGAGGAGTGTGTAAGAAAGGACCAAGTGGGCAGAGGTATGCGACGTTCCCAGTGGGGAGAGGCAGACAGGAAGTGTCGAGTTCTAATGTAAAGATAAATGTCAGAATTGGGTAAGTTGAATTCTGTTGCAAAATGGGGAAAGATTTATTCCTACCATTTGTGAATAGATCATCGATAAACAGTAATCCTTTTTCACGCCAATGTTTGTAGGATATCATGTCTATGTTAAATTGTAGAGTTTCGATTGGGATTTTTAAGGGGGTGTTGTCGGGGTATCCTTGGCAGATGTGAACAAATTTGTTCCACGCACGGATCGTGGCAGACATTGTGGGGGAGTTTAGTTTTAGAAGTGGTAGAGAGCAACCAGGAGGCTAGTGAAGAGTTAGGGAGGAGAGCGGATTCCAACCTTCCCCACGGAGTGCGTGGTTCAGGTAGAAACCACTCTCTGGATTGGGTAAGGACCGTGGACAGGTAGTAATGGTGAAAGTCCACATAGCCTGTGCCTCCTGCCTTACGGTTCTTAATAAGGATGGAGTGCGCGCTTCTGGCCTTTTTCCCCTGCCATATGTAGGAGGATAATATAGACTGAAGGGACTTGAAGTATTGAGTCGGTATGTTAATTGGTAGAGTCCTGTATAGATACAAGATCTGGGGTAAGTGAAACATTTTGAAGGCCGCTAGGCGGCCCGTCCAGGATAATTCCTGAGATGCCAACTTGTGTAGATCAGTTTGAAGTTTAATACGAAAAGGGATATAATTGTAGCGGAATAAGTGGCTAGTAGACTTTGTTAGTTGGATGCCAAGGTAGGTGATGCTATTGTCCGCCCATGAGTACGGGTAAAGTTGTTGCAATAAGAGACTAGTGGTGGGGTTAATTCCTAGGTTTAAAACATGACATTTAGCTTCATTGACTTTGTAGTAAGATACTTTACTGAAACAAGCTAGCGCCTCTTGGACCGCAGGGAGTGACGAGGATGGGTCAGATAGCATGAGTATGACATCATCAGCAAAAAGGCTGATTTTTTGTTCTTGTCCTCCTACCATTATACCAGTTATGAGTGGGTTTGTACGGATGGATTGGGCTAGTGTCTCCATTATCAGGTTGAAGATCAGGGGGGAGAGGGGGCAACCCTGTCTTGTCCCATTAGTAATAGTGAAAGGGGAAGACAACGAGTCAGCAGAGTACACTCTGGCCGAGGGATTAGAGTATAATGCCATTATTGCACTATGGATGTGGCCCGTGAATCCAAATTTAGTGAGAACCGAAGACAGGAACCCCCAATGTACTCTGTCGAACGCTTTTTCAGCGTCTAGGGACAAGAGTACAGAGGGGGTTCCAGATGTTCCTGCTTGATGAATGACATTTATCATCCGCCTTGTGGCATCCGATGCCTGTCTTCCTTTTGTAAAACCTGATTGGTCCGTGTGGATGAGTGTGGGGAGGATGTCATTCATTCTATTGGCTATCAGTTTGGCATATAGTTTGGTGTCCACATTGAGGAGGGAGATTGGGCGAAAATTTTGGGGCAAGGTCGGTTCTTTACCTGGTTTAGGGAGAGTTACTACCGTCGCAGACAACATATCTGGGGGGAAAGACGAGGATGTCGCTGCTAGATTAAAGACTTTACAGAGGGTAGGGATTAGGACATCCTGGAACTTTTTATAGTATTCCCCTGTGAAACCATCGGGTCCTGGCGACTTGGCATTGGGTAGGTTATTGATTGTGTTTTCTAGTTCAGCGGCCGTAAAGGGTGCATTAATCGATGCTAGTTGGGATTCAGACAATGAAGGAAGACTAATTCGTTCTAGGAAAGTTGCTATTTCTTGTAGGGATGGTTGGGTCGTATTTTTGTCATTCTTTAAGTTATACAGGTCAGCATAATAAGTGCCAAAAGCATTCGAGATATCGTGGGGTTTCATCAATTTTTCTTTGGTGTGGGGGTGGGAAATGTATGAAATTTTTGATTTAATTCTGTGACCTCGTATTTTTAATGCTAACAACCTGCCTGCCTTATTCCCTGTTGCGTAGGATGTGGCCCTAACTTTTGTACAAGCTTTTTCAAATGAGTCTAAAAGTAACGATCGTAACTCGTGGCGGAGGGAAAAGATTCTAGCTTGCAGATAGGAAGAAGGCAGAGTCTTATTTTGGGATTCAGCGAGCTCTATATCAGCTGTCAGTTGATCTATTTTTCGTGCTCTAGCACGTTTCGCTCTAGCTCCTAGTTGTATAAATACTCCTCTAACTACCGCTTTGTGGGCAGCCCACACCACCACCGGGTCAGCCACTGAGTGGGAATTTAGGGAGAAGTATTCTTCCAGACGTTGCTGTATAAGACCAGCAGTGTGCCTGTCTCGTATTAGGGAGTTGTTAGCCCTCCAGAGATAAGAATTTGTCGGGGAGACCTGAGAGTCAACAGTTATGCTGACAGGGGCATGGTCCGACCAAGTGGTGGGGTGGATCGTTGAGGCAGTGATTCTCTGGAGTAACGACCTATCAGATAAGAACAGGTCTATCCGCGAGTAGGTGTTGTGACGCGGGGAGAGAAAGGTATAATCTTTTTCACTTGCATGACAACACCTCCACACATCAAACAATTCATTCATCGATATAAAGCTTTTCAAGGGAGATGCATGTCGCTTGGGGCCTGCAGTGGAGTCCATAACCTGGTCTGGGACAAGGTTAAAGTCTCCGCACAGTAGGAGATGACCTTTTTGGGACTTTTTAACCTTCTGCATAACAGATTTAAGAAATGGTATTTGACGCACATTGGGTGCATAAAGTGAAGCCAAGGTATATTGAACATTGTTAATTAAACAAATTAAAATAATAAATCGACCCTCTGGGTCAAGTATACTGTATTGCAACTGGAAAGAGATTGTGTCCCGGACAGCAATCAACACTCCCCTCTGCTTCTTCGTATAGGAAGATGTAAAGACATGGGGGAATTGACGGTGTTGGCAGCGGGGGTGTGATTGATGTAGCAGGTGAGTCTCCTGAACGCACAAAATGTCGCAGTTAAGCGACAATGCAGACTTCCACATGGAAGAGCGTTTGACCGGATGATTTAGTCCTTTTGCGTTCAGCGACAGTATGGAGAACGACATAGTGTCCAGATAAGGGATCAAAGTGCAAGAATGAAGACTTACAGTTACCAGAAGACGGGTAAACGTCTCTTATACTCCTGTTCAAGCTGAGATGGATGAGGTTCCTGTGCGAGAGTGCTCCGAGGCTGGAATTCAGGTGAGGGCTACAAAACAGTCAAAACCAAAATTAATAACAAAAGAAATAAATACAAATCAGCAGGTTGGACAAAGCCTTATTGCTGAGCAACTGAGGGGTAAAGTTTTGGCTCAAAAACGAGGAGCAGGGAGAAAAAAAAAAACGGTCAACAAAAACAAGCGCAGCATACAGGCTGCTAGCCGGTGCGGACTGCTGCATAGAAGAGCATGTGCCTGATGTCATCTATAGTTGGCTCAATGTATCTTGGTAGCAAGTTGTTCCGTACGGCGGGGGCTCCTGTGGGATGGAGGAGGTTTCTCCATTGGGTTAGGGTAAGCTTTTGGTAGCTCCGGAATGATGCCCCAGGAGAGAAGTAGCTTTGCTCCCCCCTCAGCAGTGGAGATAGTGTGCGGGATTCCATTGTGTGTTACCAGGATGGTGGCAGGGTGGCGCCATTTGTAGATTATTTTGTGGTTTGCAAGGGCCTTGGTCACGGAATGTAACTGCCTCCTCATCTGAAGTGTGTGTTGGGAGAGATCAGCATACATTTGGATGTCAGCATAGGGAGCAGGGAGCGTGCGGAGTGCTCTGGCCTTGGATAGAATCTGTTCTTTCGCTTGGTAGAAATGGACACGGAGGAGCACATCCCTCGGGACTGTGTCCGCTAGGTGGCTCGGTTTGGGGAGCCTGTGGATGCGATCCACCGTTAGTTCAATAGGGGATAGTTCAGGCAATAGAGTGGAAAACAGGGTGCCCGCGTATGTGTGGAGGTCTGCAGGGAGGACAGATTCTGGGACACCCCTAAGTTTTATATTATTGCGTCTGGACCTGTCCTCGAGGTCTGCTAATTTGGCCTTGACCCATTCATTATCTTCTTTCTGAGCCATACATTCATCCACAAGATCATTCACAGTTACTGTGCACTCCTCCATTTTTTCCTCCATATATGACACCCTATTGCCCATGTGCTGCATGCCAGTAGAGAATTTATGCATCAATGAGGACAGGTTGGACATCAGTGAGGATTGCAGCAGCATCAGCATGTCCTTCATGGTGGAATCCAAAACTGGCTGCCCTGTTGTGGGGAAGGCCGCAATGGAGGATTGCAGTGAGGAAATGGCGTCAGGGTTGTGGAGCATGGTACTCACATTTCCATGCTGCTGTGATGGATCCAGGCGCATCCGCGCCTTTGCAGGACTTCCAGTGCCGGGGGATATCGGAGGGGATCCTTCCTGATGTGGGGATGACATTCCCCCTGATGTGTCTTCCTGGTCACTGCCAGGGAGGTCCGTGTAGGCCACAGGCATCTGTCCTTTCTCTCCAGCGGCGCCATCTTTAGCTAGGCCCCGCCGAGCGGGCTGAAACGAGAAGGCCGTGAGCTTCTGGAGGTAACGTTCCTCCTTTCTTTTGCGGGACATTGGTTCCCGGGGTCCTCCTACGTCTCGGACGGTGGATCGTGCGATCGCTAGTGCGGTATGGCTGCTGAGGATTCGTCGCTGTATGTCCGGCTAGCGGGAGCTCCGGTTCTAGGCGTACATTCTTCTCGCGCGCAAGCCACGCCCTCTCCACGGACCGTTTTCATCGGACATGTCTCCTGCAGGATTTTGGTCCAGCGGTGTGTACACACCATTGGACGAAAATCCCCTCGGACAGAGAACGCGATGACGTGGCGGTGATGTTGCCGCCGCCACGTCACCAAACCAGGAAGTAAAATGCTTCCACACATGCGTCAAATCTATGCGACGCATGCGGGGGATTTCGGTCCGCTGGTTAGGCGTACTAACCAGCGGACATGTCCGACTGAGGCGGCGTACACACGACCGAGGTTCTCGCTGGAAACCAGCGAGAACCTCGCTGGAAGCTGCATTCCAGCGAGGACCTCAGCTGTGTGTACATGGAGCGCTCGCCCCGCCCGTCGGGAATCCCGTCGAGCGAAAAGAGAGCACGCTCTCTTTTTGCTCGATGGCCCGCCTGGATGAATGGCTGGTTGCCATTCCCGACGGGCGGGTCGCCGATTTCGACGGCCGGCAGAGAACCTCGACGGGCGGAACGATGTGTTCTGCCCGTCGAGGTTCTCTGCCGTGTGTACGCGGCCTGACAGGTTTCCAGTGGACAAGTTTTAAAGCATGTTTTAAAACTTTTGTCCGCTGGAAACCTGTCCGCTAGGCATTACACACGATCTGATATGTCTGCTGAAACTGGTCTGCGGACCAGTTTCAGCGGACATGTTCGATCGTGTGTACGCTGCCTAAGGGATTAGGTTAATGGGTTCATTATCACCAGATTGTGGGGTTATAGATTTGCACTGCTTGCTTCTTTTTTCTTGCCAAAAATGGAGACTTGCATAACTCTGGCTATAAACTTGCGGGGCTCATGCTGTAAACTTGCAGGGCTTGTGCTGTAGACTTGTGGGGCTGATGCTGTAGACTTGCGGGGCTCATGCTGTATATTTACGGGGCTCGTGCTATAGACTTGCGGGGCTCTTGCTGTAGACTTGCGGGGCTTTTGCTATAGACTTGCAGGGCTCTTGCTGTAGACTTGCAGGGCTCTTGCTATAGACTTGCAGGGGTCTTGCTGTAGACTTACCACTGAAAATTTGCTCTTGCTAGAGACTTACCACGCAAATTTGCTACTAATTGAAAAAGTGTCAACTAGAACTTGTGCTTCAAGTTCTCTGCAAGTGTATAAGGCCCCTTTCACATGTACGGATCCCATGAGGATTCGTACATGTGTATCCGCTTGCTTAGCGTAGATCGCTCCGTTGATCCCCGCTGAGCCGGCAGTTGACAGTGTTCTTGTAAAACTGTGTAGGGACTGCCCTGTCAGATCTCTGTTCTCCCCTATCGGGGGATCGGAAGAACATGGACCGTCTGTCCGTGTTCGCTCGATGCGCTCTGCAGCCGGATGGAAAATTTGGATTTTCCTCCGTCTGCAGAATCGGAGCATTGCGGACACCGATGAGATTGGGTGTCAGTGGATGTTCATTCGCTGACACCCGCTATCTCATAGGGATTAATGTATGTCCCTTTTTCATCCGTAAACGGATGGATGAAAAAGCAGACATACTGTCCGCATGTGTGAAAGGGGCCTAACTTGCAAGGGAAGATGTGCAGCAAGTTCACACCACTTACAATTCAATACTGCCACAAATGTGTGGCAAGTTATCCTTGCTATCTGGGAGATTGTGCCTTAGGCCGCCGTACACACGACCGGTTTCCTCGACAAAATCCATCAAGAAAATTGGTGGCAGAGCTTTTTTGCCGAGGAAAACGGTCGTGTGTATGTTTTTCGTCGAGAAAACTGTTGTGGATCTCGGCAAAAAACAAACAAACATGTTCTCTTTTTTCTCGTTGGTAGTCTCAATTTCCTCATCGTGTTTCTCGTCGGGCTGGTTTACAACGCGAAACACGTTCGTGTGTATGCTTAGAAACCCACGCATGCTCAGAATAAAGTATGAGACGGGAGCGCACCTTCGGTAAAAGTAGTGTTCATAATGGAAATCGCACATACGCCACGCTGTAACAGACTAAAAAGCGCAAATCGTCTCTCACCAAACTTTTACTTAACACGCAGTAACATGAGATTAGCAAAAGCAGCCCCAAGGGTTGTGCCAGTGCAATTAAACTTCCCCTTTATAGTGTCGTCGTACGTGTTGTACGTCACCACGTTTGAGAACGACGAGATTTTGTCTTGACAGTGTGTATGCAAATAAAGCTTGTCAAGATTCTCAACAAGCCTGACAAGAAACTCGTCGAGGAAAACAACGTTTCATTTACGATGAGATTCTCGGTTGTGTGTACGAGGCCTCATTGTTGTGGGGTGGGTTTGAAGTGTGCTAAAGGTCCGGTTTTGTGTGTGATGCACGGCGGGTTGTGGCTGTGTTGAATGGTGGGTTTTGCCTGTGTGTTAGGTTGGGTTGCAACTCAGACAAAACCCACCCTTCAACACAGCCACAACCCGCCCTGCAACAGTGAGGCTCAATCTGACAGCTACGGTCTCCCTCCTCTGTTTGCATATCTTTCAATTCTTCCCATCAAATGTTATCTTCCATCGAAAAATGCCTTCTGCGGTGTGCGAATGTGCCATGGTGATATCATGACAGCTGATCGGAAAATCAGCTGGAGTGCCCATCCGTACTGTGCATTCACAGGCACTTTTCGACGGAGGGCACTATTCGATAGAACACTGGTAATGGTGGTGCCACACTGATTCCCAAAAGTAGTTCCTGCACTACTTTTGGCGACTTCGGGGCAATTTCAATAGACATCTGAGCATTAACCCGCACAAATGTCTTTTAAATTGCTCCCAAACACGCATGATATGCAGGTTTGAAATTGTGTGATTTCAGCTAAACTCACACAATTTCAAACCCGCCCTCAGTGAGAAAGAGGGCTAAACCCTGGAAGCTGATTGGTTTCTATGCACAGCTGATTTTGCACACTTCAGTTTTAGTAAATAACCCTCACTGTCTGGATTTTGATCTATTAATCGGAGCCAGATTAGTTCTGAGAGATCGGGAATGACAGCTTACATGTTTCTCTTGGCATACATTTGGGCTTTCTGACTTTTGCAGAGCTGTAGATCTTGCTAGATAGCATTCACACTTTACTTGTTGATTTCACTTATTTTCTGAAAGTTCCACAAACCGTTCTTTAGAAGGTGTTCTTATCACCTTTTGCGGCGCATTTCACATTATAACAGGGCACACCACAATACTGAAAGTTTATAAATGCTTGGCTGTTACACCTGATTTCAAAGGAACGGAAGTTTAGTAAACAAGGTACACAGCCAAATTACAATGTTCTGCGGTATTCGGTGATGTGTGAAGTGTGTTATTGGCCTTTAGTAATAGGACACCTTAATCCTTCGGAAATTCATATCTCTATGTCAAATTTGCCACTTGTACTACAGTATAATTGTATTCAATTTTTCACTTCCTGACTGCCAACTTGCAGGATGCCTATACCTGTATATAATTTCACAGATTCTGAACTGTAAAGTTGTGTTGAAAACTGTGCAGAGCTGAATAACTTGAAGCTTTCATTATGTATCTTAACAGGAATAGCAAATACTTTCCTAAACGTATCCCTTAGCAATAATAATAATATTAGAAAATCAATGTTGTTACATTTGTTGTTAGCTTGATCGTGTTTATTGCACACATTCAAATGCTTTTGTTCTTGTAACTAGTTGTTAATGTAGTTGTATTGCCTGTGTCATATGTTTGTTGTATCCTGGAAATGATGGATTCACATGCTGTTGTTGCAGTTTGTAGTGCCATGGCTGATCAATTCCCTTATGTTCATATATATTAATGCACCTAGCTTGTCTCTATGTGCTAAATAAACAGGCAACGTTTTGTTTTGGCTCACACAGGGGCTGATTTATTAAAACTGGGGCATGCAACATATAGTGCAGCTGTGTATGGTAGCCAATCTGCTTCTGTCTTCAGCTTTTTCAATTTAAGTGTTACTAAACCCACAACAGTAAAATAAGTCTGTGTATGCAGTAAAGCATGCTTGATGTGCTTACTGCGGAACCCAAGGAATTAATCATGTACATTACGTAAAAAGACTGTTTGATCCTGTCTTCTCTTATCATCCCCTTCTTCCACCTCATTCCATCTCCTGATAGAACAGAGCCTTTGGGGTACTCTGCACATGCTCAGTTTGGTATGTATTGCTAGAGGTTTTTTTCTTTTCTTGGGATGGTGTATATGATTGGCACAGGGTCAATCAACACTGTCCAGTCAAAGGTTCAGGGGCCCTGCAGCTTCATAGGACAGTCAGAGGAGAATGAAAACTCCTCCTACAAGCTTTAACAAGACACTCATAGAAGTGTTAAGACTGCTATATACCGCTGATTAGAAAAGGTATTTAGCAGTTTATGTTTAGTAAACTTATTGCATTTCCATGTTCTGTGCACTGTGGGAGACCAGATAGAGTGAATGCAGGGTACTGGGTTTAGTAACACTTTAACAGCCTCCCGCCCAACATCATATGACGTTGTCAACTTTGAGCAGTGATATCTGAATGATGCCTGCAGCTACAGGCATCATTCAGATATCTTCTTTTAGAGTCGGCGATTCCCTGCACCATAAGAACAATCATAGCGGCTGTTAAAGGGGAGGTTCCCCTAAAAAGAAACTTTTAACATTGCATCTATCCTCTTAATCACATCTAGAATCGGCTGGTAGTTTTAAAAAAATCCGTCCGTACATACCATTTTCTTCATGCAGCCTCACCGCAGCTTCCGGGTATGATGGTAGGGGATGGGCGTGCCTACTTGATTGACAGGCATCCGATCGACGCATACAGCGCGTCACGAGATGCCGAAAAAAGCCGAACGTTGGTGCGGCTCTATACGGCGCCTGCGCACCAACGTTTGGCTTCTTTCGGCATCTCGTGACGCGCTGTATGCGTCGATCGGATGTCTGTTAATCAAGTAGGCACGCCCATCCCCGACCATCATACCCAGAAGCTGCGGTGAGGCTGCATGAAGAAAATGCTATGTATGGACGGATTTTTTTTAAAACTACCAGCCGATTCTAGATGTGATTAAGAGGATAGATGCAATGTTAAAAGTTTCTTTTTAGGGGAACCTCCCCTTTAAACCACTTAATCGTTCTTATAGGCAGGAGGGGGGAAGTCCCCTCCTGCTGCCCTCTGGTCCTTCTCTTGGCTCGCCTCTGCCATCGGCGAATGGGAGAACGAACCAACCAGTTTAGGATGTTGACCATAGAGATTTACGGCTGGCCAAATGGGCCCCGAAGTCTCTATGATCGTTCGAAGGCCGGGCGCTGTGTTATGACGTCACGCCTGACCTCTGCATTTGAAAAAATGCTGCCGCCTCGACCGGGAAGCTAGGATCCTTTTTTTTTATTTCAGGCTTCCCAGCCTACAGTTGAGATCTGGGAACTTATTTACCACATATCTCACTGTAGACCTGTCACGCACTATTCCGATTACAAGGGGTGTTTACATTCCTTGTAATAGGAGTAAAAGTGATATATAAAATACAAATAAAAATGTTAAAAAAAGCATCAAACTAGATGTAAGTAAAATTAACAATAATACACATACATATATATATATATATATATATATATATATATATATATATATATATATATATATATACAGTACAGACCAAAAGTTTGGACACACCTTCTCATTCCAAGAGTTTTCTTTATTTTCATGACTATGAAAATTGTAGACAGGGCCGGCGCTACCACTAGGCGGATTTGGCGTCCGCCTAGAGAGCACTGCCGCCTAGAGCGCACTGCCGCCTAGAGCGCACTGCCGCTATTACTCCCGAGTCCCACACTGTCCTCCACAAAATGCTGGCAGCGCCCTCAGCCCTGACATGTCAAACAGCCCCCCCCCAGCGCGGCTCGAGTTCTCCGCTCCGAGTGACATTAGTGTGTCTGTGTCAAAGGATAGGTCCCCCCCAGCCTGGGCGCCCACCGCTGTTTCATGTGATGTGTCATGTGATAATACAGTACTGAGTGTGTGTCATCAATGATCCTGAAGAGCCGACTCACATGAGGCAGCAGCAGCCCCTCCCTTCTCAGCTCTCTGTCCACACTGACTGACTGTGTGTGACAGGAGCCAGAGGTGTACCGCAGCACAGCGCCCCCTGCCCCCCCCCCCCTCTCCTGAGTCCTGGCACAGTGTGTGGAGGATGCCGCGCGATGCATTATGGGATACTGGCGGCTCCCGGACTTGGGGGGACAGGTGGAGCATAACATTGAAGAGGCACCCCAGTGCCACTGTACAACAGCAGAGGTGGTGTGAGCGAGGGAGGGCAGGCAGCCACCACAGGGTTTACCGTTCAAGTTGGTGTGGTGAGTAAAGTAAAACTTTTGTGTATGTGATGACATTTTTTTTTAAATGTATGTGTATATTAAAATATCTGCCCCCTACTCCCCAGAGCTTGATTTGCATTGATTGGCACTAATGGACGCTGGTGAGGCTGCATTTGATGGGTGCTGGTGAGGCTGCATTTGATGGGTGCTGGTGAGGCTGCATTTGATGGGCGCTGGTGAGGCTGCATTTGATGGGCGCTGGTGAGGCTGCATTTGATGGACGCTGGTGAGGCTGCATTTAATGGGCGTTAGCGATGCTGTATTTAATGGGCGCTGGTGAGGCTGCATTTGATGGGCGCTGGCGACGCTGTATTTGATGGGCGCTGATGACACTGTATTTGATAGCGCTGATAACACTGTATTTGATGGGCGCTAATGACACTGTATTTGATGGGCGCTGATGACACTGTATTTGATGGGCGCTGATGACACTGTATTTGATGGGTGCTAGTGAGGCTGTATTTGATAGGTGCTGGCGACGCTGTATTTGATGGGCGCTGGTGACATTGTATTTAATGGGCGCTGGTGACACTGTATTTGATAGGCGCTGGTGAGGCTGCATTTGATGGGCTCTTTGTTAGAAAGGTGGGGTATACATGGGCAGGGTAAAGGGGGTGGGGTCAAGGGGGCGGCAAAATTAGGTTTCGCCTAGGGTGTAAAAAATCCTTGCACCAGCCCTGATTGTAGAGTCACACTGAAGGCAACAAAACTATGAATTAACACATGTGGAACTATATACATAACAAAAAAGTGTGAAACAACTGAAAATATGTCATATTCTAGGTTCTTCAAAGTAGCCACCTTTTGCAGCAGACACATCTCTAGAACAACTGTTAAGAGGAGACTGTGTGAATCAGGCCTTCATGATAGAACATCTGCTAGGAAACCACTGCTAAAGAAAGGCAACAAGCAGAAGAGACTTGTTTGGGCTAAAGAACACAAGGAATGGACATTAGACCAGTGGAAATCTGTGCTTTGGTCTGATGAGTTCAAATTTAAGATCTTTGCAACCACCGTGTCTTTGTGTGACGCAGAAAAGGTGAACGGATGGACTCTACATGCCTGGTTCCCACCGTGAAGCATGGAGGAGGAGGTGTGATAGTGTGGGGGTGCTTTGCTGGTTACACTGTTGGGGATTTATTCAAAATTGAAGGCATACTGAACCAGCATGGCTACCACAGCATCTTGCAGCAGCATGCTATTCCATCTGGTTTGCGTTTACTTGGACCATCATTTATTTTTCAACAGGACAATGACCCCAAACACACCACCAGGCTGTGTAAGGGATATTTGACTAAGAAGGAGAGTGATGGGGTGCTGCGCCAGATGACCTGGCCTCCACAGTCACCGGACCTGAACCCAATCGAGATGGTTTGGGGTGAGCTGGACCGCAGAGTGAAGGCAAAAGGGCCAACAAGTGCTAAGCATCTCTGGGAACTCCTTCAAGACTGTTGGAAGACCATTTCTGGTGACTACCTCTTGAAGCTCATCAAGAGAATGCCAAGAGTGTGCAAAGCAGTAAACAAAGCAAAAGGTGGCTACATGGAAGAACCTAGAATATGACATATTTTCAGTTGTTTCACACTTTTTTGTTATGTATATAATTCCACATGTGTTAATTCATAGTTTTGATACCACACATATGAGGTATCGCCCCGAACGTTAGAGCGACAGCAATAATTCTAGCATTATACCAAAACATGTAACCTGTAAAAAAATGAAAATGTTGCCTTTGGGGAGTTTTAAGGACCAAAGTGTCACCATTCCACAAGCGTGTACTACTTTGAAGTGTGAAATGTTAGGTATCTATTTACTCAGGGTAACATCCTCTCTCACATTATGCAAAAAAAACTGGGCTAACTTCACATTTCTTTTTCTTTTATTAATGCATGAAAAAATATATATTTAACAAATTGCTGCACAAATACTGTGTGAGCTAAAAAGACTGCCATTGTACTCTCTAGGAATAAAAACATATATATTGTTTGGGGGGTCTGTGTAATTTTCTCTGTAGGAGAGAAATGTCAGAATTGGCCTGGTAGGCAAGTGGTTAAGCTTTGACAAAAAAACAGAAGCTGATGGGTTTCTATGCATAGATGCACCAGATTTTGCACTTTCCACTTTTAGTAAATCAATCAAAAATATAAAGTAATACACTTGAGGGCTAAATATATAAACACATGCTAATCACTAGGGGGGAGAACCTTTGATGTAAATACAGACGTAGTACTAGTATCTCAAACCGTGCAATCCTTAGGGTTACACAAGTGTTTCACAAATCTGGTTTCTATGAAATAGGCTTAACGTGAAATATCCCTGGTCCCCTCGGGAGTCCATGGACATGGTATCACTCATCACAAGTTTCAGATTGCTCCAACAATCTGTCCCAGACTTTGTTGTATTTTGAAGGACAGCCCGTATGGAGGTAGATCAATTTCTTATATGGCAGTCTGGAATTTATCTCTGAGATCCAGACTTGAAAAGTAGGGGGAACAACCTGCATCCAGTGAAGAGCCACAAGCTTCTGAGCGCTCAAAAATGTTTTGTGCAAGTGTAGCGCCTATGTACCTTACAGTACTGGTGCTAGTGAAATTTGAGGGCAGATCAGAGTGTAGTTAAAACTCTGATTCAGATTGTTGGTAGCAAATTGTCTCAGCTTGGCTGTGCTGTGAGCCCATTCTGCTGTGCTGGGGTGTTCTTCCAGCTCCGGTACTGCAGGTGGAGTCAAGGTTTGGGTGCTCTTCAAAGCAGCCAATCACAAGGGTTTGTCCTCGCTGTCAGGCCCGGACTGGAACAAAAAATAGGCCCGGGCATTTTAAACTGTGCAGCCCAGGGGGGGGGGGGGGCGTGGCGGGGTTAATGATGGGATGTGGGGTGAGATAAAGAAATATAGATAGACAGATAGATAAAAGGAAGAAATAAGATTAGTAGATAGATAAATAACGAGAGAGAGAGAGAGAGAGAGAGAGACTGTAGAGAGAGAGACTGTAGAGCGAGACTGTAGAGAGAGAGACTGTAGAGAGAGAGAGAGACTGTAGAGAGAGAGAGAGAGACTGTAGAGAGAGAGAGAGAGAGACTGTAGAGAGAGACTGTAGAGAGAGAGACACTGTAGAGAGAGATAAACACTGTAGAGTGAGAGAGACTGTAGAGAGAGATAGACTGTAGAGAGACTGTAGAGAGAGAGAGAGACTGTAGAGAGAGAGACTGTAGAGAGAGAGAGAGACTGGAGAGAGACAGATTGTAGAGAGAGAGAGACTGTAGAGAGAGAGACTGTAGAGAGAGAGAGAGACTGGAGAGACTGTAGAGAAAGAGACTGTAGAGAGAGAGACTGTAGAGAGAGAGAGAGACTCTCTCTTTAGAGTGGCCACATCACGGCGCCCCGGCGTTATGGCCTACCTGGCCGGGGCGTGCGTGCCACGCAGTGTTCCTGGTTCCTGGGCAATGTTGAACAGGAGCATATAAACAGTGGCGGGGACCCAGTGAGTGACTGGGTTCCCCATCTGAAGATCCCAAGCTGTACTGCTGTTCGGTGGGGAATCAGTCTGAGGAGCGCCATTAAGAGGCTGGCGGCCCAAAAGGACCTGGACAAACCACCGGGGATCGAGGTAGCCGGACACCGAGGGATTGATCACCTGTCGATTGGTACCTGGGCGGCAAGTTGAAGGAGATCCAGACGTAACTCAAGTAAGGAGGCATATCTCCAATAATACAACCCAGAGGGGATCTGTGGCAGAGGTATCTTCTGAGGCCCATTGAGAGGGGTCTGTGGCAGATACTTTCTCCCAAGTTCAAGTTCACCAAGGAGGGTCTGTGGCAGAGACTTATTCCTAAAATTGTCCGAGTGATACTCCGGCTGCCAGGTCAGTAAGAGAGGCCTGTCCGGGTACACTAAACCCACTCCGGCGGGAGTGGTGAAGAGAAGTGTTACATTTGGTAGCAGAACTGTTTCCTATCATTACGCCTGAATCTGCTATTCTTCTATCTTCTTCAGCTTTACTTTCCTCACCACAAGTTTACTGTTTTTACCTGGCTGGGTAATAAATAACACAGCACTACTACTACATTCAATACACATCATTCACCCCTAGGAATTTTGGAGGAGCCACGAGGTAACACGCCGCCCAAAGATCCAGCCGCTCCTCCAGGGGTAATGCTACACAAGAAAGTAGCAAGCAACTTGTCCACATCTACATCTGGAAGCAGACCTAGTACACACGGTTTGGGGTAGAGTTGGGGATCCCATGCAGCTATGTAGATATTTAATAATTTGCTCCAAATAAGCTTGAATAGCTGGCCAGGTCCACATTAAATGAAAACAAGTACAAGATTCAGCAGAGCATCAGGGACATAACAGGCTTTGGTTTAAGCAGTATTTAGAAATTCTTATTGACGTTAAATAAGCTTTATGTATAATATACAGTTGCATTCAGAGAGTCTAGACAAGACTAGTTTCATGCCTTCCTGTACTTCATCCCACTCTTGATGCCTCTAGAGACCCAACATGTCCTTCCCAACTAGATGTAGCCTGTAACGGAACTATGTATTCTGCCTGTACATCTATAATAATCATGCAGTGGCACATACAAGGAACCGAAGGACGTGTTACAATAGGATGAATGATATCTGGGACTACCTGAGATATGGATTATCCACATTATATTCTGAGATATCTGGAGGGCTGTTTTGGATCTGTTGGTTCTGAATTTAGAAGGTTAATTGTAGAGTGACTCTTTCACTGTTGAATTCTAAATGTCTCTTCTCTCTTTTGTGTATTGTATTACAAATTAACAGTCTCCTGTCTGTGTATTGAATTAGCATGTCATTTGTGTTCAGAAGAACTTGTCAGGCTTTGCGGTGCCGAAATGCTTATCTATTGATGGGGTTATCTGTGATTGAAGTCTATTGAGAAAGGAATGTGGTTTCTTTTGGCCTGGTGACAGTGTGTCTAACTTGGGGCCCCCCTGTGGAGGGAGGGGGTGGAGACTTTCATTGTTCCTTGAGCACTCACCAGTTTGTAACTAGATATAAACTAAGAAGTGCTCCATTAAAGTTGTGTTACTTGACCCTTCCAAACGTAGCACCGTCTCGTTCTTAGGAGGGAATGCCAGGGGATATTCCTTCTGTTTCTTACAACTGGACCTGACTCTCCCTCTGGATCTCGTGGATGGGCTTATACTGGACTTACTTGCATAGCAACTTGCCAGGGAAAAGGACGTCGTCAGCGGCTGATACCCTCTCCCTACTTGGGTAGCCATTACATTGGTTGGCAGCGGTGGGATGGTCCTTTTATCCAAGGAGCAAGTTCTGAATGGAGTCTCAGTACGCCAGGCTGAAAAGAACCACACTAAAAGATTTATTGGAGAGTCGTGGTAGGAGTGCCAGTAACAGGCCACGGAGGGAGCTGATAGCAGATTTACTGGAGCTGGACCAAATGGATGGATCCATGGAAGGAACGGAGCCTCTAGCACCTGTCAGCGAGGAAGATGTAATTACGGATATTGTACAGCGGAGATTATCCTTGTATCCAGAAACGTCCACGGAACTAATAAACCAGCTGTTCCGGGAAGCAAGAGAGGAGATTCAAACCAAGAGGGGACAAGAACTGGAACTGGTGAGAGCTAGACAGCCCATTACACACGCAGTTCCTACTTCCCCACCCGCTGCGACAGGAAAGAAAATACCGTTCACTGCATTTAAAGCTTTTGTAGAAAGTGAGGAGGAAATAGATGGATATTTGGCGGATTTTGAGAGGCAGTGCTCACTGTACCAGGTACCACCAGACCAATGGGTCACTATTTTGTCTGGGAAATTGTCGGGCAAAGCCAATGAAGCTTTTCGGGCACTTGCTCCAGAGGATATTTTACAATATCAGCAAGTGAAAAAGGCGCTGTTAACCCGATATGCCGTAACCCCAGAAACCTACCGCCGCCGCTTCCGGGAATCCAAGAAGAAGGCTGTGGACTCCCACATGGAATGGGCCAACCAGTTACAAAGGGTGGCATCCCATTGGGTCCAAGGGTGCAAGGCCAACACCGGGGAGGAAGTATTGCAGCTATTCCTAATGGAACATTTCTTCCAAGACCTGGCCGCAGACATACAGGACTGGGTACGAGACCGCCGTCCCGCTAACTTAAATGAGGCGGCGCGGCTAGCAGATGAGTACGCGGAAACAAGGAAAGTAAGCCAGGGTACTACACGGCTGGCTCATAAGGTAGAACCGCGTACTCCAACCGGCACCCCACGCCCAGAATTTCGGGCTCCAGTCCCACCAGGACCACCACGTCCTCAGGAACCCAACAACTACCTCCGGGATTCGTCTAGGGTGACGTGCCATCACTGCAGCAACACGGGACATATTGCTCGTTTTTGTCCTTTGAGAGCTACAAATAACGACTGGAGACGCCCAACACCCAACACAGAGGTCACTCCATCACGGCCCTCTGCGGCCCACTGCCTAGAGACTGAGGTGGGCCCTGAGGAATGTCTGGGAATTTTGTATGAGGCAGACCCAATACAAGCGGCCTCTCCAGATAACCGTCAGCATCACCGTCAGGAGGTACGGGTGAATGGACAAGTAGCACAAGGCCTAAGAGATACCGAGGCTACTATCGCTCTGATTCAAAAACAACCAGGGCACAAAAAGTCAGACTGTTCATTAAATGTACCCAGGCAGTCACAGTCATGGAGACAGCCAGAAAGGGGGAACCCCCACATATCCATGCCTGCGGCCCACGGCGTTGGGGAGGTAGAACATTGGGGTGTTCTGCATGAGGCAGATCCGATACAAGCAGCTAACCAGGACAACAGGCAGCAACACAGGCAGACCGTCTGGGTCAATGGAAAGGCAGCCAACGGGTTACGCGATACGGGGGCCACGATGACACTGCTACAGAAGAAACTCATCCCAGAGAGCCAGCACACCGGAGACACCGTAGCCGTAAGAGTAGCAGGAGGCACCGTCTTCCGGCTACCCGTTGCCCGGGTTCACCTGGATTGGGGGGTGGGTTCGGGACATGTGAATGTGGGGGTGATGAAGGATTTGCCAGCAGATGTACTACTGGGGAATGATTTGGCCCCCCTTGTTTCTGCGTACGCCCCGATGTGCCCCGCTGAAGCCTACACAGTGACTACCTGTGCCCCAACCTGCGTTGCTGGAACCAACTCGCTTGCTGCTGAGACCCGGGTAAGACTACCTTCCCCGACATGTACTGTAGATCCGGCCCAATATCACAGTCTAAAATGGGAATGTGACAAGTTGGCCAGTGAGAAATCGGAGATGCAACGACACTACGTCATGTATTATGAGATGTCCCGTGGCTTGAACATTGAAATGCACAAACAGGCTGAAATTGTCAAAAGGTTAAACGGGATTTGCGCTCAGGTGGTGCCTTATCTCTCCCAAGAGCATCAGCAACAGGTTTTGGGAGCCATTGAGAGAGCAAAGCAAGTGACTGTTCCAGAACTGAATTCCATTATTCACCTTCACCATCAGCTACCGACCTGGCAGACTTAATGGCAATGCCGATGGACTGTCCAGGCAAACGGAACTTTTACCCTAACAGCAGACCGGACATCCCCAAGTTGACCCGAAAAGGATCAATCCGGGTCTGCCGGAGTGTTCCACAAAAGGGGAGCAGTGTAACGGAACTATGTATTCTGCCTGTACATCTATAATAATCATGCAGTGGCACATACAAGGAACCGAAGGACGTGTTACAATAGGATGAATGATATCTGGGACTACCTGAGATATGGATTATCCACATTATATTCTGAGATATCTGGAGGGCTGTTTTGGATCTGTTGGTTCTGAATTTAGAAGGTTAATTGTAGAGTGACTCTTTCACTGTTGAATTCTAAATGTCTCTTCTCTCTTTTGTGTATTGTATTACAAATTAACAGTCTCCTGTCTGTGTATTGAATTAGCATGTCATTTGTGTTCAGAAGAACTTGTCAGGCTTTGCGGTGCCGAAATGCTTATCTATTGATGGGGTTATCTGTGATTGAAGTCTATTGAGAAAGGAATGTGGTTTCTTTTGGCCTGGTGACAGTGTGTCTAACTTGGGGCCCCCCTGTGGAGGGAGGGGGTGGAGACTTTCATTGTTCCTTGAGCACTCACCAGTTTGTAACTAGATATAAACTAAGAAGTGCTCCATTAAAGTTGTGTTACTTGACCCTTCCAAACGTAGCACCGTCTCGTTCTTAGGAGGGAATGCCAGGGGATATTCCTTCTGTTTCTTACAACTGGACCTGACTCTCCCTCTGGATCTCGTGGATGGGCTTATACTGGACTTACTTGCATAGCAACTTGCCAGGGAAAAGGACGTCGTCAGCGGCTGATACCCTCTCCCTACTTGGGTAGCCATTACATAGCCCTATCTTCTATTTGAGTGACGGTGGTGGTACGCAGAGAATCTTATAGTGCTGATATTAGTTTGGTGGGTTCTGAGCTGGTAATAATATCTATCAGGGGCAAAGTTTGCAGGGTGGGGATAGTCCCCGAAAGTTGTGCCTGTAGGCTGTGGCTCTGCTGTAGTTATCTAAATATAGGATATAGGTAAGGAGCTCAAATTCTTCTTTCAGAGATTGAAAGGGCCTCACTCCTGTGGGGGTAATGAAGATATATCATGCCCTTAGAAGCCTACAGGTCAATATCCGTAATAGAGAAGAGTTTCTGTAATTGGGGATTATGCCACAAGGGGATTACTCTGCTACCTTTATATATACACTTTAATTTATTTTCTTAAATGCCTTTTCTTGCCTAATTGGTATACATTACATTTTCTTTATAATATGTTTATATTCCTATTCTACACAGTAAAGTATTGTACTAATCATGTGTATTTTTTATTGTTATATTGGTTCGTAGTTGCTAATTTTGCCTGCTTTATTGTATTCTTTTAATTTACTGTTTTTCTGTTGATTATTTCTAAATATTTCTAAATCATATATAAAAATTCCGAAAGCAAACAAAAAACAAAATATAACTGAATAATTAAAAAATTGGATGAACAACTGAGGGAACAACTTTACAAACATATCACTGTTCATGGTCAGGGCCACTGATAAGCCAGTAGAGGCAGCCCTGTTGTACTGGGCCCCGGCCAGCAGGGGGGCCCGGCAATCTGAACAGAGTTCAGATTAAAAAAAAAAAAGTCTGTGACCGCACAGGACTGAGGGAGGAGGAGAGCATCACCCAAGGAGCATGGACATCGCCACTGCACAGATAAGACACTTATTGGATCTGCTTTTAACACCTGTGGATCCCTTGCAGAGCTGCTTTTTCCCTCTGGCAGTTCTGCAGAGGGATCTGTTCTATCTATGTATGATTGCTGTGTCCCGATCTGAAGCAGAAGGAGATAGCTGCAGAGCCTCTGCCTGTGCCTCTCCTGGGTCCTGAAACTCCCCCTTCGCCCCACCATAGTTGGCAGTGTTATCTCCTGTCAGATAAAGAATGAGCAGGAAGCTTGTTCCCCCTCCCTCCAGATCATGCTCTCACTGCTCTGTGTTCATGGTGAACTCCAGGGTTTGGATGCAAAAGTGTTTCTGCTGGAGGGGGTGAGTGTGTGTGGGAGGGGGGGGGGGGGGGGGTTGGTTGCTACTGGAGTGAAGGGACAGCAATTTTAGGATTTTGGAGTGAATATGGAGCCAGCCTAGAACTGCAGTGCTGAAGCTAGCAGCAGCCAGTGGACACCTCTCTCTCCACCTCTCTCTCCAGCTGACAGACATCTCTGCCCAGCTATTTCTATATACCACCCCTAAAGCCCCCTATATACTCTGCGTAGTGGGAACACATGCTCCTGCTTGCATTTTTTTTTTGCTTGTTTTTTTGCACACAGGGGAGCCCATTCACTTAAATGGGCTGCCATATGTGTGACAAACACATCACAGAGGCTCTTGGTGCTCAACCTGTGGCCCTCCAGCTGTTGCGGAACTACAAATCCCATAATGCATTGCAAGGCTGACTGTTACAAGCATGACTTCCAAATGCTGAGGCATGATGGGATTTGTAGTTCTGCAGCAGCTGGAGGGCCACTGGTTGAACACCCTTGCTCTAGAACCTGTTGAGGCATGCTGCGTTGCTACATGACAAAACACTGGTTAGTTGTTTTGCATTTGGTGTGCCATTAACAATGAATGGCACCACAAGCAAAATGTGCATTTGTGGTGCATTTCCAAAAACACCTGTTACCTGTGCACTGTCACACATTCAGAAAACGTCAAATGTGAATGCAGCCTAATGCCTAGAATACACTGCTAGGTTTTTTTTACCCAGCAGGCTGAACGAAAAAAAAACTGACACCTTAGGTCAAAGCCACAGTTCTAACACACGTTAGTACAGTGATCTCCCCTGCTGTTCTATTGTGTTCTGACAGGGAGATGTCTTCCCCACCAAAACATTTCAGTCAGCGCTCTCAGCCATTGGGAGATGGTCAGCAGACCTTTTTTGGTCACACCCCTTCAGAAGCCGGCTGTCATATAGTCAGACAGGGCTGTATACATGCCATTGCTGTGACGCTTTACTTCACAGCTGCAGTATTTTTAACGCAGGCTGCAGAGTTTGAAAGGCGGCACCACCTATCAAACTTCTCATTGACTTCAATGGGGCTGCTCTGTACCTTGAAGCTAAATGCTTGGCTTAGGCGCCGTACACACGGCCGAGGTTCTCGCTGAAAATCAGCGAGAACCTCGCTGGAATGCACATTCCAGCGAGGACCTCGGCCGTGTGTACGGTTTTAGCGAGCTTCCCGTCGGGAAGCCCGTCGAGCCGAAATAGAGAGCACGCTCTCTATTTCCTCGACGGCCCGCCTGGAAAAATGGCTGGTTGCCATTCCCGACGGGCGGGTCGCCGAATTCGACGGCCGGGAGAGAACCTCGACGGGCGGAACGATGTGTTCTGCCCGTCGAGGTTCTCTGCCGTGTGTACGGCGCCTCACTGTTGCAATTTAAAATTACTATTAAGCAATTGAAAAAAAAACAGGTGTCAGGAAGGGGCAGTAGCGAGGCAATAATTCTGCCATTGCTGCAAAGCATACCATTGCCACCATGGCATTTTAGCGATTTGTTATTTCCGGGGGGGGGGGGGGGGCCCTGACAGGTAAGTTGTACGGGGCCCCATGATTTCTAACAGCAGCCCTGTTCGTGGTCATTTTCTTGATTACTGAAATGACGAGAAGGTCAGTTAAAATAGGACTAATCTACATAGTCACAATATTGTGCTCCTCTTTCTTTCAAACTATCATCCTCTTTTTTCTGTAAAGAGACCAGATATCCAGTAATATAATAACAGAAATACAGTTACAGTATGCAGAGGCGTAGCTTGAAGTTTGTGGGCCCTCATGCAAAAGTTGCCCTGGGGCCTCTCCACTACTACACCGCTCCTTCCACTGTGAACCAAGATACTCCTATTTATATGCGCCAAGATACTCCCATTAAGCACCAAGATACTCCAAGTGGCTAAAGAGACTTTCAGAGTCACAGAAATCAGTGTCACATGACCTTGTCCTCTTCCCCCCATTGTAGGAATGACATAACTTCACCCCACTCCTAGTAATGACATGACCTCACCCCCATTCCTAGTAATGACATGACCTCACCCCTATCCTAGTAATTACATGACCCCCCCCCCATCCTAGTAATGACATGACCTTGTCCCTTCCCCCTTCTATCCTAATAATGACATGACCTCTCCTCCTCTCCACCCTGGTAACAACATGACCTAGTCCCATGTCCCCATCCTAGTAATGACATGACCTCACCCCTATCCTAGTAATTACATGACCCCCCCCCATTCTAGTAATGACATGACCTTGTCCCTTCCCCCTTCTATCCTATTAATGACATGACCTCTCCTCCTCTCCACCCTGGTAACAACATGACCTAGTCCCCTGCCCCCATCCTAGTAATGACATGACCTCTCCCCTGCCTCCCATCTTAGTAATGACATGTCCCCAGCCAATGAGAGCAGAGGAAGGTTGTGGACTTGGGAGAGAGAAGGAGAACAAATGGAAGCTGATTACTGCATTATAGAACTTGGCTGTGGCCCTGGGAGAAACAAGGCGGACTGGAGCTGGACTCCAGTTCTGAGATATTGTGGAGGAAATCAAATGTAATGTTACAGCAGGGAGCAGAGCTGTGGGCCCCCTGGCACTAGGGTCAGGGTCACAATTGTGACCCCTGCAACCCCTGATATTACGACCATGACAGTATGACTAAGTACATCATGTAATTACAATAGTTCAAATAATATACTATTATAAAAATAGCTTACCTTAAAATTGTTACATGAAAAATATGGAAAAATGTGAGTAGATTGTAGTTAATACTTATAAACACCCGGCTAAGTTACAAGCTCTATGTGTGTATGTGTAAATCACTAATTTAATCAGAAGACATAAACACGAGCAAGAAAATCCAGACTTATTTATCATTCCAGAGATTGTGGTCAAGGCCACTGACCACCATTTAATAGCTGGGTACACATGACTGGAAAAAAAAGCCACTAAGGATTATGTGTTACATTGGTCCCCTGGGTAAGCTGTCCGCAAGAAGAGCAGAATCTCACATCAGGCAGAGCGCTGCCTGTTACAACAGCATAAAAACGGACTGATGTTCTGCATCCAGTGAGCATTTGTATCCTGGTTGTTCTGGAGAAACATTGGTCATTTTAAATAGAATGTATGCATATTTCTTACAATTTAACAACTTAGCTGATATCTGTTATTAAAGTGTTAGCTGCTGAAACTGAATGTGTTGAAGGACATGGTTTTGCCAGCAGCAGTGCATATTAGAGAGATAGCAGCAGAGAACAAACTACTCAAATACATGGCAATACATTAACAACCATTCTGGGAGAGTGAACACTACAGGAATACAACAATTTGCAAATGGTAGTCAGCTGTGCTGACAAAAACACCTGATAATAACTGTATATGTAGCTGTAAACAGTACTAATTACCATGAACCCCCTAAATAAGTAATACTGTTTATACATGAAATGTAACCCAAACTAAGAAAATGCAGGGACTGCCTTTGCTGATTTCCTGAAAATATTAGTTATCCGCAAGCCATGGTAAACCTTCAACTTCAGTATTTTTACTGTGCCTGGCTAAAGTCAGCAACAATTTTTTTTCAGAAGGAAATGTCACCCTATTGATTTCTATTCTAGGTTGTCTAAAGTTTTTCTAAACCCACAACAGTAAAATCAGTCTTAGGGGTTTTATCCTTCACATTGTGTAAAAAGGCTGTTTGATCCTGTTTTCTCTGATCCCTCCACTTTTTCCACTGTCACGTAACCATCTACTGATAAGACAGAGTCTTTGGAGTCACTCTGCACAAGTTTAGTTTTCTGTGTATTGCTATAGAATTTTTTCAGCACAGGGCCAATCACCACTGTCCAGACAGAGAGTCAGGGGTCATGCAGCCTCATAGGACAGTCCGAGCAGAATGAAAACTCCTCCTACAAGCTTTACTAGACTCCTAATAGAAGTCTTAAGACTGCTATATACAGTACCGCTGATGAGAAAAGGTATTTAGCAGTTGTTTTTTTTACTAAAATAATTGCATTTTCATGTTCTGTGTACTGTGGTAGACCAGATATAATGAATGCAGTCATGGGTTTTAGTAGCACTTAAAGGCAGTTATTCTTTAGGTTCATAACTTACCCTCCTGTAAATAAAGATATATGTCTATGTGTCTGTTCATGTCCATTTAACCACTTAAGCCCCGGACCATTTGGCTGGCCAAAGACTAGGCTACTTTTTGCGATTTGGCACTGCGTCGCTTTAACTGACGTGCGACGTGGCTCCCAAACAAAATTGACGTAATTTTTTTCCCCACAAATAGAGTTTTCTTTTTGGTGGTATTTTATTTTTTGCGCTATAAACAAAAATAGAGCAACATTTTTTTTGCTATAATAAATATCCTCAAAAATATATAAAAAACATGTTTTCCTCAGTTTAGGCCGATACATATTCTTCTACATATCTTTGGTAAAAAATTTGCAATATGCATTTATTGATTGGTTTGCGTAAAAGTTATAGGGCTAGATTCAGAAAGAAGATACGTTGGCGTATCTTTTTTCTGTATTCAGAAAACAAGATACGCCTGAATTTAGCTAAGATACGAGCGGCGTAAGTCTCTTAAGCCGTCGTATCTTAGTTGCATATTTACGCTGGCCGCTAGGTGGCGATTCCGTCGATTTACACATCGAATGTGCAAATTAGGAAGATACGCCGATTCACAAACGTAGTTGCGCCCAGCGTATCTATTTGCGTCGTTTGCGTAAGGCTTTTTCCGGCGTAAAGTTACCCCTGCTATATGAGGCGGAGGCAATGTTAAGTATGGACGTCGGGACAGCGTTGAATATTCCGTAGTTTACGTCGTTTGCGTAAATCATTCCGGAATGGGGCTGGGCGTAAGTTACGTTCACGTCGTTATCAATGAGTATTTCCGACGTGATTTTCGCGCATGCGCCGTCTGTGGACGTATCCCAGTGCGCATGCGTGAAAATCACGTCGTTCACTAGATGCATCATTTATGTGGGGTCACGGCTCATTTGAATACTACACGCCCACCTCCTTCCTATTTTGAATTACATGGCTTACGCCAGACGAGATACGCTACGCTGCCGTAACTTAGGGCGCAGGTTCTTTCCGAATACCGTACCTGCCGCTCAAAGTTACGGTGGCGTAGTGTATCTGAGATACGCTACGCCCGCCTAAAGATAGGCGATTCTATCTGAATCTAGCCCATAGCGTCTACAAAATAGGGGATAGTTTTATGGTATTTTTATTAATATTTTTTTTTACTAGTAATGGCGGTGATCAGCGATTTTTATCATTACTGCGACATTATGGCAGATACATCCGACACTTTTGACACCATTTTGGGACCATTGTAATTTTTACAGTAAACAGTGCTATAAAAATGCACTGATTACTGTAAAAATTACACTAGCAGTGAAGGGGTTAACCTGTAGAGGGCGCTAAGGGGTTAATTGTGACCTATGGAGTGCTTCTAACTGTTAGGGGGCGTGGCTTTTCGTGACACATCACTGATTGCTGTTCCCAGATGACAAGGAAACAGACGATTAGTCACATGTCACTAAGAAGAACGGAGAGATGTTGTGTTTACATCTCCTCATTCTTCAGCTCTGTGACCTGATTGTGGGACATCAGTGGACATCGAGTCCGTGGGTTCCGCGGGCATGGTCACAAGCTCGTGGCCAGGTTGCGAGTGTGCCGGCGGCAGCACATGCGCGACCACACGGCCGGAAAATTAAAGAGGGCGTATATACACGCCCATTTGCCCAGCCGCACCAATCTGTCGAAGTTTAGGTTCGTGCGGTGGTCGGCAAGTGGTTAAAGTGGACCTCAAGTCTGTTGTCAGTTCTTGCACTGTCTGTTAAATAAACAGTTAAAAGCATTTTGTTATATCTGTTCTATTAGAGAAACAAACAAAAAAAAGCTGTAACTCTACCTCTGCCATAGGTGTGCACAGCCTTTGGCATTAGGGTGTGCACCCCAAAGCTCAAACACACTCTACCGATCACTCATGATGTTCATTCAGAAAGGGAAGGGGCCGGAAAATTGCATATTTACTGGCCCCTTCCCCCACTCATGTTAAAAAATTTACAGCAACAACCGGTGGGAGAGGAGGGAAGCCGGCAGTGCTGTCAGGGGAAGGATCCAGGTCAGTAGGTGGAATCTGTTCTGCAAAGGGTGATTAGAGTGTGCGTGGGCACACCTGGCACATCCTATGCGCACGCCTATGGCCTCTGCGGATTGTTATCCGTATGCATTTTGCCCAGATCTCTCTGTGTAATACAAAATATGTTGCCCTTATCTCATGTAGAAGTCTACCCTAGTCCTGTCTGAGTGTGGCAGTGATGCATTTCCATAGTTATAGCACAATAGGTGAGCATTATCACTGGCCTGCCAGTTTAGGCCATGTCTTTGTAGGTTTGCAGTTGTGCCATACTCCATTTTCGGATGATAGTCTGTGCTCCATGAGATGTTCAAAGGTTGGGGTATTGTTTTATAATCTAACCCTTTAAACTTCTCCGCAATTTTATCTCTGACCTGTCAGGTGTGCTCCTTGGCCTTCATGATGCTGTTTGTTCACTAAGGTTCTCTAAAAAAACCTCTGAGGGCTTCAAAGAACAGCTGTATTTATACTGATATTAAAGTACACACAGGTGGACTCTATTTACCAATCAGGTGACTTCTAAAGGCAATTAGTTCCACTAGATTTTGGTTAGGGGTATCAGAGTAAAGGGGGCTGAATACAAATGCACACCACGCTTTTCAGATACAGTATTTATTGGCGTATAACACTCACTTTTTTACCCTGAAAATTAAGGGTAAACTGTGCCTGCGTATAACATTACGCGTATAATTTTTTTTCCTGAAACTTCCCTCTTAATGTTAGGCTGCGTGTTATACGCCTGTGTGTGTTATACGCTGATAAATACTGTGTTTATTTGTAAAAAATGTTGAAAACCATTTATCATTTTCACTTCACAATTATGTGCCACTTTGTGTTGTCTATCACTTAAAATCCCAATAAAACACATTGACAATTTTGGTTGTAACATGACTAAATGTGGAAAATTTCAATGGGTATAAATACGTTTTGTATACGTGCTTAGGTCAAATTTCATGAATCGGGTTTACATCCACTTTAAGGCTGCATTCACACCTAGGTGACAAGTAACGCCGCGTACGCGGCTTACTTTGCCGCTATTCGATTAACTTTTTTTTTAACAAATTCTTCCCATTGCTGTCTATGGCTGAACGCCAATGCCGCCTGAAAAAAAGGGTCCGGGACTTTTTTTCAGGCGGCAGGCGTACGGCGTTTCGGTGTTCGGCGTGAGATGTGAACCATCTCATAGACAGCAATGGAAATTCGCCCCTCCAGCGGCTCGATCGTCGGGCGTCGGGCGTTTTGTCGCCAAGGTGTGAATAGAGCCTTAGGGGAGATATCTGGTGCCTAAAGCAGGTCTTAGGTTAGTAAATGAACCTACAGTATTTATTCTAGTGGGTTACCTTTTGGGACAGGGAGAGGAACTGAAATAAACTAACCACAGAGCCATACCTTTGTTTGATGGAGCTCCATAGCAAAATGATTGAAAGCCTTCTTTCCTCTAGTCTCAGTCTCAATTGCAGTTCCTCAAGTGATACAGAATATCAATTGCTTTCATAATGATTATATATATTTTCAAACTATGTGTACTGTTCACTTATTTTATCTAATTGCTTGCCAAATTCTTCTGCCACCAGCATACAGTAAATCATCATAATGCCATAACCCAAAAGGCAGCCCTACTGTGAATGCTGGAAATTAATTACAATGACATAAATACATATCACAATAAGAATCATAAAAATCTGTAATCACCACACAAATCTAATTGAGCAAATGATTAGTAAACCAATATAACTTCAATGCTGTTAAAAACTTGATTGTGCAAATTATAACAAATCATTAAAACTCCAATTCCAGTGCTGTTTAACCACTCCAATACCGGGCGTTTATAAACACCTCAATACCGGGCCTATTCTGGCACTTCTCTCCTACATGTACAAATCATCATTCTTTTGCTAGAAAATTACGCAGAACCCCCAAACATTATATATGTTTTTTTTTTAGCAGACACCCTAGGGAATAAGGGGGCACTAATAGTAAGTGATAAATAAATTCCAAATTCTAGTTTGAAACAATATATAAACTATAAGGTCAACAATATAATAGTGATTTAAAGTGAAAGTGCTTATATAATGACAACATCAAAAAATAGGTGCAAGCAGGTCCAAAAAAATGCAGCAATGGTCACTAAATGATAAGCATTGGTAAGTCAATGCATCAAATGGCTGACTTGAAAGTAGACACCATCACCACAAAACAGATATCAAACTGGCGACACTCGGTGAAACATAGCGGTAAGTACTTTCTTACCAGACCACCATGATCCTTCGTATGAAAAAAGGATCAGGTGGAGCTTTAGTACAGTTGGTGGCCTAAGGTCTGTACTGGTACCTGGATGGGACTGGCATGGGAGAGCCCGGAGAAGCACCGGATGGCAGCGGGAGGAGGGATGTCCCTTCCAGCCGCCTATAAGAGCGATCAAGCGGTGGAACCGCCGATATGATCATGAAACATGGATATCTGAATGATGCCTCTAGCTGCAGGCATCATTCAGATATCCCCCGGCAAAGCCCAGGACGTCATATGACCCGGGATGGGAGATCCTATCTATGGATGTCATATGACGATAGGCCAGTATTGAAGTGGTTAATAAAAAAGTGCTTTCGTGCTTCAAGTAACATTCATGTTCTATACCTTGTATACAAGCACTTGGAACAAGGAATATGAACTCCAAAAATAAAGAATTGCTATGTGACATGGAACTTTTAGAAATGTTAACTATGCCTAAGCAGTACCATGAAAAAGCGTACCTTGGTCTGGAATTTCTCCTAAAAATTAGCACATTTCCAGGTATGTGAGGATGCCTAGGCACACATGTGCCTACAGCTTTTTAGCTATATATCTGCAGTGTGAGAGCAGTGTTGCCAACCTACCAGTCTGAAATTTACTGACATGACGCCCACAATTTACTGACACTATTTTTACTGCCATTTCTAAATGTTTTAAGTCCAAATTTCAGTATTTAGGCTAAGGATAAGTACAATATGCAATAAAAAATGTGATTTAACCACTTGAGAACCGCGCTATAGACGAAAGAAGTCCACAGCGCGGGTCTTAACTGCCGGGTAGACGTCCCTGTACGTCCTGCTATTTACATTCCCACGTGTGCCCACGTGTCACGTGTGATGCCGATGCGCGTGCCTGGTGGCCGTGATGTCCACCAGGTGCTCGCGAACAGCAATTACAGAGGTAGGACGTGGAGCTCTGTGTGTAAACACAGAGCTCCATGTCCTGTCAGGGAGAGAGGAGAGACCGATGCTGTGTCCCTTGTACATAGGGACACAGATCGGTCACGTCCCCTAGTCAGTCTCCTCCCCCACAGTAATAATCACTCACAGGGAATACATTTAACTTGTTTCTTGCCCCCTAGTGTTAACCCCTGCCCTGCCAGTCACATTTATACAGTAATCAGTGCATGTTTATAGCACTGTTTGCTGTATAAATGTGAATGGTCCCAAAATAGTGTCAAAAGTGTCCGATATGTCTGCCGCAATATCGCAATATCGCAGGCCTGACAAAAATGGCAGATCGCCACCATTACTAGTAAAATAAATAAATAAAATAGTTCTTATAGTTGGATCGTCTGTACGGCCTAGCGGACAGGTTTTCAGCAGACAAAAGTTTCTAAGCATGCTTAGAAACTTGTCAGCTGGAAACCTGTCCGTTGGACATGTCCAATGGTTAGTACGCCCAACCATCGGACCGAAATCCTGTGCATGCGTCGAATTGATTCGACACATGCGTGGAAGCATTGAACTTCCGTGTTTGAGCACGTCGGTGTCTTCTACGTCACCGCGTTCTCTGTCTGCGGGGATTTTGGTCTGATGGTGTGTACACACATCAGACCAGAATATCCCTGGAGACATGTCTGATGAAAACGGTCCGGGGACTGGTTTCATCGGACATGTCTCCTTGTGTGTACAGGGCCTAAGAGTCCCTTTGGGGCAGAAGGCGTTCTCCATCTTTTCACGTAGAATGTAAAATATTACCAACTATACCCATGCACAGTAAAACATTTCAGTATTCAAGAGAAGTTATTTAATACAATCACTTTTTTGATAAAAAAACAAACAAACAAACAAACGTTTTTCTCTTCTGAAAATTAGGTTGTCTTTGGACACAAATTATAGTCTAAAGAAAAGCGTAAAACATTTCTTATCAGTTTCTTTACAACTTACCAGATTGTCACAATATTCAGGAACAGTATAATTTTCCAAAAAAATAGTTTTCAGCAAAGGGTAATAAAAGAAGCTTGAAATTCGTCACCCTGAACATTTTTACCATATAAAAAGATAGGGGACTTCACTGCTACGGATAGAAGCCATTGATGATTATGATTCAAGTGAACTTCTTATAAACCCAGGTAACTATAAGGAGTGTCATGTTTTTTTCATCAGCACAGAGATGGGGTCTCTAGCCATACTGATAAAATAGTTATATGTTCTATGAGAAGTCACATCTCCCTCCAGCTTGTCTGACACTGGTTTCATAGCCAGAAAGTTGCACAAGTACATGCTACTAAATTCATAAAACACCACACACTATCAATGCAGTTTGCTGTTTTTTCCCTTTGTCCTAAGCCATCCTTTGCCCAGAATTGCTAGTTTATCTTTAAAGTGTTTCTAAAAAAGTAAACTTTTTTTAGTTTTGACAAAGATGGTGAGGATTTAGAACCTATATCAGGTTTTATTGCTGGATTAGGAGCCCATTCAAACTATTTGCATTGAGCAGCGTTGTCCAGCCATGCCCAGCACAGTCCTATGTGAACAGTCGTGGCAATTTATTTTGTCATTTGCGATGGGGTCGGTTCACACCACTGTGTTGCAGTGGTATGCACAGAAAAAATAATAATACATGCAGTACTTTTTTGTAGTGCAGCTGTTAGCAACTTAACCCACCGCATTGCAACGCCGCTGTGGTGAATAGAATGTACAGTAAAGAAATGTCATGTAATATTTGCATAAGGCTCTAACAAAAAAATTAAACAGTGCGATGCGCTGGGTCAGTGCATTGGTACTGTTTCCTCTCAGCACACACCATACGATCAGATCAAGCCCTCACTTTCTCTGTTTTTCCTGGTGACCACTGCTACTAAAAATAAGAGGAAATTGAAAATATTGAGTTGTCACTAGAAGAGGAGGTAATAAATAGTGGTAGAGGTAATAAAAACATTTTACATCTAAACATACTTAGCCTTCATGTACATTCATGGGCAAAAATATTGGCACCACTGCATTTCTGTCAGATAATGCACCACTTCGCCCCAAAAAATTGTTGCAATTACAAATGTTTAGGCATGCTTATGTTTATTTATCTTATGTATAACTGAGAGCGGCAGGTCCCGTATTCAGAAAGAACTTGCGCTCTAAGTTAAGGCGGCGTAGTGTAAATGGGCTGGGGTAACCGTGCGTAATTCAAAAAAGGCAGGTAGGGGGCGTGTTGTATGTTAATAACTCGTGAACCCACGTAAATGACACGCCGAACGAACAGCGCATGCGCCGTCTGTGGACGTATGCAAGTGCGCATGCTCGAAATCACGTCACAAATAGACAAATGCTTTCGACGTGAACGTAACTTACGCCCAGCCCTATTCGCGAACGACTTACGCAAACGACGTAAATGACGGAAAATTCGACACTGTCCCGACGTCCATACTTGACATTGGCTACGCCTCCTATAGCAGGGGTAACTTTACGTCGGAAAAAGCCTTGCGCAAACAACGTAAAAAAATGCGCCGGGCGCACGTACGTTTCTGAATCGGCGTATCTAGCTCATTACCATATTCAACACGTAAATCGACGGAAGCGCCACTTAGCAACCAGCGTAAATATGCAACTTAGATACGACGCGTAAGAGAATTACACGGCTCGTATCCTAGCAAAATTCTGGTGTATCTTGCTTTCTGAATACAGAAAAAAGATACGCCGGCACATCCTAGAAATTACGCGGCGTACAGCGATTGGGATGGTCATTTAAAGACGGAGACACTCCAGTAAAAGATCATGTGACGGAATCCTATGAGGCCTGAAGGTTGCTTTACCATTTGGTGTGATGTATTCATTCATTTTAGGGGAGAGTTCTGTGAGCAAATTCTTTACCAGATGTTATGAACACTTATTGGAGATATTTTTTGGATCAACATATGGACTGGAATTAATTGTTTATTTGATATCACCTAGACACTTTATTTGATAGACACTTTTGTATGTTATTTTTAGTGATAATTAATTACTGCGCAAGATCACTTTTATTTTGTGTATTGTGAACACTATCCCTTGTAATAGAAAAAAAGTATTACAGGACCTCATAAATATGAGATCTGGGGTCAAAAAAGACCTCAGATCTCATATTTACACAAAAATGTAATAACAAAATAAAAAAATGCTGATAAAAGTGCTCTCGCAGTGAATCCACTGCAGAGACCACATTTATCTGAAAGTGGACCACCCGCCGAAGAAGTTGATACCAGAGGTATGGTAGACAGCTGCATCCATAACAACGGCATTCCTCTTCAAAGTACTGATGTATAATGATGGCAGTGGTTAACCACTTTAATACCAGGCACTTACACCGCCTTCCTACCCAAGCCAATTTTCAGCTTTCAGCACTTTAAATGACAATTGCGCGGTCATGCTACACTGTACCCAAACATAACTTTTTGTTCCCATAAATGGAGCTTTCTTTTGGTGCTATTTGATCACCTATGCGGTTTTTATTTTTTGCTAAACAAATGTCAAACATGAGTGAGGAAAAGCCAATCAATGGATCTTCCTGTTTACATGGTGATCAGCTGTGGTTGGACACGGCTGATCACATGGTAAAAAGCCTCTGTTGGAGGCTCTTTACCAAGATCAGTGTAGCGGTTTGTCAGACTGACACGCCGCACCACCAATCGCTGGGATGCGCGCCCCCACAAGCACACAGCGACTGTTATCCTGCTGGACATCATATGATGTCCAGTCAGGATAACTGAACCCCCACCCGGCCATCATTCTGCTATAGGCCGGGCTGAAAGTGGTTAAGATATCACATATATTGATGTAAAGTGCTAAAAAGATTAAAGTGAAAAAATGTTGTGAACAGAACAAAATGTCTGAGAACAGACCAATATAAAGCATTTGTTTGTATAAGGTGCTTTAACAATAAGTGCAGTAAACAGTGCAAAAAATTCAAAGTGCAAAACCATCCATAATCCCTTGTATAGCCACTATGCTGTTTCCTGCCCAGGTCATTGTAAAAAGACGTTCGGGCGTGAACTCTATTGTTCTGGGAGGATGTCATATGACATCCTCCTGAGAACAGGCCGTGCTCCAGCATGATCTGTCAACCACTGTGTCCAGTGGATGACTGATCAGTGTATAGGTCCGCTGCCGGTAGCACATGATCGTTGTGATCAATCACAGCAGATCACATAAAAGTTGTAAGCAGTGAATTTATCATTAAAGGCCCATACACACGGTCAGACTTTTTGCTAACAAACTTCAAAATATGCAAGTTTTCAAATTTGTCCGATCGTGTTTACGCTCCATCGGACCAACTTTTTTGGGGGTTCCAACGGACAAAAAGTTTGGTCAGCAAACGGACAACTTTACTTTAACAAAAGTCTGATGGTGCCTAGTCCGACTGTGTGTACAGCAAGCAATCGGACTTTTGTACAAAGTACAAACGCGCATGCTCAGAAGCAAAGACCAGCCGGAAGCGTTCTGTCTGGTAGAACTAGCGTTCGTATTTGAAAGAGCACATTCATGACGTAGCAAGTTCTGAAATCAAGAAAAGCAGCACACATTCGCTTCTTTATAATGTGATAATACTAAAAGTATAAACCTGCTTTGCTGGTGATACTGACGGAGTAAAAACAAATGTCTTTACTTTGGTTATACGAATCAAACATATTTTTATATTTTTTTTTGTGGGTCAAGTTAGCACAACCCCATTGCACAAAATGTCTGCTTGATGAACGGACGTTCAGAAACAAACAAGATTGCACGAAACTGAAAATCGTGAATGCACACAGACGAAACATCTACTAACTCTCGATTAGCAGAAGGAGCCCAAAGGGTGACGCCGGAGGATTGAACTTCCTCTTTTAAACTCTTGTAAGTACGTTGAAACGTCACTACGTTCGTGTTTGTTGCCGAAAAAGTCAGAGCGTGTGTATGCTATGGGTGTGACCGGACAACTCCCTTTGGACAAAAATCCAAGGGAAAGTTTGTTTGATGTCCGACCGTGTGCATGAGGCTTTACAGTCAGTATGATTCAAAAGAGCTCAAGATAACAGCAGGGATGCTGATGTGCACTCCACCTGTGTCCCACATTGTTGGAAGTGAAGTGTCACGCAAGATCCTAGCCAACGCATTTTATCAGCATATATGACATCATCAGGGGTCACGTCGTGATTAAATACCACCAAAAGGAAGCTCTATTTGTGTAAAACAAATTATACAAATGTTATTATCGGTATAGTGTTGCATAACCACTCAACTGTCATTCAAAGTATGACTGCCCTGAAAGCTGGAAATTGGACTGGGCAGGGAGGGGGTAAAGGTACTCGGTATTGAAGTGGTTAAGAGGTGCTCTCCATGTGGACCCTTCATCTTCTCTCCTGAGTGTGCTCTCAACTTTAATATCAGACCCTCATCACAAGGGTCAAACGGTGTGCCTTTAAAGTAAAAAACAGGTATTTCAACACCTCCAGCAGGTATGAATATATTTACAGAATGGACTCCCAGCTTCTAATCACAGGATTAATGGGTGAAAAAGGTCAAGCCCAGAATTTCACATAAAAAATGGACAGTTTTTCACTATGAATTTTTAGCAATGATTGTGTAATTTAGGCTTAATTACTTTTGGCATTATTCTTATTTAGTTGCATCTTCATGTTTTCTTAGAGTTGGACTTCAACTGATACACAGAAACAAAGGAATTACTGGACTGAAGTTGAACATCATTCTGTGAACTGAACCAAAGGGAATAACTTGATCTCAAATAGTGCTTATAAACGTACGTACCTAAGGGCAACACTGTTTCTGAATGGATATTTTTTATGTTATATACACTGTGGGAATACCAATAAAGTAATATTGGACTCTGTAATATTCTGTTGTACAACCTTTTTTGTTTTTTTAACAACAAACGAATCCCCTAATATATAACCAAAGGGATATTTTTGTTTTAAATATTTATACAGAATATCAGTACCAAATGTTTTGTCAGAAGGTGCCCTTTGTGCTTGGGAAAAGTGAGCAGTATGAAGTAGAAATGGATATAGCAAACAAAACCATGAAACTCTGAAATAAGCAGATGAACACAAAATGTGTAACAATAATGGTGTCCCAGCAGGTCTTATTGTACATCCAGTTCATGATGAGCAGCTCAGAAAGCTCCAGGTTATGTTGGGTTGTCTGCAAGACATGTGGATTTGAAAGAGCCAAGCTATAGACATCTCGTATAATGTGTATTTTCATACCAACAAGATCAAAGATCTGTTGCTGTGAAAGAAAGTGTTACAGGTTTGCATACAAGCATTTCAAAGGCACTGAGATTAAAAGAAATATACAGAAAATGTTAGGTTTATTTCCTGTTGTGCCGTGTTCTGATTTTTTCCCAAGTTTTCTTTCTCAGCAGAAATAAAATGCAGAAGTCTAAACTGGGTCCAGAAACAGCGTGAACTATAGCTTAATCAAAAAATAAAATCATGTAGTTCAAACACATGCTTTTGCATAAACATACAGAATTTGGATGGCTTAATAGCCAAGAATGATTTAAACATCTTTATTTACTTTTTTTTTTTTTACTTTTTAGAACAGCAAATATATTTTTACCATTTATGTGCACTAAGAGTAACCTAAATTAGTCTAGTACAGCACACGCGTGGCTTTTTTAAGCATTGAAATTTAGAGTGAACTATACAGCAGACAAGTTTACAAATGCTGAGGTACCAGCTAGGGTTATTTTTAAACATCATGCTACCAGGCATAGCTGAATGATGACACCACTTTTTTTTTTTCATTTTACAAACTCTGATTTTTGTGTAATCTGAATATATCCATAAAAACAACTGCTATAGTGCATTATTGGAGGGAGAAGTGTTGGATTATTTGCACAATAGACGCTGGCTGATTTTAATTCATAAGACCCCCAACTAGTTTATTGAGATCATGCATACAGGTAATGGACCTATGTTTTTATGTTTGTGCTTCTGACGTTATTTTGTGAAATATTTGTGAACCAACACAGTAGAAAATTTACTAAAACTGAACCAGACAGATTCTATAGCAACTGTGCATGGCAACTGCTCAGGCTGTGCACAGATGCTCCAGACAATTGTACATATGGTGCTGATTCTAAAACAGACCCTATGATACTGAAAGTCCTGATAGCCTGGTGCAGTATATGAGGGCTGCAATGGAGCTAGAGAAAAAAAAAACCCGATTCAAGGCCAACCTTTTACAGGGAAGCAAAAGCGGTCCCCAAGATATACAAGAAAAAAATCCAATGTAGGTGCCTCTGAGTGTAGACTGTTAGGCGTGAATTTAACAATCACATAATAACTTACTTTTGGGATTAAAATTGTAGCACTACCCCCGCAGGAGCTGCTGGTTAAATGTTGGGTTTGCAGGTTACCTCTTAGGCCACGTACACACGATCAGACCGGTCCGATGAGACTGGTCCGACGGACCGTTTTCATCGGACCACGCTGAAGTGGTCTGATGGTCTTCTGTGCGTACACACCATCAGACCAAAATTCCATCTGACCAGAACCCGGTGATGTAGAACACAACGACGTGCTGAAAAAACGAAGTTCAATGCTTCCAAGCATGCGTCGACTGGATTCTGAGCATGCACAGGTTTTTGGTCCGATGCTTTTGTGTACTAGCCATCGAATCTGTCCGACGGACAGGTGTCCGCCGGACAGATTTTAAAGCAAGTTTTAAAACTTTGGTCCGACGGACAATAGTCCGATGGGCCGTACACACCATCGAATTGGTCCGATGAAACTGGTCTTCAGACCAGTTTCATCGGACCGGTCTGATCGTGTGTACGTGGCTTTAAGCTTCGTTGTCAGGGTAGGAAAGTCCATAGTAAATGCAATGTCCAGACAGATGCAAAACCTTAAACAAATTGGTTTTATTTTCACTGCAAGGTAACTTGAAGAAGAGTAACCAAAAGGGAGGAGAAGAGTAAGGGAAGGTTCAGGCACATGGTGCAGAATGCTCAAAAATAGTCAATCAGTCTCCATTTTCAACTATTGAGTGGGTATTGCTCACCCGGATAGTCCCCTCTCACATGGCCTAGCAGCCGGGATGATGCATGAACTAATGTCCAGACAATCTCTGCCACAGACTGTCGTAGAATAAACTTGGTCTCTGCCGCAGACCTTTTGAATGAACTTGGTCTCTGCCACAGACTGTCGTAGGAGGAGCTTGGATGCTCACAGGAATCCTCTGCCACAGGATTTTAAAGTCCCGAACCTCCAGCCATGCAGTAGCAGAGCCTTTTAGCCATACCGGGCTTTCAATGTAGTGGATCCCTCCTTAATCATGTCATCAGGCCTCACCCGAGACACTAGCACTTTGCCGGTCTCCTCCAGGGCAAGTCCTCCCCTGGTTTCCTTCATTAAGACAGCTTTCTCCCTTGTGAACAGACAGCTGGGGATCCCCCTAGAATTGCAGGCCCCAGCCAGCATAGCTGGGCCTACTCGACAGCGGAGCAACCCTGGGCCAACGTGGCCCTGAAGTTGGACTCACACACACACACACCTCGCGCCAGGAGGGCCACGAGGCAAAGGACCCCGATCAATGGCGTCTGTACCTTAAGTATCCCCTCTCACCATGCACAGCGGGGTCACCACTCCCACTGTACTTCGGCCGAGAAGAGACACCCAACACACCATGGTATACCTGCGTTTTAACAGGGGCCTCTAGTGGCAACGCCACGAGCAGGCAACAAGGGAAAACTACCAAGTAGTACCACAGCCAGAAAAGAGGCAAATTTGTATTAATCAAACAGGTCTGGGCTCAAATATTGGCCCAGACATCCTTTAAATTTGAAATAGCGCCCTCTATATGTGGGGTGGGTACATCTGTTCATAAAATGCTCAGTGCGGCATTATTGGCTGCTCTGTAGTCTCTCCTGGTCGTCAAGGTGATAATGTAGTGGAGGAGAGCTAAAGAGGAGGCTTGGAACGCTCCTTGGACTGCAGCGCTGGTCAAGATGATGTCACAGGCGTGTTTAAAATGCATTTCCGGGCTAGCACACCCTCTGCTGTTTTTAATAAAACATTCTATCGCCAAATAAGAGGAGTAGCCATGGGCACCGCATGTGCTCCATCATATGCGTGTTTACACCTGGGATGGTGGGGAAAAGAGGATGTATATACTCAACCAGAATTTGAATAACATGTAGTCCTATGGGTCCGTTATATCGATGTAGCGGGGTATCATCCTTTTCGATGTGATATAAAAGACTACCATTGCTGATCATGAAGGATCTCAGCTCCCTCGTGTGGCCGAGCTGGGTTAGAGCCACCTGTTGTTTACATCCTGTTCTGGTTCAGCAGAGAATGTTGGGGAATTGAGTTCAGGGGAGAAGAGACTCCATTTGCCCTGGCCTGTAATGCACTACATTACCCAGGGAGCAGCTGTGCAGTCCCAGGATGCTTTGCCTTCTGCACCGCCTGCTAGGGGAGATGATTTAAGGGAGAGGACGTTTTTGGCGTGCTCTCTCGGGACCGCCTCCTTAACCCAGGAAGACACTGCCAGGAGTGTCTCCACAGGGAGTAGGCCGCAGCTGAGTCCTACATACGCCTGGGGCGGAGCGGCTTTGAGATAGAGAGACTGAGCCTCTACCGGAGTGATCAGATGAAGGACGGGGACAGAGTGCCGCAGAAGGACAAGGCCTGAACCGGTTGGGTGAGACGGGCACTTGCCTGAGAGTACTGATTGTCTTGCGGGAGGGAGGATTGCTGATATCCATCTTGCAGTCTGACTATTCAGGAAACTTTCATCAGTTTACTATTTCCCTTTTGGATTATAAATTGCTCTTTGCGCGCCAACGCATGCCAACGAACAAGTTCACAAACTATTAGTATAAAATTGTATTGAGGTTTGGCCTGGGATGCCATGCCATACTGATTAACTATAGTTATAGTGTATAGTTATAGTGTAATTGGTTCTATTATATTGTATAGTATTGTAGAGAGACAGAGAGCTGGGTGAGGCTTGGCAAGAGGGCATTTCAATGTGTATGTTTTGTTGAAGGGGTCCCTCTTGCTGTGTGCTTACACAGGTCTATATGACATTATAGTCTAGCTCACACTTAAGCCTTATTGTTACTAATACTGCAGGGATCTGAAAATAGTGTATCACTGTTTTACTCAAGTTCCTTTGTTTCCACCTTAAGTAAAACATTACTTTGGTTACCTTAAAGTCTGTGTGTAGCCTATCTTTCTATCTTTCATACTACAGGATCCCTTCCATTCAAGGTAACCCCTTTTATTTGCATAATCTGTTGTAGTGTAATGGGATATTGTGTTTCCCCACAAGATACTGGGATACACAACTCCCAAATTACCAGGTGTGTCAAGGGAGGGTTTCGAGCCACTTTAATTCAATTCTGAATGATGGTACGCCCTTATATATTTCCTACTAAATTGTACTTTCAGAGGCCTTTTTGGCAATTATATTAGGGTGGATAACACACCCGGGCCCCCATCGGGTGGCCTGCGATCGGTTGTTTGGGCTGACCTCCCTTCACCCTTTGCACCCCTCGCATCCCACCCACCCATACTCCCCAACATATAGATTGGGGAGTCCCTCTGTTTATACCTGTAAATACCCTTTTTTATATGATTGGCGGTGTGACTTTAGCAACTTTGGTTTGTCAATCGCTGTGGCTCAATCTGGATACGAGGTTTGGGATCGCCCCTCCCATCCTTAGCTTGATTTACCATTGAGCTGGACGGGATTACCCCAATTGTCCAGCTTTTACTCTCAGCCTGCCCTGTGCAACTAACTTTGTAGTGTAGGCCCCCGGGCCTATTGTTGCCTCAGTGGGATATTTAATATCAGAGGTTCCCCTTCTTATATTGCACACATGCCTCAGCGATGACAACCCGCTGCTTCAGTCCCCCCTGGTGCCCTTTACCCATGAGGTATCTTACCTTTATTTTATGTTAGTCACACTATACTTATTCCTATGCACTTTATCTTTAACTAGTACTTAATTTTATATAACCTCTTCTATCTATGTATATGTTTTTTACAGATTTCAGCTGCCCGCCACTCCCACTTCCAGCGGGTTGGTTTGTTTGTCCCCGGGCTCCTCCCCAGCTTTGATCGTTGTTCACTGCCGGGAGACACCCCAGTGTGGGCTACCGCCCTTTCATCGCGGCACTCCTCCCCAGCTTTGACCGATGTTCATTGCTGTGGAGAGTCTGGGCCGCCCCCCTCTCCTCCCCTCGAGGGATGGGCTATCCAGGGAGACACCCTAGTGTGGGCAGCCGCCCTTACATCGCGGCACTCTGATGCACAGCTCATGCGCCTAGCCATCGCGCTGACGTTGTGTGGGCGTCCCAACCCGGTGACACTATGCAAGTCTCATGACGTGCATTAGCCTCGCCGGGCGCTGGATTTAAAAGCAGTTCATCTCTGCTACCAGCGCAATGGATACTTGCATCTCGGGACCTCTGTGGCCTTAACCAGCCCACAGTAGGCTACCAAGCAATGGCTCATTTTTCTTACTGTCACTGTCCGCCACCTGTTCCCTTTCCCTTTCCCCCTTCCCCCTTCCCTGGTCGCTGTATCTTCCCCCTCCCCCTTCCACTGGTTGTCTTTATTATCACTTGCTAATTCACTTTATGTATTTCCCACTAGGTGCCACTGGTTGGCTTCACTACCTTGATGCCCTCCTGGGATCCTTTGTGGTCCCCCTCCCTCTCTGGTCCATTACCAGGGACCTACCTGTGGAGGCTAAATGTGGCTGTACAACAATATTTCAATCTGGGTATTTTATTATTTCTTTATAGTTTGTTTAATGTATAACTGTTGATGTTTTGTCATTTTATATCTTTATTCATAGACATGCTTCTGATGAAGCGGCCATAGCTGTGAAACCGGTCAAGTCGATTGTCTTTTAACTCTACTTGTGTTTTATTTCATTTTGTATTTAACCCACTTGCCCACCGCGCCATAGACATTTTACTGCTACAGCGCGGTGGAGCTATCTTGGGACGCGCTCGCGGAAGTGTCCGTGCACGCCGGGTCTAGAAGACCCGGCGCATCACAGTAAATTTCCGCTGATAGCTGATAGCTGATTTGACGGCGCGATCACTTGTAAACAAACCGGCGTAATTTGATGACGCCGGTTCCTCCCTCTCCTCTCTGTACCGTTCGGTACAGTGTGAGAGGAGAGGGGGGGGAGCTGGTGGCAGCAGCAGCGCTGTGGCTGGATCTGTGACAAATGCAGTCACAGATCCATCCATCTCAGCTCAGCCATCCCTGCCCCAGTACTCTGCAATACCCCAGTACTCTGCAATACCCCAGTACCCTGCACAATACTCTGCAATACCCCAGTACTCTGCAATACCCCAGTACCCTGCACAATTCTCTGCAATACCCCAGTACTCTGCAATACCCCAGTACTCTGCACAATACTCTGCAATACCCCAGTACTCTGCAATACCCCAGTACTCTGCAATACCCCAATACCCTGCGCAATACTCTGCAATACCCCAATACCCTGCGCATTACTCTGCTATACCCCAATACTCTGCAATATCCTGCGCAATACTCTGCAATACCCCAATACCCTGCGCAATACTCTGCACGGACCCGGTCTGGGATTGACAAAAAGATTAATGACCTCCGGCGTCTGGTCAAACAGAAGCTGTCCAAAATGCTTGCCCATGCCAGGGGCACAGGAGGGTGCCCACCATGCCGTATTAGGCTGACAGCGGAGGAGCGAGCGTGCGGTGGCCCTGACCTTTCATCGGCATGAAGTGGAGGGCCTGCCCGGCTTTGACTCAAGTCCGGAGCCCGTGGTGCCAGGTAAGTTTTTTTTTTAAATATCAGGTGTGTAGCATGTGTGGGGGAGGGGGTGAAAGGGAATATGTGGCAAGTGTGTGGATCCTCCAACCTGTGAATGTTTTGTGTCATCCACAGATGTGCAGGAGGGTGCAGGGCCATCTGGCCTGACCGCACCATCCCCAGGACAGCAGCCTAATGAGGCCCCCCCGACAAGGCCGGAGTCCGCGGAGGAGGTTGAAGAGGAGGAGGAGGAGGTCGAGGAGGAGGAGTTTCATGAGGAGGAGGAGTCCATGTCAGGCACTGGACTTGTGGTTTTTGAGGACTCTTCCCCTCTGGCTGGCAGCAGGCAGCCCTTCCTAAGGGGGAGCTCCTCCCCCAACATGGCTTCCCTCCCAAGGGCCTCCCCTTCTCCCCGGCCACAAGCATCAGCCGGAGGCAGGAAGTCGTCCCAGAAGACCAGGGGGGTGGCCGATCTCCTGCCCGCCACTCTGAGAAGGGACCAGTTCCTCCAGACCCGCCATCTGGGACAGGTCAGCCAGACATTGGTGCGGATGGAGGAGAGCCTGTCCTCCATCAAGGATACGCTGGGGAACCTGGACTCCCACTCCCGGGCTTTCACAAACTGCCTAAACGAACTGCAGACTACATCAGCAGGCGTTGGGCAGGATGTGAGGGCCCTTACCCAGGCTATCCAGGCCAACACGGCAACACTTGGTGCTGCCCTGGACAGAATAGCCGTGGCCTTGTAGGGCAGGCCGCCAGGTGGGCAGAGATCAGGGGCTGCTCCTCCTTCCCCGGTTTTCCCCCTCCCCCATGAGTCTCCCCTGAGGAGCCGGGGCCGTGGCCTGGGGCGCCCCAGGCGTGGCTCACGTCAAGGGCAATAATTATTTTTTCCCCCTTTTTTTTTTTTGCTGGAAATTTTTAGATTTTGCTGGTAATTTTTTTTGGGTTGTGAATGCTGTTTGAATGTGGGGGTGACATTCCTGCCGGAAAAGGGCTGTCACCCTCAATTTAGGTGGAGTAGGGTTCCCCAGGACCAGGGAGAAGTGATCCCCAGGTCCGTGTGAATGGTGTATGAATGTACAGTGACATAATTGGAGCCTTGGCGTGGCATTGCTGCTCACAAGTCCTGCATGGTGGACTGGTGCCAATCCAATTTGATGTGGATGTGGGGTGTGTGTGCTAGGGACCACAGTGGTGTGCATGCATGCATTCTCATTGTGCCATGATTAATGTGTGTGTTTAACGTGCAAAGATGCCCAATGTGAGCTGTCTCCTGGCTGCTCTTCCCTCAGAAGACGGGGTATCCTCGGTTAGGGGGGGATTGTCTGGTTCAGGGGTCAGGTCATCACGTAGGTCAATCTGCAGGCCCTTTCTTACTGCAAAGTTTTGCAGCATGCAACATGCACCGATGATCTGGCACACAAAGTTTGGGGAATACAAGAGGGTACCCCCAGACTTATCCAGGCATCGGAAACGTGACTTCAGGAGGCCAAAGGTGCGCTCCACCACTGCTCGTGTTTGGGCGTGGGCTTGATTGTATCTTTCTTCTCCTGGGGTTTGGGGGTTACGGATAGGAGTCATGAGATGGGGTCCCAGTGGATATGCAGAGTCACCTGTAAGGGAAAAGACAGGAGGATGTTAGTCATGCATGTGCCCCTTGTGATGTGTGCATCATGGGGGGGTACAGTCATGCCTGCCACCCATGTCACTCACCAACCAGCCAGGTGGCCCCACACACGTTCTTCTGATTGAATTCCATTCGGATGTGGCATTGATTGTATATGTAGCTGTCATGGCTGGACCCTATGCCATATGAGGCCTTGGGCATCGACTATCACCTGTACGTTGATGGAATGCCAATGCTTCCGATTGCGCTACATGTGCTCTGTCTCCTGGGGGGGCTGGAGTGCCACATGTGTGCAATCAATGGCCCCCACGGTGCGTGGGAATCTGGCAATTCTGTAGAAATCTGTCATTGCCTTCAGCCGCAGGTCCTCAGTGATGGGTTTGATGATTTGGTTCGCCATGCGTCTGAGGATTGCAGGGACAACCTGGTGCACACATCTGCTCATGGAGGATTGTGACATCCCAGCCACCACTCCACTTGTACGCTGAAAAGAGCCACTGGCAAGGAAATGGAGTGTTGCCATGACCTTGACCAGTGGCTGCACTGCATGTGAGCGGTGTGTTGGGCTGGTGATGTCCTCCTGCAGGGTTAAGGTTAATTCCAGGATGGCATGAGGGGTGAATCTGAAGATGCAATACACCTCAGAATCACTCATGCCAAACAGGTCTATGCGGGTGCGATATATCCTCTCCCGTGCCATCCTCCGTGCCCTCCTCCTTCTTTGCTCATCTAAAGTCAGTAGTATAGCTATGCGCAACGATGCCCCTGGCATGTTGGCATACAGATTATGGGGCAACACGTGTGACTGCTGAGCTCCTCACTAACAGTGTTGCTTTATCTAACAAGTAGACTTTTTTTCTCTTTTTAGACCAGCTTTTATATGGTCTAATTTTAGACAGGACATTTTGCTGTTGCGCACAGCGCGTAGCCTGCGCTGCCCCAACGTTCTTTTGTGGATCCCCGTAAGTCTCTCATTAGCATATTTGACTAGCAAATCAATGGTCTGTCTAGCGCAGTTTTGCGCGGACGGATGCGCCTGTCTAACGAAATTACGCCGGACAAAAAAAAGTAGATTTCTTGCGTATCTCGTTTTGGGGATGCCGTGCATCGAAACGCACGAGCACATTTAGACTTACGCACGCGCATCTCCTGTTGTGCAGGCGTAATCGCTCTGTGAATCTGGGCCTATCTTTTTTTTTTTAGATAGTGTACTTTTGCCAATCTAATGGCTAACACTTTAGCCAATAGTTTCACATCTGTCGTAAGTAGAGAGATTGGACAATATGATTCAGGATTGTTGGGAGTTTTTTCTGGTTTTAACAAAACTAGAATAACTGCTTTATTCATAGAGCGTAGGAGATGAACACATTTCAATGCTATATTAAATACCTCTAACAATTCAGGCAACATATCAGTTGTAGACTTCCTCCGGTAGGCCATCTACCCCTGGAGCTTTTATATTAGGCAAACTAGCAGATGAAAATTGGAGTTTCTCCAATGTCAAGGGCTGAGCCAACATCTCCCTATCAGCTACTGGCAGTTCTGCTAACATAATAGAGTTAGGAAAAAGCTGCAGTTCAGTCTCCTTATAGGATACTTTATTACAATACAAGTTTTTATAAAAATCAACAAACGCAGATGAAATCTCATCAGTAGTTTTTACAGTTAAAGATGGAGAAACTTGTACTGTAGTTCCACTACTTGTTCCATTGGTTTCAGGGCTTTTACTAATAATGCTAAAAGATGGTCCATTTTTTCCCCATCCTCAAAATGAGGTTGCTGGAGAAAAAAGTGTTTCTGTTCTGCTTTGTTATGCAAGATATCAGTGTAAATCTGTTGTTTTTCTACCCACTTCTGTTGTGTTTGTGGTAGGATTTGCTATATATTGTAGTTCTGCCTTTAAAACCGAACGTTCTCATGGCCTAGATTTTTTTTTGATCCTTGAAATTTGAGAGATAAATAAGCCTCAGATATTATTTTCTGTTTTGAAGGAAAAAGATCAAACCAATAAGGGTTCATTTTCTATAAAGTCTTAATTGAATTTAAAGCTAACTTGAGAACCAACAGGGAATGATCTGACAATCCTCTAGCTGCATAGGTCACCTCAGATATCACAGGTAGCATCATAGAGGTAGCTAACACTAAATCAATTCTAGATAAAGGCCCAATAGGTACTAGAGAAGCAATAAACACTCTTTTATTTGAGTGTAGCATTCTCCAGACATCCATGAGGCCAATCTCTCGAATATAACCAGCAAAAGAGATACATACTGGATCTGCCGAACCAGCAACCATACCAAATCTATCTAATGAAGGGTCAAGATAGTTATTAAAATCTCCTACTATTAACCAAAGGACATCAGTTTTATCAGAAGTAAAATTCAATCGTTCTTTAAATATCTCTGAGGAATATGGGGGTGGTATATACAGTATATATTAGCTAGGACATATGTTTTTCTATACATTGTGCAATATAAGAAAATATAATGACCTTTAGTTTATATTTGTACCTACTGCAGGAGAAATCAACATAATTTGCTATCAATATAGACACACCCCTAGAGTATGTAGTATAAGCCCAGCATAAAAACTTAATTTATGTATATTTAAATGGGTCTCCTGTAGGCAGATAATAGATCCCCCTAATATTGCAGGATATGCATTACATTTAACATAGCTTTAAATCTAATAATCCTTTCTAATAATGGGGGGAAAAAAGTCCCTTCTTTCTATGCAGAACATTTCTAGATTTATTTTAGCTATATGGCAAGTGCTTACAAAAAATCTATATAGAAGAAACAACAATACCACCAACAAAAAATAAAAATAAAATAAAGAAATAATAATGATAAAAACAAAAAAGAAAAATTCCAAAACATGTGCAAATCTCACATAATGTAACCCCTAAAATGTTTCCATCTCCCTCAGTAACCATTTCCTGAAGGGTCTTATATTTAAAAAAGATCATCACAGTATACACATAATGTATTTTTTTTTCAATAGTTAGAAGTGAAAAAAATCACAATGGTGTTTGGTAGGTGATATTACACTTTCCTTCATACAGTAATAATTTAATGGACTCTCTCCCCCGGCTCTATATAGATCAGACTAACCTCATCCCATTTATGTAGATAGAAAGAGAGAAAAGAATAATAAAAAAAACTTTTCTTCCATTTTATTTATAATGCCTATTCAGCCATTCAGTGGAATCCCATGGATTATTGAAAAAATGTGCAGCTTGATTTGCTTCCACTCTTAATTTAGCTGGGTATAGCAATGAGTTTGATAGTTGCAGGGTCTGCAACCTTTTTTGAACATCTTGAAAATTGTTACGCAGTTTTTGTACATCTGGAGAAAAGTCCGAAAGAACATGATTTTAGTTCCATTAAAAAAAAACTTCCTTAAATAATCTAACTCTTCTAAGGATAAAGTCTCTCTCGTTGATTGAGTAATCGTTTGTATACATGTGCACACTGAAATATTTTGTTTCGTAATTTCGTTTTGTCTGAAAAATACATTTATTTAGTTACTCTCCCGAAATTCGTTTTTATTTATTTAGTTTTTTGGGAAAAAAAATGCATTCATCCGAAAATCGAAATTAAGGTCGAATCTGTCTCTCTGTGTCGAATCTTCATGTCTCTCTATGTCAAATCTGTCATTGAAGGCTTATAGTGTCTGTCTAATGTTCTAAAAAAAAAAAAAAAAGATTCGGCAGAATCTTAAAAAAAAAAATCTCTCTGTGTCGAATCTTCATGTCTCTCTATGTCGAATCTGTCATTGAAGGCTTATGGTGTCTGTCGAATGTTTAAAAAAAAAGATTTGACAGTTGTCTCTTCATGTCTATGTCGAATCTTCATGTCCCTCTATGTCGAATCTTTTCTCTCTCTGTCGAAAATTTTCTCTCTATGTCGAATCTTTTCTCTCTATGTAGAATAATATTGAAATAATTGAGTTAAGGTTAGGCACCTTCGACCACAACAAAAACGAAAATAAAGCATTTGTTTATGTCGGATCTTTAGTTTTTCGTTTTCTGTGCTTTCGTTATCGTATGTTAAAACGATAACGAAAATACCTGGAATTCGGACGAAAATGCATTCAGACGAAAATGAATGCACATATCTAATCGTTTGTAGGTATGGAATATATGTACAGTATGTAGATATAAATCAAAAAGTTCTCCAGACCAGTATTCCAGAACAGTGTCTTCCAGTAAAAGTCCCTTTAGTAACCTTCTCCAGGCCCTCAGCCTACCATCTGTTGAGACTCAGCTGCCTCCCAGGGGCAGCAGCCTCAGGAAAAATGTAACGCTCCTAGTAGAGGAAAACACTCTGTCAAGGCCTCCCCAAACAATGTGAATAACTCTCCTCAATCAATTATCCAGCTCAGGAAACACTGACCAAGAGTACAAAACAATATGGCCAAAAAAATAAGTTTATCCTAACTTTTTTGGCAGGGTGCTACAAGGAGAAGCTGTAGTACAGTTTCTATGAATGGTGAATGAGGGTGGGTCTAGTCGTAACTCTTGATGAGTGTATATGACAGGTGTCTCAGCTCTATTAAGCCCATCTCTCTCTCAGTGACGGCTCTCCTAGCAGGTTTGTTTATAATCAAATCCATGAAATCATTATAATTGACTGTCATGGTGATCACATGGCTGAGAACTACATTGATCATTAGTGTAGACCACTGCCGGCCACTGACAGCCTGGTTGTCACGTACCTGGTTTGGGAGCCCAATGTGCAGGGAGCGGCCTCTCGTAAGCCTCTGACTCAGGAGCCCCTGGTAGAGCAGACAGGGGGTACGGAGTCTAGAGGGACACAAGCGCCTGGTGGAAAGCTGGAGACGGACCGGAAGAGGAAGTAAACAGGTGTTGACGAGGTCCTAGCAGAAACCCAGCAAACACAGAAACGGTGTTGTAGCGCTTGTTGAATAGGAGCCAAGGGATTGGCAGACACTGGATCAGGCACCAATCAGGAGATGGAAGCAGATCCGAGGGTTGAATCAGGTCCAGACCAGGTCGGTGAATCAGGTAGGCAGACAGCAAGGCGGGTTTAGGCAGAGTCGGTAGTCGGATCAGGCCGGGGTCAGGGGCATGCTGCAGGCAGAGATGGGTCAACGGAAGCCGGGTCGGGTATTCGGTAATCAGGCAGACAGGTAACAGGTTCAGATTCAGTCAGGGATTGCTGCAAACTGGTCAGCAAGATACAGTGGGATCAGACGCTTTAAATAGCAGTTCTTGGCGCCGAAATGACGTCAGCGCACGCGCATGCGCGCCCCCCGCGCATGCGCTGAAACAGACTTCTCCTGGCGCTGTCAGTACTGGTAAGATTCCTGCATCTCTTATCATGACATTGCCCCCCCTCTACGGGCAGCCTCCGGATGCCCAACTGGGCCAACCTACTTGGGTGTGCCCTTTTATAGGCCCGGATCAGTCTCTGAGCGTGAATGTTGGCCTCTGGTTCCCAGGAGTTCTCTTCTGGGCCGTAGCCTTTCCATTTCACCAGGTATTGAACCTGGTTACGTCTCTTCCGACAATCCAGGATGGATTCCACCTCGAACTCCTCCTCGCCGTCGATAAGTACCGGTGTGGGCGGACCGTCAATTCCGGTTGGGGAAAGGATCCGGGCCACATGAAAGACTGGATGAATCCTAAAAGAAGCAGGTAATTTCAATTCGTAGGCCACTTCATTAATCCTTCTGAGTACCTGGAAGGGACCCACAAACTTAGGGCCAAGTTTCTTGGTCGGGCAGGCTAGTTTTAAGTTCAAAGTGGATAACCAAACTTGGTCCGCCGGTGCCAGATTAAGTTGTCCTCTCCTCTTTCTGTCAAACACCTCCTTATTATACTCCTGGGTTTTTGCCATTGTTTCCTGAAGTATTTTGTTGTTGGTGGAAAAAAAATCCAAGGTTTCCTGAACAGCTGGTACTGAGCATTCCGGGATATGGTTGGATAAGAACAGAGGATGAAAGCCGTAGTTGGCGAAGAATGGGGACTGTTGGGTAGCTGAATGGATTGAGTTGTTGTAGGCAAACTCTACAAGGGGCAACAGAGAAGCCCAATCATCCTGTGAAAAACTGAAGAAACATCGCAGATATTGCTCGAGCGTCTGGTTGGTGCGTTCGGTCTGGCCGTTGGTCTGTGGGTGGTACGCAGATGAAAAGGAAAGTTCAATCTTCAGCGCCCCACATAACGCTTTCCAGAACCTTGAGGTGAATTGCACCCCACGGTCAGATACAATATTAGCAGGTATACCATGAAGTCTCACTACTTCTTTAATAAAAAATGTTGCTGTTTCGGCAGCAGAAGGTGTCCCTACCATCGGTAGGAAGTGTGCCATCTTTGAAAGTCTGTCCACCACTACAAAGATGGTAGTATAGTTTTCAGAAGGAGGTAACTCAACAATAAAATCAATTGAAATCATTCTCCAAGGTTTCTCTGGAACAGGCAGTGGTTTAAGTAACCCCCAAGCTTTGGTTCTGCTACCCTTGTGTTGGATACAGGTGGCACAGGATTCCACATAGCTCTTGCAATCTTGCAATAATTGAGGCCACCAGAAGGTACGCTGGATGAGTTCAGCTGTCTTGTGAATTCCGAAATGTCCGGCTAGCTCGTGGTCATGACAGGACTTGAGAATTGTTAATCGTAGCTGTTGAGGCACAAAGATCTTGTTTTTGTTCCATAGCATGCCGTCACTTAACTGCAGAGTAGGGTCTGGAGATGAGGGAATTGCTGAAGAGGCCTGCTTAATTTGAGACAGAAGATCTCCCTGTAACATAAGAAAATTGCCAGGGGCAAGGATGGTGTCCGGGGAGGAAGGAGTTTCAGGCCCATTGAACATCCGGGATAGCGCGTCGGGTTTAGTGTTTTTTGATCCGGGTCTGTAGGTTATATGGAAGGAAAACCGAGTAAAGAACAATGCAACCTTTAAGTATTCCAGGTTCTTGTGATCTGTATAGATCAGGATGGGATGAGCTGCACCCTCCAGGAGGTAACGCCATTCCTCGAGAGCTGCCTTGATTGCTAAAAGTTCCCTGTCCCCGACGTCATAGTTTCTTTCAGCTTCTGAGAGTTTGCGGGAGAAGAACGCAACTGGATGCAGAAGGGATTTGGGTCCTTGTCTCTGGGAAAGCACTGCTCCGACCGCCACCTCGGAGGCGTCCACTTCCAGGATAAAAGGTAGAACTGGATCAGGATGTTTTAGGATGGACGCCGAGATGAAAAGGTTCTTCAGGGTAGAAAAAAGCCGCTTGGGCCTCTGGGGACCACTGGAACCGGATACCCTGTTTGGTCAGACTTGTGATGGAAGCGATTATGGAAGAGAAGTTTTTGATAAATTTTCGATAAAAATTTGCAAATCCCACGAAACGCTGGACTGATTTTTTATCGGTGGGAGCGGGCCAATCTGTAATGGCGGTAACCTTCTGAGGGTCCATCTTGACACCGTCTATTGAAATGATGAGACCTAGGAACTGAATGCTCTCCCTTTCAAACTCACATTTCTCCGCTTTAGCATACAGACTGTGTTGACGGAGCCAGGCTAGGACCTTTTGGACATGTCTTTGATGGTCTGACAAGGAAGAAGAGAAGATCAGGATGTCATCTAGGTAAACAATAACGAATAAATCAAGATAGTCTCTGAAAATGTCATTTACAAAATGCTGGAATGTGGCTGGGGCATTGCAAAGACCGAAGGGCATCACCAGGTATTCAAAATGCCCAAAACGAGTACGAAATGCGGTTTTCCACTCGTCGCCATCCCTTATGCGGACGAGGTTATAAGCCCCATGGAGGTCAAGTTTAGTAAAGATTGTGGCTGCTCCGAGTCTCTGGAATAGTTCAGGAACAAGAGGGAGAGGATACCTGTTCTTAATCGTGATTTTATTTAAGTTCCTGTAGTCTACGCAGGGGCGTAGAGAGTGATCCTTCTTTTCCATGAAGAATATTGTCATGGACAGTCTGGTTCACTTGTGGGCACATCGGCGCGCATTCGCGATAACGGCGCGCGCGATCGCGATAGCGGCGCGCGCATTTCGCGGCACCATAGCGTGCACGGGAGCGCGCACTAGCGGGCGGCGGCGCGGCACGTGCACGTGGAGACGCCGTTTTGGCGCCAAATCTGGCTTTAAAAGAATCCTGATCCCTGTGCTTCTTGCTGTCCTGTCTATAACGTTTCTGTGAGACCCAGCAATCTGTGAACCTGATTGAATCTGATCCTGACTACCCGGCTTGTACCTGTTGACCCGTCTGCTTCCTGCCCTGACTTCGGCTTGTCTGACTTCTCCTCTGGTTAACCCGCTGTACCTCCGCTGCCCGCCTGTTGAACGACCCGGACTGAACCTGACCACGTTTATACTACCACTGTCTTCTACTGAACCCTTACCACGCTAGAGGGCTTACCTGCAAGGACTTGTTCCAGTCGGTACTACAGGACACCTCCCCGCTTCTGCTGCACTCCCGTTTCCAACTGCCCGACAGTGAGCTTGGATCTTCTACCTGCACCAGCCTGTAATCTGACTCCAAGAACCACCGACTCAGCTCACGGGCCCCGCACTCGCCAGTACCAGGCGCTTGTGCGACTCTGTAGTCCCGATCCTCCTGTCTGCACTATCAGGGGTCCCGGGATCAGAGAAGCAAGGGCTGCCGCTCCCTGCACGCCGGGCTCGCACCACCAGGTACGTGACAGTACAGGACAGCCATGACCGAGCCCACGCAGGGAGCGGATCCAATGCAGGAACTATGCCGGCACCTTGACGGACTGACTCAAGCCGTCCGAACTTTACAAGAGGGTTACACCCGACTGGAAACCCGAGTCCAGGCCTTGTCCGCTCCAGCTGCCACCTCCGCCACAACAGGCACCTCTACTTCACCTGCCGTAATCATGCTGCCACCTGAACCTAAGGTTCCCATGCCAGAAAGATTCACTGGGGAACGAAACAAATATCGAGCGTTCCAGAATGCCTGTGAACTTTATTTCGCACTCCAGCCACGGACTTTCTCCCTGGAGGCCACCAAAGTGGGATTTGTCATTTCCCTTCTGTCTGGGGAACCACAAGCTTGGGCTCACCGCCTGTTGGAGCAGAAAGATGTGTCCCTTGACAACTTGACCACCTTTTTCCAGGCCATGTCCCTATTGTACGAGGACCCTCATCAAACGGCCACCGCGGAAGCATCCTTACATGCCCTCCAACAGGGACGCAGACCAGCGGAGGACTATGTATCCGAATTCCGTAGATGGAGTTCGGATACGAATTGGAATGATGCGGCCCTTTGCTACCAGTTCCGCCTGGGACTGTCGGAACCGTTAAAAGATGAACTTGCTAGGGTGGGTGTTCCTGGAACTCTGGATGCCCTGATCAACTTAACTATCCAAATCGACAGGCGCCTAAGAGAGCGTAGGACTGAAAAGGGCCACTGGTCCGTCTCGCCCCACCTGGATGATGCCGCGGGTGGGTACCTACCTACCCAAGCCCAACTCCGCTGGCTCCCACACCCCCGCAGCCTCATAACCTTGCTGAACCTATGCAACTAGGACTTCTTCGCCCTACTCTGACACCCGAAGAACGCCAGCGACGCCGGACAACAATCTGTGCCTGTATTGCGGGGGTTCCGGACACTATGTGAGGTCTTGCCCTGTAAAGATCCGTAAGTGCCTGTCCATGTCTACTACTCATGTACCTGTTGGACCACCCAACCCTACTCACCTGGCTGTTTCCGTTCTCTTTCAGCTTCCAGAGGGGAACATCCAGGCCAGCGCTATCCTTGACTCAGGAGCATGTAGCTGTTTCTTGGACCGGATTTCGCCATCAGACATCAGATCCCTCTTCGCTCCAGAGCCTCGGGACTTTCAGTATACTTAGCGGACGGATCAATCTTGAAATCTGGACGGTCACCCAAGAAACCCAGCCACTGGCCACATCTATTGCCGGAACCCATCACGAACTGTTATGCCTAGATGTGATTGATTCCCCGCTGTTCCCTATCATTCTGGGCATGCCATGGCTTCACGCCCACAACCCTCAAATCAACTGGGTTACAGGGGCAATTCACTTCAACTCTCCTTATTGCCTGGAACATTGTCTGCAAGTGTCCCCATCAGCCCCCTCTCTGCTCTGCATGGATTCTGATACAGAGGCCCGTCAAGCGTCCCAGAACCTTACCATGACTTTCTAGACGTGTTCAGCAAAAAGGGAGCTGAGACTCTTCCACCACATAGGGCCTATGATTGCCCCATCGAACCTCCTCCCGGGAGCGGAGGTCCCTTTCGGCAGGATCTTCCCTCTAACAGAGCTTGAACTGGAAGCCTTAAAAACTTACTTAGACGACAGTCTCCGGAAAGGATTTATCCGCCCGTCCACTTCACCTGCAGGAGCAGGTTATCTTCTTTGTTCAGAAGAAAGACCTCTCTCTCGCCCATGTGTGGGACTATCGGGAACTTAACAAAGTAACCATCAAAAATCGGTACCCGCTTCCCTTGGTACCCGAATTGTTCCAACGCCTAGGATCCGCAGTAATTTTCACCAAACTAGATCTTCGTGGGGCCTATAACCTTGTGCGTATCAAAGACGGACACGAGTGGAAAACCGCTTTTCGCACACGCTTCGGGCACTTCGAATACTTGGTCATGCCCTTTGGTCTTTGCAACGCCCCGGCCACTTTCCAGCACTTTGTAAACGATATCTTCAGGGATTATCTAGACCTTTTCGTTATCGTTTACTTAGATGACATCCTTATCTTCTCTTCTTCTTTAGAAAGACACCGGGAGCACGTCAAGAAGGTGCTCAGTCGGCTTCGAGTTCACGGTCTCTATGCTAAACGGAGAAGTGTGAATTCGAGCAGTCAAGCATACAATTTCTGGGACTCATAATTTCAGTAAAAGGCATTCAGATGGATCCCCAGAAGGTTTCCGCAATCCTTGACTGGCCAGCACCCACTGACAAAAAGGGCATTCAGCGCTTCGTTGGTTTCGCCAACTTTTATAGAAAGTTTATCAAGGGCTTCTCTACCATCATCTCTCCGATCACCAACCTCACTAAACAGACTGTCCGATTCCGTTGGTCACCAGAAGCCCAATCGGCCTTTGAAACCCTTAAAGGACTGTTCACCTCCGCATCTGTCCTCAGACATCCTGACGCAAGTTTTGCCTTACATTTTAGAAGTTGACGCTTCCGAAATAGCGGTAGGGGCAGTTCTTTCACAAAGACAGGGCCCTAAGGCTCTCTTACACCCCGTTGCTTTTTTTTCTCGCAAGCTATCTGACCAGAAAGAAATTACGATGTAGGGGACCGAGAGAACTATTGGCCATCAAGGCCGCCTTGGAAGAATGGCGATATCTCTTGGAAGGTGCAGCGCACCCGATCTTGATCTTTACCGACCATAAGAATCTCGAGTATCTGAAGGCCGCCAAGAGATTGAGCCACGCCAGGCCAGGTGGGCACTATTCTTCTCTAGATTTTTGTTCCATATCACGTACAGGCCAGGATCGAAAAACACCAAACCTGATGCCCTCTCACGCATGTACGGGGACTCGGAAAAACCATGCCCCTCCGGATACCATTCTGTCAGCAGGAAACTTTCTGTTACTACAAGAAGACCTACTAGCCCAAATCAGACAAGCCTCGTCCGGAAACACCTCCTTACCCGATCCGGACCTACAACTCAAAGACGGCCTACTGTGGCACCAAGACAGAATCTTCGTGCCAGAAGGTCTACGGGTCAAGGTCTTGAATTTGTGCCACGATCATGAGTGGCAGGTCATTTTGGTGTGCACAAGACATCCGAACTCCTACAACGCATGTTCTGGTGGCCCCAACTCTCAAATGACTGCAGGAAATATGTGGAATCTTGCAGTACCTGTATTCGGAACAAGGGAGGCAACTCAAGAGCCTGGGGGTTGCTTAAACCATTGCCAGTACCAGAGAAGCCATGGAGGATGATCTCCATGGACTTCATCGTGGAGCTTCCTCCTTCAGAGTGCTTTACCACTATCTTTGTGGTAGTGGACAGACTAACAAAAATGGCACACTTTCTGCCTATGAAAGGCACACCCTCGGCCCCGGAAACGGCCAAAGTATTTATCAAAGAGATCGTAAGGCTCCATGGGATCCCGGCAAACATTGTGTCTGATCGTGGAGTACAGTTTACCTCCAGATTCTGGAGGGCTCTCTGTGGTCCCTCAAGATCGGCCTGTCCTTCTCGTCGGCTTATCACCCGCAGTCCAACGGAGACGGAGAGAACGAACCAGACTCTGGAGCAGTACCTGCGTTGTTTTTCCTCCTTCTCTCAAGAAGATTGGGTATCCCTGCTGCCGTTGGCCGAATTTGCTTACAATAAACTCTGTCCATTCAGCCACCAAACAGTCTCCGTTTTATGCGAATTATGGCTTCCACCCGCTGTTTATGTCCAACTCCATCCCCAGAGTGTTCGGTACCTGCCGCCCAGGAAACTTTACATTTTTTCAACACAAACAATAAAATCTTACAGGAGACAATGACCAAAACTCAACAGTACAACAAAGAAGTATTTGACAAAAAGAGGAGAGGAGAACTTAATTTAGAACCTGGAGACCTAGTGTTGCTGTCTACCGCGAACCTAAAGCTTGCCTGCCCATCCAAGAAACTGGGTCCCAGATTCATAGGTCCCTTCCCAGTCAAAAGAAAAATTAATAGCGTGGCCTACAGAACTGGAACTGCCCGAAACATTCCGCATCCACCCGGTCTTCCATGTAGCCCTCCTCAAACCTGACGTTTCGGACCCCTTTCCTGACCGGAACACTGGTCCCCCAAACCAGTGCTAGTTGACGGAGAGGAGGAGTTCGAGGTCGAGTCCATCCTGGACTGCAGAAAGAGACGCAACCAGGTTCAGTACCTAGTGAAATGGAAAGGCTATGGGCCTGAAGACAATTCGTGGGAACCAGAGTGTAACATACATGCGAAAAAGCTGATCCAGTCCTTTAAAAATGCTCACCCACTCAAGCTGGCCCAGTTGGGCATCCGGAGGCTGCCCCTTGGGGGGGGCAATGTCATGGACAGTCTGGTTCACTTGTGGGCACATCGGCGCGCATTCGCGATAACGGCGCGCCGCGATCGCGATAGCGGCGCGCGCATTCGCGCGGCACCATAGCGTGCACGGGAGCGCGCACTAGCGGCGGCGGCGGCGCGCGTGCACGTGGAGACGCCGTTTTGGCGCCAAATCTGGCTTTAAAAGAATCCTGATCCCTGTGCTTCTTGCTGTCCTGTCTATAACGTTTCTGTGAGACACCAGCATCTGTGAACCTGATTGAATCTGATCCTGACTACCCGGCTTGTACCTGTTGACCCGTCTGCTTCCTGCCCTGACTTCGGCTTGTCTGACTTCTCCTCTGGTTAACCCGCTGTACCTCCGCTGCCCGCCTGTTGAACGACCCGGACTGAACCTGACTGACACGTTTATACTACCACTGTCTTCTACTGAACCCTTACCACGCTAGAGGGCTTACCTGCAAGGACTTGTTCCAGTCGGTACTACAGGACACCTCCCCCGCTTCTGCTGCACTCCCGTTTCCAACTGCCCGACAGTGAGCTTGGATCTTCTACCTGCACCAGCCTGTAATCTGACTCCAAGAACCACCGACTCAGCTCACGGGCCCCGCACTCGCCAGTACCAGGCGCTTGTGCGACTCTGTAGTCCCGATCCTCCTGTCTGCACTATCAGGGGTCCCGGGATCAGAGAAGCAAGGGCTGCCGCTCCCTGCACGCCGGGCTCGCACCACCAGGTACGTGACACTATGGAAAAAAAATGTTTTTTTTTAAATTTTCATACGCCTGAGAAGGCGGCAATACCGAGGAGAGTCCTGTGAGTATTGCCACACCAATGCCCGTTAGCTGGAGTCCAAGGTTGCACCGACTCAGATACTGCCAGATCTAAGGCTGAGTCCCTTTAAGAAAAAAATCTCTTTTTTTTTTTTTCTGGTCAGTGTGGACTAAGTCCAGACCTGAAGATCCACAAACCACCACTGGGTGTCACTGTTAGCCAGAAATGGCTCAGCTGCGCGCTCTGTGTCCTCACTCTTCACTGCTCTCAGGAGGGAATGACCAGCCAGGAAATGCTTTTTTGCTTTATCTGAGACCTGACGCTGCTGGCCCGCCCCCCCCCCCCACACACACGCTGACGCTGTAAAAGGCGGCGCGCACGCGCGCGCGCCCCCGCCCCCCCACGCTGAAACCAACATGGAGGAAGCAGAGAGCAGAGGAGAAACCTGGACCAGCGCTAGTAACACAGACACCCGGTAAGCCACTAATCTTTGTAGTGCACACATAGAGGAAGCTGTCCCCCTAGGCTTCCTAGGAAACAGGAGTTTTGTCAGCACTTCCTCTCTATACACGTGGGGCTGCAGTATCATGCTAACAGGCAAATCTGGGGGGAGTAGCAAAATACATATCTTTAAAAGCATATATATCTACATGTTATCTGGGTAAACATTAGTACAACCCATCCTGCCTCAAAAGACATAGTGGAGATAGTGGCTGATGCACAAGCATACCATTAGCCAACCCAGAACCCCCAGGGGGATACCTACTGTCGAACCAAGTCCCGCAGGTTCCCTCTTACCTGCTCCACGCCGCAGGGTATTGCAAAATGCAAGAGGCCCAGCCTTCCCTCATCTCCGTGGGTATTGTCTTGGACCTTCAGAGACCGGGGTCCTGTGTTAAGGAACCCACACCCCTGGACCTATATAGCATCCTGGCATCAGTAGCGTTTAGTTCTTGGAAGAGACTAAGGCACTGGAGCCCAGAATCCAGCCCTCCAAGGAGAGGCATTATAGGCAAAACCCCACTCCAGCAGGGCCCGGGTACCGTACACCTTGGCTTTGAAGCACTTCAGATGGATCCGGCTAGCTATCCTGGGTCCCGAGACCTCCGAGGGACAGCTAGACGTGACCAACACCTAAGACACTGGCGAAAAAACTGAAGCACTCCCAGTGGGAGGGGGTTATATAGGGAGGAAACTTCCTGTGAAATTGATTACACCAGTGTCCACACCTGAAGGTACCCATATAACCCAAGTGTAATGGCTATGCGCTCTGTGTCCCGTGATGTACGATAAAGAAATGTATATTTGTGAATGTTGAGATGTTATATTGGTTTCACTGGTAAAAATAAATAATTGAAATGGGTATATATTTTTTTTTTGTTAAGTTGCCTAATAATTATGCACAGTAATAGTCACCTGCACACACAGATACCCCCCTAAAATAGCTAAAACTAAAAAACAAACTAAAAACTACTTCCAAAAATATTCAGCTTTGATATTAATGAGTTTTTTGGGTTCATTGAGAACATGGTTCTTGTTCAATAATAAAATTAATCCTCAAAAATACAACTTGCCTAATAATTCTGCACTCCGTGTATACTACACTCAGATTGCGCACTCCTGTTCTTTTTATTTAATAATTGCTAATCCTTTATAAACCATAAGAGCTCAGATATTATTCTTCATCCAGTAGTATTAATTTATTAAAATTATAGATCATACATGACTTAACATGATAAGCTCACGTCTAATGCAATGTACAATTTCCTAAAGTCATATTATTAGAATGAAATATTAAAAAAAGTACATAAAACACTGTCAATAGTGTTTTTTAAGTTTACGTAAACAGTTTATGGCACTTACCAACTTTTTATCCACCGTTTCACCACCTTCTTCCTCAGCATCAGAAGAATTCATTGGATCTTCCCCACTGGACCATCCATCATTATTTTCTTCTGAGGCATCCATTGATTGGGATGTTCTGTTCCAACCTAATGATGATATATGCGAATAAGTGTGATAACTTCATGAGTGACAAGTCTAATTGGTACGGTGTCAATTTTAGGCTTTTCCTCAATAAGTTCTCCCTCCAAATCCCATCCCACTCCTTCAACACTTGACCAAGTTAGCCATCTTCTAAACTGAAAGTAATATGCCTTCATCATCCTCTAAATGCCTGCTTTTATTTGTCCTATATCAGTCAACCTAACAAACATATATCCCTTGGATTACTGTCCTCCAAACACAGATGTGCTTTAATGCAAATCTTCAAAAGCTATTAGTCATGATGATTCTTCCTAAAAACAGAATTGTCCTGAAAAACAAAAGGACAACTGTACTTTCAGTTAAAGTACAGTTATCATTCTTGTATGTTCATTCTAAAAAGAAGCCGCTCTGTCTGAATTCCTCAAACAACTTCTGCGCAGTCAGATCACATCTTCTCCATCGTGAAACCAACCCATAGAAGTCTCTGGATATTGACTAGCCTCAGAATGTTCTGTGTTTCTGGATATTAAAAGCCACCTAAGTACTTCCACACTGTTAAATTAAAATAAAAAAAAACAATAAGTAGCCTTGGCCTTGTTAAAGTTTAATGCAGCTCTTTTTGCAATACTCTTCTTATCTCTGGTGCCGTCAGTCACCGGCATTTTCACTGTTCTGAGGTCCAGAACTGGTCTTCTGGTTTATATGACACCTAGGGTCATTCCATCCACTTCGTGTATGCCTCTGGGTATTAAGGACATGCTTCTTAGGGGTATGCAATCAAGCCAGCCTGGGCTCAAAGGAAAATGCTGCAGAGAACAGCACCATTACAGAGCTCCATTCTCTGCAGCATTCAAGACCTGCCTATTGTCCGACTAAGGCCACGTACACGCGATCAGACCGGTCCAATGAAACTGGTCTGAAGACCAGTTTCATCGGATCAATTCGATGGTGTGTACGGCCCTTCGGACCGTTGTCTGTCGGACCAAAGTTTTAAAACTTGCTTTAAAATCTGTCTGACAGACTACTGTCCGTCCGACCACAACGATAGTTAGTACACAAATACATTGGACCAAAAACCCGCGCATGCTCAGAATCAAGTCGATGCATGCTTGGAGTCATTGAACTTCGTTTTTTCAGCACGTCAGTTGTGTTCTATGTCACTGCGTTCTGGCACGATGGGATTTTGGACTGATGGTGTGTACGCACATCAGACCACTTCAGCTTGGTCCGATGAAAACGGTCCGTCGGACCAGTCTCATTGGACCTGTCTGATCGTGTGTACGTGGCCTAAGAAGTGGTGAAAAAGGAACTGTGGTATGAAATGGCTGGACCAAAGACCCAAGGAAATATGATATGTATGCAATATTTTTTTCTTAATTAAGCGTACCCCAAGGGGGTAGACAGCAAATCCTGGAATTGGGACATAAGACAGTCAGCCCTGTTACTTAAAAATAATATTAAAGCAATACAAAAGGTTTTTGATTTTGTTTTGTTTTTTGGTGAAGGGACATGTTGGACAATTTTCCATCAATCAGCAGCTGCAGCCGCTGATCAGTCTATGCAGAATATAATGTCCTGGCAGAGGGTATTCCTCCACCAATTCCTTTGTGTGAATAGAGGAATCTTTCTAGTTTATCCTGTATACGCTCCTGGTGAAGCTCTCTTTTTTTGAGCGAAACATGTTGGACATCAACAATACAGGTTCTGCTGCGGCTCTTCATTGAAGCCGTTAATAGTCCCAGGGATTTAATTTTATTGTTTGAATCTCTGTTTTTTATCCAATGTGTATGTTAATTAATAAATTATTGCTTATTTACTACATCTGTTTGGATCTACCTTTCATTGTGACACCTTTAAAGTCCCAGGTCTTGTTACCCTTCCCCTTTTTTCTTCTGTTCATTGAATGGGATGTGGTGTCCAGATTTGACCTCCTATGCCTCACCCAGTAGAGGAATCCATTGGTTAATTTCCTTGCAGCCCTATGGCTGAGCAAAATAAACAGTGTATGGCTAGATTTAATCCGATTTCTGTGCCTGTTTGTTTGGATGAGACTGCCTGCAAGGGAATATTCTGAAATGGACACCATATATCGCGTCAAGGCAGTAAAAAACAAAAAACCTGTCATCAATCAGAAGTTTATGCTTCCGATTGATGCCATTTTTTTCACATCCTTTTTCATAAGTTCATAAATGAAAAAGAGCCCCATGATATCCAACAATTATGGTCACCTACCATACCCACAATGCACTATTAAGAATTGAGGTATTTGTAAGTTTGATAGCTTTCTCAAGCAAATAAAGATCTGATGAAAATAATGCTTCTACTGGTGTCGATTGGAGGAAAGAGTCAAGTATTTTTTATTTAGGGTCACAGATGAGTCCCCCAAGGCAATAGGCCCGCTGGTTAAATCTAAGTCTTTTTGTATCTTAAGTAGAAATTAGCACCTTCAGAATTTATCTATCTAAATATGTCTATTAGGGATACAGTATATTAAATTACAAATATCATATAGGTCACTTTAGTGCATTGTAACCACACTATGTGCACTGCAAACAAATCCAAATGCATGCCAGAAAAAGAAGCACTCTTTATGCACTTCAAAAACAAGCACACGTATTTTTTTTCCAATACCTCTTCGACGGCTGTCTGCTGAGGTCAAGTAAGATGTACTAAGCCATTTGGACTTCGTCAGTGGGAGAATGGCACATGTATCTGTGAAAGAGCTGGTTATAAGTTCTATCATTCTAATAATTCTTATAGGGATGGGAGATTGATAAATACTGATTTTACCCAAGTAATATTGCTGCAAATGAAAACATAGTTCTAGCTCAGCAAAAGTGCACAACCAGTTGTTTTTGGGTTCACAAGTCCTAAAAATACCTGCTAATAGAAATTAATGTTCTTGACATTATAGCATGACAAGAGTGGTGTACAGATTATGGATACTTATGCATACAAATTTAGAATGTTAATTTTAGGGCTCATTTACAGTTAAAAAGCACAAACTTGCTTTCTGTATGCATTTTCCATGGAGGAGAGTATATTTTGTGTGGTTCCAGATATGTGCATTTTTAGTAAATCCCTCCCTCTAGTCTAAAAAAAATCAACCCCGTAGCACAACTATAATGGTTTTCCACATCTGCAACTTTACACAAGTAGCAGCAGTCTATGCCTATTTGTCAAGGCTGGCAGGCTGTGAGCACAGACTTTGACAGCAATGACTTCAGGCAGATCATGCAGCAAAAAAATACAATTACAAAAGCTGAGGTATGGGATGCAATGAAAAAAGTTATATTACTAGAAGCAGAACATCTGGGGGGGGGGGGGGCTTAGCAGATGTGCAATTATTTTTTTAAATGCATTTCAAATATGGTTCCATTCAACCGTCTTTCTGCGTTTTAGGAAACTGCACCAATAATTTGTATACCACACAACTCACTAAGCCTGGCCATACACGGTTTGAACTGGCCGAGATTCAAAACATTAATGTGCAGGCTGAATTTACAAAGTTGATCCATTGATCAACTTGGATAAAACCAACCTGATGGATATATTTTCAATTAATGCAGCAGCTGCTATAGACGCTAGCTATAATCACTGTCTTCTCACAGCAGGGATGGCTTACTCCACCCACCAAATCCTCATCAGTAGGAATTCCCCTGTCAACACTGTCTGTGTTGATGGGGGAAAATCGAGCAAATTTCTTTCCTGCAACCCACGTTGGAGGAAAAAAAAATATAGCTGGCTGCACAGATTTTGAGAGAATAAAATGACAGGCTGAATGAAGACAAAGAAAAATGGATAGCCGCACTCCAAAACCTGATGGGTGGTCTTTTATTCAATAGACAGCATGTACAAAAATAGGGTCACAGCAGTGGAAACAAGGAACAGCCGACGTGTTTCGCACTGGATCAGTGCTTATTCATGGCTTGGCTGGATGTACACAAGATCAATAGATTGACTTGTGTATAACCAGTCTGCCCATACAATGACTGAAGAACAGCCAGTCGCTGCTGAACTGGCCAAATTTTGATCCCCGTATGGTCAGCTTAAAACGTAAAGATCAGAACTGTGCCATTGAAAATAAAAAAGCAAAACGCTCAGTTAACTTTAAAGTGTATCTAAAGCCAAAACTTTAATACAAGGTAGAAACTGATTTTTTTTTTATATATATCTGTGTCCCATTTGAGAGATTACTGCCTGTCCTGCAAACAAAAAATTAAGCGAGAGGTAATCTCTCCAAAGTGAGTGGAATATCCCCTCTTAGACATTACTGGAAGAGGTGCCCCCTTTACAAGATTTTCCATCTATTCTTGAAAAGGACAAATAGAGAGAGCATCTCCTGGGTGGAGACAGATAGCAGTATAATACCCGACAGAGGTGCTAACCCCTCACTACTAAAAAAAGTTTTAACTTTAGATACACTATGAAACATTCATCTAGGAACAAATCACAAAGCTGAATATGCCCAATTTTAACATTAAGGCTCATACTTGACTAATTTTTAAGATTTTTTAAGATTACAATTTCTCCATGTACTCTACAATTGAGCAATTCAAACATAACATATGCCCCAGTATAAATAGTAATGGTTTGTAATACACAAACACAATCACATTTTCAAACACTGAAATAACCCGTATTTCTGCTACTCGTGATTTCATGTGCCACATTCATGCAGTAATAATCTGAAGGTTGAAACAATTGAATCACTCTACCTCTTAAACCAAATGGAGTTGGGTCACTCTTTACTTCATGGCGTTTAGTTTTTTTGTCAGGGCTGGAAGGGGAAGCTGCAGAAGGATGAAGAGGAAAAAACAGAGAAATACAGGTATTGAAGGTCTGGAGAGGATAGGGTGATCAATGTCAACAGTTACCTTTGAGTTTATCATGGGATGATTGATAGGTTTCAGTTTAAAATTTCTGTAAAGTGGTCGGCAAGTCAACATCTATGCAGTTATCACTGCCACGGTATAGTCTTTATCTGCTCTAAATTATTTCCCTGTTATATAGGAAACTCAAAAGCACCTCACTTGTTCCAAATCCACATAAAAAAATAAAAAAGCACCCAAAGGCCATCAAACATTTTATCTACAAGCTCGCTGGATTCCTTTAACCAGCTCACAATTGGGCAATTTGAAATCAATTGAGTCATTGTTACTGTCAATATGCCCGGTTTGTTGAATGTTATGATGTTGTAATTTCAGCCTTTGGTCGTACTATATCTGTATCCTTTATTTGAAAAAATAAAAATCTATTGAAAGAAACATTTTATCTAAAGAATTTTAGAACTTGCTCAAAATTTTAAATAGATCATTAACTTCTGGAATATAAACATTTCCATCTTAAAAGAGATTGTATCCTAACGACTATAACACCAATTTACCAAGTCAAATGACAACTTATTACATGAGCCTGCTATAGCAGTACATACATGCAGATCACTGTACATGTATGGCATCGGTCTGTGTGTGGTTATCCCTCTTCTTTTGAAACTAGAATTTTATCAAGTTTCGTTACAGATCTATAGATATATATAAACTTCACTAAACATCCAATAAATGAGTATTTGTGTAAAGTGACACATCAGCTGATAAAAGACATGGTTTAAACAGCTGAACAAAGGTCAATATGTTGAAATCTGCAAATAGATTTTTTTTTTTATGTTTCAAGTTATGTACAGTACTGTGGAGTTTTGAGATAAAAGTTACTTTGCAGATGTATTATATACAATGTCACACTATTTATGTATGAAAATAGAACTTGCTGGTAAATACTTAGTACCAAACCTTACTATTCCACATTTTGTATTCATACTATTATGTTTATTTGACTTAATGTAATGGTAGCGTCACTAAGAAAGTGCAAATATAGCACAAGTATTTCAAAGTACGGAAATGTATATTTGTTGATACATTGTAAACTAGTCTACCCTCTTTTACTTCATAAAGCGCAGAATTGAGAGGCTTAATGAAAATAAGTTATTTAGCAGTGCTTATTGCTACAATGCTGATACAGCCTGGACTTTTATTGACAAGAAGTAAAAGCACAAGCAGGAAACAGGTCAAACACTATAACCTTTACTGTACTGCAGTGTCCTTAGGCTGCGTACACACGATCAGTCCATCCGATGAGAACGGTCTGAAAGACCATTTTCATCGGTTAACCGATGAAGCTGACTGATGGTCTGATGTGCCTACACACAATCAGTTAAAAAAACGATTGTGTCAGAACGCGGTGATGTAAAACATGACCTGCTGAAAAAATGAAGTTCAATGCTTTCAAGCATATGTCGACTTAATTCTGAGCAGGTTACATTTTAAAGCAAGTTCTCTTTTTTTTGACCGAAGGATAACCGATCTTGTGTGGGCCCCATCGGTCAGCTTGGACCGATGAAACGGACCTTCAGTCCATTTTCATTGGTTTTGACCGATTGTGTGTACGCGGCCTTAGAGTTGATGATGATGTTTCTGATATGGACTAAAAACTGGTGCTTTTAATTACTTATTGCTAAAATCAGCACGGCAGAATATCATTCCAAAAAAACTCAAAGGCAGCAAGTTAGAACACAATTTTTAATGGTGAAGTTGTTAGCGAAAGAAACATGAATCGTATTAGTGGATTACTAATACATTTACAAAGAATGGTTAGAAAAAAGACCATTTTGCACAAGATCAGTATTAGTAGAAAAAGAATAAAAGTAACTGGCCTTTCTCTGTTTCCATACTATGAACCTTTTGTGTCACTATATGTTTGTTATGGTTGTGACAATTTGAACTGACCATTAAAGGGGCTGCCTAAATAGCTTCCTTTACCTTAGTGCAGTCCTCCATCACTTACCTCATCACTTACCTCATCCTTTGATTTTGCTTTTAAATGTCCTTATTTGTTCTGAGAAATGCTCACTTCCTGTTCTTTTGTCTGTAACTACCCACAGTAATACAAAGCTTCCTCCCTGGTGTGGAGAAAGCCTCTTGGGGGGGAAGGGGGCGAGCAGGAGTGTCAGGACACTCTCTACTTTGCAGATAGAGAAAGGAGCTGTGTATTAGTGGGCGTCCTGAAACTCCTGCTGGCCCCCTCCCACCTCAAGAGGCTTTCTCCACACCAGGAAGAAAGCCTTGCATTACGGTGTGTAGTTTACAGACAGAAGAACAGGAAGTGAGCATTTCTCAGAAGAAATAAGGACATTTAAAAGCAAAATTAAAGGATGAGGTAAGCGATGAAGGACTGCACTAGGGTAAAGGAAGCTATTTCGGGGGAAATAAATTACCTTTACAACCACTTTAATATGAAAAATTGCAGCGTTGCTCATAGCAACAAACCAGGTATTCTACTTCCAAAGTATGTTAATAAATGATATATCTATATGTAGCCAGAACCTGGTTCCAAAAATCATGAGACCCGGCAAGAAGCAGCGGACAAGATCAGAGCAGTTATAGCTCTCAACTCTTCTCCTTTCCGGTCTGCAGCCATCCAAATGTTCACCATAGCTAAATACACTTATGCATACTCCATGTAGTGACATAGTACATTTGGCCAATCTTGCTAATGCTATGTATTTTTTTTCAGAGGTGAAAACAAATGCAGAGGTCAGAAGGTGGAAGAGAGTACGATTAGTGCAAAGTATTGGCTGGTGTTAGGTTACCTTTCTGAGTTTTGAGGTTAGGGAAACCCTGCAAAGTGAAGCGCTTTTTTGAAACTGCAGAAGATTCTGAGGTAGGGCTAGTAATTGTGCCATCTAGAAACAAGAAAGACACAGAAGACAAAGGAAATAGACCTGTGTGGGACACATACATGCATACAGTGCAGCAGAGAAGGAAGAATACAAGAAGCACCAGCATGCTAAGGAAGATAGTAGGTCCATATGTATATGCAGTGACATACTGGCACTTTCCACCTAAACTGTAATTTCTCTACTTTTTCTAAATGGTAGGATCCTCAAGGCACAGACCATAAGGCTTCCAACTTACCTTTACTTTTCTCAAGGTACTTTGGTAAAGTCACTACAGTAGATTCGGGACTTATTAAAGGCTCAGTTTTTCTCTCTTCCAGTTTTTTAATCTTTCCCGATTTACTTCTCGAAGGACTGAAATCAAAGATTATAAAGAAACACTTATCTCAGAACTCATGTCAAAATATCATCTGAAAAAAAAAATACCAACACACCTAGTATATAGGCAATTGACACAATATGCTCAGTTACCAAAGCAATAGGCAACAAAGAAGGAGTCCACATAACTATGAACAATTTATTTTCCTGATACATATTTATGGAGAATAACAATATGCAGTTGTGCTAGAAACATTCTTACCACAGAGACCTTTTTTCACAGTAAAATGTTATGTGCGTTAGTGTGATATGATGAGGACATTTATTTTGAATGTCACCCAGTGGCGTATCACCCAGTGTGCAAGTGTGTGTGGGGCATATGGACTCAATTTAGGAGTAGCGAATGTAATGCATGGAACACCTGTGTATCCCTGTGCACATAATTATGGCCCTAGAAAGTGTTTACATTTTAGTATACCCCATGTGGATGAGGCATTAGTAGAAACTTACCAGGATATTTTAAAGTTATGTTGTGTTTATGTGTGCTAAGATTTTAGTGCATTTTTAGTAAAAACAGTAATTTGTTAAATATTTGCCAAACTATTGGGGGGCCTAAAAATCAACTATGGTTTATATTGTACTTGGAAACAGACTGACATTGGATGGATTCTACAGTGAGACAGATTGACCTTTGGGGGGGTATACTGGGGGACAGACTCATCTGGCATAATTATACTGGGAGACAGATCGACCTGGGGGGGTTGTACTGAGGATAGACTGACCTGAGGGGAAGGACCATACTGGGGGACAGACTGCCCTTATTTTATTTGACCATGTCCCTTAGGCCCTGCCTACTATTATTGCAATTTGATCACACCCACTGTGAAGCGCGACTCTTCTACTTGATAAGCTTCAAAAGGGGATCCAAGTATTTTACAATCCTAACAACCACCATACCCACTCTTCACTGTGGCACACTAAGCACACCATATATTTTTTTTCAAGCAGTGGGGCCCAACTTATGATCATGCACAAATGCCCACTGATTTCCTAAAATTCCCCTGTTGTAGGGGGCGTGGCCAAGATGGCAACCGAGCTGGACGTGTAGGAGCGGAGCTCTGCTGAAACGGAGGGGATATCATCCTTTTTGCCTATCCTGATCTGGCGGGGGCACCCCGCATCCTCTCTGCTGGTGTTGGCTGATGGTGCAGACCCGCAAATAGTACAAGAACGGGTCCCGGGCGGCCGTAAATAGCCGACCGTCTCATCCCCTCTCAGCTGCGGCCGCGCACGTGGAGAAGACCTCCAACATGGCGACACAGACGGCTGAAGCTGGACCGGCTCTCACGGCGGACGCAAATTTTTCAGCCCTGATGCATGCTATCAATGGCTGCCAGGCAGCACTTACGGCAAAAATTGACTCCCTCCAGGCAGAGATGGGTCTCATGCGGCGGGACCAGGATAAGATCAGGGGCCGCGTGGCGGAGACGGAGCGCCGTTTGGGGGACGCTGAGGATGTACTACATGATCATACCGCCACGCTCCACACGGTGCAAGTCAGGCTTAAACATCTGGAAGCCAAGTCTGAGGACGCCGAGAACCGGAACCGACGCAACAACTTGCGGATTGTCGGTCTCATGGAGGGATCCGAGGGGTCAGACGCGCCAGCCTTCACTGAGCGGCTCCTCCGTGGGCTGTTCCCCCAGGCCGCATTCTCTGCACACTTCGTAGTGGAGAGAGCACATAGGATGCCGGCTGCTCGCGGTCCCCCTGGTGCCCCCCCGCGCACTTTCATCTTTAAACTGCTGAACTTTAGAGATCGGGATCTGGTTCTGCGGGAGGCACGGAAGGTTGAGGCTGTCCGGTTCGAGGCCACCAAGATCATGTTCTTCCCGGACTTTGCGGTGGATACGCAGAAGAGGCGGAAATCCTTTGATGCGGTGAAGCAGTCCCTCCGTGCCCGGAATATGAAGTACAGCATGATGTTCCCGGCCCGCCTGCGAGTAGTGGATGGTGAGACCGTTCGATTCTTCACTGTACCCGAGGAGGCTGCTAGATGGATTGACACCCTGCCCCGCGGCTGAGCCTACTGTTCTGGTGGTCCTGTGAGTAGTTCCCTGTTTGGCTGTTTTTCCTGTTTGCCCCTGAGCGCCCCCCCTGAGATGGGGACTTTGTTCTCATGCCTTCCTCCCTGGGCCCTGAGACTGCTGGGGGCCCCCTGACGAGGTGCGGCCTGGCCTGCTACCCCCACGTCCTTGCCTGTCCTCTGCTATCCCTGACTTGGGGGGAATATGCTGGGGCCCGATGATGATGATTATTATTATTATCACTACTATCACCCTCTCTCCTGGGGTTGACCACGCTGGACATCTGCTTTTGGCGACTCCTGTATACACTGGAAGATTGAGAGCCCCAAGACTTGCCCTGGGGGGAGGGGGTGGTGGCCGGCTGCATGATCCGGCAGGGACAGGGGAAGATGTTCTATGTTATTCACTGTTGGAATGCCGGGGTGTACTCTGCCCCTGGGATGCCTGTCTATATGGGACTGTCATGGATCATGACCGCGTATTGCTTGCCACTGTCAGACTCCAGCTAAGAACTGTGCCCCTGGCTGTGCCAGGAGATTGCTTATTTCTTCTGAGTCCCGCTCCGTTGGCGGCACCTCTGCTGTTTACCTGGGCACCTAGTGCTCGGATTGCACTTGCCCGCTTGATTGATGTTCACGACCCTATGTGGTGTTTAACCACTTTTGTTGGGGGATCCAGGTGCATTCTGGTTTTGATGAATGTACAGGGTGGGGGGGAGTTGGGGATGTTAACATTGTAAGTTTTCTTTTGGTTTTCCTTTCCTATGTGTTTGGTTACTGTTTGAAGGAATAGACAATATGCTTGAATCCAGATATGTACATGTGCATTTGGGGGTGGGGGCGGTGGTCCTTCTACATTGCCAGTCCTGGCGGCCGTGCCCGGGCATATGGATGCAGGTATCTGCTGCCTCCCTGTCCCTTTTTGTTGTTGTTTTTTTATTCTTATTTTTATTTTTCCCTGTTTTGCAATGGCTTCCCTCTCGATAGTCTCATGGAATGTCCGGGGGCTCAACTCAAAAATTAAGCGGGCATTGGTTTTTAAATTTCTTCAGCACTACTCCCCGGACGTTTGTATTCTACAGGAGACACATCTAGTGGGTGGCAGGATTCTTAGCCTGCATAAACCGTGGGTTGGGCACTACTATCATGCCACCCACTCGAGTAGGGCCAGAGGAGTTAGCATCCTAATTCGTAAGTCCCTAATGTTTACGCTGCTTGACCTGCATTTGGATCCGGAGGGTAATTATGTGGTGGTACATGCCGTACTGGCTGGTATGCCGATGGTTTTGGTGGGCCTGTATAATCCCCCCCCTGCTACTATTGGACTCCTCAACAAGATCATTCAGCTAGTGGCGTCCTCTTCTGCCACTGCGGTCCTCTTAGCTGGGGATTTCAATATGGTGCCCTGCCCAAATTTGGATAGGATGTCCTCTGGGCCTGCGGTTGACTCCCCGCTCTCCCGCTGGGCGGAGGCCGTTGGCCTTACGGATGTTTGGAGATGGAGGAATCCAGAGATAAAAAGCTTTACGTGTAGCTCAGCCACCCACCTTCTGTATGCCAGCAGCCCTATCTTAACTAAAGTACAAGAGATCTCTGTGCTCCCTAGGGGGATTTCAGACCATGCCCCCATTCTACTTCAGTTGCATACTGGTCTAGCCCCGAGTGGAAGCATTTGGCGTCTCTCGAGGTACTGGGTGTCCGATGATAGGATAGAACCTGATATGGAATCCTGTATAGCCGAGTACTGGTCTTCCGATGCTCCGGGAGATGAGTCTCCGGAGCGCTGGGAAGGGTTCAAACTTTTGGTTAAGAATAAATACCAGTCCCTCATTCAGTCTGTTCGTGCCTCCTCCCGGGCCTCACTCGCCCGGGCGGAGGACAGGGCTCGATCATTGGAGGCACAGTACGTAGAGGCCGGTGGGGAGCAGCGGAGGGTGGATCTCCAGGTGGCGGTACGGGAGGTTTAACTCCTTAGGCTGACGGCGGAAAGGAAGCAGCTCCTCTATCAGTTATCAGTCTCAGAGAGTGTTCGAACAGGGGGAAAAGACGGGACGGCTGTTGGCATGGATTTCCAGAGACCCGACCAACTCTGTCCCTATTGCCAGTATCCAAAGTACGTCTGGGGACCTGTTATCCGACCCAAGTGAAATAACTGCTTGCTTTGCTGCCTACTATGAAGGGCTGTATTCATCTAGAGTTGATTATTCGCCTGAGGAACTACACTCCTTCTTAGACGGCCTGGTCTTTCCTGCTCTTTCGGAGGGAGCTCGCGCGTCGCTAGACGCTCCGATCACTCTGAAAGAGATCCAGATGGCGATCGCCTCCTTGCAGGCGGGGAAGACCCCCGGAGATGACGGTCTGCCGGCCGAATTCTTCAAGACACACAGCGCCTACCTGGGAGCGCGATATCGGGGGGCCCTGCTGACCTCCCTCCGGAGGCACTCGCTGCCCCCCTCCATGCAGCGGGCAGTTGTTGTGGTGATTCCCAAACCGGGGAAGGACCCTACTCTCTGCTCGTCGTATAGGCCGATTTCGTTACTAAACGTTGATGCGAAGATATTCACTAAGGTATTGGCGAATCGGCTTGGTGCGGTGATACTCTCTTTGATTAACGGGGATCAGACTGGATTTATGCCGGGCAAAGGAACGGACATAAATTTACGGAGGCTGTTCACGGTTATTGACCGAGTGGCTGGGAGAGGGGGAGATGAGGTGATTGCCTCCCTTTGACGCCGAGAAGGCCTTTGACTCGGTGGAGTGGGAATATTTATGGGAGGTTCTACGGAGATTTGGCCTAGGTCCACAGTTCATCTCCTGGCTCAGGATGTTGTACGCCAACCCGACTGCGAGAGTTCGGACGAATGGCTCCCTCTCTGCATCCTTCCCGCTCCACCGAGGTACAAGGCAAGGGTGCCCCCTCTCGCCGGTCCTATTTGCCCTTGCCATCGAACCATTGGCTATTATGCTTCGTTCCGCCCCTGAGGTCGCTGGTATCATGGTCTGCTCTGTGGTCGAGAGGGTATCTATGTATGCGGACGACACTCTCCTTTACCTTAATGACTCGCGCAGCTCCCTCTCCGCTGCCCTCTCGATTGTTGATAGGTTTGGCAGGTTTGCGGGCATTCGGATCAACTGGGACAAGTCGGTCCTGTTTCCTCTGACTAGGTCACCCCCTCCCGACTGTCTGCCAGCCCTGCTTCAGTGGGTCGACAGCTTTAAATATCTGGGCATCATGGTCCGCAGAAACCTGTCTGAATACATCGAGGCCAATGTGAACCCTGTTCTCCAGAAGTTTCTACATAGGTGCTCGGCCTGGAAGACCCTGCCTCTCACACCTGTTGGCAGGGTTAACCTGGTTAAAATGTCTTTCCTCCCCAAGTTTCTGTACGCCTTCAGACACACGCCGGTGACTATCCCCAAGTCATTTTTTGACAAACTAGACCAAGCGGTGGGTTCATTTGTTTGGCAGGCCTCGGTCCCGAGGGTGGGTAGACCCATACTTCAGCTCCCCCTGTCGGAGGGCGGTTTAGCCCTTCCGAACTTTAGGAAATACTACTGGGCGGCTGTGCTGGTATCTGTTCGATGGTGGTTTGCACAGGACCCTACTAACCCATCGGTCACTCTTGAAGCAGCTATATTGGGGTCCTATGATGGAATAAGTAATTTGGTCTACCGAGGGGTTAGGGCTAGCGCCCAGATTACTGCACCAATGAGGGCCACGGTTGTGGTGTGGGGACAGGTCTCGAGGCTTCTGGCTGAGCCCGGATCTTTCTCCCCCCACATTCCTCTCTGGGGCAACCCATCCCTGCCACATCTGAGGACTGTGCCGGATCCGCAGCTGTGGGCCAGATACAATATCAAAACCCTAAGAGACGTCATGCCGGAGGGTCGTTTGCTCTCCTTTGGTGTGTTAAAAGCCAAGTTTGGACTTCCCCCCTGGATGTTCTTCAGGTTTCTTCAGCTTCGGCACGCGATCCGAGCGCAGTTTCCAGACCCTATTAAAGTGGAGCCCCACTCAGTGGAGAGGCTGCTTATTTCACGTATTATGGATAGGGTGCTTTCCTCTTTTTTCTTTAGGTTGACTTGTGCTGGGGGGGCTGGGGCCTCACGGGCCTTCTCGGCCTGGCAGCGGGACTTGCCGGCCCTCACGTCGGAGGACTGGTCGGAGGGATTGCAGCAGTGCATCCCCCTCACGATATCGGCGAAGGAACGTTTCATTCAGTTAAAATTTATTCATAGGGTCTATTATACGCCTCAGAGGCTGGCAGTTATTTACCACACCTCTGAGGATAAATGCCCTAGATGCAACCGGGAAGTGGGGAATTTCATACACATGGTCTGGCTCTGCCCCGAGAGTCCAGGAGTTTTGGCGGCTGGTGGCGGATGAGAAAGAGGCGATTGGTGGCGTGGCTGTCGGGCTGAATCCCTTGATCCTATTGCTGGGTATCACAGATAACCTCCCTACCTCCACGCACAAGAAGCTTTTTGTCTTCTACACGACTTTTTATGCTCGTAAAGCGATCTTGCTCCAATGGAAGGCAGCTGACCCGCCTGGTTTATCTGCCTGGTGGAAGCTGGTGAATGACACCCTCCCCATGTATAAGCTAACGTATATGGGACGCAACTGCCCCACAAAGTTTGATAAGATCTGGGGGGCCTGGGTGGCGGCCAGGGGACTAACGGTCTAATGCGCTTGAATCTGGTCTATGCCCTTTTTCCTCCCGGGTGGTCCTGGGTTTCCCCTGCCCTCTCTCTGGTCTGTGGTATGGGTTAGCGGAGCCCTTATATATACGGGTCCTGGTAATAATTTTATGTCTGGGACTTAGTGTGGATGCACGCTGTAATATGTGATATGGTTACTCCACTCCATTTGGCTTGCTGAATAGGATGTCTCCCCTCCCTCTCCTCCCCCCTCCCCTCCCTCTCTCCTTTTCCCCTTTCCCCCTTCCCTCCCCCTCCATTGTTTCTCTCCTTTTTTCATCCTTTTGTTCTTGTCTTTCCACTCCTGTCTGGCTAAGTTAGCATGATGTTTTCATATGTAGATATTTTACTTATTTAATTTTTTTCTTGCACTGTCTGTAACAACTGTTTGGAGCCTTGTGGCCATGTCTGTATTATTTGTCTGGTATAAGCATGTAATCACCTGATTTTCTTGAATAAATATTCCTTCTGTTAAAAAAAAATGCCCCTGTCATACGAATGCACCAGTTTTATTGCACCCTACAATTCAGGACAACAAAGTAGTTGTCCTGTGCTGCATTGCGAGAAAAATGGACATGTCTGATTCTGTCTGGGCACACTGGAGTGTTGGCAGCACATTCAAAATTAATAGAATTAATGCAAAGCACATTAAAGTGTTTGTTAACCCAAAAAACAAAACAAAGAACATGTTCCTTTAAAGCATGTTACACAGCACAGTGCTTGTGCTGTAACATTTGGACCCCTCCATCATCTGAAATACCTGGCTGATCCAGCCAGTTTCTACCTGTGTCCTGTACTTTTTTTTTAACAGAAAAAGTTTTTATTGTCTTTTCAAACAAACAACAAACATACACACAAACCAATGACAGTACATAGATAACAGAGGTAACACAGTGATTGCACCAGGGCATATCAAAAAAAGACATAAATTACACACATAACCGGTGATACAGAAGGCTAAGGAGACACAGACAACCTTACCCCACAGTTATGAGTATTAGTCGCCACTCGTGAGGTCCCCCCCCGCGAGGGCAGGATGGAGAACCCTCAGGGCGTCCCCTCCAGCACCGCCGACCCCCGCCCCCCAAGAAAGGGGAGGACGAGGGGGGGAGGATCGGAGGGGGGGGGGGCGAGTCCAAGGAGGGGTGAGGAGAGGGGGGAGTGAGGAGAGGGGGGAGGGAGGGGGGGGGGAGTGAGGAGAGGGGGGAGGGAGGGGGGGGTAAGGGGGAGGTGAGGAGGGAGGGGGAGGGGGAGAACAGCCACCCACCACACTGTACAGATAGGATGCGCCACAGGGGACCCGTCAGTTACTCAGCTAGATGCGTCGATCCAGTTTGACCAGTCGATTTGTCAGTTTGACAGATCTTGTCTTTCATAGGTTAGTCTGTATAATGGGAGGACTCTGTTGATTGTTCCCAGCCAGGAGGACACAGTTGGGAGGTCAGTGCCCCGCCAACGGAGTAGGATTTCCCTCCTGGCGTAGAACAGGGCAAAGGTGATGCCCAGTTTGGTATATCTGTCACATTCAATCTCACCCAGGTAGCTAAGGAGGAACAACTTCGGGTCCATCGTGAGCTCCACCCCGTAGCGGTCCGACAGAGTATCTGCCACCTCTCTCCAGTACGAGTCCAATTTGGGACAGGACCAAACCATATGAATGAACGAGCCAGTATCCCCCGAACATCTAGTGCACAAGGAGCTCCTGGAGGGTAGATCCTAGCCAGTCTCTGCGGGGTGTAATAGGCCCTATGTAAGAATTTTAGTTGGATAAATCGGTCTCTAGAGGCGATCATGGACGGGAGGAATGAAGAGACGCACTCCTCCCAGATCTCCTCGTCCAGATCAGGAATGTCAGCGTTCCATTTGGCCAGGACTCCCACTGTGTCCGCGTCGTACGCCACCGTAAAGCGCAGGTAAAGGGACGAGAGGGGTTTCCCCATAACACCCGAAATCAGGAGGCGCTCGACCGAGTCCGACTCGAGCGTAACCGGATCCGGGAATTGGGCCGCAAGCGCGTGTCTCAGTTGTGCATATCTAAATCCCAGGGAGGGGGGAAGCCTGTAGCGAAGGGCTAGGTCTCGGAAGGACAACACCACACCGTCCGGCATAATATGCCGAAGGGCTAGGATGCCCCGCCGCGCCCAGACCCCCGGGTCGGGGACCATGTTCAGGTGGGGAAGGAGAGGGTTCCCCCAAAGCGGGGTGTGTGGGGATATAGTATTGGGCTTCAGCATACGCACCCTGGAGGACCGCCACACCTGAACCACAGTCGCCATAGGACCCGTGACCGATGGATGTGCCCTACTCCCCCGAAACACAAGGTTAGATAAAGCAGCGTAAGAGCCTAGGATAGCCGCCTCGAGGGACACCGCTGGGTTCCGACGCGCCTGGGAAAACCACCAACGGACTGTCACCAGGACCGCCGCCCAGTAGTAGGCAAGGAAGTTTGGGAAGGCCAGACCCCCCTGGGATAGGGGGAGATAGAGGAAACGCTTGGCAACCCGGGGAGGGCTGCTCGCCCATATGAACGCCGTCACTATGCTGTCAAGTCGCCGGAAGAAGGACTTCGGGATAGTGACAGGGGTCTGGCGAAAGAAATAGAGCAACTTGGGGAGTATCACCATCTTTATGAGGTTTACCCCGTCCGACCGGCGAGAGGGGAAGTGTACGCCAGACCGCGCAACGTCCGGACAGGTGTTCTAACGTCGGGAGAACATTTTTCTCCATGTAGGACCTCGGCTCGAGGCCCACTCTAACCCCCAGATACGTGAACTCATCCACCCAGCGCAGGGAGGTGTGTGAGTCGGAGCGAGGCAGCGATGGGTGGAGAGGAAGGAGCACTGATTTGTCCCAGTTGATTCTCACCCCCGAAAATGATGCAAATTTCTCAAAATGGGACAGTGCTTCACCAAGTGAAGCAGACGCATCTGCCAGGTACAAAAGGGCGTCGTCAGCATAGAGTGATAGTTTCTCCTCTAGGGATCCCACCCTGATCCCCCGGACCCCCGGGTCGCGCCTAATATGCGCGGCCAGGGGCTCCAGGGCCAAGGCAAATAGAGCCGGGGAAAGTGGGCAACCCTGCCTGGTCCCCCGCTCCAAGGAGAAGGGGGGCGACAGGGTCCCATTAGTGCGGATACGTGCCCTTGGGCGAGCATACAGCATTTGTATCCAGGATAAAAACCGGGGTCCAAAACCGAAGCGCGACAAAACCGCCCAGAGGTAGCCCCACTCGACAGAGTTGAAGGCCTTCTCAGCGTCGAGCGAGGCCACCACGCCTGCGCCGTCCGGGACCGCCACCGCGAGGTGGGTGTGTAAACGTCGAAGGTTAATGTCGGTCCCCCGACCCGGCATGAAGCCCGTCTGGTCTGGGTGGACCAGGGCCGTAATAACAGTGTTAAGCCTATTGGCAAGGATCTTCGCAAAGAGCTTCGCGTCGACATTGAGGAGGGAGATAGGACGGTATGAGGAGCACAAAGTGGGATCTTTACCGGCCTTGGGGATTACCACAATGACCGCGTCACACATCGAGTCCGGGAGTACACCCAGATCCGAGGCTGACGCAAACAAGGATAGCAGCCTGGGGCCAGGTCTTCTCCATAAGTCTTGTAAAATTCAACCGGGAACCCATCCGGGCCCGGCGTCTTACCCCCTTGCATCATTTTCAGGGCAGCCTGTATCTCCTCGATCTGAAATGGCGCGTCCAATTTACGCGCCGCAGAGGACGTGAGGACCGGGATGTCCACCTCCTCCAGATAGGTCACTAGGTTCGGGAGGTCATACTTTACTCTAGAGGTGTACAGTTGCTGGTAATACTCCGCAAAACATCGGTTGACTTCCTGCGGAGTTGAGTGTAGGTTCCCCTCCCCATCCCTCACCTGGGCAACGGCAGAGGCACCCGAGTGCTCCCTGGACAGCCAGGCCAAAAGCCTCCCCGTCCGCTCCCCTTGTTCGAAAATACGCTGAGTCTGGTGAAGAAGCTTCTTCTGAGTCAAGGCTGTCCGGAGGAGAACTGCCTGTCGCGTCAGGGCTTGCAGGGAGGAGTAGTGTTGCAGGTCTCGGGTGTTGACATACAGGGCTTCCTGTCTAACCGCCTCCCCCTCCACCCTGGTGAGTTCCGCCCTGCGCTCCCTCCGGACCCCCGCAATCAGGGACTGATAGTGTCCCCGGGAGGAGGCCTTAAAGGCATCCCACACCGTGTTCTCCGCAGCCGTACCCGGGTTTTCCGCCCAATAGGATCGGAGAGTATCATGAAATTTGGGCTCCACCTCCGGATCCGAGATCCAGAACCTGGAGAGCCGCCAGAGGTTGCTGGCCGGATCCGTCGTCAAAGTCAGTGAGAGGAGGAGTGGGGCGCGTGGTCCGAGATCCCACCGCGAGGGAGGATAGTAATGTCACGTACCCGGGGTAGTACTGGCGTCCCCACATATGCTAAGTCAATTCGGGAGAAGGATTTATGGGTGGCTGAGTGGCAGGTGAAGGCCCGAGTCCCCGGGTTCCTCCAGCGCCAAACGTCCGTGAGCCCTACGTGTCAGCCCATTCCGCCAGTCCCTGGCGAGTGGTGCCCGATGAGGTGAACCTGTCCATACCAGTGTCTGGGACTAGGTTGAAGTCACCCATTAGGACCACACATTTTCACAGGGAACTGCGCCAACTTGGCCGCAAGTATTCTCAGGACCGCCAGGGAGGCAGGAGGGGGCAGGTACAGGCCCACCAGTACCCAGGGGAGATTGTAGATCATAGCATGGACCAAACACAAATCTGCCATCTGGGTCAAGAACTAAATCAAGGAGCTTAAAGGGGAGGGATTTGAGCACTAAAACACTAACCCCCCTGGCATAGTTAGAATAAGTGGAATGATAGTGGTGACCTACCCAGGGCCTTTTGAGGCTGAGGGTTTTGCTACCCATCAGATGTGTCTCCTCCTGCAAACACAAACATGCGGGCTATGTTTTTAATAAATTGGAACACTAGGGACCTCTTGACTGGGAGTTCAGGCCCGTGTGTTCCAGGAGAGGACATCAAGAGCAGCCATTGCAGACCATCAGGCAGATCACCACAGGGGTAAAGCTACACAGGAGCCTCCAACCGTTCACGCCGACCCATCACCGGGCGAGGGAGAGTCGTCGGCCCAACTCCAGAGCAATCAATATGCAAGAAATCAACAGTACTGTCATAAAGCATAAAACAATCAAACATAACAGGGCGCCAACCGGGCTTCCCAACCCCCCCCCCACCCCGCCCCCCCCCCCCCAAACATGGAGGAGCGGCATCATCCCAAAACAAACCCCCCCAGCCCTAAGGCCGGACATGAGGGCAGTGTCCAAGCGGTTACCCCGCTACTGTAGAACAAAACAGTTAGTGGTCCTGAGAATCCACAGGAGAGATGAGGTGTGTGGATCACCCGGAGTCCCGGGGGTGCAGTTCTTGAGTACTAGTAACAAGGACAATCCAACAGGGAGTCAAAAAAATAAAAAATAAAAAATAAAAATAAAGGGGGGGAAAAACATCTGTAAATCAACTTTCAGGGGAGAGAGAGAGAGGGGGGGGGGCCCCCCTCGGCATGGGGGGCCCTCGGATGATAGTGATATGAGACATGGGGGTGGTGGAGGGGGATGGAGAGGGAGGATCAGCTATAGCTCCTGATCACTATAGCTCCTGGCCCACTGCTGGGGAGATGCAGGCGGGGGGGGAAAGGCGGCGGCAGCCAAACAAGGTGACAGGGTGGGGTCCGGCCCTCCCAACCCCCCAGGAACAAAGGGGGATGCCTCCGCAGCGTTAGTCAGTAGGGGAGCTGTGGGTGGTGACAGGTAGGGACTGCAGGGGTAGCCTCATAACTGAAACTGCAGCGGGCCCGCCAGGACCCTAATGAAACCCCCAATACCCCAGGGGGAGACCCCTGAATAGAGTACTCACAGTCAGTTGTCAAAGTTGAAGAAGGGGTGAATCACCGGTCTCTCAGCCAGGGAGGGATTCGGCCCAGCCGCGGGCATCTCTCGGGGAAGTGAAAAAGTGGACTCTCTCACCATCTGAACTCTGAGCTGGCAGGGAAGAGCATGCTGTACTTGATCCCCCGTTCTCTCAGCATGGCACGGACGTGGTCAAAGGACTTGCGCTGGCGCTGTGTCTCCACCGAGTAGTCTGGGAAAATCAGGAGCCTGGCGTTCTGGTACTTGAGATCTCCTTGCAGACGCGCTGCTCTGAGAAGAGTGTCCCTGTCGCGGTAGTGGAGGAACTTAAAAATAAAGGTGGCGGCGGCGGGCTCCTACAGGGCCTCTGGTCGCCGGAATGCGATGGGCCCTCTCAATAGAGAAGTAGTGGAGAACCGGGCGGCCGGGAGGATAGTGGGGAGGATTTGCTCCATGAAGGCCACAGGATCAGTACCTTCTGCCCCCTCCGGGAGGCCAAGGACACGGAGATTATTGCGGCGGTTTCCTATTCTCTCGGCGTCTTCCGCTCTGTGCTCCAGGACCTTCACCCTGGCCTTCAAGGACTGGATGTCAGTGTGATGGTCCCTCTGGGTGTCCTCCAGGTCCGAGACCCGTCTCTCTGCCTCCGCCACGCGGTCCCTGAACGCATCCAGGTCGCGGCGTATGAGCGCTGTGTCCGCCTGGACATGATCAATCTTGATCGTTAGGGCTGATTGGCAGGTGGAGATCGCCGCCATGAGTGCCTCAAACGCCGCCGAACCGGCCTGGATCGCGTTGTCCCCGCGGGATGATGTCCGGGTGGGACGCCATGCAGACAGGAGAGGGAGGCCGCAGAGGGCCAGGCGTGTGTTTAGGCCCGGACTTCGGCGGGGTAGGCCCTGCGGCGGTGTTGCGGCGCGTCCTGACAGCCCCCTGCTATTCCGGCGCATTCCCGGGAGGAGACAGGGAAGGATTTTGCGAGAAGGTGGCTCAGAATCCACACAGGGAACAAGGCAGGAAAGATTCTCAGAGCGGGAGCTCGGTCACTACACGTCCTCTCCCGTCGCCATCTTGGACACGCCCCCTGTGTCCTGTACTTTGACCATGATATATCAGAGCTGCTGTGCCCTGACACCGTTGTCAGCGTACGTGCCTCCGTCATACACTGCTACCTGCAGCTTTTCTGCGTCTCCCTCTGTCCTCCTCTTTCCCTCCCTGCCTGCCATCTCTAACTATCGCTGATCTGCTCCTCTCCCCACTGTTTCAAAAGTGACTGATCTGTATATCATCCCCTCTGTCAGATAAAAAGATGAGTCCTAGTGCCTGTGCTTTATTAAAAAAAAAAAAAAAAGGATTTCTACCTGTTTTAACAGTGTCTTCCAGCAATCACATGACTCCAGGCTCTCTGCTCCTCTACTGCCCTCCCCCCTAGCTGATGTCAGCAGGGGAATCTTGGGCCCTGTCCACTTGAGATATCAGATGGGGAGAGCAGAGAGCCTGGAGTCATCTTATTGCTTGAAGAAATTGTTAAAGCACAGGCACTAGGATGCAGCTTCTTTTCTGACAGAGGGGATGATATAAAGATGAGATAGTGGCTTAACAACCACTTTAACTTGTAAAATAATGTGTGTGTTTTAATGCACAAAATGTAATTCCAAATTAGCCATATTTCAACTTGTTTTACTTTTGCTACAATCTGCCAAAGATGCTTTCAAATGAGGGTGTTGGGAGACTATTTGGGATTCCAAATATGTTTTATCATATACTCATACTGTATGCATGAATGTGACATGGCCAAGCTTCTACTCGAAAGGTGCTCTGGGAAAACTTTAGTATTATTTCAGTTGTCACATTCCTATAGCATTTATCCAACATTAGTATTTCTTGACTCCCAGACATCCATTTAACTTAAAAAGATGCAAATGTTTTCAGCAGTATAAATACCTGGTTACCTGAAAAGGTCTCAACATTTGGGAATGGAGTACCCTAGCTGTGGTAAAAGGAATGTGGACATGGTTGATGATGTGCTCCCTGCTCACCTGGTGCTAGACTGAGTTGGTAGGGGAGAACTTTTGGTCTGCTCAACAGACTTGTGCTGGCTGGCTTCTGAAAACACACCAAACACACATTTATATCAGTTAAGTTAAAAAAAAAAAAAAATGATGTGCAATAAAAGCTACAGACAAGTAAATACAGTTAAGACAACATTAAATTAAAGGTTGTAATAAAATGTAAAAGCAATGTATCCGAGTTGTAGAACGCAAACAAGTAGGAAAACGACAAAAAGCGGAAAAAAAATTAGGAATTTACCTATGCATGCTTGTAGCTGGCTGGTCAACACCTTTCTAATTTCATTTACCCAAGTAGCTTTTATTTCAGGTGTTGGAGCCTGTCAAAAATATTGACATATGATAGAATTATTTGACAAACACTTTAAATGCATCTTCCAAACAGCATTATCTAAAGTCTCACACATGGCATACAGTAAACTATTAAACCTAGACAAATATAATTTGGGATTCATTTACTAAAACTGGAGAGTACACAATCTGGTGCAGCTCTGCATAGAAACCAATCAGCTTACAGGTGTTTTTTTTATCAACAAGCTGAAGTTAGAAGTCGATTGGCTACCATGGACAGCTGCACCAGATTTTGCACTCTCAAGTTTTAGTAAATCAACCCCTACATGCATAAAGTTATACTCCCAAGTGTACAAACTCCTGTCTTAAAATATTATCACTCATTGTATACTTCCATATTAGGAATACAATGTAGTCTCAAAATTAAAAAAACTGTCATATTACGTCCCAAAACTAGCAAAACTTTTTAGGGGTTTAGATAAAGCAAGAGGGTTAGAACTTCCGTCACATTTTTTTATTCTCATCGGTCTCCCTATTAGGAAGAATTCCCTCACCACCTGTTAGGACAGAAAGTAATGAGAACGTTCTCAAACCAGGACACAGACATAAATAAAAACACATTTTTAGTAGAGTGGGGAAAGTTACAACTTTAATATGCTTTTATTGCAGTCTGTTCTTTCCTTTCCATGTGATTATTTTATACCCAACTGTTACACAGTAATGCACTAAACAGTATCTCTTCAACCAGTGCAATCTGCAGGCTGGAGAAACGTTTAGGCCTCGTACACACGAGGCAATCCATTTGTTCAAATCGGTCGGACCGACCGATTTGAAAAAATCTGTCTGCTTGGATTTTGGTTTGCTTGCGTGTACACACGAGCAAACCAAAATCCCCACCAGCAGACAGAGCGCTGACGTGTCGGTGACGTGGTGGTGACGCCGCCACGTCACCGAACCAGAAAGTAAAACACTTCCGCGCATGCGTCGAAACCATTCGGCGCGTGTGCGAGAAGACATGTCTGCTGGTTAGCATACTAACCAGCAGACATGTCGGGCGGACGGGTTCCCAGCCGACAGATTGGTAAGCATGCTTTCCAATCTGTCGGGTGGCCAAATCCGTCGGCTCGCCCGTACACACGATCGAATCTGTCTGCTGAAACGGTCTAGCAGACCGTTTCCAGCAGACAGATTTGATCGTGTGTACGAGGCCTTACAAATAAAATGCTAGTGATCACTGTGATTGGCTGTCATGGTGGTCAACATGATTGGGGAACATGCAGATTGGTTCCTTTTCTTTAACTTGAGACCTGTACCTGTAATTGACAGCTAAGTCTCGGGACTGGGAGCATACACAGATGTGCACCACCTATTCACAGCTGTACTATAGTGTAACGTTCCAACAGCATAGGAAACAGAGAATGAAAACATCAATTTACAGACTGCAGATGCCAAGCAGTTAATGCATGATGATTTTAGGAATCTGCTTTATGGCAATAGTGTTGTAGCAGCCTATGTAGTCTACATTTGCTTCCCCACTTAAGGACCGTGCTTCTTTCTGAGATTTGGGGTTTACAAGTTAAAAACAGTTTTATTTTCTAGAAAATTACTTAGAACCCCCGAAACATATAGATATATAGATATATATTTTCTTTAACACCTTAGAGCAGTGATGGCGATGTTTTTGAACTACATTTCCAATGATGCTCAGCTATGCTGCAGAGTGCATGGGCATTATGGGAAATGTAGTTCCAAAACATCTGGGGTGCCAAGGTTTGCCATCACTGCCCTAGAGAATAAAATGGTGGGTTTTTGCAATACTTTGTCATACCGTATTTGCACAGCGGTCTTACAAGCGCAATTTTTTGGGAAAAAGTACACTTTTTTGAATAAAAAAAATAAAACTGTAAATTTAGCCCAATTTTTTTGTATATTGTGAAAAAAATTGTTAAACCGAGTAAATTGATACCCAACATGTCACGTTTCAAAATTGCACCATAGGCGACGTTTAAAAAAATTCTACAGGATGCATGTTTTGAGTTACAGAGGAGGTCTACCGATTGTGGCGATACCTCACCTGTGTGGTTTCAACACCGTTTTCACATAGGCGTTAGCTTTCATTTTTTTATCACTTTTATTCCTATTACAATGAATTTAAACATACCTTGTAATAGAAAAAAAAGCCTCCTATATATAAAAAATAAAATACATTTTTGGTAGGTTATGGTAGCTAGCTGCTTCCATCACCACAGTATTCCTCTTCAAAGTACCGACCTTTAAGTGGTTAACATAAGTTGACGCCCCCCCTGAAGACGTAATCTATACGAAACATACGTCGGCGGCGTAGCCTGGTCACACTGCTGTATGCCCAAATCACCCAGCTTCCTGTAGAGGGTTATCAGCTGACGGAGGAACACACGCGATCACGCCGACACAGAAGTGTAGTGATTCGTGCCCTTACTGACTTGTCTGCATCCCCAGTGCCGGGATGGGCACTTTTTAATGTAAGTGGCCACTTGTCCCATGCTTTTTTTTATTCTCCTATTTTTAATAAAAAACGGTTGCACTATGGGAGTTTTTTTCTGTTCCATGTCTCATCTCTAAACCACTGGAGGACAAGGTGTCTACCTAGTATCTGTGACGTATGATACAGTGCAGAAAATAAGTATTTGAACACCCTGCTATTTTGCAAGTTCTCCCACTTGGAAATCATGGAGGGGTCTGAAATTGTCATCGTAGGTGCATGTCCACTGTGAGAGACATAATCAAAGAAAAGAAATTCCAGAAATCACAATGTATGTTTTTTATTAACTATTTATTTGTATGATACAGCTGCAAATAAGTATTTGAACACCTGAGAAAATCAATGTTAATATTTGGTACAGTAGCCTTTGTTTGCAATTACAGAGGTCAAACGTTTCTTGTAGTTTTTCACCAGGTTTGCACACACTGGAGGAGGGATTTTGGCCCACTCCTCCACACAGATCTTCTCTAGATCAGTCAGGTTTCTGGGATGTCGCTGAGAAACACGGAGTTTGAGCTCCCTCCAAAGATTCTCTATTGGGTTTAGGTCTGGAGACTGGCTAGGCCACGCCAGAACCTTGATATGCTTCTTACAGAGCCACTCCTTGGTTATCCTGGCTGTGTGCTTCGGGTCATTGTCATGTTGGAAGACCCAGCCTCGACCCATCTTCAAAGCTCTAACTGAGGGAAAGAGGTTGTTGCCCAAAATCTCGCAATACATGGCCCGGTCATCCTCTCCTTAATACAGTGCAGTCGCCCTGTCCCATGTGCAGAAAAACACCCCCAAAGCATGATGCTACCACCCCCATGCTTCACAGTAGGGATGGTGTTCTTGGGATGGTACTCATCATTCTTCTTCCTCCAAACACGGTTAGTGGAATTATGACCAAAAAGTTCTATTTTGGTCTCATCTGACCACATGACTTTCTCCCATGACTCCTCTGGATCATCCAAATGGTCATTGGCAAACTTAAGACGGGCCTTGACATGTGCTGGTTTAAGCAGGGGAACCTTCCGTGCCATGCATGATTTCAAACCATGACGTCTTAGTGTATTAACAACAGTAACCTTGGAAACAGTGGTCCCAGCTCTTTTCAGGTCATTGACCAGCTCCTCCCGTGTAGTCCTGGGCCGATTTCTCACCTTTCTTAGGATCATTAAGACCCCACGAGGTGAGATTTTGCATGGAGCCCCAGTCCGAGGGAGATTGACAGTCATGTTTAGCTTTTTCCATTTTCTAATGATTGCTCCAACAGTGGACCTTTTTTCACCAAGCTGCTTGGAAATTTCCCCGTAGCCCTTTCCAGCCTTGTGGAGGTGTACAATTTTGTCTCTAGTGTCTTTGGACAGCTCTTTGGTCTTGGCCATGTTAGTAGTTGGATTCTTACTGATTGTATGGGGTGGACAGGTGTCTTTATGCAGCTAATGACCTCAAACAGGTGCACCTAATTTAGGATAATAAATGGAGTGGAGGTGGACATTTTAAAGGCAGACTAACAGGTCTTTGAGGGTCAGAATTCTAGCTGATAGACAGGTGTTCAAATACTTCTTTGCAGCTGTATCATACAAATAAATAGTTAAAAAATCATAAATTGTGATTTCTGGAATTTTTTTTTTTGGATTATGTCTCTTACAGTGGACATGCACCTACGATGACAATTTCAGACCCCTCCATGATTTCCAAGTGGGAGAACTTGCAAAATAGCAGGGTGTTCAAATACTTATTTTCCGCACTGTTATGTATGCAGGCATTATCCTGCATAAGTGAATCCGACCATCTTTTTCACTAAAGAGGTCTACAATTTCTGGTAAGCCCAGCACCACAATTTGAGCACGTTTGGGTGTCGATCGTCTACCATGGTGAAGGAGCACTGAGAGGCACTTACTGATTGAGAAGATTTCTCTGCAATCATATTGAAATCCACACAGTGGCACTTAAATAATTATAATTGTGTATTTATACCCACCTTTTCTGTGTAGTTCATCACTGGTAGAAAACTACCAATTGTCTTTGGACTTTTTTCTCTTGGTTTTAGTTTATGTTTGCATAGCGAGCGTGCACTTGTAAATTTTTTCACGTATTAGTCAGTTCCTTTGACTATCTTGCACTTTAACCATTAGCATCCAATATTTTGGGTATCAAGCATATTTATTTTTCACTGCAATTAACTAATTTACTTATTGTTTTTGTACCTGTTTAGGATTACAAATTATATGTTAACCACTTAAATACTATAGTTACATATATCTCCTATAGCGCCCCCTATCGCATAAACATAAGTTGAACAAATCATCATGTTTTTTACAAGGATTGTGTTTAATACTTAGAAAAGGTCTTCTCACTTGAAGCGGAGCTCCACCCTAAAGTAAAACTTGCGCTCATCGGAACCCTCCCCCCTCCGGTGTCACATTTGACACCTTTCAGGGGGAAGAGGGGTGCAGATACCTGTCTAAAGACAGGTATTTGCACCAACTTCCGGCCACACAGTCTGCGGGTAGACTGGGGGCAGGACGTCAGCTCCCCCACCGTTGTGTTCTGGGAAACACACAGCTCCCAGAACACAGTGGGGACTAGTGCATGCGCCGTAGGGAACCAGGCAGTGAAGCCAGAGCGCTTCACTTCCTGGTTCCCTCACCGAGGATGGCGGTGGGGGCAGCAGAGTGACGAGCGATCACTCGTCCTCTTCTGCAGACGGTGCTGGACTCAGGACAGGTAAGTGTCCTAATATTAAAAGTCAGCAGCTGCAGTTTTTTTAGCTGCTGACTTTTAACATCTTTTTTTCTGCGGACATTCGCTTTAAGCTTAGTACTCCATATCCCAATCACTCTACATTAACTCTTTCATGACTAAGCCTATTTATGACATTTGGTGTTTACAAGTTAAAATCTGTATTTTTTGCTAGAAAATTACCTAGAACCCCCAAACATTATATATATTTTTTTAGCAGAGAATCTAGAGAATAAAATGACGATTGTTGTAATATTTTATGTCACACGGTATTTGTGCGGCGGTGTTTTAAACGCAACTTTTTGGGAAAAATTTACTTTAATGAATTTAAAAAAAATGAAAAAGTAAAGTTAGCCCAATTTTTTTTGCATAATGTGAAAGATGAAGTTGCGCCGAGTAAATAGATACCAAGCATGTCACGCTTTATAATTGCACGTACTCGTGGAATGGCGTCAAACTACGGTACCTAAAAATCTCCATAGGCGACGCTTTAAATTTTTTTTACAGTTACCAGGTTATTGGAACAGAGGAGGTCTAGTGCTAGAATTATTGCTCTCGCGATCGCGGCGATACCTCACATGTGTGATTTGAACACCGTTTTCATACGCGGGCGCGACTTCCGTATGCGTTTTCTTTGTTGCGCAAGCGGGGAGGGGGGCGCTTTAAATTTTTTATTTTTTTTTCTTATTTATTTTATTTATTTTTATAATATTAAATTTTTTTTTTTTTTTTATTTACATTTTGATTACTTTTATTGCTGTCACAAGGAATGTAAACATCCCTTGTGACAGTAATAGGTGGTGACAGGTACTCTTTATGGAGAGATCGGGAGTCTAAAAGACCCCCGGTCCCTCCTTTACACTTCAAAGTATTCAGATCGCTGAAAACGGCGATTCTGAATACCGTTTACTTTTTTAAATCCGGCGCCGTTGACAGCCGAGAAACCCAGAAGTGACGTCATGACGTCGCTTCCGCGTTTACACATTGCAGGCTGAATCAAAGCCGCGTACGGCTTTCATTCAGTCTGCGCCCGGACACAGGACACGTCGGATCGAGGATCGGGTCTCCCGGTGGGACGGGAGGCCCGGTCAGAGCAGCGAGAGGCGGCGGGAGGGGGGGGGGATGTCCCCTCCCGCTCCTCCGGCATAACAACCGAGCGGCTTTTAGCCGCATCGGTTGTTATGTTTGGAAAGCCAATCGCCGGCTCTAAACAACGGTACCGGGATGATGCCTGCAGCTGCGGGCATCATCCCGGTATAACCCCTGAAACCCGAGCACGCATATCTGCGTCCTGTCGGCGTGAAAGGGTTAACCTCTGTGTCCTGGTTGTATTATTCTGTATTTACCTCTGCATAGCCACTGAAGGTTCCCTAGAGAATTTTATGGGTCTGATATATGGCCCAAGGACTGCACATTTACAGTGTGGGGGCTCATACTTCTGGATCATGACCACAGGATCAAGGAGTGCAGTTCATATTTAAAGTTCCATTAGTAACAGAAAGCAAAATAACATTACCTGAGCAATGTAAACTTCTTCTCTTAAATTGTAAGAGATTTCAAATTTTTTGTTGTCTCCCTTTACATACTCGGTTATTCCAACATTTGACATCTAGGAAACAAGAAAGAAAGTTGAAGTGTTTTAGTAATCAGATAGATAGATAGATACAGAAACGTTCATTATTTCCAAAGGAGTATTTAAAGATAACCTTTGGCATTACAAATAACATTATACCTCAATTTAAAGGGGTTGTAAACCCTCAAGGTTTTTCATTCTATGCACGAAGGTAAAAAACCTTCTATGGTGCTGCAACCCCCTGATCCCCCGTTTTACTTACCTGACCTTGATCTTCCACGGCTGGGAACGAGTACACCAGCACTAGCTGGTGTCTTGACTGGATAGATAGCAGCGCAGCCCACTGCTGTCAATCAAATCCAATGACGCGGCACCTGGGGGCGGGCCGAGTCCTGCATTCTGTGTGAATGGACACAGATACAGGACTTGGAAAGGGGGGCCCACACGGGTGTCCACCAAGGAGATTGTTTCTCCAACATGGGTACTTTATGCGGAGAGGAGCCCCCAGCACCACTAAGGGACCCCTAAAGACCCTAAAGAGGAGGACCAGGGCCACTGAAGGTAAGTATGACATGTTTGTTATTTAAAAAAAAAAGTAATCAAGGGTTTAAAACTTTAACTTTTAATTTGATGTGTTTGCCATTTAAACAAGGACTTTTTTGTGTAAAACTTCAACAAGAGTAGAAAACAAGATACCGTTCAGGTGTGGTATGTAAATAATTACTCACAGGTGCTGACCCTGGCTTGCTGCCACAGTGACATGCAAGTAAGAAGAAAACTGGTTGCACAATTGCAATCCAATAAAACATCCTTTATTCTTCAAGCATGGGACAATAGCGCAGGATAGGTTACAGTTGACATGTTTCACACGTTGGAGTGCTTAATCATAACATTAAGATTAAGCACTCCTACATGTGAAACATGTCAACTGTAACCTATTCTGCGCTATTGTCCAAAGCTTGAAGAAAAAAGGAGGTTTTATTGGATTGCAATAGCGGTGTGTGACCAGTTTTCTTCTCATCTGCAAACTTGAACAAGATAAAGGAATAATTCTTTGTAATTCAGTTAGCTTAACCACTTTCAGCCCAAGGACGTCATATGACATGATTGACTTTCAGTGGGATCTGAATGATGCCTGCAGCTACAAGCATCATTTAGAGATCCTTGTTTTGAGATGGCAATTCTGTGCACCATAAGAATGATCACAGCGGCAGTTACGCCGCTTGATTATTCTTACAGGTGACGGGATGGGACATCCCCCACCTCCCGCTAACATCCGGTGCTTCTCCGGGCTCTCCCTTGCCATTGGGGACCCGGAGAAAGAATCGGCCGCTGCCGGATGATGACCATAGAGATTTATGGTGACCAGATAGTCACTAGTCCTCTCTTTGACTGTCGAAGGCCCGGGCGTGGTGTTATAACTTCACATTCGGGGCACGATTGTAAACAAAGCCGCCATCGCGGCTGGTAAGCATGAGATCATGATTTAATTTTTGATCTCATGCTTTCCACCCTGAAGGAGAGATGCGGGGTCTTTTTGACCCAGCATCTCTCCATAAAGAGGACCTGTCATGCACCAGTCCTATTACAAGGGAAGTTTAAATTTGTTTTAATAGGAATAAAAGTGATAAAACGCCAACTGCTCTACACCATGTAAATAAACTGCTTTACCTAAAGCCACAGACATCTCATTGCCTGCAATTACTATTACTATTATTTTTTGCCTGGGGTCTGTAATTCACATCTTTTTATAATGAAATCACTATGCCACTAGTATGTTAGCACTTTGAAAATAAAGGATAATATTGGTACTATAATAATCTGAGCACACCCCTTAGAGGAACAATGATTTGGACTACTTAACAAAATATTTGCCTATTACATACAAGCATTTATTAAAATAGTTGTATACTAAAAAATTCTAATCATCACTATTAACATGCTCATCGGACACGTTATATCTTTGCATGGTCATAATAGTGGAGAGAAAACAGACTTACATTTAAGGAATGTTTGAAGCTATAAGAGGGGGCCTTCTCATAGCCCTCCCCATTCTCTTCCCTCTTCTTGCAGAACAGCACAGCCTTCTCATGCAGAAACAAGTGTCTCTGCATTGGTTTAAACCTTGCCAAGTCCTTTACTTTGGAATGGCCTTTTTTATGCTCAGTCCAGACACTGAAAGAACCTTGCATCAAAAGTTTCCCAAGATCATTCAAGTTTCCCTGGAATTAACATTGGGTATTGATGATTATTTACCAAGGAAAACATACATTTGTAACATTTTAGGTTAATATGATTGCAAATTACCAAGATGGAATAAACTGAAGATGCAAATAAGAGAGTCAATCCTGCCACACAGGCGGCGGGTCCAGAGGAAAAGGAGGGCTCGCTCTACATGTTACGCGTTAAAAACAACGCTTCCTCAAGAGCATAGACATATCGATATGGTTAACTGTGTTTGAGGTCGACAACAGTCGGTCTTTTTTTAACCCTAAAAATGTCTGTGGTTAAAAAACCGTGTCCAGTTAGGGGGATGATATCATAAATATAAAATGATGGGGGCATTTAGCAGGGCAGTCATGTGCTGGTAAGCAACAAATTAACCAACAGGGGACGCAGGGCTGGTCACGCAGCAATTGCTGTATTATTAAGCCAAAGCAACAGTGATAGAGGAGGGTAAACATAAATGACTAGTAATAGGCTTAGGGCTTCCAATCCGTTAGAGAATAGATTAAAAAATACAAGCCCTTTAATTCTGCCAGCAAAACAGACCACCTGTAGATGTCCGCAGTTTGCGGAGGGTGCCTGTGCGAACTGCCGCCTAGTTACACATCGCACAGGTAATTATTGATTATACTCTTATTTGAGTCCTTTATGATACAACTGTATTATGACTGTGATAACCTGTGTGGACCAGTTATTGATCTAATTTCTTTGATTTTATATTTGTAACTGTTTTTTATGACATTTCTATAAAATAAATTATCTAGTCTCTTGATATATCTACCGTGTGCCTTTAAAGTCCACAACCTTAGTCTTCAGTCAAAATCTATACATTACCGGGACAGTGGCATATTATTATCAGTATACCCCCAGTAACACCCTGTAGGGATATACGTTAAAATTAGTTCTCTTTTCTCATAAATTCTGCCACACATGCTACTTTATATTTCCTTTCAGATGATAAAGAAATTTAAATTGAACTGAACTTAACATTGTTCCAAAAGCTGCAATTGCCAGTATCATTCATTGCTTTTCTTTCTCCTCAGCATCAGCCCCAAATCCTAAGGCTTCGCCGCAGCTGTACAGCGATCCAACATTTCAGCACTACAGTGCTCCGTAGTTTGCGGAGGCGTAGTGTAAATGGCCCAGCGTAAGGGCGCGTAATTCAAAGGAGGCGGCTTGTATTTAAATTAAGCGTGCCCCCTGCGTCGATCGAACTGCGAATGCGCCGGCCGGGGAAAAAGCCCAGTGCGCATGCTACAGCTCACGTCAGAAAGCGTCGTTGAAACCGACGTCATAACGACGTGATCGTCACTTACGCAATGCCCTATTCGCGAACGACTTAGTAAAACGACGTAACCGACGGAAAAAGCCGACGCTGACCCGACGCCATACTTAACATGGCATCCGACGGCATCCGACGGTACTGCGTAAGGTTACTCCACATATTAGCAGGGGTAAACTTACGCAGACGAAAACGACGTAAGCGACGACGGGGCGGCGTAAAAGCGTTCGGGAATCGGCGTATTAGCCTCATTTGCATAGGCAAATGAGAAAACAACGTAAAGGCCACCTAGTGGCCGGAGTTGTCATTACATCTACGATCCGCAAGTGTAATTGTATTACACTTGTCGGATCTTCACCCGTATCTATGCCTAAGTGATTCTAGGAATCACTCGCATAGATACCCAGGGAAAAAAACGGCGATACGACGGGGTATCTGAGATACCCCGTTGTAGCGCCTCTGAGAATCTGGCCCTGTATGTTTACAGCCTACCACAACACACTGAAATCTGGTCATTTTTGAAGTTTTTTTTTCCTGTTTTTGATTTACTGCTCTGTTTCATGTGCACAACTGACTAAATTGTGGCCGTTTATCAAGCTTTTGCATAGTACATTGCTTAGCTTCTGATTATATTTGCAATTCCCCACTGATTAAAATAGTAACTAAGTCACTCATGTCATGCAATATAGATTTTTAACACTGCATTTACTCATATTTTTGTTGTCCATTTTATTATTTTTATTCATTTTATTTAACATTTTTTTTAGTATTCAATATTAATTTATATATTACTGATGTTTGAAGTAAATGATTTTCATATGTTTCCTTTGCATTGCAATACTTTAAATTCTTAAATAAATACAAAAAGTGAAAGGCCAGCTTTAGGCATTGGCATGCCGCCGATTACATCAATTCTAACAAAACGCGTCAGGTGGAGTCCATGTCCGTCAGGTACCACGCATGCCGACCCTGTAAACTGGTCAATCAACTTCTAGAATGTGTTGGATCTATTAATGCTCATTTTACACTAGATTTCTGTAGGTGTTAATAAACTGTCAAACAGTTTTACACTATGTTTTGTCTTTCCTTCATGGGCCCTACTATGGAGTAAACATTACCATGACAGTGCCACCACCTGAAAAATAATAGAGGAAGCTGATTGGATCTTCTATACTTCTATATCACACCTGTCTTGACTCTTATAACTTGGAGTCTAGACCTCTGGTAAGAGGGACATATATCAGCATCGGTGGAGGTGCACTTGCAATTATATTCACTGTAACTGGATGTTCATCAAGAATTTCACCTACATTGTTCAGAACAGCACCAGTTGTTCACACTTTATGGACACCAGTTTATTCATTATCTAGGTTTAGGACGGCAACATTTTTTTGTTTCACATTTATCGCGCTTATTTCTGTGGCGTTGTTGTCAGCAGCTCACACTTTTTTATTTAGCCTGTATTACCTGTGCAATAATCGTTGTGTTTCGAGTTTTTACCTATGCCTAAAATACTTGAAGCTGCAGTGAAAAGTTAAGGTTATAAAGTTTGATTAACCAAATGAGTAATTGTTAAGCGTAACCACTTGCCTCATAACCAGTGATGGCTATCTGGTGCATGGAGTCGTTGACAGCCTTGAGTATACCAAGAATAGAAGCCAAAGCTTCCTGCAGATCTTCAGCTCCTTCACAGTTCTTACTGTACTTCAGCATTTCCTGAATAAAAAATAGGTTTATATTGTTAATACATGCCAAATCACAGACATTTTTCATTTGTCTTGGTAAACAAACAAGTCACCTGATCTGAGTATAAGACAGAATATTTTCAGACAAGTATCTTGTGCTGGACTTTTTGTTTAGAAAAATCAGTAAGCCGAAGTATTGGGACATCTTTCTTTTCTTTCTTTTTTTTTTTAGACACATTTTAAAAAGGTTTTTAATATTTCATTTTAGAAATTACATGTTAAAATGTAATACTTCGATGTGTCCTCAACTTAAAAAATAAAAGTCATAAATCGTTTCATTGTTTCTTACAAATATGATAAATTGTTACTGCAGGTCTCCATCCCTTCGCACATTACACAACACAGCAAGCTTTGCTTCAGTAACATCTACCTTTAGTAAAAGCTGGTACTTTGTTATCCTCTGTACAGGCTTTAGTAAATAAGAGTCCAGACTAAGCTTGTGATCGAGCTTCCTCTGACATTCCTGCAACCACAAAAAATTATTAGGTTGTGCCATGAGTTTAAATCTGATTTACAGGGCTAAAGTAAAGTACTTAAAAGTAACCTGGAAAAAAGCTGCATCTGAGCACTGACGCCACAGACTCTCTGACCTCGGCTTGTTCTGGCAGTACTTCTCATATATCTGGAAATCTTCCATCTGCATTGGAGAAAACAGTGTTTTTTTCGTTTGATACCTCCAATTAATTGGTACATTAAAAGGAATCCATCAAGATAGAATAATAGAGGCTGCCATTGCTAAACCCTGTTTTTGAGAATGTTTTTTTCATGACTGCCTTGCTAAAGCTTTGGGTAAAATGCTGTCTAGGTTTCTAACCTGGAAAAACTATATAGAGAGTAGTAGTCCTGACACTTTCTCGCTCGTTTACAGCATACTTTTTCTGGGTATGTGGCTCAAAAGTACTGAAGTTAGACACAGTTAGGCATCTTGCATTTTCAGGAGGAGGCCAATAATCACAGTCCTCATACAGCTTTCATCACAGCCATTTTAAATAAACAACCTAATTTTCTTTTTGTGTTCACTTTGCCTTGAATGTAGAATTGTTTATTCCTGGGTCACAAATATTCATTTGTGAATAAATTGTCATTTGCAAGTGTCCATATTAAAGTTGTCAGTCTATCGGCAAGTTAAATGCTTACCCTTTCCAGAAAACATCTCCCTACTAGCTCCGGTAAGTCAATGTAGGTTTCCAATTCTCTCAAAAATATCCTAACAAGAAAATGTAAAGTCAGTACTGGATTAACATTAAAGGTTCATGCATGCTTCTTTTGCTATAAATAAGTAAATGGTCAAAATCTGGTATTTATTTAGGGGGAAAAAATAATTTCTGAACACCTGAAAATTAGAAAATGTTAAAATGCAATTTTTTTATAGTGGAAAACATGCATAGTTCACATGTATTTGAAGTGCAAAAAAATGACCCTAATTTTGGGTTAATATTTATGTTTAAAATAATTGCTAGTAGTAGCACTTTACATTTTAACATGCTTCATTTACCTTATTTTATGTATTGAAATAAATATAGAGATTTGTGATCTAGCAAACTTCAGGCACTCTCAGTGGCTCAGTGCACCTATTTTGTCTGTAAACTGTTGAAATACCTCCCACACATGGGAGTGCATTGTATTAAATAAGGTGGTCACTTCAGTGACTTAACATTTTGAGGAGGCTCCACAAACCACATAGCAGGAAGCATACATGCACATATAACCAGCAAATATGGGTCCTCTTATGTACATATATAATTTTCAACTATACATAGGCAAACTGTTTTTCAAATATTAACATATTCCACATACAGTTTGTCATGATCAGGGGTCAGGCTTAGAGACCAGTAGCTATAGCAGTAGAGGGACTCCCACCGACCAGCAGGACTTGTATACAGGCAGGTCACCCTGGCAAATAATGCAGGCTCACCTGAGGTGCGGAGTCTAAGTACTAACCGGTGTTCACCAGAGCTCCTGATGGTGAAGATGGGTTTAGCTGTGTGTTAGTACCAGGTCGCAGTCCTCAGGATCGCCCCACCAGGAAGTGAGCAACCCGGGTAGCAGATAAAGATCAAACAGAAGCTAAGTCAGTAAACAAGCCAAAGGTCGGTAAAAAGTAGTTGTAGCTTGGGATCAAACTGAAGTGTAGTTGAGGAGCAAGCCAAGGGTCAGTAATGAGTAGTAGTAAAGATATGGCAGCAAGAAAAAAAGTGAGATACTGGCTGGAGAGAGCACAATATTCTGGCAAACCGGAAGCACAGAGACATGGCTTAAATCAGGAAGTTCACGAGCGGAGCAAAAAGTTCAAGGTTCAGCAGAAGTTAAGGCACAAGGCAGGGTTGTCCAATGGATTAAACAGTGTACTCTCTGGCATCTCAGATAGCTCCACAAGAAGAGTTATTGCCAGGCACAGCAGAGGTCCCAAGTCCAGGCCCTGACACAAATATTAACTGGTAGCTGATGTATTTTATTTAGCAGACCTCTGAAGACACTATACTTTCCCTTGAACAAAGCTGCAGAGAATGTATAACATGCTTGTGATGTATTTCTGATGGTTACTTACAATGTATTAGCTTCCACAATGGATGGTTAGGGCAACGTCTAGAAAGTGTAAAGTAAAAGACTGACCTGTTATGAAAGTGGTAGATCTCTTCCATATTGCCAAACAAGACATCCTTCTTATTGTGAAGCATTGGAGAAAGCAGGTGCATTACTAAGGGACTCTCCATTTCAGCAGCATAACCCTTAAAATAAAAATAAAAAACATTAATATTATACTCCAAGCAAATGGTTTCAGAAATTGTGTTTTGCAGATAATAAAAAAAAATATCCATTTGACACAGTTATTTTTATGTAATGGTGTTTGGGACAAAATAAACCTAAAGAGGAGACCGTGACTGAATAAATAGGAGCCTCATAATAAGACAATAGAATCTAAAAAGCAATGGCTCTTTCTTGTTTTAAAGCCAGCCTGTATGTGCATACACCAGGATATCACAGAAGATGGGAAGGATCACTTCCCTAAGATATGCAAGCTTCTGAAGAACTTACAATATCCTGTTTGCCAAGCTTCTATTAGAGCACATTTGAGGTTAAAGCTTGGCATGGCTGCCCGGTGACTGAGTATAAAAGCACAAAAACAGCAGTAACTAATCTGCTGGCCACACAACTCTTGCATCCTTACTTACTGCTGAAATGGCTGCAGAGTTGAAAACACTTCTGTAGTTTTAATAGGGAAGGCAGAGTGTTACACTCTCCAAGAAAGTGGCTAAAAAAATATATATCTCCCAGCCAAATTAACAGGTATTTATAGTATGTTACAGGTAGATATAGAGGAAAAAAAAAAAAAGAATACAGCAGATTGATATTTTCAGCCTAAATCCAATTTGACGTTTTAGAACACGGTTCTACTTTATTAAAAAAAAAAAAACTGATAACATCGCATTAACACGTTTAGTTTTATTCATTTTGTTAAATTGCAAACTTTTTTTGCTTTATACCTCAAGAACAGAGAGAAGTTCTTCAACGTAAACTCTTTCTGTCTCAATGAGTTCATTCATGACATGCCTGGAAACAAAATAACCAGATCAGCATCTAGACCAAGGATGAGCACAAAGAATTATTATGATATATGCATTTAAGAAAAAAGTTAAATTCTAGGTGTAAAATATGAGAGTTCATGTCTTGGTACCCTTAAACTTTCATCGTTAATGTGGAACACCAAACATACAGTATATACAAAATATCCAGTAAAAATAGGGATTCATACGTATTCACCTAAATTATTTTTCTATATTAAATTCCTCTAATCTCCAAATGGCTGATATTGGCAGTACTACTACACAAGCATTTGTCAGATACTGAGAGCTGAAAGGGAGGTAGACCACAGGTAAGACCGTAGCACTGTGATGGTGCTCATTTATAGACCAATTAGCAAGCTACAGGAAAGATGCAACATAGGAAGCTACAGATTTGCAGACTTTTAGTAGTGATTTCCCCCTTCTATCATTAGAGGCTGAGAGATGTTTGTGATTGACAATAATAAATATATCAGATGACAAGGACTTTGGTAGTGTTTTCCCCATTCTACCTTAATAAATGCCCAAGCCATGGTGTGCCTCAACACTAAACACTGTCAAGTGCCTGCACTTCCCTACCTACAGATGTTATACTGTAACTGTCTTCCTCTCCCAAGTCAGTTGCCCCATCAGCCCCTGCCAACTCTCAATATACCATCAAAATATTGTGTACAAACTCTGAGCACACTTGTAATTTAACTAAAATTCTATTGTCTATGTACTGCAGACAATTAAAGTGGAGGTTCACCCAAAAATCAACTTTCTGACATTAGATCCAGCATACTGCCAACATCTGCAGTATGCTGTTTTTTTTTTTATTGTACTTATGGTTTTATGAGCCGTTGTTATCCGGCTTCGAGCGGGGAATCCTGCGGGGAATGGGCATTCCTAAGCCAAGAGAAGTTGATTGACGGGCTGCTAAGGCACGTCACGCCTTCCGAAAATACCCGAGTGTCACTTTGGGTATTTTTGGAATTCGTGACACGCCTAAGCAGCCAGTCAATCAACTCCTCTTGGCTTAGGAACGCCCCTTCCCTGCAGAATTCCCCGCTCGAAGCCGGAAAACAACGGCTCATAAAACGATAAGTACAAAAAACAAAACAAAAAAAAAAACCAGCATACTGCAGATGTTAGCAGTATGCTGGATCTAAGGTCAGAAAGTTGATTTTTGGGTGAACCTCCGCTTTAAGAAACAAAGAAACTACCGTACACACATTCTCAACGGCTTTTAACATAAGGCGTTATTTCTTAGTTGCAGATGGAGAAACTATTATATAGAAATCAATATTCTCAAATGCTTGAATGCATCATCACTACAGTTACTATCAGAATAATATAGCTATGCCAGCGCTCTAACTATCCAATGAAAACTCAAATAGGTTTAGCCTTATCATACTAGAACACTCCGTATAATGTACCTTCTTAAAACCGCCAGATTTTCTTCATCTTCCATCACAGAACAACTCCTGACTGGACCATCCACCTCACTCTACAAAAAAATTAAACATTGACATGCTGAAGATGTAATTTTAGCTGTTTACAATGTGTTCATACATTGTTGAAACAAAAAGTTTCAATAAAAAAAGGGGTATAAGGTTTAAAATGTTGCTTACCTTTGTTCTCCGGTAGTTCATTCTTCTTTGAAGAACATTTTCAGGACTACCTCTGAGCTCTGAAGCCCTTTGGAGAACTGGATGTTGACACAAAATACTATTGTTAAGGGAATTGTGGTATCTACATATTACCAATAAAGGTTAGCGCAAAGTATGCTATCTTACAAAAGTGTGCCCTTCCTGAACCGGAAAGGTTGGAGACATAAAAAACCATGGTGAAGAAGCATTCGGTATGTGCAGAAGAGGAGTGTGGAAGGTAAGACGGAGGGTGGTATGTGCAGGGGAGGAGAGTGAAGGGTATGATGGTGGGCAATGTGGATTCCTTGACCCATAATCCCACAGTAACATGGACATTGCAAAATCCACGTGTCCATAGGATTTCTGATATATCATCAAGGAATAGGCTCAAGAGTAGGCCCTCTGGCTCCCATTTTTACTGTGGTCTTATAAATAATGGGTATTGGGGACTCTTCCTTATTCATGCTCAGAATCAGGTAAACCCTATTGCTTTAAATACGAAACCACTTTCAATGAAAAAACAAATACGCTGGTGCAATTTATATATCCACAATACCAAAAATGACCCTTGATGTATCGGTAAGTATACTGAAATGTTTAATGAGATTGAGGTTTCTTTACCTGGAGAGGAATTGGGGGACTTGACAAAGGCTTCTGGTCTAGGTGCTACAGGCTGCACAGGCCGAGTCTGTTTAGCAGCTAGTTTTCGAAGGCTTCCTTTCCGCTTCTCAAACATTTCTTGTGTACTTTGCTGCTTCTGGAACACTTTATTGACATGCTCCTGTGGTCCAAAATTAAATTACTAATCCTGAATTTCAGGAGCAAAAAACAGAATCTGCTAAAACCCATAATTTTTTGCCATCTACCTGTAACTCCGAGTTGAGAATTGCTTCATACTGTGCCAAAACTGTAGGCAAGTCCTTTATGATGTTTTCAGTGCCACTTTCAAGGAACCGTTCTATTTCTTGCAGTGCTGATTCTGCCCCATCCTGGGACTGGAACTTATCCACTGGTTGAGAAGCCAGTAGGTAAATACCTTCATCACACCATTCCATTGTCTAAGAGAAAGAAAGGTTGGTGGTTAGAAATAACACAGGATATTCCTTTATACCAGTGATCTCCAAACTGCAGCCCTTTGCCTTTACGGTACCTGGTCCTTGGGGCACTATTTCTCCCACTGATATGAGGCACCGTTCCTCCCACTAACACCAATAGCAGGGCACCAATCCTCCTACCAATACCAATGATGGGGCACTATTCCCCCCAGGAATACCAATGATGGGGCACTATTCCCCCCCCCCCAGGAATACCAATGATGGGGCACTATTCTCCCCCCCCCCAGGAATACCAATGATGGGGCACTATTCTCCCCGCAGGAATACCAAAGATGGGGCAGTATTCCTCAGAGTTAAACCAATGATGGGCACTATTCCTCCCAGGAATTCCAATGATGGGGCACTATTCTCCCATAAAATACCAATGTTGGGGTGCTATTCCCCCCAGGAATACCAACGATGGGGCGCTATTCCTCCCAGAAATACCAATGATGGGGCATTCTGGGGTGGGAATGGGCCCCCCCAGATTTAAGTTGTGCCCCCCCAGGCTGGCGACATTGGCACAGAGGAGAGAGCTGGGGCTGGTAGGGGTAGGGGCTGTGCAGTGCTCTCCTCCTTTCTGTTATAACAGCGATCCTCCATACAGCGAATGTCACAGGATCACAGTTATATCAGACAGTCCGATCTAGTGATCCTGTAACATTTGCTCTGTGAAGGATTGCTGTTATAACAGGGGGGGAGAACACAGCACAGCGCGCTCTCTCTCTCGGTAGCGAGTTCCCACCTGTAAGAGTGGTGGAGATGGGGGTTTGTAGAGGAGGGGGGGGTGGGGGATGATTTGTAATTGAAAAGGTCATTTAGAGGGGGTTCGTTCTAGGAGGAATGGGAAGGCTATGTGCTAGGAGGAGGAGGGGTTTGTGCCAAGAGGGGGAATTGGGAGTGTGGCTTTGAACCATGTAACCTGTCCTTGAGACCCTTGTCTCCTCTGCACTGCTGACCTCCATCTTGTTGACCCACTCTCTGTCCTGCTGACCCCTATACACTGCCCTGCAGATCCTTATCATCTGCCATGCTGATCCCTGTTCTCTGCTCTTGTGACAACTGTCCTCTGCCCTGCTGACTCCTGTACATTGCCCTACTTACCGCTATGTTATGCCCTGAAAATACTGCTCTCCACCCACCTGATCCTTGTCATCTGCTATATTGAACCCCTGTCCCCTGCTATGCTGACCCCCTGTCCTCTGCTCTACTGACCCCCTGTACGCTGCCCTACAGACTCTTGTACACTCACCTGCTGACCTCTTATACTCTGCCCTGTTGTCCCCCTGTACAGTTCCCTGATAATCCACTGTACACTTCCCTACAAATAATACCCTCTGTATCATACCCTGCAAAGTGCTGACCCTATCCTCTGCACTGCCCTACTGTGTCCTATATAATGCCCTACTGAACTTGCATACTCTGCTCTCCTGACATTTTTTACTGCACCCCGACAGTCTAGATCCAGCCCTGAGGAGTACTGAGGCAGGGTGCAGTGATGTTTTCAGAAAGCCAAGTAGAGAAAGCTTCTGGCCTCTCCCACCAGCCATGATCGGCCTGCGTTGTGTAGCGAAACACAGAGGCCCAGTGACGATATCAGTGGGTCTAAAATAAGGTATGTAATAACAGACAGATTTTTTTTTTAAATAAGTAATTAGCCACATTTTTATCTACATGCAGATATATTTGCTGTTCTGTTGTGTGTTCTAGCAATACAAACTTGTAGAACATTAAGACTCGGAGGAAAAAGGTGAAAGACCTTGAAACAAACACGCACAAGCTATCGCAAATTTACACTAATGTGTACTTCTAGTATAGGAATATGTTTTTGCAATAACAATAGATTGTCACTAACCTTCTCTAGGCGTCGATGTAGTTCTAAAGACTTGTAAAGGTATTCCCTTCTTTGCTGGATGTGACTGCTGATGCTACCACACAAGTGATGAAGCTCATTGCATTTTGGAAGGATAGAGTCCACTGCATAGTGATTGCTTAGAATGAGATGGTCACCTTCTCTTGCTAAGGCTTGTGCAGACTGTATCTCTTCCTAGACAAAAGCACATTGGTTTTCAGAAGGAAATCAAATATGAAATATTTAGTGTTAAAAAATAGGTCCATGTGGAGTGGAGTTTTTTTTTTTTTTTTTTTAGTGGATAGCATTAAACGAATGCCTTATTATATCACGTAGAACAAAAAAAAGTAGCAAGTCCAAACCAAAATGAAAGACCATTCTCACCTGGGACTTTTCCTCAAAACTGCAGAGATCCTTCACTATGTGTTCTACATGTGAGCAGCTGTTCCCTACATCTCTGTATGTTGTTGCCCTCTCAGAGATACTATCCAGAGCAGCCTTAATCTAAAAGGGAAAAATATGTGTTTTAAACATACATGCTATGCCATTTACTTTTCAAAAATTATAAGTTCATTTGTGGTATAAAAAAAAACAAAAACAAATCCATAAAGCAACCAGTATTTAAGACTTTCTTTTTTTCAGATTAAATTTGATTTAATGACGAGACAAAATAATTGGCCTTGTTTTTGCAGTAAAATTTAGTGAAGTATTAACCATTTGTATTAGCAAAATTCAAATACAGATGAACACTTTTTAATGGCAAGCCCTCTATATTATTTAATCCTCTTAATTGCATAACAAATAGGCACAAGCATTGTGATCTCAAGCAATAAATGTACAGATACTCCTCGTTTAACGACTTATGCCTCATACACATGACCAGTTTTCCCATTAGGAAAACTGCCATGACAGCTTATGGGCAGGAAAACTGGCCGTGTGTATTCTCCATGGCAGTTTTCCCGACAGAAAAAACGCTGGGAATCCCAGCAGGAAAAATGAGAACATGTTTTTTTTTCCAGGGAGTTTTCCTATGGGAAACACTGCGGTGGAGCATAAACACGGCGGGGATTCCTGGCCAAAGCTCTCATGGCAGTTTTCCTGCCAGGAAAACTGGCCGTGTGTTGGGGGAAAAAAGCTGCCGAGCAGGTTCTCGTTTTCCCCTTGGTTTTCCCGCCGGTAAAAAATCCATCGTGTGTACAAGGCATTACCTGTTTAACGACCATGCAGACTTATGACCAGCATTCCCCACACTAATGTCCCACTATACATCATTGCATTGTACAAGTACAGTGCACAATTGTTGTTTGTTTTCTGTATTTATGCAAATTGAAACAAAGTTATTGATCTGGAGTTGTGTGTTTAGACCTAACAATACAGTATAGTGGTTAAGAATGCTTAAAATATTGATTACTTGTGATTCCTTGTTTAATAACCAATTTGTTTAATGACCTGGTCATTATGTGAGGAGTAACTGTATTATATTATCACTTTTAAGCTATGTTTTAGAAATACCAAAATTACTTTTAAGAAAACTGGAACACCTATGTTTGTTTTCAAAAACAATCCCTTATTACAGGGTTGTGAAATTAATCAATCACTTATCTAAAAAGGAACCCAAATTCTGTTCAGTAGTTGAAAAATAAAAACACACCTCTCGAAATTTCAGCTCAAAATATCGAAGTTGCAGACACTGTTCAAGCTTTAGTTGGTGTTTAGACCAAAATTCATCAAAAGCTGTTTCTGTCTCATCAAGTTGTATGATGAGCCTGCAAGAAAATAAAAGATTAGTTGACTTCATATTACACAGGCAATCGGTTTTCAATACTGTGAACAAGGAAAATGAGAACTGGTCTGTCTCTCTGGAGTCACGCCTCTACCCATATCTGGGATCTGTACACCTACTCACAACTTGATTTTGAAAAACCATGAACCTGCAGCATTTGGACATGCAAGACTACAAAATAATTTTTGTTCATGTGTAGCCTGGTGCTTGCCTAGAGACAGAAAGCAATTAAGGACACTGTGCTGCAGTGCTTTCTCTGTCTCCCAATGGACTTCAGCTGATTAACACCACTTCCCCTCCATCCACCAGGGGGCAGCTGACAAGCAGAAAGAGCTTCAGAGACTTGATGGTTGGCAGCATTGAATCATGGGAAAGTTTGGGATAGAAACTTTACAATGGCAGTTAATAGACTATTGGACTCTAATTACCAATGCAAGCCAGGTATAAAAGAGAAAGAGAAAGAGCTGTATTTTTACAGGCTGAAAAGCAAGGTATTTTCCTCTTTGCTGCAAGGAGACCAAGATGTGAACATCACTGTTCGTATGTGCACATCAACCTGCTACAAGCCTGCAGTTGTGTGCTGAGGACTGGAGTCGTTCTGGGCAGATCCAGAAGTGGACTGATATCTGGACAGCAAGACCACTGTCGCTGTATAACTGGGACTGGTGAGGAGGACACTGCTACCATTAAAAGGAAAAGTTCACATTTTGCCAATAATAAATGCACTTTTTCTACAGGTAAAATTTTTTGCATCTATTATTTGTTGTTAGAGGAGCCTGTACGGCATTGCACCACCAATCAGCAGATCGCTGATACCATGCAGATCTCCTGCAGATCTGTCAGTGTATCGGCTTCATTCTGACAGGGAGACTCAATGAACTACCACAGTGCTCACAGCGCTGTGGTAGTTTATTGAAAAACTTCAAGTTGACAGGCGAAAAGGATGCTCCACCTTCTAGTTCCATTTACAGAACACTATAAATGAGTGATGTTGCTGGGCAGGCGGAGCCCCACATGGCCGTGTTGTACAATTTTGATAGCTAGCGGGCGGAAGAAGATCCCTGCTAGCTGTCACAGCAGGGGATAATTTTTTTTGGGGGCTTTGCCGTTCATAACATTTTACAGTATGGGGTAGCATATAACAGGTTATGAAATGTAAACCTATCCTTTAACCTGCCAGCAGAGATTGAGCACATATGGATGCGACCTTGAAACTAGCAGCATTTTTACAACATGCAGACTTTACTGGGACTGTACTCATGTGTACCATCATAAAGGCTGGGCCCCAACGTTAGCAGGCTGAAGAACTAGGGCTGAATACTGCTCACTCAGATCTCTGCTTTAGAAGAACTCAGCTTATTGTCCATAGTAAGAGTCACCTCTTTAGGAATTCTTAAATTTCATCACTGTCAGAGTCTACTCTAAAGTGAATAAGAGTTACGGTTTATGGAGTCGTTATTGTGGTATTGATTATCATAGTGTTTTATGGTAGCCATGAGCCCATATGGACTTGGACACCATAATATTGCACAGTGCTTTTCAAACCCCTGTACAGATTGTGAAGCACTGCTCTAAATAGGACAGAGACTGAGGTGCAACTATAGGAAATCAGACAAACTACAACATTTTGAAAAATTAAAACAGCCAATGCTTTTTCAAAGATGCGATTAATGCAATGTTTCTCACCTGCATTTTTAATAAAAAAAATAGTAACCCTGAGAAAAAGTAGTGGAAAATTATAATTGTACAGAAAAAGTACAATTTCACTAATATCTATAAATCTAGTGAGGTAAAAAACATAAGACATTTGCTAAAGTTCCAAAAATTAAACCATTACACTTGGTTCTCTTGTAATATAGTCTCCGATCGAACTCCACCCTTATGTACATTAGACATATTTCCAGATACAGTATACTGATCCTGAATGACCTTTTATGTGGCAATATAAAGAGGCAGCAACAATAAATCATTAAATCTTGAGTTGACATATTCCCCTTTTAAAAAGTTTTTATCTAACACTTTAGTCAACTGTTCTCACCTCTCTACAGTTGTCTGGTTGTCCGTTTGGTCTTGATTCATCTTGTATTCTGGGTTTTCTTTAACGGGTTGCTTGATCTGCTCCAGGATGTCGCTACCCTGCTTCAAAGCCAGCTTCAGATCATCCTACAATACCAATTAAATGCATAAATAAGAAAATTGCAGTGAGCTATAACATCAAGGTTATACATACTGTATGTGGCTTGAATAACTTTCCCTGTGCTATTGGAGCTGATAGTGCTAAAAATAATACGTGTTAATCCCCCTGTAGTGAATGGTACACTGAAAATGGAGCAGTGAAGCAGATATAGTGTACCGAAGACTGCAACGTTACTTTTCTCCACAATGCTGCCCAATTATGCGATTATAAGCAATTATAAGCAATTTGAAACATTATTATATAATGAACACATTCTACTTTCACTTTACCATGTGCAAACTCTGCCTTATTCTGGTCCTTACTGAATGAGATCGCAACCAGCACATTCAGATTGCACTTTCCCCTGTATTCCTCCCCCAGCACACCTCTAGGTTTCTCCTGCAGGCACACAATCTCAACACATAAATTGCATATTGAACACTCTCCATATCCTCTCCCCAATCTTACCTAGCAGGGTCTTAAAAAGGACTGCTAATGAGACTCTGTCATAAATGACCCTGTCATAAAAAATCTGGAAATTTTATACAGCTCTAATTCATATTCATTGACTTCTAAGGGTAATAGAGTTACCTTTACAAAAAAGGCTACACTAATGTATAAGAAGATACCCCAATCATTTACTAAGCACAAATATAAATCTCATGGTTCAGATGGGATAAGAAATTGGACCTTAAAATAAATAAGATCTATATAATAGTTGGTATATACCAAATCCTAATTCCATTTTGGTATATAATATGTTGGACTTTGGATTGTGAAACTTTGTCATATGAGAATACATGTGTAGCCAGGGTAGACAGCAAGGTAGTGCCCACTGTAGCATTATAAAAGGTTCCAGCAGCCCTCCAACAGACCCCTCAGAACTTTTAACTGGGTGGGCGTTAACCCAGAGACACCCTTTAGAGCAGGGGTAGGCAATCTTGGCACTCCTAGTGGCAGAGGCATGATGGGATTTGTAGTTTCACCACAGCTGGAGTCATGCCTGTGATTGTCAGGGTCTTGCAATGTCACATGGGACTTGTAGTTTCCCCACAGCTGGAGGGACGAGGTTGCCTACCCCTGATTTAGAGAGCCCCTTTTTTTTTTACATCAAAACTATCAAGGATAATGAGAGACATGTTGTAGAGGGCCAGTGACTCTGCCAATACAAGACTGGACTTACTCCGCACTAAACAAAATACTCTATGCAAGCATTTTTGACTTTTAAACTGTTCTATTTTATTAATGCCTATGTCCATTTTGTAATATATTTTTAATAAATATTTTCTGCACGGTTTTTCTTTTTTTAAAAGGACATTTAAAAAGTATTATGCTAAATCTCTGAATGTTCTAAGCTACGATTGTGTAATCTTGGTTTTACAACAGTGTTACATTCCTCACTCTGCAGGGCAGTGCTTTTCCCGATTTTTTTTTTTTCAAAGGTCATAACTGCAACAGCGGACGCTGTGAACAACGCATTTCCATTAAAACTTGTGGTGGTGGTGGCTACTGTGTGTGTGTGCAAAGAATTCAAAGTTCAGTGAACTGCCCTAGTAACAATCACTGTCAGCCTGCTGGTGCTTAGATTGTTGTCCCAATCTGTCCAGAGAGTGAGGCTGAAAACTTAATCATCATACCTAGCCCATGTGCTAGTCCCATTTACTCCTTAAACATTCCACAGCAACAAAGCCCTGCTCTATCTTCCGCATCCCCAGCACTACTTCTACTGCTCCAGGACTCCATGACACATCCCCTGCTAGTAAACTGCTTATATTATGGTGTCCCATTTTCATCATCCATTGTCCTAAATTTCACAGACTTCCTCTTCTTGTTTAAAGTTTTGTGTCTTTTCCACCATCTTCACTGTCTACAGTTAGATTTGCAATCTTTCATAGGAAAAAATGACTGGCCTAATAGTCTTTCCAATAAAAAATATTGGCTACAAGTTAATTTTTACTAGCCAGGTTAGTAAAACCATAACCAGGTGGCAATCCTATCTGCAGTTTTGCTAACACACTCATCCCCCCACACACCTCCACCATCCCAGAATAACCTATTATATTTTAGCTTGCACGTTTTCTGGACACAGATTTTGAACTCTATTCCTTCTTCATGATTCCAATACTGCTCATTTTAATTAATCAGTACTGTAAATAACTGCTAAAAGGAATCATGGGGAGCAATACCCACCTATCACTTACCTGTATAGCTAAAACCATATTGTCTATTATGTTTTGTTATTTTGTTGCCAATTAAAACCACAATTTCTAAATCAAACGTTAAATTGTTTGGTCAGTTGTCATATCCTTCCACTTCTTCCCTGCACATATTTCCTTCATCATACCTTCCATACACCTCACCTACACATAAAGATCACAATCATACCCTTATCACGGTCTCCTGCACATTTATATTAATTTATAATATTTTAAATCAACCTTTACAAGCTAACAACAATCCCCCATCACTGTTTAGAAGTACCAACTATTCCTACTACTGTAAGTACTGGTAAGGTGGTCTTTGGCCAATCATGTAGACACAGGTTTAGGTAGTTGTGTATTCACCTTCATCTTGTCTGTCTTCTCAGTGTGCACAGCTAGAAGAGCAGTGGTTGTAGACACATCATTGGGGAGCTCTGTCTCAGCCAACTCTGTTCCAAAGGCTTGCAGTGTCTGTGCTGTCTGCTTCACCATTAGTGCAAAACTTTCTATGGCCTAGAAAAAAAACAAAAGTGTCACAGTATAATTATAACATACTAATAGGAAAGCAATTACATTTGAGTAGCCTTAACTTTTTTCAAGCAGAGACGTACTTTACTGTTGCAAGTTTGCATCAAAGAAAAGTTCATAGTGCTGTCTATTGGGGCAACTGTAATCCCAATAACTTTTTTTGCCACAGTGACAAAAATATGCTGTTGGTTCTATTAATTCTTACATTTTTGAATCATATATGACCAAGAACGTAGTAACAGCTACTCAATTTCTGTGTAGGCTCTCACTTCAATCTCCTACTCACTCTAAGAAAAATAAGGGAACAGTTAAAAAAAAAAAAAGCGTCCATGGCAGAAGTGCAGCGGTAGGCTGGGAAAACCACCAGTTGAGCACCACTTCTATAGCATAATCTTTACTAAAGTGATTAAAGGGCAAGAATAAGTCAGAAGAAAAAACAAACCCATTGAACACAATTTAACTCAGTTGCTGTTTATACAGCATTTTTTATACAGCATTTTTTATACAGCAAAGTAAATTCAAAATTATTACTCTACAAGCAGTTTTTCCTAAAGGGTCAGTCATTTTAAAAACCGTACCCCTTTTGCATCTACCAAAAATGAAATAAGCTCTTATATTCCTCAAGGACTCTGGTAAGAAAATATCTGCACTTTACACATACTAGGGCCATTATGAGGTGTTTCCAGTCCTCACTAGAGGTTTTATTTATTTTAGAATATGTAGAATGTAAATGGAGGTGGAACATGCAAACGGTAGGTTGGAAAACCACAAAATCCTTTTTTAGAACTCAAAATTTCACTGCTAAATTATCCAAAAAAAAAAAAAAGTGAAAGCTGAGGCTTTTTCAGCTCATCAGTCTCTATCTATATTTAAAATATTATATTTGGGTGGAGTGACCCTTGTAACATTAATCAGCCAAAGTGGCTATAATTGCAGCATTTGTGGCATGCATACCAGCCACAAAGGCAGTTTCCAATCTGATACAAGCTGTTCAGGTGCCAAATATCAATCCAAACCATAACCTTAAAATTTAAAATTTAACAAAGGTCTTACCGTCCGATGTAAAAGCCAGTTTTTATGGCAATAATCCAGTGTGCCACCTAGGTCCCTCGTAAGCTGTGTCTTGTCAACGTAGTTCTGTAATTCTGCAGCTGAATTCAGCATTATGATCTGTGCAACAGGCAATTGTAAAAAGCATGAACTATCTGTATATCAGTTGCAAAACATCTTCTATGCACAATAACGTTACAGCTAGAATTATTGCCCTGAAATCATGAGATCCTGGGCTCAGCTACAAACAAGGATGCTATCTGCATAGGAGTTTTTATTTTTTCCCTATGCTTGTATGGTTTTCTTATTACTTCCCCATTCGTGTTTCAAAATCAAGTTAATTGGCTCTTGCTTCCATTAACTATAGGGTTTGTATGGGTGCCTGTTTTACCATAATAGGCATGGTAGTTTTTAAGCTTCATTGCAGTACTGAAGTCACATGTACACTGTAGAACATGTACTCTATTAAAAGGGTGATATAATATGTTAGTGGTCTATATTAATAAATCTAAATAAATAAAAGAATAGATCCATTTTGTTCGACTTCAACATCAGTGGTAATGAAAAGCTTAAGTAAATCAGAGAAACTAGCTGGCCAACGTACAGTAAAAGAGCAGCAGTAAAAGCCTAGTATTGCAGAAATGCTGTGCCAAGGAAAATGTGCAAACACTTACTGAGACTGCCAAGTTATTATGTAGAAATTAGAGCTTCTTTATTACAGTGTACAATTTAAAGATGAGTAGAGTAGTACCTTAAATTACGGACATAATCCATTCCAGAAGCATGCTTGTAATCCAAAGCACTCATATATCAAAGTGAGTTTCCCCATAGGAATCAATGGAAACTCAGATAATTTGTTCCACAGTGACTTCTGGTGTATGCAGTACTGTATGTGGCCAGAAATGCAGGGGAACCGGTGTATGATGTGCCGCATGTTACCAGAGGAGCGGGGGTGCCAAAGTCTCCAGCGCCCCTGCACCTCTGGCCATATGTGGTACTGCACACCCCAGCGGCTTGAATCCTGCTTGCCTTGCGAGACAACACTCGCAAATTGAGTCAAGATTTTTTTGAAAAACGCTTGTAAACCGCATTACTCGCAATCTGAGGTTCCACTGTATATTATCTTACTTTACCCCCTCCTATGGTATATTTTAACGTTGAAGGGGCTGTTGTGGCAGGGGAGGGGGCATTCTAAATACATGGACCTTGCAAATTAGATCTATATTACGGTTAATGGTAAAAAAAAAAAAATCTAAAAAATCAAACACCCATTTTTAGCAACTCACAAATTTATGCCCCCATTTTTAACAATTCCTCAAAACAAATGGTCACAGACTTTTGAATAAGAGGCAGACATTTAAGGTATAAAGGCAAAATAAAAAGATTTAAAATGAGAGGCAATAAGATATGCATGCATTGTTTGAAGGACACCTTAAAAAAAGAAAAAATGTGGCAAGCTACCTACCTAGGGGGTGCCCCGTTAAAGTAGGTGCTGTGTAAGAGTGTATGACTTGTATCCTGTGAGTAAAATAAACCCCAGTACATTGCATCCCTGTCTTCCTCAATATCCCGTACTCTGCTCTATCCAGGGATGCCATTATAAACAATGCACATAATTCAGGCCAACTGTAAAAAGCTTAAAGGCAACATAAAGCAAACATGCTCTGTCAGTTAAAAAAAAATTAAAATATATCATACCGAATATTCCAGATAGCTGCAGAAATGTAAAGATTGGCCCAAAGAAAGTCTCTTAGCAAAAGCAGTTTGCTTGTATTGACTGCTCTGCTTTTTAAGAACCCAATTTATGCTCTTGCTGACTTTTTTTGGCCTCCTTCTATGCCTCTTTTCTCCTCCAAGCAGAGTTTGTCCCATCCCTTCTGTGGTAGATGCTGGTCCACTACATGCTGATGTGACTTCTGGACTTTGCTAGGCTTAATTAGCAACAGCTAATTTGGACTGTGCCTTCTTTTTTTGCACAGCTGTCCTTACTGCGGCTGCCCATAGCTGAGCTCAGAGAGACTTCTACTTTAGTTCTGATCCAGTAGAATGGTAGATGTTCCTGTCTAATGCCAATCTCCATTCTGCATAGGCAATGACAACTGCGGGGGCTACACTGAATGCATGTTATTTGACACAATATATATCTACCATAGCTTACAGCTTCTCTGAACTTCCTGCTCTGCAAGCTCCACCTGGACATGCCCCACTCGTGACAGGTATGGGACATTACGCAAGTTGCAGTCAGGGGGCTAACCAGTGATTGGAGGAGGGAAGACTCTGGTCTGCTCACCTAGGTAAGCCATTCCCCCTTGGAAAAAGCCTGTTTCCTGGGGACAGACCCCTTAAAACAGGGACTAACCCCAGGAACGAATGGTAACCATACTCTATGCATACATGATTGGGTGTTTAACAGGAATACAACTTCAATTTATACAGTGATGATGTTCAACGTATTAAGCAAATCAACCGTGTTATCTCAGCTTTGGCAGAGCTCAAGGACTGCTTATTTATGTTAAACACTATGCCTTTTTACATTTTAATTATTCAAGTAGACATGTAAAATCACTGATCTGTCCAATTTAATATTATTATTGCACTTTTATGACTTCCCACACAAAGGGTAAACTTATCCAAGCATTTTTGCTACAACAAAGTTTATCACAACATGCAACTTTCCATTTATTTAAACGTCAAAATTGCTATATATGCTACTTACCGGTACCTTCATTTTAAAGTCATCTTTGTTGAATCTCAAGGCAATGTCTGCCAGGGTGCGATGGAAGATTGCTGCAGGACGCAAAACAATGACAAGCTGCAGATTCCCTGGGAATGATGCCTGTAAATGAAACCACAGACAAACATAAACACGTATTACTCATAGTGCTGTTGCTTGTTTAAGTAAAAGTTTTGAAAAAGATTTTCACCGTCAGAAGTATGCTATTTCTGATGAGCTTAAAGTGTTACTAAACCCAGTAATATGAAAATAGTTCATCTGCCCCAGCCCCCCCCCCCCCCCCCACAGCTTATAAATCTTTTTATATTGAAATACTGCCACTATATTCCTTTTTGGATGATCTGTATACCACGTTCGGTGATAAACTGCACAGTTTCTCCAGTACTGAGAGTCCAGGAAGGAGGGGATTTTCACTACATGTGTGATGTCAACATCATGTGACCTGGCTAGCTCTGAGAACAAGAAACTGGTCTCTCCAGCATAAAAGACACAACTGAGCATGTGCATGTTGAGGTTGGCTACCTTACCTGTTCTTTCCTAGGTAGACATTGCAGGAGGGCGTGAATCTATACATACAGTATAAAACAGCCTTTATAACTTCTTAAGTTCCACAGTGAGTATAACACGCATGCTATGCTGCATATACAGACTGATTTTACTGTTGTGGGTTTAGTAACACTTTAAGGGTCAATGCACACTAGGGGCAGAAAAAAATTGCAGAAAAACCAGAATAAAAAATGTGCATGGTGGCTCATATTGCACAAAGGTTTATGAGCATTTACTTATATAAGCGTTTTTTTCCCCCAATGTAACTTGAATATGCCAATTGCTCCTAAATACCACATTTATGTGTATTTAGGAGAGTTAAGCACTGTTTCTGCCTGAAAACTTCTCTCAAAAATGCGATTTTTAATGGATTATTTTTCTGCCTTTAAATGATTCTCTGAAAATATTCCTGTAAACTCCCTAATGTGCATGGACACGTAGGCCAACATAGAGCTGGTAATACAGGCTGAAGAACAACAAAAAAACAAAAAAACGTAAAAGAAGCATTTTCATGCCTAGCATGCAACGACTCTGACCTTTTTTATTGGCACTTTAGATTTGGAGAATTCTCATAGCACAAAAGCAAAATAGTTTGCTCAAATCAAGAACAATTCCCATATTCCAGCAGAAACAGCAGCCAGAGCTGAAAGTTACTACAGTGTTTGTTAAGACTTTGGTTAAGTTCACAAAGCTTTAACACAAAGATAAACATCTTTATTTTAGCCAAGTGACTTTCATTTTCAAATCTCATTGAACCCAATCTAAAATACCTGTCACTTTAAAATATATATTTATATATTTTTTTTTTCTGGGTTTGCTAGCTTTGTGAATTGAGCATAAAGCATTGGGTTGTATGCCAACCTCTTAATCTCCTACATTGTTTAAGGAATGCCCATATCGCAGGACAGGTTTGTAGTTGAGGAAACTTGTTAGACTTGGCTTTGGAATTTTGTGATTCTCACTGCTACGTTTCTTCTTCTTCACTAGAGCAGTGTTTCTCAACCTTTTTCCAGTCGGGGCGCCCTTAAAAAGTATTTTCAGTCTTGAGGCACCCCTGTCCAAGACTTGGTTCGCGTCGACGTGTGTTGCGGAACATGCGCAAAATCGTGCTCGTTCTTGACACACAGACAAATGCTCTGCTTTTTAGGGGTGCCATTAATTCTTAATGGTGCCCCATCCATTGGCAAACATGGGTTGCTTTTGTTATGGCACAATTTAAAAAAAAGGGTCGGGGACTTCTTTCCCCGCATTACTGCAGGTAGGGAAATGAATGGGCTGCCCTACACGCAGCACGCATCCACACAGAACCAAGAGCTTGTTCAAATATCAGGCTAGAGGGGCAGTAAAACCACATGGTTGAGCTGTTTTTACCACCCCCAAATTTTGCCCCTTTAGCTGCAGAGGCAACAGCTGGGGGTGTAAACATGCTGTGGCTGCAGCTGGAGATATACCCAGGGATAATGGGGCTGCACTGCAACTACCCCGCAACTGTGTGCATTGCATTAACAGGCTTAAAACAGGTAGTTGGGGCAAGATATGCCTCTTTACTGGCTGACAAATGCCCCTGAAAAGCGATATGAACACAAATTGCTTTTCAGAGGAGCAACAGTCCTTGCTGCCATCTCGAACCCTACAAAAGTAGTTCTGATGATACAGGAATAGGGGGAACAGGATTAAAAGTAACATACATACAGACAGATGCGCACGCACACAAACATACACACGTACATCTGTCTGTATGTATGTTACTTTTAATCCTGACCCCCCCTATTCCTGTACCATCAGAACTACTTTTGTCACACACACACTAACAGACATGTGTACACATACACTGAAAGAAGAACGGTCAGAGCTGCACAACAACCAATCAGATCAAGAGTGCTGTAGCCATGAATGGAGGATTTGGTGTGTCAGTGACTGAGACAGCTGGTTATTCATAGCAGAGCCCCCCCTACCACCTTACCCTTGGCCTCGCAGTCAGCGCAGTACTTGTTGTCCTCCTCCCTCAGCATACGAGACAGGATGGCCTGGTGCTGCTCATTCAGCTTCAGGGCCTTCTCCCTCTCTGAGCGGGTGGCAATGTCTGCGGGCAGGGGAGCAGTGTCGGTCATGGTGACTCTACTCTTTCTTCTTCCCCCTCAGGGAAAAGCGTGGCAGGCAGAGTTCAGGACGGTACCCGCGGCTCTCACGTCACAGAAGCAGTGCGTGTGTCCGACCCTCCCATAGCAACCGATGACGTATTCGGTTGGCAAGACGCGGTTGGGAGGCCAGCACAGCTTCCTGAGTGCTGGGAAATTAGTTTTACACAGCGGACCAACACCGCTGTAAAGTCAAATGATAACAAAGTGCCCAGCAGTAGTGTTGCATTAGATAGCAGCCATAGCTGCCAATATTTGGGGTAATTTTGCCGCGGCACACCTGGGGAATCTTCGCGGCACACTGGTTGAAAAACGTTGCACTAGAGGATGAAGAATCATCCTCTTGGGATATCTCATACGGTTCATTTTAATCTAGAAGTTGAATTGATGTCTTAAGGTTGTGGATTTTGGACTGTAAAGTGCTTCCAAGTTTCCCCAAGATTGGTCCGAGTCCCCTATACTTATCAAATATATACTTATACACAAGATTTCCCGCAAAGAGATGCAAGTTCTTTACAAATTCAAACTTTGGTCTGAGTTTTTCCCCCATACAGGAAATTTATAGATTTTAACGAGTAAAAGACATTTATTTGTGAGAAATCTTACGTAGAAGTAAACATTTGATGAGGATAGGGAGAGACCAATCCTGAGGAAACTTGGAAGCACTTTACAGTCTAAGATTACCACAACCTAAAGACATTAATTCAACTTCTAGATGAGAATGAACAGTATTAGCTATCCCAAGAGGATGAGTTTTCATTCTCTAGTGAAGAAGAAACATACCAGCCAGAATCTCGAAAAATTCAGAGCCAAGTACAACAAGTTTCTTCAACTATAAACCTGTTCTGCAATATGGGCAGTCTTTAAACCAGGGGTCTTCAAACTACGGCCCTCCAGTTGTTCAGGAACTACAATTACCATCATGCCTAGTCATGTCTGTGAATGTCAGAGTTTTCCAATGCCTCATGGGAGGTGTAGTTCCGCAACAGCTGGAGGGCTGTAGTTTGAGGATCCCTGCTTTAAACAAACTGTGAAGGAAGCTGAGAGATTGGCATACAATCCAATGCCCAAATCCATCTTTTAATTAATAACTCTATATTCATAAATATAAGAAAAAGGGAATTAATTTCTGACCAACATTTACCATGAAACAATGAAAGGTCACTGGGTCAATACACACACTGGCCACTTTATTAGGTACACTTGTTCTATTGCTTGGTAATACAAATTGCAAATTAGCCACTCACTTGGCAGTAATTCAATGCATTTAGGCATCTAAACATAGTGAAGACAAGTTGCTGAAGTTCAAGCATCAGAATGGGGAAGAAAGGGGTTTAAGTGACTTTGAACTTTGAATGTGGCGTGGTTGTTTGTGCCAGACAGGCTGGTCTGAGTATTTCAAGAACTACCAACCTACTAAGATTTTTATACACAACCATCTCTGGGGGTTTACAGAGAATGGTCCAAAAAAGAGAAAATATCCAGTGAGCAGCAGTTGTGTGGACAAAAATGCTATTTAGAGGTCAGAGGATAATGGGCAGACAACCACTCAAATAACCCCTTGTTACAACCAAGGTGTTCAGAATACCATTTCTGAATGCACAACACATCAGCAGAAGACCACACACCGGGTGCCACTCTTGTCTGCTAAGAACAGGAAACTGAGGTTACAATGCGCACAGGCTCATCAAAATTGGACAATAGAAGATTGGACAAATGTTGCCTGGTCTGAGGAGTGTCAACTTTAGCTGTGACATTCAGATGGTAGGGTCAAAATTTGGCATGAACATGAACACATGGGTCCATCCTGCCTTGTATCAATGGTTCAGTCTAGTGGTGGTGTAATAGTGTGGGGGATATTTTCTTACTACCAATTGAGCATCATTTAAAGGCCATGGCCTACCTGAGTATTGTTGCTGACATGTCCATCCCTCTATGACTACAGTGTAAACATCTTCTTAAGGCTATGGGAATGGGAATGGGAGATTTGCATCATGAATGTGCAGCTGACAAATCTGCAGCAACTGTGTGATCCCATCATGTCAATATGAGAAATGTTTCCAACACCTTGTTGAATCTATGCCACAAGGAATTAAGGCAATTCTGAAGGCGAAAGGAGGTCCAACCCGGTACTAGCAAGGTGTACCTAATAAAGTGGTTAGTAAATGTATGTAGTCTTAAGAAAGGCCCCCTTCGTGGCCCCCAAACATCAGCCTAATACAAAGGGGTTGATTTACTCAAACTGGAGAATAATTACAAGAGCATACTGGTGACATCTCATCTCATCTGATCTAGGGCCATATGCTATTGTCACTACAATCACTCATCCATCAGTCCTTGTCCTCAGATTTTATGATTACTGGTCACACCACATGATCCAGCCAGTTGGAAGTGAAATAGTAAAGAAAAAAAAACAGTGGGGCTCAGGACCGCCCCTCAAACTACCAGCACTTAATAAAAGGCATCTTACACTTACATTCCTATTTAGTCTGGTTGTCCCCTATCCTGGTCTCTCCTACCCTTGCTCAATTATCACCACTATTTAAAAAAAAAAAAAAAAAAGGTTTTGTGCTGCTCAACTAATGATGTCTGCCCCAACTCTCAGACATGTACTTTACAGAATCTGGCACAGTTTGTTATTGCATCTTTAAAAAAAAAAAAAAAAACCAGTCCAGTGGGCAGCTGGAAGGCACTGGATACATCGCCAGTGACACGGAAAGCCAGCAAGTTGAAGAAAGGTAAACTAATTTAAAAAAACAATGTTGTTTAACATAGAGTGCAATTGTGTTTTATTTTCAGCATACAGAGCAACATGGAATATTTTTTGGGGGGAGGGGGGTTCCATGGCACTGCAACACACATAATATCTATTGCTGCATAATGTGGTAAAAGACGTGTAACCGCAACACAATGGGGAAAATCCAGCCTAAGGGAAATATAAAAGAAAAAAAAAAATATGTTTGCTAGGACCGATATAGCAAGCCCAGCTTCATCTTGCCCATCAAACTTAGTAAATATACTCTTTACTTAAGTGAACAGCCTTTACTTCTTTTCTTCCTTAATGTAGAAAACTGGTGAAAGACCGACTTTTTTGGTTGCTGTACTGGCCATATGCAGGATTGCATCTGATGTAAATGGTGGATCCTTACAAAATCGAAATATAGAACACTCTCTAAGGCCGCGTACACACGGAGGGACATGTCCGATGGAAACGGTCCAAGGACCGTTTTCATCGGACATGTCTCCTCGGGATTTTCGTCCCGCGGCATTTACACACCATCGGATTTAAATCTCCGCCGGCAGACAGCGCGGTGACGTTGACGCCGCCACGTCACCGCACCAGGAAGTAAACAACTTCCACGCATGCGTCGCATCCGTACGACGCTTGTGTGGGAAGATATGTCCGCTAGTGAGTGTACTGACCAGCGGACATATCCGACGGACATGTCCCCGGCGGACAAATTTTAAAGCATGTTTTAAAATTTGTCCGCCGGTCAGACATGTCCGCTAGCCCGTACACACGATCGGATTTGTCCGCTGAACTGGTCCATCGGACCAGTTTCAGCGGACAAATTTGATCAAGTGTACGCGGCCTAAGACTTTGTTCATCAATATATGGCTAGGCAGAATCTTACCCATGCTTTAGAAATGCTGCTCTAGCAATGATAATGCAAATATCTTGACAAAATAAATAAAAATATCACACAAAGTCATTGGGTGCAAAGTCAAGTTTGTATGGCAAACCGTGGGAATGGTCAAGTCACAACTTTCAGTGGGAGTAATTTAAAGCGACACTAAATGATATCCTCATTCTTTGGAGGATTTGAGGAAGGCTGAGAACAATAGAGGATACCTTTTTGAATTAGGATTGTATACTTAAAAGACAAGAATGTTTTTTTTCCCTATTCATACTTGCATAGATGGACAGCTAGCAGATCCAGACTTCGGAAGCAGGGATGATGCAGTGCCTTGACTGATTGCAGTGACGTCAGCAGAGAGTGGACTTCAGACCGCTCTCCACTGTAAACGGATGTGCAGCTGTCCCCGACGTCTCTGCACTAAGAACAGAGCCACCAAACCCCTCCAATGGCTCAGTTCTCACTCCTCCTCGAGAGAAGAGCTACTGACTGTCAGTCAGTTGCTCTCCTCTTTGCTCCTCCACGCTCATTGTAGTGCTGAGCTGTGGAAGGGTTGGGAGCGGCTGTCTCATCGGCTCACTGAGACTGCCATCAGTCAAGACAGCTAGCAGATCCAGACTTCGGAAGTAGGGATGATGCAGTGCCTTGACTGATTGCAGTGACGTCAGCAGAGAGTGGACTTCAGACCGCTCTTCACTGAAAACGGGTCACTGGAGTGCAAAACTAATTGCACTCCTGTGACCCATAGGAGAAGTCCAGCCTAAAAGGCTCAGGCTGGACTTCTCCTTTAAATATACATTTAATTTTTTTTTATTTAAAGGGGTACAGTTAAATTGTGTGTGTATACTGTACACGCACACACACACACGACATTATGATCCACCCACCATAACCCATTAAGGCGTGGACTAGACCTTTGAAGGTATGCTGTGGTATCTTTCACCAAGCGGTCAGTAGCAGATCCTTTAAATTCTGTAAGTTGTTAGGTGGGGCCTTCATGGATTAGACTTAATTTTCCAGCACATCCAACAGATGCTCGATTGGACCAAGATCAGGAAAAATTGGAGGCCAAGTTAACACCTGGAACTTCGGCGAACTGAATCGCGGTCATTTACCCCTTAGGATCTCAACGTGCTTGAGACACACATTCGTACACACACACACACATATATATATATATATATATATATATATATATATATATATATATATATATATATATATATATATATATATATATATATATATATATATATATACTGGGCCAATTTGGACAATATCCAGTTAACCTACCAGCATGTTATGTTCCTTAAACAATTCATGAATTCATCAAGCCAGGCCACCTTCTTATATTGCTCTGTGGTCCAGTTCTAAAGTTCACATGCCTAGGCACTTCTGGCTGTGGACATGAGCTAGTGACTCCCATGCTGGCTATACCTATAGACTGGTATTCCCCATAAGGAGGACTGTAATCATTTTGGCCCAATTCCAATTGATAACAGCCTGTATATCCCTTTAGTGGGTACTTCATCCTAAGGCCATCAAAAAAGGCACAATAGGAGACTGGAAATTCACGATGCTCTTGAGAATTGTGGCTAATCCACTTGTATATTTTTGGGCAAGGCACTCATTTGGGTTTTTAGTTTGGGGGAAAAAAAGAATTTGGTTGTAATTAAACCCAACCTGCTGCACTGCTTGAACTACTTCATTTCTGCTCCTGACAAAAAAGGGGTCAAATACTTATTTATTAAAATGCAAATCAATTTATAATTTTTTTTTTAAATGCGATTTTCTCGATTTTTTTTGTTGTTATTCTGTCTCTCACTGTTAACATAAACCTACCATTTAAATTATAGACAGCGGGCAACTCAGCAGGGGATCAAATACTTTTTCGTATATATTTTCTAGCTTTTTTCCACAGATTTTTTTTTTACAACATTAATGTGGAGATTTCAAATGAAGAGCAACATGTAAAAAGCACTACAAGGTCTGCATTAATCCAATCCTGTATATAAAAACTCTTAATGCTTATGGCCCCATGTCATCACTCATCCTAACCCTAAAAGAAAGCCCTTAGCAGCCCCATCAACAAAAAAGCTCTTACCCCCCCCCCTAAACCCAGAAATAAAGGCAATGCCCTGATTAACACTTTTATTCCTTATTTTGCTTCAAAGTTTCCTTATCTTATACCAGCAGTCTCTATGCCTACAGGGAATAGTTGACATTTTAGTCAGGAGAATGACCAATTTCTTTATCGTACATCACGGGACACAGAGCGCATAGTCATTACATATGGGTTATATGGGTACCTTCAGGTGTGGACACTGGTGTAATCAACTTCACAGGAAGTTCCTCCCTATATAACCCCCTCCCACTGAGAGTGCTTCAGTTTTTTCGCCAGTGTCTTAGGTGTTGGTCACGTCTAGCTGTCCCTCGGAGGTCTCGGGACCCAGGATAGCTAGCCGGATCCGTCCGAAGTGCTTCAAAGCCAAGGTGTACGGTACCCGGGCCCTGCTGGAGTGGGGTGTTGCCTATAATGCCTCTCCTTGGAGGGCTGGATTCTGGGCTCCAGTGCCTTGGTCTCTTCCAGGACTAAACGCTACTGATGCCAGGATGCTATATAGGTCCAGGGGTGTGGGTTCCTTAAACACAGGACCCCGGTCCCTGAAGGTCCGAGACAATACCCACGGAGATGGGGGAAGATTGGGCCTCTTGCAATTTGCAATACCCTGCGGCGTGGAGCAGGTAAGAGGGAACCTGCGGGACTTGGTTCGACAGTAGGTATCCCCCTGGGGGTTCTGGGTTGGCTAACAGTATGCTTGTGCATCAGCCACTATCTCCACTATGTCTGTATGGGCAGGATGGGATACTAATGTTTTACCCAGATAACATGTAGATATATGTATACTTGTGTAAGATATATATTTGCTACTCACCCCAGGTCTGCCTGTTAGCATTGATACTGCAACCCCACATGTTTTAAAAGAGGAAATTGCTGGAAAAAACTCCTGTTTCTTAGGAAGCCCATGGGGACAGCTTCCTCTCTGTGTGTGCACTACAATAAGATTAGTGCTTACCTGGTGTCTGTTGGTGCTGCCTAGCGCTGGTCCATGTTGTTCCTCTGCTCTGCTTCCTCCATGTGGTTTCAGCGTGGGGGGGGGGGTGCGCGCGCGTGCACGCCGCCTTTTATAGCGTCGGCGTGCGTCGGGGGGGCGGGGGGGCGGGCCAGCAGCGTCAGGGTCCCTCCCAGGCGGGAAAAAAAAAAACAGTTTTTTTCATTTTCCTCATACCTGTCCTCATATTGGTTACTCCTAGCTGCAACAGTCAGGTGTTGGCTATAGGGGTGACTCAAGGTTGTGCAATGGCTCCAAAGGCATCAGGACCAGCCAAGGCTGCAAAAGGTGCCAAGAAACAAACGGGTCTCCATCGGGGTCAGAGGATTTGGGCCAGGCGTCAACGGCCCCACCCTCACCAGTTAGACCACCGAGTAGCATAGTTCAAGAGCCATTGGGGATGCTGGGGGTAGAGGCGGCCCCCGATCCACCCATTCCCGTTTACGTAACGGAAGAAATGCTAGCGACCACCCTGGGTGGGCTAGAGAAAAGGTTAACTGCTTTGTTTGCCCGCCCTTTGCCAAGCAGCAAACGGGCTAGATCCCCCTCACCTAGTTTGGTGTTTTTTTCCAGATGCGGAGGTCTCCTCTTCGGAGGAACGGAACCCACAAGGGGATCAAGCAGACCCAAGTCCCGAAGGTTCAGACATGGAGGGTTCCACTGTAGATGAATATTTTTCGGCCTCTCAAGCGGAGAGCCTGTGGATCCAGTCTTTGACCGATATAGTTCGCACTGCTTTTAAACTTCCAGTGCCAGAACTAGTAGCCCCTGTGGTATCCTCATTGGGTTCTTTAAAGGCTCCATTAACTTGTGTGTCTTTTCCGATTTACCCCCTTCTGCGGGGCCTGATTTACCAGGATTGGGCTCGACCTGATAGGATCTTTATCCCTCCTAAGAGGTTCTCTATTCTCTATCCTATGGAGGAGAAATTTTTAAAAGAAATGGGCTCCCCACAGTGGACGCGGCCATTTCCTGCGTGAATAAATCCCTGACCTGTCCGGTTGAAAATGTCCAGATGTTCAAGGATCCGGTCGACAAAAAATTAGAGACCCTACTGAAGGCTTCTTTCACCACAGTAGGTGCCATGGTTCAGCCAGGGGTGGCAGCCATTGGCGTTTGTCAGGCCTTAAAGGATCAGGCAAAACAGATATTAAAGGACATGCCGGCTCAGCAAACTCGTGAATTAGCAGATTTCCCTAGGGCTCTCTGCTTTGCAGTAGATGCTATTAAGGACTCTATCCAACAGGCATCCCGGTTATCTCTGCTGGTGGTTCACATGCGTCGTCTTTCGTGGCTAAAGAACTGGTCAGCAGAGGCACCCTGCAAAAAGCTTTTAGCAGGGTTTCCCTTTCATGGGGGAAGACTATTCGGTGAAGACCTAGATAAATATATCCAAACCATATCAAGTGGTAAAGGTTCTTCCTTACCGGTCAAGAAAAGACCGCGTGGGCCCGCGTTTAAACGACAGGCCCTTGCAGGCTTGGCCCCTTCGACTTCCCGTCAGTATCGACGGCCTCCCGGGCGTTCAGCAGTTAATAGCCGCCCACAGGGACAAGCCGCGGCAAACAAGAGGCCCTGGTCTCGCAAGCCGGCTAAACCAGTCATCAAGTCAGATTCATGAAGGGGCGCCCCCACTCTCTTGGGTGGGGGGAAGACTTCAGTTTTTCTCCGAAGTCTGGAAGGCCAGAATCCCGACTCTTGGGTTCGGTCCGTGGTAGCCACAGGCTACAAACTAGAGTTTCGAGAAATCCCCCCTCCTCATTTTCAGGGGTCAAGTCTTCCAAGCGACCCGTTAAAGAGGGCCTCTCTCGTAAAGGCGTTGGACCGCCTCTTGCTCCAAGGAGTAATTGTAGTACCAACCCAAGAAAAGGGTCTGGGATTCTACTCCAACCTTTTCATTATACCAAAACCCAGTGGCGACGTCAGGCCTATCCTAGACCGCAAACGCCTAAATCGCTTTCTAAAGTTTCAGACCTCTCGTATGGATTCCATACGTTCAGTGACAGCCAGCCTGCATCAAGGCGACTTTCTAGCATCTATAGACATAAAGGATGCATGTCTGCATGGGCCGATCTACCCAGCACATCACAAGTTTCTTCGTTTTATGATAGATCAAAGTCATTTCCAGTTCGTAGCCCTCCCTTTCGGGTTGGCAACAGCTCCGCGGGTATTCACAAAGGTGTTAGCCCCGGTGCTAGCCGTCCTAAAGACAGAAGGCATCTTGGTCCTGGCATACCTGGACGATCTCCTGGTTATCGACAGATCAGCCTCCAACCTCAATCATGCAGTAGTCCGCACAGTACGGCATCTAGAAGAATTCGGGTGGATTGTGAACCAAGAAAAATCAAGGTTACAACCCACAAGACAGTTGGAATATCTAGGCTTTCGGTTAAGATACAGAATGCCAGAGGGTATTTTTACCTCAAGGATCAGGTCGTTGATTCAAACGATTCAAATAGTCTTAGGCAAAAAGAAGCCGACTATTCGCCTATGCATGCGACTGCTGGGAAACATGGTGGCCGCCTTCGAAGCAGCGCCCTATGCCCAGATCCTTACCAGAGTTCTTCAGGCAGCTATTCTCTCTGCTTGGAACAAGTCCATACAGGCATTAGACCTTTTGCCCCATCACGTGGAAAATAGTAATCACAGATGCCAGCCTAACAGGTTGGGGGGCAATCTTAGGAAAACAGGACCCAGCAGGGACAGTGGTCAGAGGCAGAAAGTCTGCTTCCCATCAATGTCCTAGAGATCAGAGCTGCTCGGTTGGCCCTGGTCGCCTGGACTCTCCCCCTGCAGGGTCTGCCAGTAAGGATACAGTCCGACAATGCCACGGCGGTGGCATACATAAACCACCAGGGGGGCACAAGGAGCCTAGCGGCTCAAAGGGAAGTAAACCTGATTTTTTCATGGGCCGAAGCACATGTACCCTGCATCTCAGCAGTGTTCATCCCAGGGATAGACAATTCTCAAGCAGATTTTTGAGTCGTCAACAGTTACTCCCGGGAGAGTGGTCTCTTCACCCCCAGGTATTCCAAGAGATTTGCCAAAGATTCGATGTGGACATCATGGCAACAAGATTCAACAAGAAATTGGACAAATTCGTATCCCGAGCCAGGGACCCCTCGGCCTACGGGACCGATGCGTTGGTTTGCCCCTGGCACCAGTTTTCTCTCCTGTATGCGTTCCCTCCACTACAGATGATTCCCCGCCTTCTACGAAGGATCAGGGTGGAGCGCAGGCCGGTGATCCTGGTGGCCCCAGCCTGGCCCAGAAGGGCTTGGTACGCACTCATCGTGAGGATGTCAGTAGGGGCACCGTGGCCACTCCCCCTGCACCCAGATCTGCTGTCTCAGGGCCCGATCTACCACCCTGCTTCACAGCAGCTAAATTTGATGGCTTGGCGGCTGAATCCCTAATTCTTAAGTGCAGAGGCCTCTCAGCCCAGGTCATATCTACGTTAATTCAGGCTAGAAAAGCCAGTCTCTAGAAATATCTATTACAGAGTCTGGAGGACCTATGTGGAGTGGTGCGAGTCTCAAGGAGAGCATCCTCGCAAATTTTTATTGACAGGATCTTGCGATTCCTCCAGGTTGGCGTTGACAAGGGGTTGGCTCTTAGTACTCTAAAGGGGCAGGTGTCTGCCTTATCGATATGGTTTCAAAGGCCTTTTGCCACGCATTCGCTTGTGAAAACCTTCTTGCAGGGGGTCTTGCATGTGAATCCCCCTATTAGAGCTCCCTCTGCCCCTGGAATTTAAATCTGGTCTTGTCAGCTTTACAAAGGCAGCCGTTTGAACCTCTGACAGAAATCCCTCTTGTACTGCTAACCCGAAAGTTGGTTTTCTTGGTGACTATGGCTTCGGCCAGAAGGGTCTCCGAGCTGGCAGCCTTGTCTTGCAGGGAACCGTACCTGATTCTGCATAAGGACAGAGTGGTGCTGCGGCCTCAGCCTTCTTTCCTTCCTAAAGTTCATATCCAGTTTTCACTGGAATCAGGACCTAGTCCTACCATCCTTCTTTCCTACTCCCCAGTCCAGAGAGGAAAGATTGCTTCATACTTTGGACGTGGTCCGAGCCATGAGGGTTTATCTCAAGGCTACAGAAAAGATTCGGAAAACAGATGTGCTTTTCGTTCTCCCGGATGGCCCCAAGAAGGGTCAGCCGGCTGCCAAGTCTTTCTTGGCTAGGTGGATTAAGCAGCTGATTTTTCAGGCCTATGGTCTGAAGCGCGTTCCACCTCCCTTATCAATTAAGGCCCATTCTACGAGGGCCATGAGTGCCTCTTGGGCGGCACACCATCAGATCTCTATGGCACAGGTTTGCAAAGCGGCAACCTGGTCTTCCGTACATACGTTTACTAAATTTTATAAGTTGGACGTCACAAAAGCTACGGACGCAGCATTTGGGCAGGCGGTCCTTCGGGCAGCAGTATAGAATCCTCTGGCCCGGTTCACGCCCCCTTTTTTTCTGTTGGTGGAGCTATTTTTTACCTCCTGATATATTTTCTGTTTGGCTAATTTTGGCCTTACGGTCTCCCTCCCTTCATGGAGCATTGCTTTGGGACATCCCATATGTAATGACTATGCGCTCTGTGTCCCGTGATGTACGATAAAGAAAAAAGGATTTTTAATAACAGCTTACCTGTAAAATCCTTTTCTTGAAGTACATCACGGGACACAGAGCTCCCACCCCTCTTTTGGGGAACATTGTGTAACCTCGGAGAAATTGCTTGCTACAAAACTGAAGCACTCTCAGTGGGAGGGGGTTATATAGGGAGGAACTTCCTGTGAAGTTGATTACACCAGTGTCCACACCTGAAGGTACCCATATAACCCATATGTAATGACTATGCGCTCTGTGTCCCGTGATGTACTTCAAGAAAAGGATTTTACAGGTAAGCTGTTATTAAAAATCCTTTTATTACACCTCACCTACTGCTAACTGTATGTTCAGACTAATACACATTCTTGGAATTGATCCCCTACCCACAATCTTAAATGAATATATAAAAAGTACAATTTCAACTGAAAAAGTAGCAAACTATGAATAGATGACATGAGGAGTCCTGCTATTATAATCACAGCAATCCTATTGGCCTCTCATTCTGTATGCAAAAAATCAAGCATAATAAATAGGTTAGTAAATAGACCTGAAGATCCAGTTATACCAAAATGTCCCAAACTGTCTAGAATAACGGTGACTGCACTGACAGTTGGCATACTTATCTAGAGATAATGAACAAAATGCTTTGCTTACAAGTATCTTATTTGCATTACAACAGAATTAGATCAGCAGCTGTACCGAAATCCTTATAAGTGCTACTAAGGAAAATAGAACAGCAGTAAGCAGGCCTCAATCTTTTTTACATCAGCATGGTATAGTAATGTCAATAAACAAATAACTGGCAAAGCCACAGATACAAATACACAGAAATGTACTGATTTATTAGAATAAACCATATTTATGTTTAAAATGATGCAATTATTGTGACCTTGAAAAACTTGGATTTATTTTCTAGATTTTAGAATGGAAATTTAGATTTATGACCAGGTACCCATTCTGATTTTGGAACAGAATAATACATTTAAAAGGCTGTGTGCAATTCAGTTTTAGGATGGTGAGAAACATGCACCTCTGAGGTTATATCTGAGTGGATGATTGTGACTAGTGCAGAATAAATGGTAAATCATTTATATAAAAACATGGCTATTTTACATTAAATGAGAACAAACATATGCCCCCAAGGGCCCTATTTATGAAACTGTTGATTTAGCATTAAAGGACTTACCGCAATCCTTAGTATTGACGCTTTCACAGATGTCCATTTGTCTAGTCTCCGGTCAATGACTAGGATAAATCCGATTCCCGCATCTTGTAAACTAGACGTAGAATTAGAAAGAAGGAAAGAGGCTGCAGTTATTATTCCACGTGTGGATGCTGCCTCCTCACTATGGTGCAGCTGTTTTAACCCTATCCCTGCTGAGTAAACCTAAGTAAGGATGTTGAAATAAAATCACAAGGCTTTACACAGGCTCAATGCCACCTTCCCATGTGGGGTCCATGGAGCTGGTTTTATGTGACCCATGCAATGTCATTTATTCCATTTTAGTTTAATCTGCGGCAGCCTGCATCCCTTTGATTTTCCTCCCCATCACCGCCATTCTTCCAAATAGTCTTCCCATACACAATTGTCTCATCCTCAAAAGCAAATGATGCATATCCACACAGATGCATTAATTACACAGCTGTTACGACGCAGTATTTAGCCTCCATCATCCACCTGGTTTCAGCATCCCTGGATGCTGCACCATCAGTCTATTTGTACTAAGGGTTGTGGGTCCTCCTTAATCACAGCAACATTATATGGCTGGTTACTGAGGAGGAGCTGAGAGCCAGACGCAAAGCTGCCTTCGCTGCTGACTGAAGAAATGACCTTTGTTTTTTCTCCTTTCTGCTCTGTTTAGCTGCATATGCTGTAGACATGGTGCATGACTAGCCCTATATCTGCTTCTAGTCGAAGAAGCAGGGAAATAGTGCAGTGCCAGCATCTGACTGAGGGTGGGGGCCAATCATAGCAGCCTGGAAGAAGGAAAACGCTGAAAGGCTGACAAGAATTAGCGAATGGTAAGTACATTGCAGGAGATATAGATTGTAGCGTAGGAAAGGCTCCCCTGACTAAAATAATCAGCAACGGCACTGAGAAGAGCCATTGATGAGGACTGTTGCTGCAGTATTAGAAAAACTGAACACAACCTATTTTATTTCAATAAGTAAATAAAAAGACTGTAAGGAAGGAAAAATGGTAAATGAGAAGTGCCATGCATTTGTAAGAGTTCAACTATCCATATATGCATTAAAAAAAAAGAAAAAAAAAAAAGAAGATATACTAAACAGAACACACACTACAAAATTTAAAGCTGCGCTTAAAATGGACTGGAAAAAGCTTCTAAAGCTGGAAGATTTTTGGATGAGGATTTATGCTTCTGTAATGATAAACTTTTTGAGTGTAGGGGTAACAATGAAAGCAAACGAGCATTCATTAAAAGTCAATATAAGTGTTCGGCAACAAATAAGCTTCTAGTTGTTATGAATCCAAGTCACAGCCTTTCCTGAGCCTGCCATACTATATACAATATCAACCAAAGAGTTGGTAGGGTATGCTGGAACTTGTAGTGCCACGACACCTGCAGGGACAAATATTACAAATTTATTGTACAAAGGGCTTTTTTTTCTCTGAGAATATCTGACCTACCTTTGAGCATCGTCCCTGGTCTCGGTCCCTTATCCACCTAGTACTACTGCTCCTTTTAGAAAATACAGTGGCAAGTATCGGTTTGCAGCGTTAAATAACTTGACCCTGACCCCAGCATCATAAGATCCCCCCCAGTAACAACAGATCCTTCCCAGCAACAATAGCCCCCCCCTGGACAAAATACACCCCCAGCAACAATAGACCCCTGCTGGTAACAATTAATCTCCCAACAGTCAGCATCAATAGACCCGCCCCCTCAACTGTGGATCCTTTCCAACAAAATCCTCCCCAGAACAACAAAAGACCCCAAAACAATCGACCCCCCCTGCAATAGTAGATGCCTCCAGCAACAATAGACCCTCCACCAACACTGCACCCCCCCAACTACAATATATCCCCAACAGTCAGCTTCAATAGACTCTCTAGCACACCCCAGTGCCCTTTGGCAGTAGATACATTCTATGCTGGAGGTGCTGGAGCTGCGATTATACCGCAAAGATGTAGCTTGATTCAACAGAAAAAGCACCTAGAAATGGATGGAGGCTGCTAAACTAACTTCTTTGTTTAAGGTGTTATTTCAATGCAAATCAAACACAGGTATCACGTGAACCTGTACTGAATGTGCACCAAATGTGACAAAGAGCTGCTCATGTCTCCATAGTGGATAACTGTATTCACTAGTTCTGCATAGCAATTCAACTACTTAAAAGCTAACTCCACTTTCCTGGCAAAATATAGGTAATAAAACAATTAAATAATATAGCATATACAATTGCCAATACCCCCAAGAAATTGTATTTCTTGCTTGTGTGATCAAGGTTGATATATGTAAAACTTTGGGTAGGTTTGCATGTGGTGGATGTGTTTACTGCCAGTACATGGACAAGCGCAACATATTAATTTGCCCAATGGACATACTTTTCATCCGAAACATTATGTAAATTGTAAGACTCCCGGCATAGTGTACCTACTCACTTGTGAATGTGGCTGCTACTATGTCGTGAAGACCATAAATTAATTTTGGAAAATAATATATCGACACCTATCCACCATACGAAAAAGGGAGCCTGATGACCCTATTGGTCGCCATATGGCATTAGTTCACTCAGATTCTATCCCTAAAGTATACTTTCTGGCACCTGATCGCATACACTTTTAGAGGTGGTGATTTTAATGTCTTCTCCAATGTGAGTTAAGATGGATATTCAACTTACAGGCCACTACACCAACTGGCCTTAATGAGGCACTTAACTTTAAACCCCTTCTTCCGGGTTTTGTTTCAGGTTGCTGTGAATTGAATTTATCGTTTTTCCCAATTTTGGGGTTTTCATTGTCCAACCTATGGTTCCATGTTATATTATGTATATCATGGCTTCATAAATGTTTTAGTTACAATCAATAACATTATGGTTCTATCTATTTTATAACATACATTTTTGATGTTCTTGCAGTTTTCACAATTGTATGCATATAATATGGATGTATCATCTCTGTCACATATGTCCTTTCAATAACCCAACCGCCATGTCTGTTTATATTCCCCTTTCTCTGCTCCACTATCATTAGCCCCTGCTCCGTTTTTCTTCTTTTTTTCTCACCACCAATTTGTTTACTATTTATTTTTTTCTCTTTTTTTCTTGTTTTGTCTTTGTGATTATGATGTTATTGCATTGTAAACACGTTGGCTGTCATTCCCCATTCAGTCCACTGGGTGGCGTACAATGTATTCCCTGTGCTGTCCTGCCTCACACCACCCAGTGGGTAAGCTCCTCCTGCGCATGGCTGATTAATGACAGGGAGTTTCCCTGTCTCTATACGGCCGCATATGCAATGCAGGGAGGAGCTCATTTTTGTCTCCACCGTGTCTTTGACACGGATGGAGACTGTTTTCCGCCAGTAACACGCCAACACGTGACGCCATTACGCCCATTGGGCGGGGTTACTCTGCGCGCCTCCGCGTCAGGGAGATGCTACGAGTCCGGTGTCTTGCTGAAAAAGGTCCCCTGGTGGATTATCCCCCCCCCCCTGTACTGCGCAGGCGCATCGCTTGCCTACGAAAATTGCCGAACTTGTAGCTCTAGACGTTGCCTGCGCACACTTCTGACATCCAGGCTCATTCCTCATCCCTGTGGACATGGAGAATGTTAAAAAAAGAGCCAGAAGGCCGAGCGAGCGAGGATGTGGGACCGACTGGCCACTTACAGCGAGGTCCACGCAGGCGCTGCATGTTCGGCTATTTTCGGAGGCAAGCGCCGTGCCTGTGAAGTACAGGGGGGGCATAACCGGTGGGGGACACAACGCCGGTTATGCCCGGCATAACCAGCTGGGGCGCCAGCTGTTTTAAATACGGCATTAAATGCCGGAAAATTAGCAACACCCCTTGTGAGGACGTACTCCCCTACCAGGTAACTCACTATATAACAGCACTCACACATATCTGGCACATCTCACTTGGAGCCGCTCTGATGTCTGCTCTTTCAACACTTGACTGAGAAGTAATCTACTATTCAAATATGGGTAACCCTGGGCATAAATATGCCTCTGTTTTGCTGCTACACACACACACACACACACACACTGGCTGTGTCTGTTTACTAATCCAAAAACTCTAAATTTCTTTTTACTTTTATGGTCTTCTAGATAGTACCACTTCCCCTCTGGTGCAGCCCACTGGGTGCTTCTTGTGGATGTGAATTGGTGGCTGGCCGGGAGCTGCATGCTCTTCCCCCCATGTTGTCCGCAGTGGCGTAATTATAGGGGTGCCGAGATCGCCATGGCGACCGGGCCCCTTGCTGCAGGGGGCCCTTGAGGGCCCCCTCTACTCTTTGATAGGAGGAGCGGCAGGGGCGGCTGAGATGAGTTTCACGATCGTCAGCGAACTGTGCACAGTGTGCAGGGAAGGAGCTTGTCAAAAGTGAAAGTAGTGTGTGCTGTGCTCTTGGTCTCCCCCTAGAGTGCAGTACCCGGCAGGAAGTGCCAAGGTAAATGTCTTTATGACTATCTACTGTATGTGTTTATATGTATATACTGTGTGTGTGTATATGTATATACTGTGCGTGTGTATATGTATATACTGTGTGTGTGTATATGTATATACTGTGTGTGTATATGTATATACTGTGTGTGTATATGTATATACTGTGTGTGTATATGTATATACTGTGTGTGTGCATATGTATGTATGTATGTGTGTATATGTATGTATGTACTGTATGTGTGTGCATGTATGTATGGATGCATGTGTGTATGCATATGCATGTGTGTGTATATGTATGTACTGTATGTATGTATGTGTGTGTGTATATGTATATGTATGTACTGTATGTATGTACTGTATGTGTGTGAGTGTGCATGTATGTGCATGTGTTTATCAGTGGCAGTGCGTCCATAAGGGCGCATGTGTGCCGATCCCTCTCCCCAGTCACTCCCTCTATGCCACCGCTGCCACCCCCATATTTAGGTGTCCCGCTCCTTTTTGGGCGCCTGAATCACAGGGGGGGGTGTTGAAGCACCTGATTATAGCCATAGGGCCAGATTATCATATATTTTCGGCGGCGTAGCGTAAGCCATTTACACTACGCCGCCGCTGCGTGCTAGAGCAAGTGTTTATTCTCAAAGCACTTGCTCCGTAGTTTGCGTTGGCGTCTCGTAAATCGCCAAGCGTAAACCCGCGCAATTCAAATGGGGCGGCTTGTATTTAAATTAAGCGCGCCCTCGCGTCGAACGAACTGCGCATGCGCCGGCCGGGGAAAAAGCCCAGTGCGCATGCTCCAGCTCACGTCGGGAAGCGTCGTTGAAACCGACGTCAAAACGACGTAAGCGTCATTTACGTCCCTATTCGCGAACGAGTTAGTAAAACGACGTAAGCGACGGAAAAAGCCGACGCTGACCCGACGCCATACTTAACATGGCGTCCGACGGGACACGACGGCATCCGACGGGACCTCGTAAGGTTACTCCACATAGAAGCTGGGGTAACCTTACGCGAACGAAAACGACGTACGTGACGACGGGGCGGCGTAAAAGCGATCGAGAATCGGCGTACTACTTCATTTGCATATGCAAATGAAAAAACAACGTAAAGACCACCTAGTGGCCGGAGTTGTCATTACACCTACGATCCGAAAGTGTAATGCTTTTACACTTGTCGGATGTAGAAGCGTATCTATGCAAAAGTGATGCTAAGCATCACTCGCATAGATACGAGGACAAAAAAAAGGCGCTACGACGGGGTATCTGAGATACTCCGTCGTAACGCCTCTGAGAATCTGGCCCATAGTCTCTAATAGGCTTCAAAATAGGTGAACCGCGAGCGCCATGCTGGGCGCTCACAGTCCACCCAGGTGTGTTAGCAAAGTGAATATTAATTCGCCTTTCTAACACTGAACCACCTCCCCACCAATCAGGTGTGCGGGTCTGTTACCCATCACCTGATTGGCTGAAACAATAGGAGCGGCTATTGGACACTTATCAGGAGGAGAGGACGGGAGATGAGGACGGCAGGAGATGCATGGAGGACCCTGGCAGTCACCCGCAGCCCCACGAGACAGGGTAAGAGTCAGACGGGACGAGGGGGATTCACAGTGGTGGCATTCGATGGCACAGTTGCAGCATTTGATGGCACACTGGCAGCATTTAATGGGCACACCAGTATTTTCTGGGCACACTGGCGGCATTTGATGGGCACAGTGGCAGAGTTTGATGGGCACCGTGGCGGCATTTGATGGCGCAGTGTTTAAATGGGCACAGTGGCAGAATTTTGGCACAGTAGCAGCGTTTGGGCACAGTGGCAGCATTTGATGGAAACAGTGGCAACGTTTGGCACAGTGGGAGAGTTTGGGCACAGTGGCAGCATTTGCTGGGCACAGTGGCGACGTTTGATGGGAACAGTGGCGGCGTTTGATGGGAACAGTGGTGGCGTTTGATGGGAACAGTGGTGGCGTTTGATGAGCACAGTGGCGGCATTTGATGGGCACAGTGGCAGCATTTGATGGGCACAGTGGCGGCATTTGATGGGCACAGTGAGAGCTTTTGATTTGCACTGCAAATTATGTTTTTTTAAGCATTTTTCCATTTGCTTGCGCCCCCCTAAAAATTTTGAGTACCAGCTGCCACTGGTTTATATGTGTGTGCATATGTGCATTTATATATACTGTATATATATAATATATATATATATATATATATATATATATATATATATATATATATATATATATATGTGTGTGTGTGTGTGTGTGTTTTTATATGTGTGTTTACATTTATGTATGCACATTTTATGTATGCACTTTTAATCCCGATCCCCTATTTGTGTACAATCAGAACCTATTTGTTTATTTTTATATTTTTTGCTTGTTCATAGTATCTTAAAAAAATGCTATGCCTCCGAAAAGCGATCCATGCTTGGATCGTTTTTCAGAGACATTTGACAGCCGGTGAAGAGGCAACGTGTTGCTTCCTGACTGCCTGTTTTAACCCCTTAAATACATCATCACTATGCTGCAACTGTATGCAATGCACACAGTTGCAAGGGGGTTGCAGTGTAGCCACATTCACCTAGGGGTATACTTCAAGGGTGCCCTGACTGGAAAAAGATTGCGAAACACCGACATAGAAGAATCGATCTCTCCATTTTCCTCCTGCAGCCGCTGAATGCCTGCGGGAGGGAGAGGAAAAAAAGCAAGGGGAACTGGAGAAATCAGTTCATTTATATGCAGCCGCCTACTTGCGACCGGGTCCTGTAACGTCACCGGGCTCGGAGAAAAGAGCCCTATCTGGGGGTCAGGGGGGGCCCTTCCTGGTTTCTTGCATCGGGGCCCTGAAGGTTCTAGTTACGCCACTGGTTGTCTGTATGGTCTCTTTTCAGCCAGCGTGGATATTTCACAAATTGTTTTTATTCATTTTTTTCATGTCTCTCTATGAACCTCATATGTAAATATCTTAAGTTTAAAAAAAAAAAAAACATATAATTTACTATGTAAAAACGACTTGCCTTCTATCGCTCAGTTACACATACTTTCTAGCTCCTCCTGCTTACCATCGCGCCATCCACAGCCGCCTGTCGCCATCCCCTTCCTATACATATAGGCTCCCAGGACAGACCGCAGCTGCGGCTTAGCTCTAGCCACCCCCGTACCTTTTTTTCCCCCAACTTTCTCTAGAGCGGGCCCTCTCCAACTTCAGAGCTCCCCAACCGTCAGTGGACCGCCTCCAAATCGTACCGGGAGCCGCCAGGCACTCAGGCTCTTCAGGATAGACCGGGGATCGGGCCTAGCTCCGGCCATCTTGGTCCACCCAGTGGCGGCTGCAGTACTACCCCCACAATCAGTCATCCAGGAAAACAATACAAAATGCACCTGGCTCTGGCTAACTGCAAGTAAACCCCACCGGGCCCCTCATAACACGCTAACCTGTATCTATGTATTAACGACAATCCAGGGATTCAGCTTGGTAACCTTGTAAGTTTAAATGACGGTTTATGTCATAAAATTAATCTTACTGGTACATCCAAGTGCCCTCGCCACCTGTACCCTGATTCCTTTTATCTAATCTATAACTTTTCCTCTCCTCATTAAAGTCCTTAAGGGGGCCCCCCTTTTTGCACTTGTTAAAAAGTCATTCAGATCATCTCGACACTATCATCAACTGCTTTTTCTTCAGGTAAGGTACACAATCGGGAAACGGCACAAAGTAAAATCTATAGGCAGTAGATCCAGGGTTCACCGATCCCCTCTCGGGGGATCAGGAAGGAATTTTTTTCCCCTGCAGTAGCAAATTTTCACCTTCCTCTGGATCAACGGGGGGCAGTTAGGTCAGTTTTGGGGTTCTATCATTGGCAGCGTCACCACCACCACCATCGCGTCAGCATTACCCTCACCATCCTATCATCAGCCGTATCTCCGGGACCATCGTCGTCTCGCCACCTTTAAAAAGTTTCCTGTACCTTCACAGATCATAATTTTCATCGGTCTGATCAGGACTCAGCGGGAGCTCCCCCGCAGCCCAGTCAATCCCAGCATTAGAGAATGTATTTATAAATCAGCATCTTTTATTCAATCATGTGCAACATTAAATATTGTATATCAGCGGAAAAAAAAAGCAAATGCTCCACAGGCTAAGCAGACCTGTCATTGCTGCCTCAACACTACAAGTGAAGGTTCTGGAGTGTCTCAACCCACCTCAGAAATACCACTACGGAAAGAACAACTTCTAAGAATCAATCGACAATCAACCGCCAAAAATAGGAAGGGTTTTTTTTTGCCAAGATGAATGGGCGCTTTACTCAAGTACAACACCTACTATGCGCCCAAATGATCAACACCAGATCTTCAAGCTGTCATTGAGCACAGGGGACAGAAAATACACGATTAAGAACTGGGGTCATCATTTATAACAACATTTGGGTAGATTGCCTTTTCTTTATTTAAAAAGAGTAAACAGTTCAGAAAGCTGGCTAACATCCGACTGTAACACCATCCTAACAGAAATGGTGCCTGAGAACTATTGCATCCTAACCGAGCATAGAATAGGACAAAGAGGAGGAGGCCTAGCAGTGATCTACAAATCCCACCTCTCTATCATCAAACCAACACTACATAACGCACTGCCTTTCATGGAAACACTCACGCTGAAACTTCAAACGACACCCAAAGGAAACCGTCAACATACTGCTATGCTACAGACCACCAGGATCAAAGACACACCTAAAGTATGGATTGCCTTACTTGGCTCTCACTCTACTGTTCACTTTGCAAATTCATCTCGACATACTGGTTTACTGAAAGGATTCATAAAAGTATGTCAAAAATCTGATTACGGCTATAACTCCAAGGGACTTCAACTGCTCTGGGCCAACTCCATTGTCCCAGGACATGAGAAAGTTATGAAAAGGAAAGGGCCTGGGTGGTGTTGGTAAGGCATCGCCAAGGGCCTCCTGCATCTACCAACTGGAAGAACTTGTATTGTCTGCAGCAACTGATAGAGTCTGTGCCCACGCATTCAGTTAGCCTCAGGGCACATTCTGGTGGGCAAGCTTAAAGAGTCAAGTTCAAATATGGCAAAATTTGGATGACATCAACACACTGGATAACATGCCGTTACCATGGACGGACCACCACACTACTAAATTTTCAATTGCCACCAACACCATCTTAGAAAAACCAAAAAAACTCAATAAAAACGCACTGGTCAAGATCTCAGAAGAAACTACACTCTGAACTGTTCAAAACCACACTATCGGAGAAAATCTGGATCCTAAATAAAAACCATGCAACTAATAAATATTGGGGGAAATATTGAAACACTGAACTTCTTAGCCAAATTTTTGTTCTCTCCAAGGTCAACAATACAGGACTACTTGAAACAGCAGAAAGTTGCACAGTCGCTCAATTTGAACCTATAACGCAGAGCACTCATATGTCAAAGGAAATTGCAAAAACTACAACTCCCTTGGGATGTTCTGGTTGCCCTAACGACACTCTTACATTACTGAAGAAAGAACTAAGCTCTGCCAGAAGAGTTGAAGGAGCCTGGAGAAGAAACCCTACAAAGGATAATAATTGTCACTTCTTAAAACTACAATGCTCAGCACTCACTGAGAAATGCCACCACAAAGCCTGTGCTTTGGAAGGAAATTGTCAAAGCTGGGGGTGATTTAAAAAAGAACATTTTTACTTTTGTTGTACACTGTTCTGCAAAAATTAAACACCATCTCAAAAGCCCTTTTTAAACTGACCTTGTGAACTCTTAAATAAAGCTCAAACTATTTTTGATCAAACCTACCTGCCTAACAATTTTATGAGCAGCTGGCAGCAAACGACACTCAAAGGCTAACTCTTTATTGTAATTAACTATCGGATTTCTTTATTAACTTGGTAAAATCGAAGCAGCCTTTTTACATTCGGGAAAATAAAAAAAATAGAACTGTGCTGTTGTAGGGTCCTGCAAAAAGCCCATGACAACCGCGGTCCTCACTCAGCGAAAGCAAGTAGAGGAAATCAATAAAAATATTCTACAAGCGACAAATTTTTCCCTGATCCCAATCACCACCAAAACATCATCAGAAGCCTCCGCGACAGCACATCACCTGATGACATTATTCCCACAAAACTCCTGAAAGAATGTACCGATATCTTGCCACCCACCATAATGCACCTTATAAATCAATCGTTCAAAGAAGGCATTTTTCCGATCTCTCTAAAGCAAGGCTTAATCAAACCCCTCCTAAAGAAACTCAACTTTGACCCCAAAGACCCAAACCACCGAAGACTGATAAGAAGCCTTAAGACCATCTCCAAGATTATTGAGAAAGCAGTAGTACAACGGCTACAACTCCATTTGCACACCCACAAACTCCTGGACCCACTACAATCAGGCTCCTGCCCAGGGCACAAGACAGAAACTGCACTTCTTAAAATATGGGATGACGCGCTTGAAGCAGCAGATGGCAGAGAATCATGTCTCCTGGTGCTGCTGGACCTCAGTGCAGCATTCGATACAGTAGATCACAAAACTCTACTAATTTGTCTAAGGGAAGTCCACCTAGCAGCTTGCCTATGGGGGTGGAAATGACACAGACTCTTCAGTGGTCACCAACCTTTCACCCTGGTTCGCATCTTTTCTAGAAAATCGATCACAGACAGTGAAACTAGGAGCCTTCACCTCAGAAACACGCACCATTTCCTGCGGAGTCCCTCAAGGATCACCCCCGTCACCCCTGCTTTTTAACATCCATCTCCGCCCAATCAGCAAACAAGACAGATGCTACCTCTCCTATGCTGATTTTTTTTTTTTGCGGACACTGTTTACAGGGTATAGAGACTAAAAGTTACTTTCGAAAAATCACCAAAAAAAACAACCAATATAACGGATTCGAAAAATGCCTCGCATTGATCGATGATTGGATGACTGAGAGCTCCCTCAAACTCAATGGATCCAAAACAGAACTTCGTCTCCTCTACGCAAACCGAAAGATGAAAGCAAGGACTTCATGGACACCATCTACCATCCTTGGACAGATCATCACCCCAAGCACCAAAGTCAAAAGTCTCTGAGTCATCTTTGATTCAGAGATGTCGATTGATGCACAAATAGGATCAGTAGTCAGCGGATCCCACTATCACCTCCGCCTACTGCGTAGACTCATCCTCTTCATCCCGGAAGAGGATACAGGTAGTAGTCGGATCAATTATCAATTCTCGACTCGACTACGCAAACTCCCTCTACTTAGGACTACCTAAACACCAGATTGCGCGCCTACAGGTCGTCCAGAACACAGCAGCCAGACTGGTAACAGGGAAAAAACCATGGGACTTAATCACCGCATCCCTGAGGACACTCCTTTGGCTGCCTCACCCACAAATGTACACAAGGAAAGGCCCCTCAATACTTATGTGAGAAAATAAAAAACTACACCACCAATCGCATTCTTGATCAACTAACCAAAACCTCCTCCACATCCCCAAATTCCACTACAAATCTAAGGTAGAGCGAAGATTTTCAGTCCAAGGACGGCGGCTATGGAATGCTCTTCCCACAAACATCCGCATGGAAGAAAACCATTGGGTCTTCAGGAAAAAACTTAATACCCACCTCTTCTGAAGGATAAGGACGACACCGGATGGAAATAAGCGCCTTGAGGCGATTTAGTTCGCATTTGTAGCGCTATACAAGTTACTCACTCACTCTATACAATATGAATACTATGTAACTATATCTATGTTGCAGATAAAGCTAAAGTCACCCAAATGTAAATTTCCCCTGATGAATGAAAATACTTATATCAGTAATTTTCAGAAACATGTTGGGATGTATGCTATGAATCTTCATGGACTGACCACAGTTTGATTCTGGCAGTGCCTGAATTATTAGCCTTGGGTTCAATATATGTATCTATGTATTAACTGGTTCATTGGTATACCTTGTATAGTTTAAATGTTACGGTTTATGTCTATAAAATCCATCTAATACTGTGTATTTAATAAAATTGGCACCATGTTGCCTTTTATCTAATCTTTAACTTCTATCTTCTGCCTCAAAAGTCCAAGGGGGCAGCCCCCTTTTTGAACTTGTTAAAAAGTCATTCAGATTCACTCTGCAGACAACAAACTGCTTTTTCTTCAGTACATACACAATTTGGAAACGGCAACAAAGTAAAATCTATGCAATGTACAATGATCACCCAGAGGGGATTGCAATTTCTCAACAAGAGTTACTCTTTAAGAAATAATCCAATAACATTTATCACTATAAATATGGTGAATGTTAGTAAAACAGGCAATTAGCCCAGGTTCACACTGGGTATGATTTAAATCGATTTGAGATGCGATTTCACATGTGAAATCGCATCTCAAATCGGCGGCATTTGCCGGCAATGACACCGTCCTAATTGGTGCGACGCCGCATCTGCGGCGCTGCACCGATTTTAAAAAGTAGTTCCTGTACTACCTGCACAGATGTCTCTTAAATCGCGTCTGAAATCAGGACTGCCAGCGGGAGCTTCACTCCCGCAGCCCAGTGTGAACCAGGGCTTAATGGTAGAGAATGTATTTATAAATCAGGCAGTGGCTTGTTAAAAACACATGGTTCCGAGGCCATCGGATCCCTCGCTCGAACACGAACCTGTCTATTTCTTGTTGACTGTGCCATATCAGTCCGGCATTCCCCACCTCTGGCAGATTGTCTGAAAAAAAAAAAGCACCTGGGGATGCAGTGCACAACTCCCCTGGCCAAGCAGACCTGTCATTGGCTACAGAAGAATAAAGTGAAGGTTCTGGAGTGTCCATCTCAATCTCCTGACCTCAATATCAATTAGCCACTCTGGGGAGATCTCAAACGTGCAGTTCATGCAAGACAGTCTGAAAAATTTACAGGAACTGGAGTTTTTTTTTGCCAAGATGAATGGGCAGCTTTACCATCTAAGATAAAGAGCCTCATCCACAAATTCTACAAAAGACTTCAAGCTGTCATTGATGTTAAAGGGGGCAATACACGGTATTAAGAACTGGGGTATATCAACTTTTGATCAGGGTCATTTGGGTAGTTTGTTTTCATTATGATTTAAAAAGAGTAAACTCAGTTCATTGATAGTAAATGGCTTCAGCCAAACACTAACTATGAGTAAAAGAAATGTTTTTGTGTTATTTATATTCTTTAAAAAAAGAAACCATAAATTCTGCTAGGGTATGTAAACTTATGAGCACAAAAGTACATGGGAGGTCCTATTTCCTACAAATAGTGGATGATGTTGTAAGGTAGATATTGCCATAGATATCATTAGAAACACTGTACTGAAGAGTAAGCAATGCAGATGCAACTTGTAGTTCCACCACAGCTGGAGAGCCAAAGTTGCCTACCCCTGGAGTAAGGCATGCAAAGATGTGTAATTTATAAAGGTTCTAGCTCCTGGAAACTTCCACTTAGGGGAAAGCAGATGCAGAACATATGTGAATACTCACAACCCTGTGGCGCAAGATCTAGAAAACCCCTAAAGTATGGATTGCTCCTTGACTTGGCTCTCATCTCTACTGTTCTCTTTGCAATGTGCAGTCACTACTGGTTTAACTGAAAGGATTCATATATACAGTATGTCAACCAACTGATTACCCATAACTTCAAGGTGCTTGGCAAGGCTGCTAGTTGGGTCCATTGTCACAAGACATGAGAAAGTTATGAAAAGGAAAGGGCTACTGGGTGGTGTTGGTAAGGCACGGCCAAGGGCCTCCAAGGAGAGCTTTTGTATTGGTGCTCAAATGAGAATCCTGTGCCCATAGCACTTCAGTTAGCCTAAGGGGACAAACCTCTGGTGGGCAGAGTTAAAGAGTGCAAGTGCTCCACCACCATATGGCAGTACATGTGGACGACATGCAGCACAGCACATGGCTAGGCCGCTAAACACTGCCACAGTTTCAAACATGGATACACCTTGCCATTTACTTACACAATAGAGATTATATTCATATATGAAATACTTTTATTCCCACTGCCAAAAAAGTTAAAACTGCATTCAGTGTCATAACAAAGCCATCATCAAATTCACGGTTCCATATCATACACTTCCAGATGACAATATTCAAAAATAGATTCCAGACTGGACCTAACACTGCACACTAATAAATATTGTTGGGGAAATATTGAAACCCATTGACAGATTTTTTCAGCCAAATTTTTGTTCCCTCCAAGGTCAAGCAATACAGGACCTGCTCCCACCAGTGCTGGCAGAAAGTTGCACACCCAATTTGATACCTATAACCAGCCTCAGTATGTCAAAGGAAATTGTCAGTAAAACTACAACCCCTTGTAGGATGTTCATGGCTTGCCCTTTGTTTGTTTTCATAAGGAAGAATCTAAGCTCTGCCAGCACAGACATTGCACAGTATGGTGTCATAGACTCAAACGTAAATACATAATTGTCAGACTTCTTAAAACCAGCAATGCTCAGCACACAAGCCAATGCCAGCACACACCAGCCTGTGCTTTGGAAGGAAATTCAGCTGGGGGTGATTTATGATAAAATAAGTAACATTTTTACTTTTGTTGTACACTGTTCTGCATGAAAATTAAACATCAATTCTGCTCTACTTTTTATAAATCGACCCTTGTTCTTCAAATAAAGAGCTCCAACTTCAGTTTTTGGTAATGCAAACCACAGCTCCATCAACAATTTTATGAAGCTGGCAGCACTGTTCATCAAAGGCTTTAACCATTTATTGGTAGTATGAAGACTATGTATTAACTTGGTAAAACCAAGAAGCAGCCTTTTTACATAAAACTCCAACATAACGGACTGTGCTGTTGTAGGGTCCTGCAAAAAGCCCATGACAAAACTGCTGCGGTCTGCTCCCTTCAGGCTAATGTTTCTATTAAAGGCTTGCCTCTAGGAAAGGCTGCGGATATTCTCTATCTGCGCACCAACTGTCACATACAATCTCTGCAAAAGCAAAACTGGAACGCCTGCAGTGAATATTCACAGTGACACACTTATATTCCGACACTCTGCAGTACCCTGACACACAGCTCCTCTATTTATTTGTATTTGCACAAACGTGTCTATTCCAATATAGAACCTATTTTTAAATGTATATCTCAGTTACATGTAAGCAACATATTGTACACAAATCCAACTAAATAGATATATTAGGTTAGAGATGGTTGTACAAAGATTGTGGCTATGGCTGCCCTAGGAAAAGAATGCTATGCAGATTGGTCCATGTTACATAACAGTATCCTGAAATCACTTAAGCCTTCTATTATACGAATGGCTAGAATTTTTACATGTGCACTTATTTAAAATTCTTCATTTAAAGTAGTACTATGGCCATTCACTAAAAATATGTGCTGCAGCATTAAATAAGTGCATGTGCACTTACAGTTTTCTGCTAGTCCCCTTGTAAATTCCCACAAATATCTTTTGATCCTATTAGGGAAGTCCACCTAATGCAGCTTCCTATGATGGGGTGGAAATGATGCTGCGCTGATCTCTTCAGTGGTCACCAACCTTTCATACCCCATGGACTACAAAACTTACAATTTTGACCACGGACCACTAACATGAACTTTACATGCCTTATACACACAACGTTCTGTCTCTCTGACCCCCCCCCCCCCCCCCGATATCCCACTTGTGTTATAATTTAAGCAATGCTATGCGAGTAGAAACATAACAAATATAAAGTAGATGTTATCCCAATATGGCTGGAATTTTTTTTTTTGCGGAAATGACTGTTTACAGGGTATAGAGACATAAAAGTTAACTGATTCCTTTTAAAAATGATTAAAAATAGATAACAAATCAATCATATAACATGCCTCTAGTTTCACTTTTGTTTTTAAAATGATTTCATGTTTCTGTGAAGTAGAGAAGACACACAGAACAAAAACAAACAAATCCAGGGCAGTGTTTTGTTTTTAAAATGAATCCGATTGGTTCTGAGGAGTTTTAGACACACAGCTCCCCCTAGACCACAGTGAAAATCTGCCATGCTGCAGTTTTTTCATAAGGAGCAAACAGACAACCTCCCATCTCCGGAAGTGTGGAGATCAGGCCCTGGGGTCCTAGAAGTACCCACTTCCTGGACAGCTACTTCAAAGCAAAAACGAACAATGAGAACATGAAAACAGCACTGCATTAAGGTAAAGGAAGCTATTTAGCTAAAAAATGTTTTTCCTTTAGTGATCCTTTATTAAAACAAGGTTTAGTTTTAATATGTGGAAATAGATTGTTCTGATACAGATAATCAAAATTGTCCCAGCTGGATTAAATATGACCCATCTTTACTTACATGATTAAAGTGTTCAATGTAGGAACCTTTCCATATGCAACCTAATTTAAATCTTTTTACTGTAATTATTTTTTCCACCATGTTTGGATATAGAAAATATAATTAATTAAATTGACATTGAAGGAAGCATCTGTATCTATTGTATGAAGGCAGACATGGTGCCCCTACTTATAACACGTAATTAATTGTATGGCCCGGGTAAAGCATAATCAAAGCACGTTCGCTGCATGTCTGTGCTGAGCTTAGTGTATTATAGTCTGATTAGAGCCACCTGAATTTATCTGTCACAATACCTAGGAATGAAGCAGCAGTCTTATCTGTAATATACATGTAGCACTAGCCCCGTAGGGGAAAAAATCTGCAGATTGTTGTGACCACCAATGTTGTAGGATTGTTTTAGGAAGATGGGAGGTTAAAGTGATGCTGACCACCGATGGGGGGGGGGGGGGGTGGGTGTTAAAAAATTTTTTTTTACTGACCATCAATGAACTGTAGGACTGTTTTGGAGGATTGTTTTATCCATGACATCTAGCCACTGCAGGTATTTTCATTGCAATACAATTTTAACTTTTAACCACTTAAGGACCGCCTATTGCACATTTACGTCGGCAGAATGGCACGGCTGGGCACATCAACGTATATATATACGTTGATTTTAGTACCCAGCCATGGGTCACGGGCGCGCGTTCCGAAGCTCCAGGACCGGGACCGCGGGACTCACGGACCCGATCGCCGCTGCAGTGCGGCGATCCGTCCCTGGAGCTGAAGAACGGGGAGAGCCGTGTGTAAACACGGCTTCCCCGTGCTTCTCTGTGGCCACAGCATCGATCGCGTCATCCCTGTTATAGGGGGACGCGATCGATGACGTCACACCCACAGCCACACCCCCCTACAGTAGTAAACACACACAGGGAACACTCAAAGTCACAGCGCCCCCTGTGGTTAACTCCCAAACTGCAACTGTCATTTCCACAGTAAACAATGCAATTTAAATGCATTTTTTGCTGTTAAAATGACAATTGTCCCAAAAATGTGTCAAAATTGTCCGAAGTGTCCGAAGTGTCCGCCATAATGTCGCAGTCACGAAAAAAATCGCTGATCGCCGCTATTAGTAGTAAAAAAATGTTTTTTATAAAAATGCAATAAAACTATCCCTTATTTTGTAAACGCTATAAATTTTGCGAAAACCAACCGATAAACGCTTATTGCGATTTTTTTTACCAAAAATATGTAGAAGAATACGTATCGGCCTAAACTGAGGAAAAAAAATGTTTTTTTATATATTTTTGGGGGATATTTATTATAGCAAAAAGTAAAAAATATTGCATTTTTTTTAAAATTGTCGCTCTATTTTTGTTTATAGCGCAAAAAATTAAAACCGCAGAGGTGATCAAATACCACCAAAAGAAAGCTCTATTTGTGGGGAAAAAAAGAACGCCAATTTTGTTTGGGAGCCATGTCGCACGACCGCGCAATTGTCAGTTAAAACGACGCAGTGCCGAATCGCAAAAAGGGGCAAGGTCCTTTACCTGCATTTTGGTCCGGGTCTTAAGTGGTTAAACTATTAGCGGAAGACTTGCACTTGCCTAAAGTGGTTGACTTTTGACCCCTAATGCCTGAAAGTAAATAAAATAAAATCAGAAGGCCTGAATGCAGTTTTGCAGCTTTGGCATGCACATATCATAACAACTACTTAGTGTATCCTAGTGAATTTTTCAGGACGAATTGGGTCTTAATTTAGTAGTAAATAATAGTGGATATCTCCTGTTTTTTTGGAATTATCAAAAGAAAATTGCCACTTCCAAACAACAACAATAAAATGTAATCTAGCTGTATATTTCTACTACCATGACCCATCACCAAGAAAAACCCCAAAAATAAATTGTCCTATTCCTGAGAGCTTGTACTGTATGTTCGGATTTTTAGTACACAGCTTTCGAGAGCCGATCATGACAGGTCATCCAATATTATCCAATTGGACATGCACAATTTTTTTTCCCGTACAATGCAAGAGATTTTTGTTTAATCAGTACAGCTGTCATTCCAAAATGCAATACAAATATATTACAACACATTACATCACTTCCAAATTTTTATTCTATCGTACCTCTTGTACATCCATTGAACACTAGATGGCAGCAAAGTTGACAGTGAGAAGCTGTCAGAGAAACACTCAGCTGCGTAGTGCACGCACCACATGACTTCCTGGCTGCCTATAAAAGCTGAGCAAGTGCTCAAAGGAATTGTTGGTTCGTCTTTAGCTTCCTGTTTATCTGTGACTTGTTTGATTATCTGCTGTGACCCAGATTGCCTCTGACTCTGCTGATCTTCTCCTGGACCTGACCTTGGTTTTTACTACAAATCCACTTGTCTCCTGTGTTTGACCCTCAGCCTGTGATCCGGACTCTGTCTCTTGTCTCCTTGCCTTGAGCTTTTGCCTGTGACCTGGACTTGCCTTGTGTGTTCCCTATACAGTACATCTGTCTGTGTTTGGACTATCTTACCTGCCTGTGCTTGACCCTCATCCTGGTCCTAGACTCTCTGATCTTGTTCTTCCAGCAAACCGCGCACCTGCCAGTTTGACACAGCTGCTTGACCACTTAAAAGACCCGTTACAAGTCTACTTGCACCTGCTGGGTAGCCTGTGCCTCTTTGTGCCATTCCTCCCCTGTCTCACCTTCAGGGGTTAAAGTGCGCTTAGTCGCAAGTGTGAACCGCTTTCGGCATCTCAGCCTCGGTAAGTACTAGTCTGCCCGTGATAGGCAGAGAGCATGAATTCACCTTCGCTTCTCCACCTCGTCCAATCAGAAAATGCTTTGCATTCATTCAGAAAATGCAAAGCATTCTCTGAATGGCACCTGTATTCACAATGCATTAGGCCAGCTACTCAACGTTAGACCCAGAAGCAAGTCAAGATCACTAGAGCAGCAGAAATCGTGATTTGCAGCTTCCATGGGCATTAGCCATGTATGGTATATACATAGTTATATTGGTCTAAACTGGACCAATGTAACTATGTAAAAATATACCATGTCTGGAATTCTTTAACTAATCCAGAGCTAGTGTGCATACAAGGAAATTTAGAAAAAAGTTATAAGTCTACATCTGCACACCGATTTAGGGTCGGTGATTAAAACTGTTGAAACTGGATTGTGACTATATTAGCTTTACCAGTGATTTTCGGGCACTGGCAGTGTGATTGGGCTCTGAAAGCACTTGGGCTTTCATATTGGAATTGCAGACGAGGCTTTTTTTTTTTTTATGCCAAAGCCCCTGAAAAACGCAAAAAAAAAAAAAAACGCCCAAAAAATGCCGCAGTGTGAAAGGGGCCTAATAGTGGTCTCCATGCTTAGCTCATGACCGCAAACTGTAAATAAAAAGCTTATTGGAAACTATCTCTGCGTAGAAAGCTACCCATGAGCAGAAATACTGTATATGCAGAGTTGGCTTATTTTAGACTTACTCTGCCAATAATTAGCAGCCAATGGTTGTCCACTTCGATATATAGGTTTGGGTGGAATATAAATATGGCATTGTACAAGGGTGAGACATTACAAATCTCCTTTGACAATTACATAAAATAGATTTATCCAACACTGGCACTTTACAGAAATGATGTAAGCACTGGCACCCAACATTCGGGGGGGATTGGTGCCTATACAGGGTTAAGGCAGAACTCCAAGAAAGCAGCTAAATACAAGTGGAAAGTACACATATTGTACACATTAGTACCTAAGCTAAAATTAAACAGGTAAATATACAATTTAAAGTGTATTTCCATTTTGCAGCCAGACTGGTACATCATCTACTTTATTTTTACATGTGCCCATTAACTTAGCATAACTCTTTTCTGGAAACTTAAGCAAAATAATTCTACTTCGTTCTTTTTGGCTATGATGGAGCTGGAGAGCTGTGTTTGCCTGGTACACACTATGGCTCGGATTCACATACATCGGCGCATATTTATGCCGCCGTAGCGTATCTCTTTTACGCTACGCCAGGACAGCGCGGAGAGGCAAGCATGGAATTCACAAACAAACGCTCCCAACTATGCACCGGCGTAGCGTATATTTCGTAGGCATAAGCCGGCCTAAGTGGAAGTAGGTGGACGTAGGCTGGAAGTGGGCTGGAAGTGGGCGTGATCCATGTTACTGAAGCGTGACCCCATGCAAATGATGGGCCAGGCGCAAGTACTTAAAATGAACTGCGCATGTGTCGGGACATGGACGTATCCCCATCCATGCGTACAACCACATCGGAACAACTGCCTAAGATACGCCGGATCACAGTGTCCGCCGTGAACGTAACCTACGCCCAGCCAGACCCACGTCGGCCCATATTCACAGATGCCCAACGTACAATACGTAGGCTTGTGTTCCCTGGTCCATACCTTTGCATGGGTTGCGCCTCATCTATGGGGAATAACTTTACACCGAACGTAAAACTTACGCAAACCGCTTAAATCATGCACCGGGCGCAAGTACGTTTGTGAATCGGCGTATATCCCTCATTTGCATATTTGAATAGGAAATCAATGGGAAAGCCACATGCGTCCAGCGTAAATATGCGCCCACTCTACGCCGGCATAGGCAAGTTACGATGGTGGGATAAAGTCTGTTTTTAGGCGTATCTAAGTTTATGGGTTCGGCGCACAGATACAAAAGCGCATATTTGTACTTATGCGGCATATTTGGAGATACGTCGGCGTAAGTCCTTTGTGAATCCGGGCCTTTGGGTTTATTCCGTTCAAAACAGCGGTTTGAAAAGAATAAAAAAAAAATGTCAGCTCGGAACTGCTAAACTCACTATGCAAAGTAAGTACAGCGATCTCCCCACCTGAGCTGTTGTGGCGGAGAGCGCTGATCAGGAGTAATTCGGCTGCTGGTTTTCCAGCATGTTTGTCTGACAGAAGCTGGCCGACATACATTAGATGCTAGGATTCTCAGTTTTTATGTTAATGAGAGGAAGCTCACCCACCCAGTCCTTAAAAGTGGTTGTAAACCCCATTTATGAAATGTGACCTAGGCACATATATCTGTAGTGTTTACTTATCTCTCTCTAAAGCTCTAAGTGCCATGTCTTTCTCCTGCTCCATTCCTCTGTTCTAAGCATGATAACTTCTGACAAGTTCTCTAATACACAAGATAACAGCAGCTGAAAATTAGTGACGGGGAGGAAACTTTGAGGCAGATTAGCAGAGAGCTTTTCTATTCAGACTGCAGCTCTGCATGTTTCTTTGTTCCTCTGCCTATGTGGAGGGGGTGTGACCTCAGACACAGTGTAAACCCAGATGCCACACCCACTGCTGGAGGCAGAAACAGGATTTCTAACACGATCTGCACTTTCTAAAGAGTGTAGAAAGCCGAAGACAGCAAATACACATGTAAAACCTATGTAGGGAGATTTGTTTCATCCCTGTGTATCATCTGAGGCTGTTCACTTACTGGGTATATATACACACTTTAAGCCTCGTACACACGGATGGTAGGAAAAAAAAACACCCTGACAATCCGATGTTAGTACAGCGATCTCCTCTGCTGTGCTATTGTGTTTTGTCAAGGGAATTGCCTCCCCGACTGAACACCTCTGTCAGCGCGCTCAGCCATTGGCTGAGCGTGTTTTTTAAATGCAAGCACTGTTTAATGTATATGTGTAGGCTTAGGGATTTTAAATTACTGTATTTTCCGCCGTATAAGACGACCTTTTGGATGCAAAAAAATGCATCTCCGTCAGGCTGCGCGCATCCATGATTTAAAAGCCGCGCCTCCTCCTCAGACTGTTCCACGCTAGGCGGAACACCCATTTTCCCAGCAGGGCCTCGGTTCAGTGTTCCGCCTATCACGGATGCCTTCTCATCCTCGGACGAGTGGACATCCGTGATAGGCGGAATACTGAACAGAGGCCCTGCTGGGAAAATTTGTGTTCTGCCTATCACGGAACAGTCTGAGGAGGAGGCGCGGCTTTTGAATCATGGATGCCCGCAGCCTGGAAGCCAAATCTGAAAAGAAATTAAAGTAGGGAGATTCTGCAGTTTAAATGCATGCCAGGGAGAGAGAGCAGCAGATAAACAACTCATGTAGGAGGATTTGTTTCATCTCTGTATATCACCTTAGGACAGTCACTTCACAGGGTATATGTAAGATTTTACAACCACTTTAGAGTGTATATCAGAATACAGAGGTGTAACTAGAACCTTCAGGGCCCCCAGTGCAAGAAACCATGAAGCCCCCCCCCCCCCGTCCTCTGGTCCCGGGCCCTTCCCACTGATCCCAGGGTCCCTTTCTCCCTTTACAGTGGCCCCTTTTTTTATGCTCCTGCAGCAGGACCCCTTCGTGCCATCTTGGATAGGGTTGCTACTTTTTTTTTTAAGCCAAATCCAAAGACTTTAGCGGCACACAGCAAGTTTTTTTTGTAGTATACACTATGCATATATTTTGTGATTAAATAATTCTATATGTATCTATTTATTCACAAGATTCCCCGCTTACATCACAGAGTTCCCTCTTTACATCCGAACATGCAGAGTTCCACTTTACATCTGAATTTGCAGAGTTCCCCATTACATCTGATATCACAGAGTTGCCCTTTACATCTGAACTCAGAGAGTTCCCTTACACTCTAACTCTGCTATAAGGGAGAATTCTGGGGAATTTGATTTAAGGAAGAACAGTGAAAACTCTGATTTAAGAGGGGACATTGTAGGCTCTGGTGTAAGGGGGTACACTGCAGACTCTGGTGTAAACGGCAACTCTGATATAAGAGGGTCCATGGTTTCCGGAGCCTTCACTTACACTAGAATTCCCAGCACTCCCCCTTTAATCAGGGTTCACAGAGCCCCTGTTACTACAGAGTCTGCAGAATTTCAACTTGCACTGTAAGGGCCCTTTTACATAGGCAGACTGTTTGGACCACCTATTGTTAGTTATGAATAGGCAGATGTAAACAGACTTATCCGTTTACACCCGTCTGAATGCGTTCTACTGAAAACAGATGGATGAGGATCCGTTTACTGGTTTGTTTACATTCAACTGTCCCATAGAGAACAGCAGGCTGTGTCCGCTCTGCACAAGTGGAGCAGACACGGATATATCATCCGCCTGCTCAGCGGGAATTACCGGACAGAACCCTGGCTGAGCAGGCGGTTCTGCTTGGCGGAGTCCACCCATGTGAAAGGGCCCTAAGGGGAAGCTCTATGGACTGTAATGTAAAGAGGAAGTCTGATGTAAAGGGGTCTCTGCTCACTAAAGCCCCCACTTACATCAGAGTTCCCTTTGAACATTACAGTCAACAGAGCTCTCCCTCACATTAGTGTGCACAGAGGTTGGCGAGAGAAGGGAGGGAGAGGCTCGGGTTGGCTGCACATTTCCTCCCCTGTCTAGTTGCCAGCTCTTGGGCTTTCCCCCCTTTTGTGAAGCACAGAGCTGCCAGGGACTAGAATGTGGGCGAAGCCATGGACACACGGGAGGAGAAGGAGCAGACCCTGCTCTATCTCTTCTCTTCCGTCCTTGGGGGGGGGGGGGTGAGAGAGTGTGTGAGAGAGTGTGTAATAGACGCTGGAACCACATCCTGGGCTTTTGGGGGCCCCCCCCCCACAGAGGCGAAACTCCAGGGCCCGGTTGCAAGTGTGTCCCTTGTGACCCTGGTAGTTCTGCCACTATCAGAATAGTACATCTCTGCAATAGGGGCGCTAAAAGAAAAATAAATAGGTGGATCGATACAACCTATCCCAATATAAACATAAATCCTTGTTACAAATAATATTACAAATTGTGCAATGTGCATATAAAATCAATGATAATGACAACACCTGCAGTGAAAAGGTGTGCAACTATATATGAGTGAAATATGATATAATTGGACAATATACAATACACAGTGAGATATAAAGTGACCATAAATGATGTTAAAGTGCTCCGTGCTCAAAAAGTCCTTGTGGTAGGTTCCACCTTCACCAATGGGACACCTCAAGTGGGGATGGATGGCTCCTTACCAGATGATGTTGACCTAAACTAAGGTCAATAGAGCCTGGGTATCACCACCTTTCGCATGGGGGATTCCAATGTAGTTTAACGAGTATTGCGGATGTCATAAGAAAAAAGGAAGAACAGCTCCCATAGTGTAAAACTATTTATTACGATATAAAAAACAAATACACAGTGCCAAGTGGCCCCTTACTTGAATGGGTGCCCGTATCCCGGCACTGAGGCTGTAGGCTTGTAGATATGGAGAGAGAAGCGAAGACCGGCGTGCGTTCCACTGCTGTGCGCGAGGAAACCAGATAACCGGATTTATCGCACGCACGCCGGTCTTCGCTTCTCTCTCCATATCTACAAGCCTACAGCCTCAGTGCCGGGATACGGGCACCCATTCAAGTAAGGGGCCACTTGGCACTGTGTATTTGTTTTTTATATCGTAATAAATAGTTTTACACTATGGGAGCTGTTCTTCCTTTTTTCTTATGACATCCGCAATACTCGTTAAACTACATTGGAATCCCCCATGCGAAAGGTGGTGATACCCAGGCTCTATTGACCTTAGTTTAGGTCAACATCATCTGGTAAGGAGCCATCCATCCCCACTTGAGGTGTCCCATTGGTGAAGGTGGAACCTACCACAAGGACTTTTTGAGCACGGAGCACTTTAACATCATTTATGGTCACTTTATATCTCACTGTGTATTGTATATTGTCCAATTATATCATATTTCACTCATATATAGTTGCACACCTTTTCACTGCAGGTGTTGTCATTATCATTGATTTTATATGCACATTGCACAATTTGTAATATTATTTGTAACAAGGATTTATGTTTATATTGGGATAGGTTGTATCGATCCACCTATTTATTTTTCTTTTAGCGCCCCTATTCCATGCACACATTTACTATAATTCAATCCATTTGATTTATTCAGGGAGCAGCTTTTCTATTTTATTTTCCCACCCCTCCCCCACATTGGCGCGAGATTTTCCACACAAATACCTTCATCTCTGCAATACATTCATTTTTTTACAGGTTTCATCCCCTCAAGACATGTACAGAAAAAAAAACAGCTCAAAATTCCTGCTGTGGCTTTACAGTACACAGCATTTTTGGGGTCTGAATAGTGTCAACCCTGCTTATAGAGCTGCACAATTAGTAAAAAAATTGTGATCTCGATTCAACCCCCACACAACAGAATCTTAATCCATCATTTCATGTAACAAGTGCAGAGCACTTAAAAAAAAAAAGAAGAAGAAAAAACAAAGAAAAAAAAAAAGCAGCGCCAATGTTTATCAATAACATTGCTCAGGGCTGAAATAGAGATACAGGCATAGCCCACTTTTAAGTACACAATGCATGCATGTAAAATGAAAATGTACTTAAAGTGAAGTAATACTTTTATCAGTCGGGCACACTCACAGTAAAAAAAATTAAATAGACTCATCTGATGCAAGGGGGGGCACTCCAATCCATCCCCGGACATCGCACTGTGCAGAGAGGCTGGGTGGCATTCTGTGGCTGACAGGGAAGCTGGAAAAACCACTGTGCCGATGTGATGTCATCGGAGGTGGGGAGGCAGCCAGGATACAGGAAAAGCACACTGCAACAGGGCAGGATATGTTCTCAGAGCTTCAATTCCTTCTACTGTGGCTGCATGGCATGGGAATATTTGTAATTGTGAGGCACTTTGCGTACACTCGTGGGTATGTTCGTACTCGCGAGTGTACATAAAGTCAGTGCCTGTAAAAAGAAACACTGTATCTTTCTGTTAATTTACAGATCAAAGAGATGAACTTCGGTCTGCAAATGAGGTCAGTTTAACCACTTAAAGTGGATATAAACCAGATGAGAGAGATGACCAGATGACAGAGATGAAACAAATCTATAGAACTTTTACATGTATATCTGCTGTCTTCATCTGTATATATCCTGTAGAAAGTAATCTTCGTGTTAAAGTTTTTCTCTTCCTATTTAACACTGCAGTAAAGCCTAGGCATACAGTCAAGACAGCCGATTGGAGGAAAGGCAAACGCTCCTTGGCAAAGGAAGAAAGGAATGTGCAGAGTTCTGCTCTTAGATGGCAAGCTGTGTGCTAATCTATTTATAGCGAATGTAAGAAAAAGGGCTAAATACTGCGCTAATGGTACATATATGACAAAATTAAACAAAGTGAATAATAAGCTGCAACATAAAATATGTGATAATCATGTGAAAACAACTGTGCAAAAAGGAATAGTCACACTATAAAATTACATGTGGATATATATTAAGTGGTTATTGAAATGTGTAGTGTAAAAATAAAAAATGTAAAGTAAAAAAAATGTAATTATATATATATATATATATATATATATATATATATATATATATATATATATATATATATATAATAAAATTAGTGAATTTAAAAATTGCATGTGAATGCTATTAAGGAATAAATAGCATACTGTGAAAAAGCAACAAATATCTGTAAATTCAAATATAACGTTGAGATACAAAACGTCACACAGACCTCCACCGAGGAGGACCATAGGAGTTGGACGATCTTGACACTTTGGAGGAGCACTAAGACCCTGCAGAGGTTTATCTGTATGCTTTCCTCTGACCTTGTTTTAGAAAGGTCCATCTAATCTGGTAAGGTTCCATTTCTCACCCGTATGTACTGCACGACGATGAACTCATCTTGGCGGCGGTGGACAGCCATATCATCTTCTTCATGTCTCATTTTCAATTTATATGGATGTTCCTTTGTGGGACTGGATTTTTCCTTCTTTTTAGATACAGTGGACTTTATTTTCATTTTTACAGTTGTGTATTTATGTGAATATTGCTTGATGGTTTGATTCACAGATATTTGACTCAAACAGAGGAGGTCTGTGTGATGTTTTGTGTCACAACTTTATATTTACAGATATTTGTTGCTTTTCACTGTATGCCATTTATTCCTTAACCACTTCAGTACCGTGGGTGTTTTTCAAAATTGGTGTTTACGAGACTAAAACAGTTTTTTTTTTGCTAGAAAATTACTTAAAACCCCCAAACATTATATAACACCCTAGAGAATAAAATGGCGATCATTGCAATACTTTTTTGTCACACCATATTTGCGCAGCGGTCCTACAAGCGACGTTTAAAAAATTCTACAGGTTGCATTTTTTGAGATAAAAAGGAGGTCTAGGGCTAGAATTATTACTCTCGCTCTAACGATCGTGGCGATACCTCATTTGTGTGGTTTGAACACTGTTTTCATATGCAGGCGCTACTCACGTATGCGTTCGCTTCTGCGCGCGAGCTCGTTAGGACGGGGCACTTTAAAAAAAAAAATAAAAATCTTATTTATTTTTATATATTTTATTGTTTTTTATACTGGAAAAAAAAATTGATCACTTTTATTCCTATTACAAGAAATGTAAACATCCCTTGTAATAGAAAAAAGCATGACAGGTCCTCTTACATATGAGATCTGGGGTCAAAAAGACCTCAGATCTCATATTTAGACTAAAATGCAAAAAAAAAAAAAAAAAAGAAAAAAGAATTGAAACTGTCATTTTTCAAATGACAAAAAAAAAATAGGATTTTTATGACAGCTTACCTGTAAAATCCTTTTCTTGGAGTACATCACGGGACACAGAGCGGCAATCCATTACTATGTGGGTTATAGAGTCTACCTTCAGGTGTGGACACTGGTGTAATTAACTACACAGGAAGTTCCCTCCCTATATAACCCCTCCCATACTGGGAGCTCCTCAGTTTTGGAGCAAAGCAATAAGTGTCCCAATATCCCCAAACAAGAGGGGCGGGAGCTCTGTGTCCCGTGATGTACTCCAAGAAAAGGATTTTACAGGTAAGCTGTCATAAAAATCCTATTTTCTTTATCGTACATCACGGGACACAGAGCGGCAATCCATTACTATGTGGGATGTCCGAAAGCAATGCTTACTGAGGGGAGGGAGACACCAACAACCAGGCCGCCATCAGATGTGAGGATCTATAATGCTGCCAGATGCATACTGCGCCAAAAAGCTGCATCCTCCTATGTACATCTGACAAGAATCAGTGAACCTAAGCACAGACGCCAAGTTGCGGCCCTGAAAATCTGCATCATAAAGGCTCGGTAAAGCATCGCGCATAAAGCGCTTACTATCCTGGTATGGAGCACCCCCCCCCAAGAAACAGGGGGAGTCCCACTCTCCGAACCACAAGCCTGAATAATACCCTGATGAATCAATCTTGAAAACAGTTGATTTTAGACGCTGCCTGCCCCTTCCTGGGGCCTCCTGGTAGCGCAATAACATCAGCTTTCTGTATCCGAGCAGCCGCTTCAGATAGGCCTTGACCCTTCTACTCCAAAGGAGAGAGTGTAACCATTTTAATAGCTGAACTGAACACCTGCCCACATCTAGGGTCTTCTGGCAGCACAATAAAAACTTCAGATTTCTATATCTGAACCTTCAGATAGATATTTAACTGCTCTCATCTCTACTGAGAGAAAGCAATAACCTTTCCTTCCGAAAACAAGGTTTTGAAAAAGGGGGAGGTAAGAATATCTAGATTCAAATGAACACTAGATCCTTCTAGTAAATAAGGCTGGGTGAGGATTAACATCACCCTACTAGTAAGAATAAGTATGGTTTTATACCAAGAGGTTGCCAATACTGAAACTCTCTTGGAGGCTACCACAACCAAGAACACCAATTCCCTTGTTAAAGGCTGAAGGGAAATATGGTGCATCGGCCCACAGAGCTGACCCTGTAAGCCGACAAAACTAGAGCCAATCCTCCAAGCACAAGGGCGACTAAACTGGTGGACTTATGCGCGTCACCCCTTGTATAATGGCTCGGAACAAAGAGTGTGAAGCAAGCGACCTTTGGAGGCAAGGCCGAGATCGGATCCTTGATGTAACTTAAGGCTGGCTCCGTCTCCTTTCCAAATGCAGGAAGGCAGGAATTTTATCTTTGACAAACTTCCAAGGATGCCACCATCTGTTTCATACCAGGAACATGGGCTCTCCCGATCCTGGGATATCTGGTCCTGGAGGCCAGCCTTCCTGTATGAATCAAGGAAGTGCCGTTGATTCTAAAAACCCTGATCCTGAAGAATGTGGGCTAAAATAGCCAGACCATTAATTCACCTGTTGCACGACAGGATGTAATACCCCCTTTGAAGTAGGCCTGGACAAGATGTAAGGGACCGTGGGTCCTCTACTACCACCCCTACTGTCCCTGCACAGAAAAGGTATGCCGGAGTAATCAGGCCAGCTTCCGCCATCCTCTAATGTTGCATGGAAGCCACAAACGCCGCGGCACTGGGGGGAGAGACATAACCAGTGACCACTGGTCCCACCAGATTACTAACACATCTGCCCCGCATGCGGGTGGATCCCTTGTCCTTGACCTCAAGCTGTTCAATTTCTTGTTGAGCCTGGACGCCAATACATCTTATGTACAGGGTACTATTTCTGTGGCCCTTGGTCAGGAAAACAGTCGGGGTATAGAGGTCCTTCTCCTGGAGACACTTGTTGACGGCTACAGCGAATCGCCTGCCAATTCTGCATTTCATGAAATGACGAATGTCAATAGGCAAGGCACAAGCTCCTCCTTGGTAAATTAAGTAAATCACTTAATATGGTATAGTCTGATTGAACTCTGACCGAACCAACCAGCCCCTGAACGTTCAGGCCCCTAAGCCAGATGCTCAATCGGTAGCTCTAGCTGACAGATAAGGCTCCATTGGAGCTTGACTACTTCCCCTGGGCCAAGGTCTCTTCCTGACCTGGCAAACCCTTTAGTTAAGAACCACCAAGAGGAATTCCAGCCTATCTCTGGGACCGGTTCTTTGGATAATGCTACGTCAAGATCCACTCCTTCTAGGCCAACACCATACTGTTTATAACAGTCCTGAATAAAAGTATAGGGAACTGTCTTGAATGAGGCAGCATCTTCCCTAGTGCCTTAAGCAGAAGGCCAAAAGTAAGGAACTGTTCCTTGCCGTAACCACCTAGACCAGCTTTCTTATAGCGATGGTCTTGTCTTAGGCCAAAAGTACTCTCCTGGTGCAAAACATACCCAGCTTCTTGTCAATGAAGAATGTATCTTTAGACTGAAATCCTAACCCAGGAGATCCAGATACCTGACCATGCTGGACACCCTTAGGTCCAGCCATGCTGCTGACTGATCCATCAGCAGGAGTCTGCTTCCGTATGCCATTACTGCTATACCCTGGGCCTACAGACCTGCTAGAGGCGGGCCCTAGCACCCTGACAACCCAGACACGGAGGCTAACCCAAAAGGGCAAGACCACCAACTGGAGATAGTGCTGTTCCTCTGCACAACGCAGACAACCTCTGCAGTCCCAAGTAAATAAACACATATGCAACTGGCTCCCCATATGTGTATGTGGCAAGTGTTAAAGCCATATGCCTCAATGGAGGCGTGTGTACATGGCAGTGTGTGTTCATGGAAGCATGAAATCATATAAATATGTCTCACGCCAAACATGCATATAGCATGTGTGCTCTGGAACGAGCATCCTTGCAAGCAAGCAAGCATGTGCTATAAACGTGTTATGCAACAATGTGCAACATGAACCCATGCAGACACGTATCTCTATGCAAACACAAGGCATCCTGTATTGCTTAATTAAGCCACCATGTGCAACTTTAAAGTAACCATGCATGCGATTCAGCATCTTCCATGCGATCAACATCTTATGCATTTTAAGCACTACTGTGCGGACAAGAACCCTTGTGTGACCAAGCACCCCTGTGCGTTCCAACATCCTTATGCACCCAAGCATCTTAATGCGACTTTAGGCATTTCTGTGAAACAAGCCTCTCTATGTGATCAAGTATCCCTGGGTAATCCAGGACTCTGTTGATCCAACAACCATGTGTGATCCAGCTTCTTTTTGCATTCAAGCATCTTTAAGCGATCCCTTTAGGCCTTGAGTAATCCAGGACTTGGGTGATCGGGTAATCCTGTGTGATTCAGCATTTTTATGCCTTCAGGCCTCTTTATGCGATTCTAGGCATTTCTGTGGGAACAAGCCTCTTTGCGTGACCAAATATCCTTGGGGAATCAAGGACTTGGGTGATCATGTAATCCTGTGTGATTCAACCTTTTTATGCATACAAGCATCCTTTATGCGATTCAGCATTTTTATGCATACAAGCATCTTTATGCGACTTTAGGTACTTTTGTGGAAACAAGCCTATTTGTGTGACCAAACATCCTTGGGTAATCCAGGACGCTGATGATCAGGTAACCATGTGTGATCCAGCATCTTTTTTGCATCCAAGCAACTTTATGCGATTTTAGGCCTTTCTGTAGAAACAAACCTCTTCTGTGTAACCAAACATCCTTGGGGGAAACAAGGACTTGGGTGATCAGGTAATCATGTGTGATTCAGCATTTTTATGCATACAAGCATCTTTATGCGACTTTAGGTACCTTTGTGGAAACAAGCCTATTTGTGTGACCAAACATCCTTGGGTAATCCAGGACGCTGATGATCAGTTAACCATGTGTGATCCAGCATCTTTTTTGCATCCAAGCAACTTTATGCGATTTTAGGCCTTTCTGTGGAAACAAACCTCTTCTGTGTAACCAAACATCCTTGGGGGAAACAAGGACTTGGGTGATCAGGTAATCATGTGCGATTCAGCATTTTTATGCCTACAAACGTCTTTATGCAATTCAGCATTACAAGCATCTTTTATGCGACCTCTTTTGTGGAAACATGCAGCACCATATAGACAGAAACATGTATGTTTATACGATCCACAATAGAATCTGCTCTGTTACTTGTTTTTATCCCACATGCATTCCAAACTCATGTATGTTATGCAACATGCGGACTGGTAAAGAGGAAATTATCCTCTGCAGATGTGCGTTTCCTCAATTAAGAGACATTAGCAATGTGTGCCCGCAACTGTGCATCCCTCCGATGCATTTGGTTAGCCTGAAGCCGACACCAGGCTGAGGATTATATGGAGGTCTTACTAGCCACCTATAGGAAAACCTCTCTTTACACTCTAAGGAGAAGATAGAGGTGTAATCAGAACCTGTAGGGCTTTTGATAGCTTCTCCTTGTTAGGCTGCAGCTCCTGTCTCCTGTCCTCTGACAGTGAAACTTTTATCCCCAAGCTTTCTAATCCCTTTGTTTCCTTTTTTTTTTTTTCTTGCAAAACACAAAACACATGCAGAGTGATTGCAATGTTGGGGGAAGGCTGCATTGCCTGACAGGTCTGATGGCTCAATCTATGAGCTGTTTAAGTCTCTTCAGAGGAGAATAAGGGTCCACCAGGTTCAGGTGGCGATCCCTCTTTATATTCCTACCCCTGACCTTATTCAATGGGGAGACCAAGTCCTAAGCTAAAGCAGAGGCACTTAACCCAGGTGCATCAAATAGCTGAATTTAGTCTGACACAATGCCTGCTAATCTGCACAGCTAGATGCGAGTAGGCGTCTTAGATGAATCTGTATCCAACTCACACAAGGTGCTTACATTTGTGTCCCCCTAGCTTTACAGAGCTCTGACGTCCGGGCCCTTTGAATAGCCTTCTCTGCGACTGCACTGAGCCGGTGAGCACGTGCAACATGGTAGAGCCTGAAGCGGAGGAAGTGGGACACAATAGATCAGCTAACACTTAAGCTTCCGTTTTCTGGAAAGCATGGTAAGCAAAAACATCAGGACCGTCTTCTACTGCCCATAGTAGTGGAAACACAGATAAGACTTGCAACTACTCACGGAAGACAATCCTTTGTATAGGATTAAGGGCATATTTTTTTTTTTTTTTTATTTATGTACCGGCCCCTTCAATGGGAGATATATAGGTACTGCAGCCATCCTGTCTAACAGACATGGTGGGCCAGGCTGCATGCCGGCTAGGGGAGGTATATGGGTGCCCTGAGCCATCCTGTCTCAGAAGACATAGTGGTTTACATTGCCCATGCATAGAAGCATAATATAGGCGAGACCCAAGTCCCCCACGGAGGACCTACTGTCGAACCAAGTCCCGTAGGCCCTTCTCTTACCTTCTCCACGCTGCAGGGTATTGCCAAGCAAGAGGCCCAATCTTCCCCCTTCACCGTGGGTATTGTCCTAGACCTTCAGGGACCGGGGTCCATGGCAGGAACACCAACTCCCCTGGACCTATATAGCATCCTGGCTGCAGAAAAAATATTTGGTCCTTAGAAGGCACAAAGTTCTGGAACCCAGGATCCAGCCCTCCGCAGAGAGGCATTATAGGCTAAACCTCGTTCTTCGTACCGAGGCCCGGGTACCGTCCACTTTGGCTATGAAGCACCTTGGACGGATCCGGATTTATGGTAGTTTTTTACATCCAGCATGGATCCCTCCAGTGGAGCTCCTAAGAGCACATGTTCACTCGTGACCAACACCTTAGACACTGATGAAAAAACTGAGGAGCTCCCAGTATGGGAGGGGTTATATAGGGAGGGAACTTCCTGTGTAGTTAATTACACCAGTGTCCACACCTGAAGGTAGACTCTATAACCCACATAGTAATGGATTGCCGCTCTGTGTCCCGTGATGTACGATAAAGAAATAATGTTTGTTTAAGACGCTGTGCGGGACTGACATTTTGACGTCACTTCCGCCCAGCAGAGCTATGGGGATGGGTGAGGGACATATTTCCCTCACTCGCATCCCCACACAGCAGACAAGCGTACCCGATCGCCTCCGCCGCTACAGACGGCTCCGGTAAGCGGCAGAGGGCGCGGGAGAGCGGCAGGAGGGGGGCCCCTCTCCCACCGCCGATAACGGCGATCTCGCGGCGGAGACCGCCGTTATCTTTTACAGGACCGCTCACACTAAAGATGGATATCTTGGTTGTAGCAGCAGCTGCTGCCGTTACGGAGATATCCATCTTTAAAGTGCCGCTGTATAAACTCGATAGGCGGTCTGGAAGTGGTTAATAGCATTCACATGCACCTTTAAATTCACAAATTTTATTATATTAATTAAAAAAATTTAACTTTAAATTTTTTATTTTTACACTACACATTTCAATAAGTATTTGGATCACTTAATATATATCCACATGTAATTTTATAGCGCGACTATTCCTTTTTGCACAATCTATTTATAGCAACCTCCCAGACAACACACTTCTACCTCCCGTCTCTCAGAGAGCTTGTCAAAAGTTATCAGGCTTTTAACAGAGGAACTGAGCAAGGGACAGCTACAGGGACATTGTGCTTTAGAGAAATAACAAAAAACACTGCTCAAATTTCATGAATTTGGTTTACATCCACTTTAAAGGCAATCTTTTTCTGACACTTGTTACAAGTTAAAATCAGTATTTTTTACTAGAAAATTACATAGAACCCCTAAACATAATTATATATATATATATATATATATATATATATATATATATATATATATATATATATATATATATATATGTATGTATATTCAGGGCTCAAAATTTCAAGTCCTGAGCTACTAGCCAGGCCTCAAGAGTTACTCGCCACCAGTTGCCCCACCTAATTCATACACCGCCCTGCGCCTAATTGCACCCGTAAACACGCCCTCGTAGATTATCTCATGGAATGACACTGTTAAATGTTTTATGCAGAATCAAGTTACATAATTAAATATTACAAACAACAACTTTAACAAAATGGGACAGGGCACTGGGGGCAGACCAGAGGGACAGGGCACTGGGGGCAGACCAGAGGGACAGGGCACTGGGGGCAGACCAGAGGGACAGGGCACTAGAACTGTGTCTCTTCCCCATTCTCTTGCTGTCTCCTCTGCAACTCCCATCCATCCTCTCTCTCTCTCTCTCTCTCTCTCTCTCTCCCTCTCCTATTCATCTCATCACCAGGAGCCTGTGTGTGCGGCTCCACATTTGCATGTCCCCATTTCCCCCTTTTATTTAGGCTGGCAGTGAGGAGAGGAGCTGCAGCACAGCGGGAGGGAGTACAATCCAGCGCTGAGATCCACACAACTGCACAGCCATTGACACGATAGCACAGCGCACATTGACACTGCACAGCACACATTGAGACCAGTCTGTTCACAGTGCTCAGGCTGAACTGTTGAACACTTACATAGAGCACAAGGATAAGAAAACTGCACAAACTGGAAGGCTGCCGCTCTCATGTCAGGGCAACTTTAAGTAAGCTACATTGGTCAGGGGGAGGGGGCGCAGGCTCAGAGAGGTCATACTGTTAGGTCCCATGGCTTAATGAGAATTGTAAGGAGAGCACCTGTGTACTGCTCTGCCTGTGCGCGGCTCACCAGACTACTTTTCCCGAGCGTGCACCTTTCCTCTTCGGCCGCCAATCTCATATGGAGTCTCTGTGTAGGCACAGATTGGAGGGAGATTGGTCATGCAGCCCTGATATCACTCGCCCCCTAGCTCAAATCCACTCGCCAAATGCTAGTAGGCGAGTGGAAATTTTGAGGGCTGTATATATATTTTTTTTATCAGAGACCCTAGAGAATAAAATGGTGGTCATTGCAATATTTTATGTCACACCATATTTGCGCACCGGTTTTCCGCAATACGCAATATTTTTTGGGAACAAATACAAGTCAATGAATAAAAAAAAAAAAAAAAAAAAGAAACCATTTGGCTTACATTTTTTTTATTTGATGTGAAAGATGATGTTACACCAAGAATCGTGAGAGAATCACCATCTTTATTCCAAGCAAAAAAAAAAATCATGATTCTCATTTTATCTAGAATTGTGCAGCTTTACATGCTCAGTTGTCTTTTGTTAAAACGCAATTCCACCCAAAAGTGGAACTTCCGCTTTAAGCATTCCTCACCCCTTACATGCAACATTTGGCATGTAATTTTTTGGGGTGGGTGCTTAATTTTGAAATGGACTTCCTGTCCCATTTACTGCTTCTGCCTCGGCGACTCCTCCTCTCCCCCTAGGCGGTCTCTCCCTCTTGGCAATCTTCTGGGACAAGTGACAGGCCCCAGAAGATTGCCTGTCCACTGGCAGCCGCAAGCTGTCACAGCCATTTTCCCACAGTTTCAATGGAGGCGCCAAGGAGAGGAGTGGGGAGAGGCTCCGTGCAGCCGCATCGCTGGACCGTGGAACAGGTAAGTGTCTGTTTATTAAAAGTCAGCAGCTAAACTTTTTGTTGCTGCTGACATTTAACAAACCAAAAAAGCCTGAAACTCCGCTTTAAAACAACTGAACCATGCCCCTTCCTCTCACGATATAAGCACAAATTGATCGGAGGTCCCAATATACAAACTGTTACACTTTTTGAGACCAAAGGAAGTGTACACAGGACAAGATCAACAGGTATGTATTTTGCACTTAATGCACATATATAATAAAACACCCTCATTGATATATTTATCAGACCAACAGGAGCAAAATAAGAAAAGTTTATTATTATTAAGGGTTACAAACAAATACTTTAGGTAAACATTGTTTACATGAAATATAAAATTGGTTTCCTCTTTAAAAATCAGATAGTGAGTTATCCATAGAAACCAGAAAGCTAAAATCGAGTTGTTTTAGGGAGAACAGCTCTGCTTTCCTGCAAATAAGCTGTGCTTGTCATACAATTTGAAAAGAACGTTCTCTAGCCTTGGTAAATTCTGGTACATTTTAACAAAAAGTCATTGCCCTAGATCAATATGCAAGAATGCATGTACAGTATAGTGATTATTAACTAGGAGAACAACAGGATGACACATCCATGTACAGGACAGGGGCAGATTACAATCACCCCTGAGAAAGGTGAAGGGTGTAGCGTTACACGACTCTGATCACAGCAGGACTTTTGTATTTACTATAGCCTGTCTCTTAATCAAATGTCAACAGTTTGCTTGTTTTCTGGCTTCAGTGCCCTGCCCAAAGAAATCACATTGCTTTTAGGATAAAATAATATGTCTATTATACCTGTGCTTATAACAGAATACAATATGAATGTGCCTGGGGTGCATAGTGCTCGTATTCTCTATTTTTCACATCAGCTGCATTAAACACAATCATACCTGGGCACACTTGTTAGATATGTCAGTACGTTCTGGAATTCTGTCTCCGGGATCTCACTGAATGCAGGGTATTCTGGGAAAGTGATGACAGGACACCCATTTTCTCCCCTTCCACCTAGAATAACAACACATTTCATTTTTTAATTAAACACTATTTTCTTCTACATAGGATAAAGAGACCCTGTCACCAGACCATTCATTTCAACAACTATCTTTCCATAAGATTGCACATGCATTTAATGTGTTGAATGCATGTTGTTTACCTGTAAAAAACCTCCCTTGTATAGCAATCCAAAAGCCTAAAGCGATTGTAAAGATAAATAATATTAATAGGGCTGTTACTGATTAAAATTTTTGTGTTTGATTAATCGATTTATTTTTTAATCAGTTAATCAACTAATTTCGATTAGTTATAACACACATACAGATCCAACTACTTTTAGCTGATCTCCTTGCAGGCGGATTCCCAGTGCAGCTACCAACCACTGGAAAAATGGATAGCAGTATACCAAAAACACACAGTCATCGCTCAATGGAAATAGCATTAAACTTTTATAGTCTTCAAGTAGGTAACAAAATAAATATTGCACTGGAGATAAAATAGATGTAGCTACATAAACTGTAAAAATGGTGCGAGTAATACAGAACGGTAGCAAAAGCAGTCAAAAAAACATGTAGCCAAGTATGAAACTGGTATAAAAATGTGTACAATGATACCACTGCTGAATCTATATTAGGAGGGGTTAACATCAGTCCGTTGGCATGTAGGGAACTATCACAACTCCTAGTGGATGGCTGTAGAATCCCAGAGGGAAGTGATAGAGGGAAGTGCAACAGCCCTTGCATGTGCCAGATAGTAAGGTCCCGCCGGCATGTAGATATGAAGGCACAGCTAAGGAGACCTTCAGATTGACACGGCAAGCCCCGCCGGTGTCTGTGATGTCATCGGATCTCCGACGAGAACTCCCTGAAGTCGGCGTGGAGGCGAGTACAAATCAAAAGAATTTTAAATCGATCAAAAGAATTTTGATCGATCAAAAAAATTAAAGATTAATCGATGAATTAATAGTTAATTGCCCCAGCCCTAAATAATAAAAAAAAAATAGCAAACATGTCTATACTTGCCTGCTCTGTGAAATAGAATTGCACAGAACGGCCGTGAATCTCCTCTTCTCAGGCTCCCCGCCAGCATTCCTGGCTCCTCCTCTGTCCAGTTCCCCCATGGGAAGCCGCTTCCCATTGGTGCATGCTCGCTCCCAAGCCCTTCTGTTGTGTCCATTGACACAGACAGAGGGACTCATCCCCATCCCTCGTTCTCTCGTCACTGGATTTGATTGACAGAAGTGGAAGCCAATGACTCCCGGTGCCCCAGCAAAGCCAGCGTGACCAAAAAGTGTGGGGAGAGAAGAGCAGCAGATGTGTACAGTGCTGGGTCGAATGGGGGCTCAGGTAAGTAAAAGAGGGATGCTGATGCCTGAACATTTTTTTACCTTAATGCAAGGAATGCATTGCGGCAAAAAATGTTTAGGCTTTAGAACCACTTTAAAGCCTTAACAAATATGTTATTCTTACCTAGTCTGTGCAATTGTTTTGATCAGCCTGACCTTCCTCTTCTAGGGTCCCCCACTGGTGCTCCTGGCCCCTCCCCCTTCCTGAGTGCCCCCAGAGCAAGATGCTTACTCTGGGGGCACTCATATGTGAGCTCCGCCCGCTCCACCCTCACTGGCTGTGATTACAGCAGTGGAAGCAAATGGCTCCCACTGTTGTGTCTCAGCCCATGAGAAGGGAGAGACCCGAGAGAGCTTCTGCTCTTGTGCACATTGCTGGATCGGGGTGGAGCTCAGGTGAGTATAAAGGAGGAAGCGGCACACTGAAGGTTTTTTACCTTCATGCATTCCCTCCAGGCTTTAGAACCATTTTAAGACTGCTGATGGGTGATGCCATCTTGGATGTAATGCCAGCAAGCCCAGACCTATCACACAAGTCACCCTTTATAGTGCCCTTTTTTTTTTTACTTTTGTTACCCAGAGGAACCTTTAAAAAAAAAAAAAATCAGGTTTCAGGGAACCTTCCTTATTAAAATTCATCAGGGGTTAATGGGGAAAATGGCCTTTACACTGAAGGTCAGTAGGAGGAACGCCGCCTTTACAGTAATGGTCAGAATGACACATTTACAGTCAACTTAAAAGATAATTGTGCAATGCAGCTGGTTTTTCTGAATAGCATTGGCCCTGGAATCTTGCAGTCGCCATCAAATGGGAGATCAATTATCGATAGCTCCGGAAACCCTAGAAACCTCTGGAGGAACCCTGGTTGAGAATGGCTGCTCTATCGTGTTCCCCTCTCCCAACTCCCCTGGCTGCTACATAAAAGGTTATATATGCAGGTAAAGAAAGGGACAGAGGAGCTTTGTCAGCACAGACAGTAATTAGGCACTTCCAGAAGAGGAGAGGGTTACGATGTGCAGGGAGAAAGGGGGCTGTGCAACGGAATTGACTACTGCTGGAGGAGTCAAAATGTCTAGCAGGTTTAGAAGCAATTGCAAGTGAATGAAAAAATAATTTATGAAAAAGGAAAAATTCTGCAAGTAAGCCTGATTTGTCTGTTCTTTTTAAAACAGTTTTTAACAATGGTAACAGGGTTTCTTAAAATAGACGTATGGACAAAATGAATATTTGAAGATCTCCACACTTCCTTGAATTCTGTGACACTTATTGACTATGCCATGTTGTTAGGCACTGCTGTGTCACAGAATTCACAGAGCCTTCCTTCTGAACTATAGAGTACAGGAATCACTGATTGCAGGCAGCAATGTACCATGGGATATATAGTCCTTGGAGAAATTGAAAGTAAACAGCAGAGGAGAAGCTGCAAAGCATACAGGGACTCCGGGATATTGTGGAAAGAGAAGCAGGCAGCACACACAAAATGAAAGGAGATTTTTCAAGTAAGGTTATATTGGATTGTCAAGTGACCAGTTGTCTTGCTATTACAATTCTTGGTAAATATCGGTATAGGAAACTTCAAAAGATAAGTGGAGTTGTGCGGTTCCACACTAATCTCAACCAATGCAGTAGGTCTTAATTTAAGTTTTCCCTTAAGAAGGGTCCTCTTTTTTCCCCCAAGAAAAAGAAACTTACACATCCGTGGCATGTCACAAAATTTAGAAACTAAAAATCAAAGAACAAAAAGGTTAGAGCGCTGGAGAGACTAGCAGTGCAAAGATGAGAGCCAGATGCACTAAAATGCCTGCTAGAAAACATTTTTAAATTTTATATAAACATCAGCAAATACTTTGATGCACATTCATCTTTCCACAACTAAAAAGACACCAAAACGGCATTGCAGATGATTGAGGCTCAAGAAATAAAACATGCTATTCTTACCAACAGACACTAGAGGGAGGTAAAAGACTCAAAGTGAACTCCCTTTCAGTTGATGTTTTATGAACTTGCACATATAAAAATGTAGGAGCTCCCATTTCTGTATTGGGCACAGAGGTACAGTTTTAAGGGCTGCCATGCTGATTCTGGCTTTACTATTGTGAAGTTGCTGACCAGGAACAAGCATATTCCCTAAAAAGTATGAACTCCTATCCTGTTTGCTTATTCTAGGTTAGGAAGCCACTAGATGGCGATGACAGCACTAAAAACTGCACCTAAAAAAAATAAAATAATCATCAATGACTGCTCCCATATTTCATTTCCCAAAGATTCCACATTACATTTTCATATGTAAGCAAGTAAGGCAATAATTACACCACAGTAAAAGAGCAATCATAAGTAATTATATATACTTCTATCCAACACCTACATTATAATAGTGGTCTGCCCAGAAACAGAGATATCCACATGATCATCTTGTGACAGGCCAGCCATTATGACAGCTATCTGGCTGTAATATATTCTAGAACACTGACCAATGTAGAAGCTTTTAGCAATCCAAATCCAACAGGAATGCCTATACTTAGAGCTACTAATAATGGTACTATATCATACTGCATGATCTTGTATATTTTACTAAGTAGCACTGCAACAGATATATAAAATGCAAGCTGTAAAAATAAAAAATAAAAAATTCTTCCCTGCAGAAATGACAGTTCCTCTGGATTCCAGAAATGAGAGTTGGAAGCTCGCTGGTTGCTATGGGTGAAATGATTTTTTTCTTGCAGCACTTTTTAAGCATGATGGGATCTAAAATAATACACAAAACATATGAAAAACTATACAAAGTGTGGTGGATCCTGTGGCCCAAAGCGAGAAGAACCACACTTTTTTTTTCTTAATATCTTGACTGTGCTTAGTTTATTTGGTAATAAGTTATAACTATATTCTATTTATAAAGGCACGAATATTTGCCAGTGCCACTGCTCTGCCTCTGGATGAATATGCAGACATTCCAATACAAGCACCGCATACAGTATAGGTGTATTACAATTTTTTACTTGTTTTTCCTTTTAAAAATCACTTTCAAATGTCTTAGCATTTTAGACTACGCATTGTGTATCCAATAGACTGTGACAAAAACACATGGCTCTGTCATCTCTCGGTGGAAAGAATAAGACTACAAAAGGTTAAGGTGTGTAGGCTTAGTTACACAATGACAAATATCCTGCATGCTAAATTTCACCTTTAGTGTTAAGTGTACAGCCACGTATTCATAAACCAATGGATCATACCACACCTTAACAGTATCCTAAATGTTTTTTTATAGCCGATCAAGAAAATGTTATCAGCCTCTAAAATGCTTAACAAAATGAAAAGCTCAATTTCTGTAGAAAGTACTAGAATACTTATAGGCAATCGGCCACCAATGAAGGAGCACTTCGACATGAAACAGGTCACTATTAGACAAAGGATCATGCTTGTGTCAAGTCTGGCAGTGCACTGACTAATGTTACTGTGAATTTGCCAAACTTTCTCTGGGAATTGTAATTTCTTGGCAGAAGCTTTTTTTTTACAAGCTCACTGAATGCCTTTTACTAAATCATCTATACAGGTTTGTATGAGCTAGCAGAAAGTCAGTGGTGTGTGTCTGTCCGCTAACTTATTCACTTATTCTACCAGTAGATTGACCCTTGCCAACAGGGATATGGTATCCCATTCAATTCCCCATGGGGCTGTGGTTGGGAGTCTGACTGGGGGGACCTGAAGGGTAGAGGAAGTCCACAGTTAAGTACCTGACCACTGAAAGGAGGACCTTATTGAGAAATTAATGCAAACTATATGTGGCTATTTTATCCCAGATAAAGTATATGCTGCTCTGCAAAACACTTGCAAGGTCTTTAACTTAAAGTGTTACTAAACCCAGTCATATCATAATAGTTTATCTGCTCCCCACAGTGCCCACAGCTTAAAATACTACCACTATATACCTTTTTGGCTTATCTGTATACCATGGTCACGTGATAAACTGCAGGGTCCGCCCAAGGGCCGAGTGCTCAGGTAGGAGGAGATTTTCACTACAGCCTGTGCGCTCATGCTTTTATGGGAGGTGGATCATCCATCAATCAAGATGTGACATCCCATCCACTGTGTTCTTTTTTAGTTACTGGGCGTTGAGGAGGAGGGAGGGACTGGGCTGTCATTAAGGATCTGTATACTCACCCAAATATGTGATGTCAATATCATGTGACCTGGCTAGCTGTGATCAACAAGGAAATGTCTCCAGCAATAGAGACCAAATTGAGCATGTGCAGCAGTACTACCCTCACTCACTATATCTTATCTGGCCTTGCTAAGAGAGACCCTGCAGGAGAGGGATGATCTGGACAGATCCTCAATGACAGCCCAGTCCCTCCCTCCTCCTCAACACCCAGTAACTAAAAAAGAACACAGTGGATGGGATGTCACAGGATCAAAGAGCCTTTTTGCACAATGCAGAGGATTAACCCCTTAAGTTCCACAGTGAGTATACCAAGCATGCTTTACTGCACATACAGACAGATTTTACTGTTTTGATAATGACATGAATAATAGCACAGCAATGCTGGTAATAGCAATGAACTTATGTAAATGAGTGGTATGAGCATGTTCACAATATGATTTTAAAAAGTTGATACACTGTATATTTTAAAGGATAAGTAGGACCAGATATTTTTTAACCCTACTTCTCCTATGGGTCACAGGCGTGCACTTCATTCTTCACTCCTGTGATCCATATTCAGCCAATAGAGGGCTAAACTCCACTGTCGGCTGACATCACTCAACGGGTCCAGGTTCTGGATCGATCCCAATTTTATTGTCAGGATCCACTCGAATGCCTGACCTGCAGCTGGCACGGCCTCTCAGCAAGCTGCCTTCTGCACAGCCCAGCGCACCAGTGAGTGCTGGAGGGGCAGAGCAGAGAACTGGTGACTGAACGGTCACTGCTCTCTACAGACTGAAGACCAAGAACGGAGTGATCAGTGGGGTTTGATTGCTCAGTTCTTAGTGGTAGTTGGGGACAGAAGCAGCACTGGACCAAAACAGCATCCACCTAGGCGAGAATACATTATTACTATTTCATTCCAATGCTTTTATTTTTTATTTTTTTATCAAATAGGTTTTTATTGAGAAAAGTACAAAAAAATATTAACATGTACAGACAACTTTTCCATTCCAGTAAATCATTACTTATATCTATGAACACCAAGTCAAGGAAATCTGGTACATTAGCGGCTTGCAATTTCATCCTACAGGGTTAAACATGAGATCCCACGAGACCTGCCCCACCCGTCCATAGGGACTAAAGTTTGTCATATTTATTAAGTTGACCCCTATGCTGATATACTGTATGTATCTCTCCAACTGCAGTGTGTTCCCCAAATGAGTCCACCCACGTTTTGACCGATGGGGGGGATTGTAGACTTCCAGCCCACCAGAATGACATTCCTGGCCTGAAATAAGGCCCTAGAGAATGCCACTCTAGTCGTTTTTTCGGGTATCACTTCCTCTAGGACTCAAAGTAAGCAATGGATGGGGTTTAAGGGAACAGTAGCCTGAAAAACTCTATTGAGCATGGAGAGGACTTCACTCCAGATACTTAGTCTAAGGGGAAAAAAAGAAAAAAAAATACCAGATCCTCCACTCCTCCCCACACCACCTTATTGATCACACTCTCAAGCTCTAGGGTCCTGATGTCATCAAGACCAAATCAGGGTCCATATCCCTACATTGGACATAATGATGCCAAGGGATAGTCCACCGCTGGAATGGTGGGGTTGGGAAAGCCCCAACTGCCAAGGGAGTGTAGGGCCAGGCAAGTAAAACTACTTCTATATTCATCTATAAAAAAATAGATATTAACCCAAGCGTAGCCCCACTGCAATGGATCTTTTTTTAGTTGCATTAATGGGTCACTAAAGGAAAAAAAATGTTTTGCTGAAATGACTGTTTACAGGGTATAGAGACATAAAAGTTAACCGATTCCTTTAAAAAATGATTAAAAATAGATAAAAATCAATCATATAATGTGCCTCTAGTTTCACTTTAGTTTTTTTAAAATGGTTTCATGTTTTTGTGAAGCAGAGAAGACCCACATAACAAAAACAAACAAATCCAGGGCAGTGTTTTGTTTTTAAAATGAATCTGGTTCTGAGGAGTTTTAGACACACAGCTTGGACCACAGTGAAAATCTGCCATGAGATTTTTCGTAAGGAGCCAGACAAGCAGGAAGTGTGGAGATCAGAGAAGTACTACAGCTACTTCAAAGCAAAAAACGAACAGTGAGAACATAAAAACAGCACTGCATTAAGGTAAAGGAAGCTATTTAGCTAAAAAAAAAAAAAAAAATTCCTTTAGTGATCCTTTAAGTTCTGCTTTTCTAAAAGTAAGAGAGAAATATACAAAAGTACAGTTATTCCAGCAACCAATCAAAAATAACTTTTTTATTTTTCAGGTTGGGTTGTATTGAACATTTGCAGATTTAAGTCTGCTTGGCTGCTATGGGCAACTACACTTAAGTGTTTTTCTGGCTGTCCTGTTTAAAAATGTATGTTTTTCAGCCGAGTCTATAAAATATTTAGTAAAGAAAACCTATTCTTGAGGATATTTTTATTAATAAACATGAATGTCATTAAATACTGTAGATTTACACTTTTCTGTATTTAGACAACGTACCTGACAAGTAGGCAAACTGCTTTTTCAGCTGATCCTCAATATCTGCGGCACACATTGGAAAGGTGTCCTGATGCATGATGTCATCTGAAAAACAAAAAAGACAGACATTTATTTCACAGTGATACAATTATTTCATGGGGTTCACCAATGTTGGCTTACCCAATTAGCCTCCAAACCAAAAACAAAAGCTGAAAGGAATATAAAAAATCTTCTTACATTGGCAGAGCTTTGAGAATGAAGTCACAAGCACCCTCTCCATGCTCCTATGTGACAGCACTGGATGTATAAGGAACCAATTAGAAACTATAAGCACCTATAAGGTGGACAGATGGGGAAGCAAGTCACATGACCCCTATACTCAATCAACGCATTTTTTTTTTCAATCCTGGTAGCCAAATGGAACAGCAGATGAGTAAAGGAAAGTACAAGGTGGAGGCCACCATTAAAGTGAACTGGTTCCTTTTTCCTTATTTGGAGGAGGTCAAATGCAGTGCTTTTTGAACAGCAATCATGGTGAACATTTTAGATTGAGATAACCCCTGGCACATTTTACGCAAGACTGTGTGGGATTCTATTGCTTTTTTGGGGGGGCGGCGGCATTTGTTGAGGGGGAGGTCTATTGTTACTTGCTGCTGAAGGGTCTATGGATTCTGGCTGCTGGGAAATCTGTTGTTGCTGGGGGTCTATTGTTGCAGGGTTGGATCTATTGTCGCTGGGGTAGTATTTTGCAATGAGCAGTCCATTGTTGCTGGTGGGTATAGTGTTGTGTGGGGATCTATTGTTGCTGGGCTGGATCTATTGTCACTGCGGTGGCATTTTGCAATGGGCAGTCCACTTGTGCTGGGGGGTATAATGTTATGTGGGGGATCTATTGTTTCTGGGGTGGGTCTATTGTTGCGGGGGGTATACATTCCTGCTCGTAGGGGATTTATTGTTGCTAGGGCATCTATTGTTGCTGGGATGAGGGTCTATTGTTGCTGGGGGATCCATTATTGCTGAGGTGAGTGCAGTGTTGCTGGGGATATCTATTATTGTTGGGGGATCTATTGTTGCTTGGGTGGGATCTATTTTTGCTGGTTGCAGAGGATCTATTTTACTACTTTTCTGATTATCATTAACAAATACCATACAAATTACTTAGCACCACAAAATAGTACTTGGTTCTGTATTCTCTAAAAGGACTAGTACTTGGAGGTGGGTAGGGGTGGAACCAAGGGACAGTGCTTGGGGATGGGTAGAGGGCAGAGGCAAGGAGTTACTCAGAAGGAAGGAATTCCTTCACCTACTCTCAGAGAAAAAAAAAGCACTGTGTATAACAGGCACAGTCTTAGAGGGAGAACTGTAAAACATAGTGATCTGATGCATAGCCAAGTCTCAGGCGCATTTACACAGCGAGGTATTACCCTACCTGGGCCAAAATAAAGACCTCACATTTGTATAGTAGATGTGCACCATGTTAGCACCTGGATCACCTGTTGGTGGCACTGTGCTTCCCAGGGTGGAAGGTTGTAGCACTGGTATCCATCTGTAGGTGTCTCCCAGTAGCCAGCAGGTCCCAGTAATCAGCTTTCACCTGATGCTGGCTGCTGGGAGGGTGTTTAGTGCTTCCTCTAATATTACATGTCATATCAGTGTTTTTCTCTGCTGCCAGACCCTGCTTGTCTTTATTCTGCACCTGTCCTGCATCCTGTACCCTGCTGCCTCTTATCCTTGTTCCTGATCCCAGTTCTGGTTCTTACCACTTGAGAAAAATGTGAAGGTTAAGGTGAAGAATTGTTACTTTAGGCAAAACCAACTCTTATTTCAGACTTACTATGTGAGTCCAATTGTCTTTCCCATGTCTAGAATGGATGGTAAAGAGGGAGTAAATATTTTAACCAAGCAAAAAAGTTCTAAATAACAAAATATACATACAGTTTTGGTGTTGCTACAAAGCCAGTAGTGTAATTGCTGCATTTTTTAAAGTCAATACAAAGTGAATGTCAGCACACGCCACACAAATCCCAGAGAACTGTGCTTGCTTGGTGCTCATATTATATGTTATGTAACATGACCCTGGAGCCACCACAGCTGCCTATCTTTAGAAATAAGCTGCAGGAAATAAAGCGACCGATGAAAAATGTGAGAAGACAAACATTAGCGTCATCATTAGTGCTGAAACTAAATATTAACTGCCTTCCAATATGTGAACAGCATCTTCCTCATTAAGGAATAACTATAGATGATTTAAAGTAATTGTAAACGATCACCTTGTAAAACAACCCATTCGGTATTAAAAATGGAAATGAAAGGCAAAACATTTGTGTAAAGATTTAAACTATATAAATAACTTTGTTTCCTTTTTTTATAAGTGATCACATTCCCTCTGTTCCCTTTTTTTCTCAGCTGCATGAGAGCTGGGGGAGGCAGAAACAGCATTACACGGATCTTCCCAGTAAAAGGCTGTGCAGGGGAGGCATTTTAGGACAAGTCTGATCATTGGAGGAGAGCAGGCAAATTTCCCAGCATAGCTAGAGAACTGACCACGGGTGTGTTCCCTTGCTTAGTGTGGTCAGGTTGAATAGGAAAGCAGACAGCCTGGCAGGAACACCATCCCTCCCAACTTTTTGAGATGAAAACAAGGGACACCTATTAGCAAAAAGTATTTAGGCATAGGACGCACCACCTGACATGCCCTCTTAAAAGGAGAATTATACAAAAAAAAAAGGATTTGTTAAACCTGCAAGTTCTTTTTTACCACTACTATTCTTTTATACTAGCTATTGAAATTTACAAACGCAACAATGTAGAAATCGGATGAAAGGTTTAGCACTGTTACTTTTGAAAGCTAAATAGTACATTTAATATACAACTACAGTGCCATGAAAAGGTATTCATGCCCCTTGAAAGTTTCCACATTTTGTCATGTTCCATCCAAAAACATAAATGTATTTTATTGGGATTTTACGTAATGGACCAACACAAAGGGGGTTATTTACGAAAGGCAAATCCACTTTGTACTGAAAGTGAACTTGGAAGTGCAGTCGATTTAGATCAGAGGGGGACATGCAAGGAAAATAAAAAAACAGCATTTTAGCTTGCACATGATTGGATGATAAAATAAGCAGAGCTGCCCCTCATTTCAGATCTAGCCCTCAGATTTACAGTGACTGCACTTGAAATATCCAATAAATTTTGTTCCACTTCATGATTGTGTCCCACTTGTTGATTCTTCACAAAAAATTACAGTTTTATATCTTTATGTTTGAAGCCTGAAATATGACAAAAGGTCGCAAAGTTCAAGGGGGCTGAATACTTTCGCAAGGCACTGTACTTGATATACAAGTCAAAATCTATTATAAAAATGTTGCTCGTCTTGCAAAACGCTCTCAAACCAAGGTTTTACTGAATTTGGGTTTACTGTAGCCACAGTAGAAGAATATCGATTGCAAAAAGTTACTGCATTTTTACACATCCCCCTAGGGTCCATTCACACTTAAACACTTTGTTCCAGTGCATTAACGTGTGTTACGGGATGCCTTTATGTGTGTTGCAATAAAGCAACTCATTCATTATGAATGGGCTGCCAATGCACCACAACCGATGTAAAGAGTACATCATGGTTTTTACCAGCACAGCGCGCTAAAACACATGACAAGTACATTGTGGTGCACTGCAGTGAGTCATGCATTGCACTCTACTGTACTGGACAATGCATGGCTCTGCACCGTAGCATACATGTGGTGCCATGCATTGTGCTGACCGTCAGGTTGTGTGAATAAGCTCTCACTGAATCAGACCAGCTATAGAGTTATAAAACAGTTAACTGTGAAACGCTAGCATAGTAGAAAAATGATATGCCCATTTACTGAGGCGGATGAGGAAGAAGAACAAGCTTTGTCACAAATACACAAAGACAGCTGTCCCCTATAATTACACAAGTGTCTGCCACAGTGAAGGTGCTACACAATGCTGGCATTTCTCATTCTACAGCTCCATCCTTATTATGAATCTTTATTGCACCACTGTTTTACGATACTTTTCCTGTGTGATCGCTAATGTATCTACAAATGATTTTTTTATATTTGATGTCCAGATCAATTAAATATGTCATTGCAAAAAAAAAAAACTCAGGAGTACAATGTTACAGTCACAAATATATTCAGCAACAGCCAGGTACATTTGGGTTACTTTAGCAAAGTCGGATCCCTGCCCACATAATACTGGTTTACTGTCAATAACAAAGACAAGATCTGTTACATTTTGGTCTTCACATTAGTTGCAGACATGTGTAGTGAGTGCGATTTCTCATGCTGACTCAGACCTTTCTCCAGTAATTTCTCCATTATTATCATCATTCTTGAACAAAAGAAAAAACAAACTTCACAGGACACTAGAAGATGTCTGCAGCTGTCTTCAAAGCCTTACTAAAACCAGGACACTGCATTCCCTATATCTGGTCTCCCACAGTACACAGAACATGGAAATACAATTTTTGTTAGAAAATATAAACAGCTAAAAACCTTTTCTCATCAGCAGTATATAGCAGTCTTACACTCTAAACGTCTAGTCCAGCCAAGTACTGGTTAAAGCTTGTAGGAGTTGTTTGCATTCTCCTTTGACTGTCCTATGAGGCTCCAGGATGCCCGACCCTCTATCTGGACAGTGCTAATTGGTCCCGTGCTGATCACATTCACCATCCCAAGAATAAAAAAACCTCTCTAGAAATAAACATCAAACTGAGAATGTGCAGCTTGCCCCCAAGGCTCTGTTCTATCAGTTTAGGGACTGGGAAAGAAGAGGAGGAGCAGAAAAGACAGGATCAAACAGCTTTACACTCCTCAGTATCTATCTGGGGGTTGTCCTTTTTATCCCCATAGCCACCACAATGCAGTGTCTCTCCAGGACTACATGTCCCAAGATCCTTTGTGGCCTCATCCACCTCTACTGCCATTACAGAGACCCTCTGCTGGGGGTGAAAGTAGAGAACATACAGTCGCTCTGATCCCCTTGCAGCAGCAGAAAGAAAGCCTGCAGCCCTGCACTTACAGCCCAGCCACACAACCATCTCAGCACAACCCACTCCAAGCACATAGCCGGCAGCACACCCAGGGAAGCAGTACTACAAACACACACACACACAGCTGGTAGGCAGCACCTAACTACATTTGCTTTGCTTCCATTGTTTCAAAATCTAACCCAAAAGGTAACACAAGGAAATGTCATTTATAACCAAAGCCAAAACTTTTTTTGTTTGTTTGTTTAGAAAGAGTAAAAGAGGGTTATAACAGTTTTTTTTCTTTTGCTGTCTATGTCTTATTTGGGAGATTTCCCGCCACTTTCTGTCCCGTAGACGAAACAAAGTGAGAGGAAATCCCTCCAAAGTGAGGGAATCCCTGGTTGTCAGTAGAACTAGTGCCCCATTGAAAGTTGCCCCTCTATTCCGGTCCTCTTTCCACAGCGTCCCTCTGTCCTCCTCCCATGAAGATAACAGGGCGAGTCTTAAAAAGCAAGGGAGGGCCTTGATAGAAAGGGGTGTGTCATTTAAATTAGGAGGTGCGTGAGTTTAGTCAGGCCTAGGGCAGCACATAATACACTAAATCTACCACCAGCTGCTTGTGACCAATTTTCTTTGATATTATACTGTAGAGTGGTAGTATATGATCTTTTAAGTTGCAAAAGTGTGGCAATAATACATATAAAAAAATGCTTGATGTTTTAACTATCTTAATTTGAGTGACGCGCCACGGCCCATAATCCACTGCATTGCACGCTGATGATTGGCCAAGCATGCACTATGACCCGCATGCTTGGCCAATCACAGCGCGCAAAAAATGGAGACACATAATTGGCCAAAGCCAGGGAGTCTTTTTTTTCTAGCTAGATAGAGCAGGCAGGCTAGTCAGTTAAATTTACAGTGCGTAGAGAATATATATATATATATATATATATATATATATATATATATATATATATATATATATATATATATATATATATATACATACACATCCCAGGAGTTGTACATATATTTATACACTAAGTTTTGTTAGATTACTTCTTCCTAATCCGTCAGGCAGTTGATTGTGCTAGCTGCAGTGTTCTCATGTGTTGTATTGCCCGTGTGCTCACTGCAACTAAAACAACTTGCTGTATACCGCAAGTTTGCGCATTACTTTGCAACTGAACCCACTTGGTGGTGCATAGTGCAAGTGTGCTCATTACTTTGCAACTAAACCCACTTGGTGGTGCATAGTGCAAGTGTGATCAGTACCTAACTTCATTTTGGACTTTATGATCAGTGGATGAGTTTGTGGGTTAGATATGGGAAGAAAGCTTAGTAAGTAGTAGAGGCTTGACTGACATTAGCTTTTTTGCTTAATTTTGACTTGCAGAAATAATGGAGGCCTTCAGGGAACAGGAGTTCTTCACAGAATTTGTTCAAAGGGGGCCCCGGATGGCAACCCCCCTTATTTCTAGAATTTTTCTTTCCCAAAAAAATAATTTATTGAGCCAAGATCTGGCATTGGAATGCCCCCCCCACCCCTAAAATTAAACATATTGTTGCCGCACAGTACGTGCACTTTGTGGGCCAAGCCTGTATGGCCAGGCTCACGGGTCCGCCACTGGAACATCAATGGCCTCATCAGGCACAAGTGTCATGTAGTTTGTTGAGGGTCTCTTTAGGAAATTGTGCAATATGCAGCAGCAAAGTATGACATGGTTCAGATTCTACTTAGAAAACCTACAGTCCTTGTCTTGTTTGCACCGCCTGTATACTGCTGTTCAAAGTATATAGGGCCAAAGGGTCTTGTAATGACCTGGGGGAGTGGTGACGGGGGAAACCCATGCTATTTTTTTCAGTGATTTTCATCCATATTGCAGGGACCAAGCATTACATTTAAGCCGCAAGCAGTATTAAATTACTTTTTTCTTATAGTAATCTCATTTTGTGCAGGGACATTTCTAAACACGTACCACCTCAAAGGCATAATATAGACACCCAGCAGGTACGATATTTAAAGGAATTTTTCATTATAATATTTTTCACTTTAAGCATCATTAAAATCAATGCTCCTGAAGAAACTACCGTTTTTAAAACTTTTTTTCCATTGATACATGTTCCCTGGGGCAAGACCCGAGTTCTCAAAGACGTTTTCCAACAATAACTTGAATATCGGGCTTTAAAATGAACACTTTTGAATTTGAACATTCCAGTCCCATAGACGTCAATGGGGTTCTAAATGTTTGCGCGAGCGTTCAGTCCGTTCGAAGGTTCTGGTGCGAACCGAACACGGGGGTGTTCGGCTCATCCCTACTGAAGACATTTATTATTTTAAGAAACGATAAAGAGCCTTCTAACCATCTTCTCTCTTCTTGTTAACCTCCCTGGCGGTCTTCCCGTGTGTGGCACGGGTGAGATTTTTAAGCTACGATCGGTAACCCCGTGCCACACACGGACTTGCCTCGCTGGATGCAGAAAAGAGTTTACTTACCTTTTCTCTGCGATCCAGCGATGAATCCCCGCAGTACACGGCGGCCGGATGTCCGCCTGATGCTGTGTGTACCTCCGATTCCCTTCCCTGCGAGCGTCGCGACATAGGGGGGGGGAACGGCGCCAAATTCAAAAATGTAAACAAACACTATACATACAGTACACTGTAATCTTATAGATTACAGTACTGTATGTAAAAAATACACACCCCCCATGTCCCTAGTGGTCTGCCCTGTACACTACATGTCCTTTTATATAATAAAAACTGTTCTTTCTCCCTGCAAACTGTAGATTGCCCATAGCAACCAAAAGTGTCCCTTTATGGCAAAAATTGTTTTAGAGCATCTAAAAAACAGCGATAATAAATCAGAATCACTTGCAGAATTTAGCGATATATGGGGAAATTCGTCATAAAAAAAAAAAATAATGACAGCAAAAATTCTGCAACTGAGCAAATTTCAGTGATTTTGATTTGATTACATTATTGAATAATTTTTACTATAATTATATTATTATTTGTTATAATTTTTTATAATTATTTATTATATTATAATTTTTAATAAAAAATAAAATAAAATCATACCCGGGATGCCTATTAGACTCTTGTTTGGATAGATTTCAGTGAGTTATTCCTAAGAATTACAAGCCTACAGTATAAAACGCCAAATTCCCTTGCAAATAACGGTACCGCTTTCAGCACCTAAAATCTGAAAAAATCATACCGCCAGGGAGGTTAAATGTAGCTTCAATAGTCCAGAAGATAGGAAAAAAGGACAGCCGTGTACATGACCTCTAAAACAAGCTGAAAGAAGAACTCAATCAGATCATAACCCATTATTCTAATGAAATTCAGAAACCGCAATCAGAGAAAGTGTTAAATTGTAATAACCTGGTCTACTGAATCAGGCTTTGGATATAGCCGGTAGACCAAGCATAATTGTATATTTCAAATACAAACCTAATATGTTTAAAGCAGTATTAAAGTAGTTCTAAAACCAAAACATTTTTTTTAACCTAATGCATTCCCCGCATTAAAGTAAAAAATGTTTTTCAGCTTGCTGTCCTTCCATTCTCCGTATATACTTACCCGAGTCCTCAATCGGTCCCTTATTGTGTGCGGCTGCATCTCTTCTCTTCCCTCTCCTCCTCTTTATACACAGTGACTCAGCAAGCAGCAGAAGCCATTGGCTCCTGCTGCTGTCAATCAAATGCAAGGAGGAAGTGGGGGCGGGACTAAGCTGCTCTGTGTGTCTCTATGAAGTACAGCTCCATAGACACATACAGCTATGTAGCTTGCTATGGGGGCACATAAAGAAAAAGGAGCCAAGATCACTGGCAGTTGACCTCAGAAGAGAAGGTTTGGGCCACTCTGTGCAAAACCATTGCAGTTGAGTATGACATGTTTGTTATTTTCATTTTTTTTTATTTACCTTTATTAACACTTTAAACCCAAAAATGTATCATGTCACAGTTTACCAATTATTAAAAGTGATGGCAACATTAGTCTTTTCCTCCTTTATTATAACCTGGTGATCCAGCCAATAATTCTGTTATTCTTCAACTTTCTTTAACAGCCCAAGTTGTCCAAACACAAGTGGCAGTTAGAGGGTTGAGGCAAACCATTTAACACTGACAGGGGTGCTTATAATGAACAGCTTTTATTAAATGAATGTATTTGGATAGTATCCCCGTGCAGCAAACAACAAACCCATTAATTTGAATTTAGAGCTGCACGCACCACTGTGTGTCTCACATTTAACCCCACCAAAAGAATTCATAAAAAGATCAAACGGTATAGGCCACAGGCTGATTAATCCGTTGTGGTCGACGGCTGCTTCACTTACACGCTTTGTTCTCAAGTTGGCAAAATGTGAATGTAATTCTGTCTTTTACTATATATAGTGGTTTATACAGAGAGCGCTAGATTTTTCTTCTGTTTATTTGTAAGTGTTAAATGAACCAAGGAAAGGATTGACGATTTATCCTCCATTGAGATGGCTCCAACGAGGGCAGACACACACACACACAGTCAAAATTGTTGGCACCCCAGAATTTTTTCCAGAAAATCAAGTATTTCTCACAGAAAAGTATTGCAGCAACACATGTATTCCCTTTGTGCGTATTGGAACAAAACAAAAAAGGGAGGAAAAAAGCAAATTTTACATAATGTCACATAAAAATTCTTGGCATCCTTTCAAAATTGTGGATAAATAAGATTGGTTTAAGCATGTGATGCTCCTTTAAAACGCACCTGGGGCAAGTAACAGGTGTGGGCAATATAAAAATCACACCTGAAAGCAGATAAAAGGAGAGAAGTTCACTTAGGCTCCTTACACACGGTCCGGTCAGTTTTTCGGTCTGCTCCGTGTGTCCGTCAGCTCAGCGGGGGGTCTCCGCTCAGCTGTCGGCGGACAGGGCGGTCCCTGCACACTGTGCAGGGACCGCCCTGTCTCTCCTCCGCTCTCCCCTGTGGGGAGTCGGATGGAAACGGACCGTCTGTCCATTAGCATCCGATCCGTTTGGCCGGACGGAAGAAAAACAGGACATTCTTCCGTTCACAAAAACAGATGCGGATCTGGTGGACGTTAGCGGATGCATCATCCGCTAACGGATCCGCTCCCATAGGGGACCATTACAAGTCCGTAAACGGACTTGTAATGAGCGGACGAACGGTCCGCTAGTGTGAAAGGACCCTTAGTCTTTGCATTGGGTGTCTGTGTGTGCCACACTAAGCATGGACAACAGAAAGAGGAGAAGAGAACTGTCTGAGGACTTGAGAACCAAAATTGTGGAAAAATATCAACAATCTCAAGGTTACAAGTCCATCTCCAGAGATCTAGATTTTCCTTTGTCCACAGTGCCCAACATTATCAATAAGTTTGCAACCCATGGCACTGTAGCTAATCTCTCGGGTGTGGATGGAAGAGAAAAATGTATGAAAGATTGCAACGCAGGAAAGTCCGGATGTTGGATAAGCAGCCCCAAACAAGTTCCAAGTTCTATGCGGGTGCTACACATTGTACATATTTTTTCTGCGATTAGTTGTATATGATTATTATGTTTTTTATATATTGTGTGTAATTTATTATCCATTTGGGAGTTTGTGTACATAGTGGAGCGCTGCACAGTTTAATGGGTTTGGTAAATAATTTATTGCTGCAAATTAATTTATTCTTAGTACTTTTTACTGAATACATTGAATAAAATGTATCAAATCACATCAAAAGTGTGACAGTTCACTACAGGTGCAACAAAATAATATTTTTCAATATTTGCTCAATATCAATATTTAACTTTATGGGTGCTATAATGTATAGAGCATTTCCCTTTAATCAGACTGGCATTAACAATCACACACCAGATTGAACACATTTCCATATTGGGACTGGCAGCTCTAGGACAAGAACAGCCATCTGGTAGAACAGTGCACAGACTGCAGCTTCCGTCAATAATATCTACTAATATGTGCCTTCCACTGACACTGCACAGTATGCCTTCACAGGTTCCTGTATGTATGCAAATACTAAATACAATACATTGCTATAGCAGATGCAAATACCAGGCTAGCGTCAAGGCACACATCCACCATTACTCCCTGCTAAATACCTTTGTTCAAGAAACCTACATAGTCTAGGTAAAACAAAAGACACACGCAATAGCTGTGAGTAATTAAAAAAGAAATTACAGTATATGCCTAATGTCACTGAGACCTATAAGTAAAGTGTATGCTTCATTAAGGCTGCTTTCACATTGGGCAGTGGAGCCACGGTGGCGGTATAGCAGCGCGATTTTTAGTGCTGCTATACCATCGTATTTACCGCGGTATTCGGCCGCTAGCGGTGCAGTTATAACCCCTGCTAGCGGCCGAAAAAGGGTTAATAACGCCCGCAGTGCGCCTCTGTAGAGGCGCATTGCGAGCGGTATTACCGCGGTTTCCCATTGATTTCAATGGGAAGGAGCGGTATAGGAGCGGTAAAACATACCGCTCCTATACCGCTGCAAAGATGCGGCTAGCAGGACTTTTGGAGTGGTCCTGCTAGCGCACCGCTTCAGTGTGAAAGCCTTCGGGCTTTCACATTAAAGACTACAGAGCAGGTTTTTTTCAGGCGGTATAGCAGCTCTATATTTAGCGATGTACCGCGTGAAAAACGTTCATCCAACACCCCACAGTGCCCACAGCTTATAAATATTTTTACATTAAAATAATGCCACTGTATACCTTTTTGGGTGATCTGTATACCACGGTTTCATGATAAACTGCACAGTTTCTCCGGTGCTGAGAGTTCAGGTAGGAGGAGATTTCCACTTCCAAATGTTTTTTTTTCTTTGTTTTCTTTGTCTGAATTTCTCACTTCCTGTTCCTCCTCAGTAAGCTGTTCTGGCTGACTAACCCCCAGCCAGAACAGCTTGGATAATGGGGGCAAGCTTACTGAGGAGAAACAGGAAGTGAGAAATTCAGACAAAAGAAAAAAAAACATTTAGAAGGGAAATCAAAGGAAAGGTAAGCGAACCAACAATGCACTAGCTTAAAGGAACCTATTTAGAAAAAAAAAAAAAAAAAAAACCTTTATAACCCATTTAAGTTCCACAGTGAGTATAACAAGCATACTATGCGGTCTATACAGACTGATTTTACTGTTATGGGTTTAGTAACACTTCAAGGAGCTCATAGTGGTCTTCACTTTGTCATTGGAATTGAAGAGAAATACCTGGTACTTCCATGGTATGAGGAAGCATGTGACACTTCCTCCTATGTGACTGTGGTTGTGATTGGCATTTGGGCAACTGTAGAAGCTCCAGCTGGGATCGGCTTGGAATTTACAGAGCTTCTGTTACTTTCTCCAAGTGACAACCTGAGCAGTAGGGAATAATTATCCATATCTTTTAGTAGAACATAGTTTCCCTTTATCAGCATGAATGTAGGTTGATGGCATGTATGATAAAGTTTCCACGTGCAAAAACACCACACATCTTGTTAAAACAAATTATTAATACAAGTGATAAAAAAAAAAAAAAAAAAAAAGGACAATTGCAACTGTCAAACTGACAGCAAACTTTACAATATACCTTGCTAAAGACCAAGCCTAATTTAAAAGTCCCCCAGGGAGAAGCACCAACCACAGTCTTTGTTTCCTCTTAGCAAGCAGTTTCTAACCTATACCGACTGCATAAAGAAACAAGCAGCAGTTAATAAAAGATTTAATGGATTTTGATGTTGGGCTAGTTGTCAAGGACCTTGCTAACCAAAGATCAGATGGCCTTTCTACTGGACATATTAGGCATCCAGGGATGTGTGATCTGCTAATTTGTAGTTTACTTTATTGTCCTGGAATGCACCATCACCCAGTATCATAAAAAAGAGCTTATGTATTAATGGTTAACTCAATGAACCACATAGAACCCGAGTTGTTTGCTTTCCCCTTAGACTTTTCTATGGCTTCCAGGAGTAGGCCATCTCACCATTTAGATGGCAGGCAGCAAACTTTTTACAAACCACTCGGACGTTAAAAACCATTGGCATCAAATGCTAAGGCTACTGGTTTTGTCATTAGACACAAGGATTCCTAAATCCACGTGACTTCTAAAACTACATGTGGGTGTGGTAAACCTCTAAGGCAGGGGTCTTCAAACTCTATAAACAATGGGCCAGTTTACTGTCCTTCAAACTTTAGGGGACCGTATTGTGACTTGTGGGAGAAAATGTCCTGGCGTCAGCGGGAGTGAAAAATGCCCCATCATTGGTGTCAGTGGGAGGCATATGGCCCATCATTGGTGTCACACTGTTGGTTTCAATAGCAGAAAATATGCCCATATTGGTGGTGTCGGTGGGTAGAATAGTGCCCCATCATTGGTTTCAGTGGAAGGAAAAGGTCTCCGTTGTTGGTGTCAGTGTCAAGAATTATGCACTGTTGGTGTCAGTTGGAGGAAAAGTACCAGTACCCAAGGGGCCTGATAAAGGCAAGCAAAGGGCCGCTTCCGACCCCTGGCCGCAGTTTGGAAACCACTGTTCTACGGCATAGGTAAATAAAGAGAAAAGCAGATTGAGTAAAACATAAATTTACTTATGAAAAAGAAGCTATACAATATGAGGGAATTCATGAACTGTAAAGATGTACAGACAGGGCCGATCCTACCCGGGGTGCACAGGGTGCAGTGCACCCAGGCGCCACAGAGCTGGGGGCGCTGAAGTGCCAGAGTGCTTCCCTCAAATCCCTCTCCTTGTTCATGTAGCGCGGCGCCGGCGGCTCTCCCCGCCGCCGCCGCGTGTGTCCTATAAGGCTGTCAGTGCCCCCCCCCCTTCCTCCTCCTGTTAGAGAGGGGTCTGAAGAGTCCGGAGAACGGAGCGGCTGGCTGTCTCTGTGTGGACTCGGAGAGACGCTAGCTGGCAGCTGCTCAGTGACATCGCTGATGGGGCGGTCCATCATGCCTGACATTCTGCTCCTCTCTGTGTCAAAAAAGGACTCCTGTCCGCGGCGATCTGTGATCCACCCGGGCGGCGAGGCTGCACACTGTCCCCTCCTCTGCAGCTGCCGCCCGGGTGGATCACAGATCGCCGCGGACAGGAGTCCTTTTTTGACACAGAGAGGAGCAGAATGTCAGGCATGATGGACCGTGTGTTTTTATTTACTGTAATTGACGGGGGTTTGTCCTGGGGGAGGGGTCTGTAGTAATGTAGGGGGAGTTTTTTTCCTGGGAGGAGTCTGTACTAATGGGGGGGGGGGTTTGTCCCTGGGGTCTGCACTAATGAGGGGGGGTTGTCCTGGGGGGAGTCTGTACTAATGGGGGGGGGTTTGTCCTGGGTGGGTCTGCACTAATGAGGGGGGGTTGTCCTGGGGGGTCTGTACTAATGGGGGATAGTTTGTGCTGGGGGTCTGTACTAATGGGGGGGGTTGTCCTGGGTAGGTCTGCACTAATGGGGTGGTTTGTCCTGGGTGGGTCTGCACTAATGGGGTGGTTTGTCCTGGGGGGTCTGTACTAATGGGGGGAGTCTGTACTAATGGGGGGGTTTGTCCTGGGGGGTCTGCACTAATGGGGTGATTTGTCCTGAGGGGGATCTGTACTAATGGGGGGAGTCTGTACTAATGGGGGGGCTTGTCCTGGGGATATGCACTAATGGGGGGGTTTATCCTGGGGGTTCGGTACTAAGGGGGGTTTGTACTAATGGGGGGTTTGTTCTGGGGGGGGGTCTGCACTAATGGGGTGGTTTGTCCTGGGGGGGTCTGTACTAATGGGGGGGCTTGTCCTGGGGGTATGCACTAATGGGGGGTTATCCTGGGGGGTCGGTAATAATAGGGGCGTTTGTCCTGGGGGTCTGTACTAATGGAGGGGGTGGTTTGTCCTAGGGGGGTCTGTACTAATAGAGAAGGGTCTGTACTAATGGAGGGGGTCTGTACTAATTGAGGGAATAGTTTGTCCTCGTCGTCTGTACTAATGGAGGGGTTTTGTCTTGGGTGGGTCTGCACTAATGGGGTGGTTTGTCCTGGGGGGGGTCTGTACTAATGGGGGGAGTCTGTACTAATGGGGGGGTTTGTCCTGGGGGGTCTGCACTAAAGGGGTGATTTGTCCTGAGGGGCATCTGTACTAATGGGGGGGGCTTGTCCTGGGGGTATGCACTAATAGGGGGGTTATCCTGGGGGGTCGGTACTAATAGGGGTGTTTGTCCTGGGGGTCTGTAATAATGGGGGTTTGTTCTGGGGGGGTCTGCACTAATGGGGGGGGTTTGTTCTGGGGTATGTTCTAATGAAGAGTTTGTCCTGAGGGAGGTCTGTACTAATGGAGGGAGGGTTGTCCTGGGGGAGTCGATACTAATGGGGGGGTTTGTCCTGGGGGAGTCTGTACTAATAGGGGGGTTTGTCCTTGGGGAGTCTGTACTAATGGGGGTTTGTACTAATGGAGGGGGATTGGTTTGTCCTGGGGGTCTGTACTAATGGGGGGAGTTCTGGGGCGGTCTTTAATACTGGAAGTGGGTCTGTACTAATGGGGGGGTGTTTTGTCCTGGGGGTCTGTACTAATGGAGGGGGTGGTTTGTCCTAGAGGGGGTCTGTACTAATAGAGGGGGATAGTTTGTCCTGGGGGTCTGTACTAATGGGGGGTGGTTTGTCCTGGGGGGTCTGTACTGAGGGAGGGGGTTTATACTTAGTTAGGAGTCTGCACTGACGGAGGGGGTCTATACTTGGTGGAGGGGGTCTGTACTGAGGGGCAACTATAGGTGGAGGAATGGGAGAGAGAGCCAGGACCCCAGGAAAGCTTTCAGGGAAGTGCACCCAGGACTCCAGAGGGAGAGGACAGTGCTGAGAGAACACCATCAGAGAGAGAACCCCGCTGCCGTGCGCCACCAGAGGGAAAGCCACACAGCCTAGTGCCATCCCTGGCGGAGAAAGGAATGGAGTCATTGCCAGAATACAGATCTGGGCTCTACCCAGCGGAGTATCCATGGGCAATTTAGAGTGAGCTGACTCCTGATCAGAGGAACCGTTGTTGCTGTATCGCTGGGTCAGGTGAGAGCCGATCGGCCATTATCTACTTATGCCAATAGGAACTGCAGTCTCTGACCGTCTCCTGTATTATATCTCCAGTCACTGACTGTCTCCTGTAATATGTCTACACTCACTGATCCTCTCCTGTACTATGATTGCAGTCTCTGACCATCTCTTGTATCATGTCTACAGTCTCTGACCATCTCCTGTACTTTGTTTTGGGACACTTTCTAACAGTATCAGAGAGGTTCCCCTCCAGGTCTCATTAGTGTACACTCTTCCAGTATTTTCTTTATTGATAAAAGATCATGGGAGGATCCCTAGGCAACAAATACTTCTTAGAGGAGCATCTCTGTGTTTGAGTCATTGCCATAGAAACATTTGTAAAGGGGAGGAGTTGGTAAGATGACCACGCCCCCTTTGTGGGGGCGCCAGAAATATTTCTGCACCCAGGCGCCTGTGACCCTAGGATCGGCCCTGTGTACAGATGCATATCTCCTACTTTAAAGTCCATAAACTGTAGACAGTGGAATCAAGTTACCCTGGGAAATGAATCATAACCCAATAGATGTAAAATACTGTTTTATTGTGGGTTGAATTATCATTTCATTGTGCCTTATGATGAATATTTTCCTTTACAGTCAACATCTCATCACAGTCACAGGCGCCAACCATACATCTGTTCTTATGAATCACACCTTTCAACATTTCAGACGATAACTACCAGGCAAATCCCATTACTTACAGTTTGCTCAACAAAACAAGCTACTAAAAAAAGTACAGTGCAGTGTTTTTTTTTAAATACTTATAATACACCTATGTCAATTCCCCTACCCACACAAAGTAACAATAATTGAATGCAATGTGTACAAAGCTGGTATAAGCCATCTGTTGCATGCAAGACACAAGTGGCTCCTACTTTGGTTTATTGCTTGGGCAAATAGGATGTTAGAAATAAGATGGGTCTTTGTCAAGTCAACAACATTTACTGGCATATATAATGACATACAGGAATCTAGGAAAAGAGATCTTGATGTGTTATTCATTTTAAGATTTAACACATAGTCAAGGGTATAAATAAAATGAGACTGTGCAACTACTTTGGAGCTTAGGACTGCACTTAGTAAAAGCACTTGACAAATACACTGATGAAATTTATGTATATAAATGTAGCGCCCCTACACTTTCAGTTAGGATGCCATTTAAATTTAGAGGGGAATGCGAGACTTCTTTGCTCTCACCAATGTTGAATTATTTAAATTCGGTTGCTGCCAGCTCTGAACTGTCCTGTGGGTCATTCTGTGCTCCAGGGATGTAGTTCCATCTCTGGGCAGCGGGTGGCGCAGAGCAGAGCAACTTCTCCCCAGCAGCCAATTGGAGGAGTTTCTCCTAGCAGGGCATGCTAGGGAGGGGTATATCTGTGGCAGACGCCATTTTTTCAGGGTCTTTGGGGGTTCCAGGTGCGGCACCCACCTTCAGGGTGTGCGCACATTACAGGCCCCATCACTCTGGGCTACCTGGCCAGGGCCGTGCAACGCAGAGTTCCTGGCTCTGGGCCCATATGGCTCAGAGCAACTAAAGCAACCAAAGGGGGATCCCAGTGACTTACTGGGACCCCACACTTCAAGCGAGATCCCAAGCTGTGTGCTGTTAGGTGGGGAGTCGGTCTGAGGTGAACCTGGAGGCAGGTGATCCAATAGGATTTAGACGGAATCATCAGGGATCTGGGTGACCGGACACTGACAGGTTGTAAGTTGCAAACTGTCAGTCGGTGACCCCAACTATTGACAGCGGATTCACTTTAATTCTTGTCCTTGAGTATTGGACCTGTGGCAGAGGCCCTTTACTAATTTACCAAAGCCAAGTCGGTGGCAGAGACTTGTTCCTTCTCAGAGCTCACAGTGACACTACGGCTGCCAGGTCTGTGAGGGAGGCCTGTCCGGGTGCAATGCACCCGTCCTGGCTGGGGTGGCAACGAAAGCGAGAATACTACTTGGAAGCAGGACTGCTTCTCTTAGTCTATCCGAAGCCTGAATCTGCAAAGTTGCCCTTTTCACCAATCTGTCCTATGTACTCCAAGTTGACTGTTGGTCGTGTTGGACTGAGAATAAAGCATTTTAAAACGTCAACCAACTGCCTGGACATTCCGTCACTGCTATCACCCCTAGACATATTACAGAGGTAACTTAAATTACACCGATCCCAAATCAAACCAACGGCTCCTGCGGGAGTAAGCGATACATAAAAGTTTAGGAACCTCTATATCAGGGGTGTCAAACTCAATTTCATCGTGGGCCGCATCAGCATTATGATTGCCCTTAAAAGGGCCAGTTGTATCTGAAAGATTAGATATCCAGTGCATCCCCTCCCCTTTACATTAGATATCAAGAGCCACCCCACCATCAGAAGTTGAGTCCCCCTTTCCTTATGCTGCTGCTAGGAAGAAGCTGGGTGCATTGCTTAAAAGCAGAAAGGGTATGGAGGAGGACCAGAGGAGAGGTGCGAGGGCCACATGAACTGGCCTGAAGGGCTGTATTCGGCCCGCGGGCCTTGTGTTTGACACCTGTGCTCTATATGATTGCTATGAAAACAATCCATCTTTTGCATCATCACAGCTTTTGAGATGTAGTTTAGAGAGTAAGTGTCGGTTCACACAGGGGCAACCCCGACTTACAGCGCGACTTTGCAGGGCGACTTCAGCACGACTTGAAGCAACTTACAACGCCACTTAAAGTTGCCTACAGGACAGGCGACTTTGGCTGTGGCCAATCACAGAATAATCAGCTCTGTGAGAGGGAGGGGTTTGCTTGAGTAAACTATTTTCTTTTCCTGTAAAGTTGCTTCCGTTAAGACACTGATCTGATAGAGAGAAAGGAGTCACCGCTCCAGGTGGGATCACTAAATGGTTACAGGTGGTGCAGGGTACCGAGGGTGCTGGCGGTGCACTAAGCAAAATGAAGACAAAGAAAAATGGATAGCCGCACTCCAAAACCTGATGGGTGGTCTTTTATTCAATAGACAGCATGTACAAAAATAGGGTCACAGCAGTAGAAACAAGGAACAGCCGACGCGTTTCGCACTGGATCAGTGCTTATTCATGGCTCTGACTTTGGAGGCAACTTCCATTGAAATCAATGGATACAAGTTGCCTAGAAGTCGCCTTGAGGTAGTACAGGAACCTTTTCTGAAGTCGGAGCGACTTCAGTAGTGGTACATTAAGACAGCTCTCATTCACTTCAATGAAATTTCTCATGTTGCATGACTTGGGGGTCACACAAGTCAGATCCCAAGTTGCGGTAGTGTGAACCGGCACTTAGAGGACCCATAATGGTTTTAATTGAAGCCCCATTACACATGACCATTAATTTCATTTTTTTCAGTTAGCAAGAAAAGTCAGATAAAGGAATACAAAATGTCACAAGACATCTCATAATATGGTTCTTCAGCATCTGAAATGGCAAAACCCAATGCAACACACAACATGTGAATTGTGGTCTGCTGCAGCTCGGGTGATTTGCACTATATTGTTCCTGTGCATTGGGGTGCTACTCAAAATAAGTGCATTATGGTACCATGACTTAAAATAAGTATTTTCCTGAGCATTACTGTAATCCATAGCAAAACTAGCTACAGGTACTTATTCATTTAACAACAGTGTCATTGACAGTGTAGCTTCTGGAATGTGCCCATATTTACTATGACATTTCTGCATGTACATGTACAATACTGACTGTTAACTATAATTTTGGGGAAAATCAAGTTTGAATTGCGCAGATAAACTGTGTGTAAAAATGCTTTTATTTCTTTATGCCCTTATTAACCTATGCATATTTTTGGCGTACACCTTGTTTCCTAGCCCATTCATTTTCAAAAAACAGGCTAGGCATTATTTATTGAACACATGCTTTACAGTGTGCAGGGAGGCAGGTGCATTTGTTTTGTCCACATATATATTTGTCCTATATTTTTTGTGCTGTGCATGTGTATTTTAATACATGAATTGTGGTATGCTGGAAGGCAGGAGCTTTGTTTTGGCTGTGTACACCTACATAAGATACATAATAGAAGTAAACAGGCAGGTGGTGGTGGTAAGGATTATATTAATTGCATTGTCGTGGTATACTTCCTTATTATACGGTTTACTGCTTCTTTAAAGGAAAGATCCTTATTATCTCCATGCCAAACAGTACTTTTCCCCCCATTGATCTAAAGCAGGGGTCTCCAAATTTGTTATCCAAAGGGCCAGTTTACTATCCTTTAGACTTGGGGGGGGGGGGGGGATTGTAGCCAATGAGGGTAGAACATGTCTCGGACCCACCATAAGCTAGAATAAATATGGTCTCAGAGTTGGTGGTCAGTAGGAGGAGGAGTGGTGCCTCATCATTGGCATCAGTGGGAGGAATAGTGACCCATCATTAGTGGCAGTGGCAGGTATTATGCCCCACTGTTGGTGTCAGTGGGAGGAATAAACCCTCATATCATTAGGAGGAATAGTGCCCCATGGGCCTTTTAAAGACCACTTTAAATTTGGAGACCACTAAACTAAAGGACTTAACTCCTGCAGTACCTCCATACTTTCTATAATATTTCACTTTCTGAAAGAAGCATCTGGAGAAGCCCAGTCACCATCCATACCACAAGCATTCAGTTTCCTCTGTGGCAGCATCTTTGTTTCAACCAGACTGTTTAATACAATTTCAATGGTTCTACATACAATCTGAATTTTTGGGGAATGCACATCGAGCTGCACACAAACCATGGGTAACACAACTGGTACTGTACATACAGCCATGTGAAAATTCTATAAAGCCTGACCACTCTCACTGGCCTAGGAAAAGGTATAGGTCGGATTCTGACAAGGAAGCTATAAAACTTGCCTAGTATTAAAATTTTACATGCAACTTGCATTAAACAGCAAAGCCTGCTTTTTATGTCCCCCCAAACTGGTAAAGAATACCAGTTAAAACAAAAACATATATAGCTTATATCCGGCTACCACAATATTAGTTTCTGCCCCAGAGAAAGGACAACTAAGAACGTGAGAGGATATCCCCCTATTAGACAGCTCTCCTTCTGCCCCAGAGAAAGGACAACTAAGAACGTGAGAGGATATCCCCCTATTAGACAGCTCTCCTTCTGCCCCAGAGAAAGGACAACTAAGAACGTGAGAGGATATCCCCCTATTAGACAGCTCTCCTTCTGCCCCAGAGAAAGGACAACTAAGAACATGAGAGGATATCCCCCTATTAGACAGCTCTCCTTCTGCCCCAGAGAAAGGACAACTAAGACTCTCCCTTCTGAATGGCTGAGACACAGCTGCGGCGCCATTGGCTACCGCAGCTGCCAAAGTCAGTTAGTCAATCAGGAGAGAGAGAGAGAGAGGGGATCAGGGCCAAACGGCAGGGCCATGTCTGAATAGACATACAGAGCTTCAGCTCGGCTTGGGTGCCCCCATAGCAAGTTACTTGCTGTGGCGGCACTCAACAGGAGGGAGGGGCCAGGAGAAGCGAAGAGGGTCCCAAGAAGAGGAGGATCCGGGCTGCTCTGCTCTGTGCAAAAGCATTAGCAGGGCAGGCAAGTATAACATGTTTGTTATTTTTATATGAAAAACGTTTTCAAAGAGTTGAGGGGGTGTCAAGGGAGGTAGGGGAAACCAGTTTTAAGGTTTTCATCCTTTCAATAGTGCATGATTTTATTTATACAGAAATATGTGCATTTAACTGGGAAGGAAGTTCAAACATGGGCTTTAATTTTCATGGCATTTCCTTTTGAAACATAAGTTCAAATACCTCCGCCACTTTACTGCAAATTCCCCCAAGCCAGACCTGCTCTAGGGCAGCATGTTTACTGCCTGTATCTATAGTGATAGCAATATTTTTGGTAAGACTTCCTGTAAAGTAATCAAGTGAAATGTCAGACCTCATAATGGTACCACACCTCGACTATATCAATGTTTCAAAACACACAATGTGTTGGGAGACACCCATGATCGTAAGCAATATGTGCTATTTAAACAATTCCAGCCTTGTGCTACTGTGCTAAGTCTAGTCTGTGTAATGGCTTTATTGGCATACTTTACATTTTCAAATCGCAAATAGAAAGTATAAACAATAAATGAATGCAACATTCTGCAGCACATAGAATTACATAGGAGTTTAGAGAAAAGCAAAAAGAGCACACACTGCAATGCATTTTAACAACGCATTGAAGCAAGCCAATTATATATACTATGTGGTGTAAGCCTTTAAGAAATGTAAACATTTAGGCAGGGCCGCTGATGGGGGGGGGGCCACCAGTCCTCCTGTAGGGGGCCCCGGCAAACAGAGGGGCTCGAATAGCAGGCGGACTCTGTGTGTTCTGGTGGAGGGGCAATTTCAGAAAGATGCCCCATGTGGCTCTCTGCAGCAGCTGAAAGCCGGTTCTCTCCCTCCCACCAGCTGCTGCAGGGAGAGACACATTGCATTGTTCCTGTAATTGCTTCCCCTGCAGCGATCCCCCTTCCTGTTCTATTATAAAAGGGCTCACTTACACAGGTTCTCTGTTATGTTTGTGTCCACTACTAATGATTTTAGTGTATTTTTAGTGAAAATATATTTTTTATATATATGGGGGGGGGGGGCTGCCTGGTAGGCTGTATGGGGCCCCAGGATTTCTAACAGCAGCCCTGCATTTAGGCAAAACTGTCTAGACTTAACAGAGTGTGTAAGGGTCCTTTCACATGGAGCGGAACGTTTTTCGATCCGCCCCATGTGTGTCCGTCGGCTCAGCGGGGATCCCCGCTGAGCTGTCGGCGAACAGGGCGGTCCCCGTACACTGTGCAGGGACCGCCCTGTCTCTCCTCCGATCTCCCCTATGGGGAATCGGATGAATACGGACTGTGTGTCTGTATTCATCCGATCCTTCAGGCGGAAGAAAAATAGGGTTTTCTTCCGTCTGAAAAAACGGATCTTTGCGGAGGCGGGTCATTACGGACGTTAGCGGATGCTCATCCGCTAACGGCCGTAATCACATAGGGTATCATTACAAGTCCGTAAACGGACTTGTAATAAACGGACAAACGGTCCGCCCGTGTGAAAGGACCCTAATGCCGCGTATACACGATCACTTTTTGTGATGAAAAAAAATGACGTTTCAAGTGATGAAACAAACAAACGTTTTTCAAACTTCATTTTCCAAAAACGACATTGCATACACACCATCGTTTTTCCAAAAAGCTCTAGCAAAGCATGGTGACGTACACCCCGTTTGTCAACCGTTTATGGTGTGTTCTGTGCTCTCTAACTGCCACACAGAGCAGTTTTTCTCAACAGTTTTTCAGTCAAGGCACCCTTTAAAATTGTGGACAATCTCAAGGCACCTTCCAAAATTATGGACAGTCTATAGGCGCCCAATTCTAAAAATGTAAAATATTATTCTAATAGTTTCACATAACACAGCAACATCAGTACACGTTGAGAGGTAAATGTATTCTTTCAAAGCAAATACACTTTTGTAAACTGGTAATGACTAGTATTCCAATGTTTCTCTTCTCCCTCAGTTTTCTCCACCATCACTAATGAGACTCCAAAGCTGATGGAGAGAGAGACAAGAGAGGGTCAAACAACGATTCTATGTAGGCAACGATCATCCTCCATATCAAATAAGGCGTTCATTGGTCGTTAGGAGATTGGCAGCTAGAAGGTTGTAAACAAGGCAGGGTTCATCCACCCACCAGGTTGTATACAATGTTGGGGCAATTTTTAGGCATTTTGCCAAGGCACCCCTGAAGAAACCTCAAGGCACCCCAGGGTGCCTGGGCACCTTGGTTGAAAAAAGCTGACATAGAGTGTCATTTACACAGTAATCAGTGCATTTTTATAGCACTGATCGCTGTATAAATGTCAACGGTCCCAAAATAGTATCAAAAGTGTCCGATGTGTCCGCCATAATGTTGCAGTCATGATAAAAATCACAGATCGCCGCCATAACTAGTAAAAAAGAATTAATAAAAATGCCATAAATCTATCCCCCATTTTGTAGACGCTATAACTTTTGCACAAACCAATCAATAAATGCTTATTGTGATTTTTTTACCAAAAATATGTAGAAGAATAAATATCGGCCTAAACTGAGAAAGATTTTTTTATTTATATATATATTATATATATATATATATATATATATATATATATATATATATATATATATATATATATATATATATATATATATATATATATATTTTTTTTTTTTTTGGAAATACTTGTTATAGCAAAAAGTAAAAAATATTGCTTTTTTTTTCAAAATGTTGCTTTTTTTTGTTTATAGCGCAAAAAAATTAAAAATCGCAGAGGTGATTAAATACCACCAAAAGAAATCTCTAATTGTGGGAAAAAAGGACATCAATTTTGTTTGAGTGCAACATCGCGCAATTGTCAGTTAAAGCGACGCAGTGCCGAATCGCAAAAAATGGCTGGGTATGGGCAGCCAAATCTTCTGGGGCTGAGGTGGTTAAAGGATAAGTTCATCGTTTCACAAAAAAAATAAAAATAAATGCTATGCCTGCCCCTTCCCTTTGCTGCCCATTTACAGAGACCTTTGTATTTTGTAAAAGCGTTTACAAAATACAAAGGCTTCTGAGAATGGGCAGAAGGAGGGAAGGGGCAGGCATAGCAGTTTCAGCAACTCTGCTCTTGAAGGAACTGAGACTACAGTGAGCAGTGTTAGAGCTCCAGCAGTTATCTTCCTGAAGCACAATAAACCTGTCAAATGTGAATAATAGAGAGGAGGCACCTTGTTAGATTTAACTCATGGTATGCCTGCAGTTTTTACAAAGTACCTGAATTCCTGGAGTTCAACTTTAAAATATAGCAATCGGATCCGGACATTTCTCTTTTATAATTTAGAGGAGGCATACACATTTTATAAGAGTAGTTTGTAACCAACCCATAGTAAAGCCAACCTGTGACCTACATTTCAGAAGTATGCCAATTTATGGGCCACACCTATCATACCTGTCTCAGTGATGCACAATTTAAAGGGGAGTTCCACCCACAATTTCACTTTTTAAATATAAATACCCCTGTAATACACAAGCTTAATGTATTCTAGTAAAGTTAGTCTGTAAACTAAGGTCCGTTTTGTTAGGTTGTTACAGCATTTAGTTTATAATCTAGAAATAGACCGTGGCCATCTTAAGTGTGGGCATCATGAAGCCAGACTGTACGACTTCCTGGATTTCAGCTTTGCATATCTCGCACATGCTCAGTGCTGCACAAGCAATGTAATAGGTTTCAGTCAGGTTTGCAAGAACTACTAGGAAACATGATGCCTATCCCAGAAACCCTTGCAAATAGCTATGTGACTTAATAGCCTAGGCTAATAAGGAGGAGGAAGTAATGAAGGACTACAAAATAAAGGTATTTACAAGCAACAAAATAAATGAAAATTGTCCATTCTGAACACTATGAGATTAGGGCATGCAGCACAGACAAACATAAAAAAATGGGTGGAACTCCACTTTAACTAAATACTGCAGACCCATTTCACAAGTTTACATGGATAGCTTCCTAACATGGTCACAATACAGTGGCAGTATTTTAAACTGATCATGACAAAACCGTGATTATGTCCAGTCATGTAAGTGTGCCTAGTTATGTGCTGCACAATTATGGAGAAGCAGGTGATTAGCCTGCTGCATGCAGAAAAAAAGCATTGCTTCGTTCTCCATTGCCCTGACAAATTGCCAGCATCTTCAGTAGTGTTGCCGTCAGTATTTTTAGTGGCAGCCAGCACTTCCCTCCTGCCAGTAAATACCAGTGACAGGAAAAGGTTGCCAGTAAGAAATATGGCTGAGGCGCACGTGCGCAGTCCTAAACCGAGCGTATCTGGCCAAGACCATTCGAATGCCTGCAACAGTGTGTTCGGGCAGCCCCGGGGGAGGGCAGGTCTGGCAGAGGCAGTGTCTGAGTGTGTTGTGTGATGTCATGCAAGGGAGCCATGCGGAGAGGCAAGGCAAACCAGGAGCAGGACTCTCAGTGCTGTTTGAAATTGAGTGGACAGAAGGGACCTCCTGGCGTATAGAGACTGTCACTGTGACTCAGGAAGGGACATGTAGTGTCGGTGAGGTATCATCTGTGCTGCTGCACACTACTGTCACGTGTCAATTTTATGTGTGTGTGCTAGACCATTCTAGTCCTGTCCCTGAACTACTTACTATATTGAAAATAAAATAAGAAAAATGTTTTTTGCCTTAATATCAACCTTCATTTATATCGCTAATTGCATGTTTTGCCTTCTTGTAGCCCAAATACTGAAATTTGCACTTAAAACAAATTTTGTATCTTTTTGAAATGCCAGTAAAAACTTGGTTGTGCCAGTACATTTTGGGTGTTGTGTCAGTGAATTTCAATCTGGTACGTTGGCAACACTGATCTTCATCCCAAAGTGCTAACATAGCACTAATCCTACAAATGGATTGAAGAAGGAAGCAACTTTCTATGTTATAGAACTTAGCTGTGCAGTTTTCAAGTGATCACTTTTCCTCCTCTTGTGAAAAAAGACTAATAATTGACAAATATTTTTTTAAATTGTATCAAATACCTCTAGCAATATAGTCAGGGCTTTTTTTCAGGGGGAACTTGGAGGAACTCAGTTCCACCACCTCTGGCTTAGACCCTTTGGTGCCAGCTCATCACAATCACTTGTAAACACAGAAGTCTGATTTCCATGTTTACAAGTGACAGCTCTGCACTCTGTATGTAATCCAATCCTGGTATTTAATGGCTGTTTTCTTGAAATTTGACTGACCACACCCACTATTTGATGTAATATGGAGGGTGTGTGTTAGGAGGGGTTTTGGGGGGTCGTGGTTGAGTTCCAGCACCTATTGTTTGAGAAAAAAAGCCCTGAATATAGTCAATTCAATCCAGTGCAGTCAAAAGGAGCCGTCCACCCCGGGACATAGCAGAAACATGCAAAAAAAAAAAAGGTTAAACGAGCAACGATTTTGCAGTGCCATTATTTCTTGATAGTACAACGAACATAGGTAGCAATCACATGTTCTTCTGCATGTTTACTGCACTAAAAAAAAAAAAGCACAAAAAAGTGCAAAAACATGTGATGCAAAATCTGATGCAAAATGTACCAAGTTTGGTACATGGCATGAGCTCTTTAGCATTTTTTGGAACAAAGGGAGGTCCATTCAAATGAGTGGTGTCACTCCAAAAGTGCTACACTACAACAACACACAAATCTGTCATGTCACTGTTCTTCTACCAATTCTGAAACTGATTTATAAATCGGAGAATAGATAAGAAATACTGTATACATTTTAAGCAAACACAAACATAAGATAAGAACATAATATGGTATTAAGGATCTGATAAAAGTGTCACTAAGATTTGCTTTAAGGGTAATTCCAATCAACAATCAGTGTAATGCTACTACAGTCTGGTACACTATGGCCCATATTCACAGACGTCCAACGTACAATACATAGGCATGTGTTCCCTGGTCCATACCTTTGCATGGGTTGCGCCTCATCTATGGGGAATAACTTTACGCCGAACGTAAAACTTACGCAAATGGGCGCAAGTACGTTTGTGAATCGGCGTATCTCCCTCATTTGCATATTTGAATAGAAAATCAAATGGGAGCGCCGCATGCATCCAGCGTAAATATGCGCCCACTTTACGTCTGCAAGTTACGCCGGTGGGATGAAGTCTGTTTTTAGGCGTATCTTAGTTTGTGGGTCCGGCGCACAGATACGACGGGGCATATTTGTACTTACGCGGCGTATCTGGAGATACGTCGGTGTAAGTGTTTTGTGAATCCGGGCCTATGTATCTGTGCTAAAATCAGAGTTCCCCTAAATGATATTAAATATGGAGATAAATAAAGTCCCTTCATAGTAAAAAGAGGAAAAGGAAGAGCCTGATAAGCTGCAACCCATAAAGGCAAGGGTCCTTGTAATAATGGAAACTTTGGCATATAAATAAATATATAATTTACATTTATTTATTATAGGTACTTTTATAGAACTGTCAATTTATGCAGCACTTTACATTTATATTGTACATTCACATCAGTCCCTTCCCTCAAGAAGCTTGCAATCAAAGGTACAGTATCTCACAAAAGTAAATACACCCCTCACATTTTTGTAAACATTTTATCAACATATTTTCAGGTAACTACACTAAAGAAATTACACATTGCTACAATGTAAAGTAGTGAGTGTACAGCTTGTATAACAGTGTAAATTTGCTGTCCCCTCAAAATAACTCAACACAGAGACATTAATGTCTAAACCACTGGCAACAAAATTGAGTACACCCCTAAAGGAAAATTTACAAATTTGGCACAATTAGCCCAATTTTTCCCTCACCGGTGTCACGTGACTTGTTAGTGTTACATGTTCTCAGGTGTGAATGGGGAGCAGGTGTGTTAAATTTGTTGTTATCGGTCTCACGCTTTCATAGTGGTCACTGGAAGCTCAACATGGCATCTCATGGCAGAGAACTCTCTGAGGATCTGAAAAAAAGAATTGTTGTTCTACATAAAGATGGCCAAAGCTATGAGAAGATTGCCAAGACCCTGAAACTGAGCTGCAGCATCGTGGCCAAGACCACACAGCGGTTTAACAGTTCAGGTTCCACTCAGAACAGGCCTCGCCATGGTCAACCAAAGAAGTTGAGTGCACGTGCTCAGCGTCATTATCCAGAGGTTGCCTTTAGGAAATAGACGTATGAGTGCTGCCAGCATTGCTTTAGAGGTTTAAGGGGTGGGGGGGGTCAGCCTGTCAGTGCTCAGACCATACGTCGCACATTACACCCCAAGTCTGCAACTGCAAGCAAATTCAAAGGAGACCGTCCACATTCTGCTCTGCTATAGGCCACCGGGCCCAAAATCGCAGCTGCTATCATCATGGACGGATTTCTTCTCCACTTATACCCTCAACAGCAAACACCTGTTGCTGTTAGGGGATTTCAATCTCTGGGCCAACTCCTCACAAGACATCGTTGCGGATGCCTGTATTGACCACCTGGAAGATTTAGGGTTACAGCAACTAGTATGTGGGCCCACACATGCTTCAGGCCACACACTTGATCTTATTTTCAGACAAGCTCTGGAAATAAAAAATTTGGAAAATGAAAAGTTGCCATGGACAGACCACCATGCAATTAAATTCATTTCCACAATCCCCCCCACAACAAAAACATCAAATCCAGTGACAACACACTGGACTAGATGTCAGAAGAAGCTCCACTCGGAACTCTTCAGAACGATTTTAAGGAAAAAAATAGAAACAACTCATTCGCAGCAAACGGCCGTTGAAACATTGGAAGCCATCAACTCGGCCATGCTACAGTCAGCCGATTTGGTAGCGCCGAAACGAAGAACCCGCATTCGGAAAAACAACCGCAGCTGGTTTAACAACCAGCTGTCGTTACTGAAGCAAGAACGTAGAAGGGCAGAATCTGCCTGGAAAAGATGTTCTTCAGAGCTAAACTTATCCATCTACAAGGCGACAACAAGAAAATACCACAAAGGAATTTTCCAAGCCAAGAAGAATTATTTCTCGGAGGCTATCAACGGGGCCCTTAACCGCCCCCGCGAACTCTTCAAGATGGTCACCCAGACCATGAAACCAGGATGTATTGAAGCCCCCAGTTCTGACACACAAGAATTTTGCAATGAGCTATCGGATTATTTCGTTGATAAAATCGAGGCAATCCGTGAAAGCATTCAGCAAAACTTTTCTCCCCTCAGCCCCCCCTGTAGCCTCTCACACAGCACCCATAGTAATTCTTCGATATCAGGTAAGTTTACCCTAGAACCCATCTCCGTTGAGTCCACTAAAAATGTCATTTGTACTCTGCGCAATGGCGCAGCGCCAAATGACATTATCCCCATAAAACTGCTGAAGGAATGCGCCGACATCCTGGCTCCTCCCATTACGCAGCTTATCAACCAGTCTTTCTTGGAGGGCTTAGTGCCCTCACAGTTGAAAGAGGGTATAATCCAACCCATCCTGAAGAAACCCTCCCTGGACCCCAAGGACCCACTCCACCGCCGTCCCATAACAAGCCTCAACGTATTCTCTAAGATAATGGAAAAAGTAGTGGTACAACAGCTGCAACAGCATCTAGATACCCACAAGCTACTTGATCCATTGCAATCAGGCTTCCGTCCCGGACATGGGACGGAAACAGCATTGCTGAAAGTATGGGACGATGTTCTCAAGGCCGCAGACGAAGGAGAATCTTGTCTCCTGGTTCTGTTGGACCTAAGTGCAGCTTTTGACACTGTAGACCACAATCTGTTACTGACTCGGCTTACTGAAGTAGCTAGGGTCGCAGAAGGCGATTTATCTTGGTTCTCCTCTTTTTTGGAAAACCGATCGCAAACAGTGAAGCTAGGACCGTTTACGTCTGAAAAACGCACAGTAACATGCGGAGTCCCTCAAGGATCGCCTCTGTCACCAGTGCTATTCAACATCTACCTTCGTCCTCTTTTTGAGATTATTAGCAGCCAAAAACTGCTTTATCACTCTTATGCAGATGACACGCAACTGTATTTCCGCATCTGCAACAGACAGGATCACCACCTCAATCTAGAGACATGTCTCTCTTTGATAGAGGATTGGATGACAAAGAGTTATCTTAAACTCAATGGAGCGAAAACAGAACTTCTTCTGTTTCACGCCAAACGTAGGAATCAACTTTCAACAGCGTGGACCCCCCCGCCTATTTTGGGCAAACTCATCACCCCTAGCGCCAAAGTCAAAAGCCTAGGGGTCATTTTTGACTCCTTTATGACAATGGACGCACAAATAGGGTCAGTGGTCAGCGGATCTCACCATCTACTGCGCCTACTACGCAGACTCACCCCGTTCATCCCTAAAGAAGACCTAGCGGTCGTGGTGGGAGCTATTGTAAACTCCAGGCTGGATTATGCAAATGCCCTTTACCTCGGCGTACCAAATCGCTCGTCTGCAAGTCGTTCAGAATACGGCCGTCAGACTTGTGACTGGGAAAAAGCCCTGGGAATCCATCTCACCTTCACTGAGATCCCTTCATTGGCTGCCAGTCAAAGACAGAATTGCTTTTAAAGCTCTCTGTCTTACGCACAGATGTGTCCATGAGAGTGCCCCCCTTTACTTATGCGAATTAATAAAAGCGCATAATCCAAATCGCGTTTTGCGGTCCACGAATCGGAACCTGCTCCAGGTTCCGAAAGCCAACTTCAAGTCCAAAGGAGAGAGAAGATTTGCGATCCAGGGTCCCAGACTATGGAACGCTTTACCAACCAGCATTCGGTTGGAGGAGAACCACCTAGCATTTAGGAAAAAGGTCAAGACTTTTCTCTTTTGATATCAAAGGAGACAGGAACAACAAGCGCCCAGAGGCGATTCAGTTCGCATGTGCCGCGCTATATAAGTTTTCATTCATTCATTCATTCATTCAAGTCGGGTCCTCCGATCAACAAATAAGAACCTCCTCCACATCCCCAAATCTAGCTACAAAATGAAAGAACGACAATTCGCTGTCCAAGGACTTTGGTTATGGAACGCTCTACCCGCAGACATTCGGTTGGAGGAAAATCATCAGGGCCTTCCGAAAAAAACTTAAGACCCATCTTTTCTGAAGCTTGGTTGGACGATCATATTGGCTACAAAATTTCAAGTCCTGAGCTACTAGCCAGGCCTCAAGGGTTACTCGCCACCAGTTGCCCTACTCGCCCTAATCACGTCCTCATAAATTATCTCATGAAATGACACTTAAATGTTTTATGCAGAATTATATTACAAAATAAATATTAACAACAACTTTTTCAGTTCCCTTCAATGCAGGCTCACCTGTGCCCATCAATGCAGCGTGACCTGTGCCCATCATTGCAGCGTGACCTGTGCCCATCATTGCAGCCTCACTGTGCCCCAAATTGCAGGCTTTGTGAGAGTGAGCAGAGCGGAGACAATGTCAGCTGTTATAGCGTGTTTTCCCGCTCTGCAATCCCACGGCTTTCCTCTTCCTATATGCTCTCCTCCACATCGTGCTGAAAGAACGTCTCCCTATCAACCCCGCCCGCCGGCGGTGCTCCCCCCCCCCTCAGTGGCAGCTCAGCTCCTCGCCAGCCCTCATTTTCCACTCGCAAAATGAGAGTAGGCGAGTGGAAAATGAGGCCTGAGATACTGTATATAAATAACACACACACACTGCTAAAAATTCTACTAAACAAATATTTTAAAAATTGTGCAAGTACATAACATTAAAATAATCAAAGTAAATAACAAAAAAATGTGTATAATAAAGTACAAACTGTGCTTAAAATTACACCTCCTCCTTACAACTCCTTTTTATCACAAAATTACAAAATTCGACATACTGTTATCCCATAGCAGCCATCTGTTCCAAAATATAAAAGCAATCAATGTGATAGTGTTCAGGTTTAATGTTCTGCTTTGTGATTCACCAAAGGAAATGAGCTAAAGCTCCAAATCTGTGATTTCACAGATACAGTAGCCTTGTTAGGGTAAACTCACTAAACACAAATAACCCTCAACTGTAAAGTCACTGAGGGTTTACTTATCTGTCAGAAGAGATATGTTCCCTGAACACCTTCTACTCCTCCCAACCAGGATCCGAATTAAAGCTATACAATAGAGATGGGACCATATCATTTAAGAACATTTATTCAATAAAACAAATGCTAGGCTTATATTCAATTGTGCTATCCCAGCACCAGATACTGTGTATATTCCTCAAAAGTCCTGAGACTTTCTGGGAGAGGAGAGCGTTGCACAAAGAATAAAAAAACAGGCAGGCCCTGAGGAAGTCTTTCTGATGGAACAAACAGCTCAGAGTCAGTGACAACATTATTCTATGTGTTACACACTCTACTTCTGGAAGACAGGGAGAGTATTGAGGACTGCATGTATCTGGTGTTTGTTCAATCAAATGTATTAAGAGGTGGCTCTAGGCTTTGTGAGGCCTTAGGCAAACCTTGACATGGGGCCCCACTCACGCCCATGATGGGAAAAATAACTCAAGGCCAAGAGCCTCTTCCCCACAACCCTGGCCAGTGGTTGTGGGGGTCTGTGGGCAGGGGGCTTATCCGAATCTAAAAGCCCCCTTTAACAAGTCGGCCCCCAGATCCTGCTCTTTAATAACTAAGGGGCGGGGGCCACCCGGGGATGTTACCTGGTGAACCTGCCCCTTGTGACAACATTGACTGAGGGCATGCTGGGTTATTGATGTCACAAAATTAGCACAGTAGCGTTAAGGTCCCCTGTCCCTCAAAACTGGGGTAATGCATTGGGCAAGTTACCCAGCCGCAAGGCTCCTGTGAGTGCGAGGGCTTAGGTGCCGCCTAATTAAAGAGCCGCCTCTGAATGTATTATATTATCTGGTCTTATCTCTCTTGTATGGTTTTATTTTGGATTCTGGTTGGGAATACTGGAGGAGTCCTTTATGCAATTTAGCAGGTATACCTGAATTAGTATGTGCAGCACTTACAGGTCAGTGTACTACAACATGCCTTTGAAACCAACAGGTACAACATAAAATCTCTTTACCAACTGCACTTACCACTGCAATGCATGGGAAATGCAATTAAAAAAAATCATCCAACAGCTCATAAAAACATCATCACAAACAAAATAAAAGGTTAATACACACACATCCATGGATTATGCACCCCCAGCAGAAGTGCTGGCAACAGGGCAGAGTGCTAGCAATCTCTGCCCAGCACCGGAACCAAGTGTGGAGTTCCAGGGAGCCGGGGCAGTTGGCCCCTCTCCCCAGCAACAAGCTGAGATAGTAAAGCATTTACTTCCAGCTAAATCACTGGCAGCAGGGCAGGATGCTACTGGCTGCTGCACACAAATACAGCTTGAGCGGATATCGGTGGATGGGTGAACTACATTTATCAGCACATACAATACTCTCCAGACTCCATCTTTATTCCAGCTCATTCCTTCATCACTATGAGTGAATTTTGGTAATCAGGCAAACAGTGGTAAATGGTGGTGTTCATTTGTGCAATATTGTAACATGCACATGTACTATAATCACTGTTTATATCAGATACCACTATGTTTGTGGAAGGAGTCTAGCTTGGAAACTGCTAAAAATAATATGAACGCTTTTTTTATCCCTGTACGAGAGCCAAGGACAGTTTACCATTAACCTTTCTTCAGTTCCAGCCCGCCACATATTTGCCAATTCGGATTAATTTCTGTTCCCTGACTTGGTGATTCCAAACATTAAAGCAGACCTTCAATTAAAAGTGAAAGTACCAGTAATCTGCTATCCTCCTCCTCTAAAATACCTGAAAACGTAAAAAGAAATTAAGTGAGAATTGTGGACTTTTGCTTCATCGGGAATCAGCTGTCTCTTTTAGCCGGCTTCTAACCATTATTTGATGTGCCCCTGCTCCTGAAACCTCCTGGGGTAAGTGATATCTAGGAGGCAACAGGTAGAGGGGCACGTTCATTCTCTGGACCTTTCAGATACAGTTGTATTTATATAATGGTTTCAAACACTTTGGCCTTAATGCACATGGGTGTATGAAAAAATGCTCCAAATAGGCTGTCAGAAATAAAAGCTGAATTTTAATACGTGTTTACGTGCATATTGCATTTAAACCTGAGCATGCTACTGTCTCTGAAGTAAAATTTATTATAGCTATTAGAATAAATTTACATGCACACGTGTATATTTTAGGGGCGTTTATGCACTGTCAGGTGTAAATTATTCTGGATTACCGTTGAAGGAAAGAAAATTACAGTCTATGGCCAGCGTATTTTAGAGCAACATTCAGGAGTATTATGCCTTGTACACACGACCGTTTTTCACGACTAGAAAACTGCCATTTTTTATATTGGGCGTGAAAATCGGTCGTTTTTTATGCTGCCCGCAAAAAAATTGAAACCAGCTCTTTTTTCTTGTCCTGTTTCCCGTCAGCCAATTTCTCTTCGCAAAAAACGGGTCGTGTGTATGCTTTTCCGAGGGGAAAAAAAAAAAAACGAACTTGCTCAGAATCAAGTATGCAGCCCAAAAGCAGCCCAAAGGGTGGCACCATTTGAAAGGAACTTGAATGAATGAATGAAAACTTATATAGCGCGGCAATGAAAACTTGGGCGCTTGTTGTTCCTGTCTCCTTTGGTATAAAAGAGATAGCGCTTTCTCCTGAATGAATGAATGAATGAATGAGAACATATAGCGCGGCATGCGAACTAAATCGCCTCTGGGCGCTTGTTGTTCCTGTCTCCTTTGGTATCAAAAGAGATGAGTCTTGATCTTTCTCCTGAAGGAATGAATGAATGAATGAATGAGAACTAATAGCGCGGCACATGGTTCTCTGGGCTTGTTGTTCCTGTCTCCTTTGAACAAAAGAGAAAAGTCGACCTTTTTCCTATGCTGGTGGTTCTCCTCCAACCGGTGGTTGGTAAAGCGTTCCATAGTCTGGGACCTTGGACCAAATCTTCTTTCTCCTTTGTGAATCTTCGGAACCTAGCAGGTCTGATTCGTGGATCGCAAAACGCGATTTGGATTATGCCTTTTATTAATTCGTAGTAAAGGGGGGCATTCTCATGGCTTTCGGACAGAGGGCTAAAAGCGATCTGTCTTTAACTGGCAGTGGTTCTCCTCCAGATTTTGAAAGCGTTCCATAGGTGGATCACAGGACGGAGTAGATTTTGATTGGTGGATCGATTGGAATTATGAGCTTTTATTTTTTCGCATAAATAATGGAGAGCATTCCCATTAATACATCTATGCATTAGACAAAGTGCTTTAAAAGTGATTCTGTCTTCTACTGGCAGCCAGTGAAGGGATCTCAGTGAAGGTGAGATCGATTCCCAGGGTTTTTTCCCAGTCACAAGTCTGGCGGCCGTATTTTGAACGACTTGTAGACGAGCGATTTGGTACTTAGGGAGTCCGAGGTAAAGGGCATTTGCATAGTCCAATCTGGAGTTCACAATTGCTCCCACCACGACCGCAATGTCTTCTTTGGGAATAAAAGGGATGAGTCTACGTAGTAGGCGCAGCAGATGGTGAGATCCGCTGACAACTGACCCTATTTGTGCGTCCATTGTCATGTAGGAGTCGAAAATGACCCCGAGACTTTTGACTTTGGCACAGGGGGTGATGATTTTCCCTAGAATGGGTGGGGGACTCCAAGTTGTTGCAGGTAGATTCTTACGCTTGGCGTGAAACAGGAGAAGTTCTGTTTTCGCTCCGTTGAGTTTAAGATAACTCTTTGTCATCCAGTCCTCTATCAAAGAGGCATGTCTCTAGATTGAGGTGGTGATCCTTTTTATTGCAAATGTGGAAATACAGTTGCGTATCGTCTGCGTATGAGTGATAAAGCAGTTTTTGACTGCTAATAATTTCAAAAAGAGGACGAAGATAAATGTTGAACAACACCGGCGACAGGGGGGATCCTTGAGGGACTCCGCATGACACCGTGCGTTTTTCAGAAGTGAAAGGTCCTAGCTTCACTATTTGTGACCGGTTTTCCAAAAAAGAGGAGAACCAAGATCGCCTAGATCGCCTTCTGCGACTTTGGCTACTTCAGCTAGCCGAGTCAATAGAAGCTTGTGGTCTACAGTATCGAAAGCTGCGCTTAGGTCCAACAAAACCAGAAGACAAGATTCTCCTTCGTCTGCGGCCTCGAGAGCATCGTCCCATATCTTGAGCAATGCTGTTTCTGTCCCGTGTCCGGGGCGGAATCCTGATTGAAATGGATCAAGTAGGTTGTGGGTATCTAGATGCTGTTGCCATGACCTTAGAGAGAGCGCTTAAGCCTGTTATGGGGCGGCGGTGGAGTGGATCCTTGGGATCCAGGGTGGGTTTCTTCAGGATGGGTCTAATTACGCCCTCCTTCAACTGGGAGGGTACTATGCCCTCCACGAAAGATTGGTTAATAAGCTGCGTGATAGGAGGTGCCAGGATGTCGGCGCATTCCTTCAGCAGCTTAGTAGGGATAATATCGTTCGGCGCAGTGCTGTTGCGCAGAGTGCCGATGATATTTTTAGTGGCTTGGGTAGAGATGAGTTCCAGCTTGAATTTACCTGGTTGTGGTGAATTACTACAGGTGTTGTGTAAATAATTACGGGGGGGGGCTACGGGGGGGATTGTTTTGCTGAATGCTTTGCCGGATACCCTCAATTTTATTGATGAAGTAATCCGACAATTCATTGCAAAATTCTTGTGTGTCGGAATTGGGGGCTTCAAGACATCCTGGATTCATGGTCTGAGTGACCAGCTTGAAGAGTTCGCGGGGGCGATTCAGGGCGCTATTGATAGCCTCAGAAAAATAGTCTTTCTTGGCTTTGAAGATTTCTTTATGATATGTCCTTGTTATTGCCTTGTAGATGGAAAGATTCTCATCAGATGAGTTTCTTTTCCAGGCGGCTTCAGCCCTTCTGCGTTCTTGCTTCAATAACGCCAGTTGGTTGTTGAACTTCCCCGTTATAGTCCCATCGTACGTCACCGCGCTTTGGTCGGATGTTTTTTTGCATGAACATGTGTATGCAAGTCAGGCTGGAGAGGAATAACGTTGTGAAAAACTACGGGTTTTTGAACGTCAGGAAAAACGATGGTGTGTACGCGGCATTAGAGAAAAAAAGGCCCAAACGACAGGTTGAAGGAAGGAAAGTTACTCGATTCCCCCATCAGCACTGACTGTCCCTCCTGCTGCTTTATTGTATTCTGCCAGCAGGAGGTTTCCCAGCCCTCAGAATACAACGATCACAGCTGGCGGCTATAGCCACTGGCAGTTATTGTACGAAAAATCAATCGATGGATTAAAATTTGTCCGGTTCCTGCTGAAGATTTAGATTACTGTAGTTATTGGCATGTAACGCTTGCTATTTCACCCTGCAAATCAGTTGCAAATAGTGTGTGCGCATTATACGCCGATACTGCAATGTGTTCTGTCCATCATAGAAGCCGGTCCAGGAGGTGGGACTTTGTATTAACCACTTCAGCCCCGGAAGAATTTACCCCCTTCCTTACCAGAGCACTCTTTGCCATTTGGCACTACAGCGATAAGTGCTATACAACTGCACTGATTACTGTATAAATGTGACTGGCAGGGAAGGGGTTAACACTAGGGGGAGCTGAATGGGTTAAATATGTTCTCTAGTGAGTGATTCTAACTGTAGGGGAAGGGGACTCACAAGGGGAGGAGACTGATCTGTGTTCCTCTGTACTGGGAACACACATCGGTCTCCTCACCTCCGACAGGACATGGATCTGTGTGTTTACACACACAGAACCATGGTCCTGCCGTGATTGCGGGCAATTACGGTCGCCGAGTAGCGCACGGGGTCCCTGAGCAATGCCGCGGGGGAGATCTCATCTGTGGACGTAATATTACTATGGGCGGGTAGGGAAGTGGTTAAAAAGAGGCCGCTGAGTAAACAGGAGATTCTCGCTGTATGCAATCTGACGCCTCTCATCCCTGCATTGATGGGCAATTGTGAGGCATTGATCAATGGGCATTGATCAAGCTGCATTGATGGTCAATTTTGAGGCTGCAGATGGGCATTGATGGACACCGACCCTTATTTTGCTTCAAAAGTTCTTTATTTAAAAAAAAAAAAAAATCCTGAAATTTCCTTCTTAAAATGAAGGTGCGTGTTATATGTCGATAAATAAGGTAGTTTATGACTGGCTTAAATGACAAAATGTGCATATGCACATTAGATAACCCAGAGCTCCTTTCAGGAGGCATTAAAAAGAAAGAAATGCCAGACCTCATTTGACTACCCACAGATAATCTCCACTTAACTATTTATGTGATGTGACCCTGGAAATGAATTGGCTGCACCACTGATCATAGGTGTCATATTATATTGCCATTTTTCATTGTAATTATTTAAATACATTTGCACAAATCTGCTTTAACAAACATTTGTTTTTTCTGTTTACAGTATATAAAAAAATGTATTGTGATCCAACAATGTCTTATAATAAAATATTCAAGCTCTGGAGGTGAATACTTTTTTTTAAATATTGTAGTAATATTAGAGAAATTTATAAGTAATCAGAAGTCATTTCTAAGTAAATTTAAAAGTTCTAGTGCTCCATATGACCTTAGGTAAAAACTGGAACCATAGTACAATATTCCCAGGTGTTAGATTCTGGTATGTATCACGTTTACAGCAGTGTACAGCAAATGACTTGGCTGCTAAGCCTCAGAACTATGATCCCAAAGCATGCTCTTGGAATGATTTAATGGCTCTTGGAAAGGTCTTAAAAAAAAAAAAAAATACAAATTGCTCTTGCAATTATGAGATTAGCATAAAGTCCCAGGAATCTAATAGAATCTCATTTTACAGAGTAATGGCTAAACTACATAGGCAATTTTAATTGCATGATTTTCAGAGATTAATCTTATTAAACAAATCTCTTGTTTTGTTAAGAAAAAATGCTTTCCTATGTGACCTGATTTGTAATTACCTAATAGCACCATGATCTCATAAAGTAAGTTTAAAGTCAATTTAATCACATTGCAAAAACTTCTTAGGATTAACCCTCTGAACAGTTTATGAGGTCAGCTGCTTCATTCGGTGTGCATCTTGTGTGTTCAAGATGTACCACCAAAAGGGCTTTTTCACACAAGCAGAAAGCAAATCCATATGTTTAGGAAATACAGAGCAGCAGGATGCTGAAAAAGGACACCAGAATCCATGGGTTAACATGCATTAAAGTTGGTTTTTAAATAAATGAATTTGTATAGAAAAGTGCAGGTCAGTGCACCCAGATGCAACATGCAGGGCTTCCTTCCAACACCCTGCAACACAATGCATTGGTGGAAGCAGAGTCTTTTGAAACTAGGGTTGTCCCGATACCACTTTTTTAGGGCCGAGTATAAGTACAGATACTTTTTTTTCAAGAATACCGATACTTTTTTTTAAATGCGTCTCCGAATGCAGCCATGTCCCCCACATATATGCAGCCATGTCCCCCACATATATGCAGCCATGTCCCCCACATATGCACAGCGGCGGCGGGGGGTGGGGGGGGGTGGGGTTTATTTGCGGCAGTACAAATGCTCAGTATCGGTCCCGATACCGATAATGGTATCGGTATCGGGACAACCCTATTTGAAACCATGGACCATAGAGTTTCTGACCAATGCATTTCTTGCTGTGTAAGCTACTGTAAAATGCATGAAAGAGCATCTTATATAGACAAGTCCTGAGCCTTAAAATATATCCAAAAGAGAAAACATTGTTTTTTTTCATTTTTGACAGAGTAGGAAAGGGTTAAATCGGTCAATTTTTTTTTCTGCCCGTGTCACATTTTTTCCTTCATTTCTTGTTCTGATATACAATAGGAATTAAAGTAGATAAACTCTCATCTTGTAAAACAACCCATTCAGTTTAAAATAGAAATGCAAAACATTTTTGTATAAAAAAACATCATCAAAGACCCCCCCCCCCCCCCTCATTTTTTTTAAAGTGATCACATAATCTCTGTTTTCAGCTGCACAGGGAAGCTCAGAGAGCGAGGGGAGGAGAAAACAGCAGACACTGGCCTTCCAAGTGAATGGTTGTGTGTTTGGGGGAAGCTGTTAAAGGAGATTATTAGCACAAGTCTGATCATTGTGGAGGATTGGAGGAGAGCTAGAGAATTGGCCATGGTGTGCTCTCCTGCCTAGTGTGGTTAGTTTTTGATATGAAAGCAGAGGGACTGGCAGGAACACCAGGGATTTCACACAGAGGAAGCAATAAAAAGAAAACGTGAAAATGAAATGTTGGGTTTACATATTCTTTAGGAAAAGATCACAACTAAAACAAACAAAATCCTCTAACATAATTGTCATTAAAGCCAGTGTCCCTTCATTGGAAGTATTCCTGTTCCAGTGATGACTCACTTTTCCCTCACTGTAAGCCCTGGGGGCAATGGTCACCAGGATAAAAAGGAGGGGAAAAAAAAACAGCGGGGACACATATGGATAAAAACCAAATAAGGGTTCTAACACCTCACTTCTCTATTCAAAACTAAATTACAAAAACCCATGGCAGGAGAAAAGGCGTTTAAAAAATGCACATTGTAATACCTTCACGTTTAGGTGCATCAAGCTTTTGGGCATTAATGGATTCCATTGGCCAGAATATTAATCTATTCTTGCCATTAGAATTAACGCTCAAACACAGCTAAATGCATTTAGGTGCATTTATAATTTTTTTTGCTCATCAGCTTCTCTACTGAATGTGCTTTTGGTGGGGTTTTTCAGCCTGTAAACACTCATCTTCTAATATAACTGTAAACACCTATGTGTGCATGGATACATAGGCTTACATACAGGTGCTTTTACAGGATGAAAAAAAAAAGAAGCAAAATCCCCGTAAAAGCAGGGTTTTGCATGCTGCCCTAATGTTATGGCCGATATCAAAGTTGTAAATACAATGAGGGGAAAAAGTATTTGATCCCCCGCTGATTTTGTAGGTTTGCCCACTGACAAAAAAAAATTGTCAGGCTATAATTTTAATGATAAATTTAATTCAACAGTGAGACAGAACAACACCACAAAAATCCAGAAAAACATATTTTTAAAATAGTTATGAATTGATCTGCATTTTAAATGAGTGAAATAAGTATTTGACCCCAAAACATGACTTAGTACTTGGTGGCAAACACAGAAATCAGACGTTTCTTGTAGTTGGCCACCAGGTTTTCACACATCTCGGGAGTAGGGATGAGCCAAACACCCCCCGTTCGGTTCGCACCAAAACCTTCGATTGGACCGAACTTTCGCGCGAACATTTAGAACCCCATTGACGTCTATGGGACTCGAACGTTCAAATTCAAAAACGCTCATTTTAAAGCCCAATATGCAAGTTATTGTTGTAAAACGTCTTTGAGAACCCGGGTCTTGCCCCAGGGAAACATGTTTCAATGGTAAAAAGTTTAAAAAAACGGTTGTTTTTTCAGGAGCAGGACTCCTGAAAAAACGACAGTTTTTAAAACTTTTTTCCATTGATACATGTTCCCTCGGGCAAGACCCAGGTTCTCAAAGACGTTTTCACAGGAAAACTATAGACACCCAGCAGGTACAATATTTAAAGGAATTTTTCATTTTTTTATTTACGCATCATTAAAATCACTGCTCCTGCATCAACTCCGATCCGCGCACCCCGCCCCCCCCCCACCCGCTCAACAAAAATGTCCCGCAGGGAAATTTTTAAATGTTGGGAGGTATGGCAGAGGCTCTCTCAAGTTCACTAAGGAGGGTCTGTGGCAGAGACTTCATCCTACAATTGTCTGAGTGATACTCTGGCTGCCAGGTCAGTGAGAGAGGCCTGTCCGGGTACGCTAGGTCCACTACGATGGGAGTGGCGCATAGAAGGGTTACGTTTGGGAGCAGGACTGTTTCCCATTATCACGCCTGAATCTGCTATTCTCCATTCTTCTTCAACTTTACTTTCCTCACCATAAGTTACTGTTTTTACCCGGCTGGGTAATAAAGAGCACCCGTCGTGGACATTCCTTTACTTCTACTATATGCAATACGCAACATTCACCCCTCCGGGGGTAATGCTACACTAGCATAATGTTTCCACCTCCATGTTTGATGGTAGAGATGGTGTTCTTGGGGTCATAGGCAACATTCATCCTCCTTCAAACATGACGAGTTGAGTTGATGCCAAAAAGCTTGATTTTGGTCTCATCTGACCACAACACTTTCACCCAGTTCTTCTTTGAATCATTCAGATGTTTACAGCAAGCTTCAGGTGGGCCTGTACATGTGCTTTCTTGAACAGGGGACTGTGCGGGCGCTGCAGGATTTCAGTAGTTCACAGGGTAGTGTGTTACATATTGTTTTCTTGGCAACTATGGTCCCAGCTGCCTTGAGATCATTGACAAGATTCTCCCGTATAGTTCTGGGCTCAATCCTCACAGTTCTCATGATCCTTGAAACTCCACAAGGTGAGATCTTGCATGGAGCCCCAGACCGAGGGAGATTGACAGTTATTTTGTGTTTGCGAATAATCGTACCAACTATTTTCACCCTCTCACCAAGCAGCTTGGCGATGCTTCTGTAGCCCATTCCAGCCTTGTGTAAGTCTACAATCTTGTCCCTGACATCCTTGGACAGCTCTTTGGTCTTGGCCATGGTAGAGAGTGATTGCATCTGTGGACAGGTAATAAGCTAAGATTAGGAGAAGTTCCTTTAGGAGAGTGTGCCTAATCTCAGTTCGTTACCTGTATAGAAAACACCTGGGAGACAGAATTCTTGCTGATTGATAGGGGGATCAAATAATTTCACTTATTAAAATACAAATCAATTTATAACTTTTCTTTAATGCATTTTTCTGGATATTTGTGTTGTTATTCTGTCTCTCACTGTTAACATAAAACTACCATTAAAATTATAGACTGATCAGTTTTTTGTCAGTGGGCAAATGTACAAAATCAGCCAGGGGATCAAATACATTTTCCACTCACTGTAGGCAAGCTGCAGAAGCCTACCATTACTAATCACTGTGAAGTAATTCAATACTTTAAAGAGTGTAGCATATAAGTAGTGACACAATTATAGATTTAACAGTAATTATTCAATTTAACATATAATTACACCAACTTTAAATGTATACAAATGTCTCCTTGCAAATTAACGCGGAACACCAGGAATTAGTTGTGTAGGTTTGGATGAAGCCTGCCAGAGTCAAAAGTTAATTATTACACCTTTAACCCTGCATCCCTGGACTTAACAAGTATTCAATCCTTGCAGTGCAGGTGGCCCAATTTTCTTCTCTTCAATAATATGCATGTGACCTAATCTACTGTAGTTATAAGATATAAAAATATATCTATATAAAAACAAAACAAAAAACAGTGGGTATAGAAGAGAATCCAGCTGTATTTACAACTAATAACATCCAAGTCAAAGATAACACTAGCACGTTATAAAAAATAAAAATAAAAAAAGACAGAATCCCGAGTTGGAAAAAGGATCACCCCCCTTTTTAGTATTTTGTTTAGCAACCTTTTGCTTTAATTACAGCCTTTAGTCTGTTGGAATATGTCTCTACTAACTTTGCAATCTAGTGTTCCCCTTTGTCCTCCTGATGTCCACCCATAGTCCAGCCCAAAGCCTGCCCATAGACCATAAGAAGCTCTGCTTCCAGTAAATTCTTGTCATTACTTGACGAAGGAACCAATTAGCTGTTCCGAAAAGCACTGCATGTTGATGACATCACTTCCAGCTTGCGGTCCACACTGGTTGCTGGTCCCTTTCCGCAGACGTAATTTCCGGGATTCGGTTTGAACACTGTCTCAGACAGCTTAGCTGTCCCCCAGTATCCGGAGAGCTGTGACTCCCCTCTGCTGGCCACTTCAGAACATGCTGCCATAGTTACACCTTCGGATATCCCTGGGACTCCTTGGGACAACCAGAACACCGCACCACCTATGATGTGCCCCTATCCATTTGTAAGTATGTTTTTAACCGTTTTGGGATACATAAAATTTTACGTCTGCACTTAGAGGCACCTTTTTTTTTCCTCTTTATACTTTACCTCCAGAGTTTGCTTTTCTCTTCAAGTGCTACCGTTAGTGTATGAAGACCCTTTTACATTTCATCATACACTGATATCTGTGCTTGTAATATTTGCATACTCTTCTTTGCATTACTGCTCACGCTTAGTTAAATTTGATGGTAACCATTTGTAGACTGCAGGCTTCAAAACATTTCACAGATTTTCAATGGGGTTTAAGTCTGGGCACCAACTAGGCCATGATGAACATTCACCTTTTAGCTCCTTCAACCACTGTGTGGTAATTTTTGCTGTGTTCTGAGGGCCATTGTCATGGTGGAAAGTGGAACCTTCTTCCCATTGACATCTTTCTGTCAGACGGTAGCAGATTTTTATGGTATTTTACCCCATCCATGGTTTCCTTCTATCCTGACAAGTGCTCCAGTTTCTGCTGCAGAGAAACACCCCCATAACAGGATATTACCACCTCCATGCTTTACTGTAGGAGTGGTGTTGAGGACAAATAATTACATTTTAGTCTCATCTGGCAATAACGTGGACTCATGATCTTCAAGGTGTATTTTGGCAAAGCTTAGTCATGACTGCATGCAGCCTTTTTTAAAGTGGCTTTTTTCTTACATCCCTCCCATTCAAGTCACATTTGTACAGAATGTGCGATATTGTTTTCACATGCACACAATGGCCACTCTTTCATACTTTTGTGCAACTGTTTCAGAGTTGCTGTAGGCCTGTTGGTAGCCTCTCTGGACAGTTTCCTCCTGGCTTTTTCATCCAGTTTGGGAGGGTCTGTATTGTACCAAATACCTTTCACTTCTTAATAATACTGTGCTTATTTATATGCATTGATAAAGCATTTAATTTTTTTTGTATCAATCTCCAAACTTGTGCCTGTCCACAACTTTATCTCGGAGACCTTTTGATAGCGTCTTGTCACCCATAGTTTATCGTTTGTTTCAGTTGCACTACAGGGGACTGAAATACTCCAGGAAAGCTCTTTCCATATAGAGCTAATCAAAATGACCACAGCTGATCAGTGTTAAAAGTCAATTGGCTTTGTGTGCCAAGGCTGGGTATCTGTTCCTTTGTAGCAGTGGAGAGATGGCTCTGAAGGGAGAACTTTATAGAGAAGCAGCTTTGAAGGGTCATAAAGGCAAGAGAAAGGCGCCTCGTCAAGTGCAGTGGTTAAAAGATTTATTACAGGCACAATGTGATTAAAAAGACTTACAAGATAGCAAGAGGTCATAGGCATATAATAGATATTACTACCTTGTCAGCGTTTTTAATGCCATCGTTCCTGTAATAAATCTTTTAACCACTGCATTTAGGAGGTGCTTCTTTACTTTATGACCCTCCAGAATATGGATGACTGCATCCCCCCCCCCCCCGTTCGTTTCGCACCAGAACTTTCGAACGGACCGACCATTCACGCGAACATTTAGAACCCCATTGACGTCTATGGGACTCGAACGTTAAAATTCAAAAGTGCTAGTTTAAAGCCTAATATGCAAGTTATCGACGTAAAACGTCTTTGAGAATCCGGGTCTTGCCCAAGGGAACATGTATCAATGGAAAAAAAGTGATTTTAATGATGCTTAAAGTGAAAAAAAAATTAAAAATTCCTTTAAATATCATACCTTCTGGGTATCTATAGTATGCCTGTGAGGTGGCACGTGTTTACAACTGTCCCTGCACAAAATGAGATTACTATAAGAAAAAAGTAATTTAAAACTGCTTGCGCCTTTAATGTAATGTCTGGTCCCTGAAAATCATTGAGAAAAATAGCACAGACACAGACAGTACACACACCACGTAGCTTTAGGTGCACACTGCAGAGGACACGGGCAGTACACACATCACAAAGCTTTAGGTGCACACTGCAGAGGACACAGGCAGTAGCCAGCCTGGCTTTGGCCAATTATGGCTCTCCGTTTTTTGCAAGCTGTGATTGGCCAAGCATGCGGGTCATAGTGCATGCTTGGCCAATCATCAGCCAGCAATGCACAGCGATGCCGCAGTGAATTATGGGCCGTGAAACGTCATTCGAATTTGGCATGAATGGCCCAAAATGTTCGTAATTCAACGAACGATCGAATATACGATGTTCGAGTCGAACGTGACTTTGACTCGAATACGAAGCTCATCCCTACTCCAGAACAGCTTTTTCTCTACAAAGCGCTGCCTTCAGTTCCATCTCCCACTGCTACAGAGGATCGGATATTCAGCCTCACCAGAGTGCCCTCATCTCTCCCTTTTTTTCAAAACTGAGGAACATGCAAATCTGTAGTCTGAATAAACCAGCTCAGTACTCATCTTCCTCTAAGCACCCTCCCAACATACATTTTTAGCTCATGTTATCTCATGTGTTGAAGATCTTGTCAGAAGTTGTTGATGTTTAATAGAGGAAAAAAGCAATAGAGAGAAACTACACTTAGAGCTCTGAAGAGAGACGACAGATATATGTGCTTACCGTTCAAATTTCATGAATGTGGTTCACAACCACTTTAACACTAGCTCATACAGAATTAAAGGGGTTGTAAAGACAAAAATATTTTCCTCATAAATTAAAGTCTGACAGTAGCTGATAAAGTATAAAGTAATGGTTTGCATTATAACTAGTTTGATACCTGTTGAAATCAAGCTGTTTTATTCACCTCCGTCACTCCTGAATTGTTATTCTCAACGACTTCCTGGTTTGCGGTGCACATTCATTCTTGCTACATCACGGCCTAATGGGAACTACAGTTCCCATTAGGCTTAGCCTCCATGCCTGTGAGGGATAAGAGATCATCTTCACACAGGGCTGTAGTCATAAGGAGGGAGTGAGCACATTCTGCTTTCCACCATGCAAAACAGCTCAGGTGCTGGTGGAAAGCAAGAAGAGGAGAGACAGGAAATGGCATTTTTTAAACCTGGATTACTGTATTTTTGAGGTCAAAAGGAAAAACGAGGTAAATGATATTTAAATGCTCTAGCTCACAGCAATCAACTGAACTAATAAAACACGAACCTTTAGTGTTTCTTTAAGCTTTGACAATAAAACCTAAAAGCTGACTGCATACTATGCACAGCTGCACCATATTCTCTTTTGAAAATTTTTGTTTCCCAGGACTTAGGAGCCGTTAATGGGGCATACAGCCTTTCTATTCTGTGGCCAGCTGTATGCCCCATTTGTACTCATGTAAACTGATGCTTATCTGCATTAGCATTTACCCACACAGGAGCGTACAATTTTTTTACCCATCATGGAACTGATGCATTCAGGTAATTACATCATATGCATAGAAGCACTGGCGTTTACATGAGTACAGATGCACACAGCCATTCACTGCTGGCTATACACCTCCCTGCGGCTTTCCGGTTGTGAAAAAGCGGAGGGGTTGATTTACTAAAGGCAAATATACTTTGCACTGTCAAATGCAGTTGCTCCAAAGCCTAGTAAGTGAGGTGAAGCTTGATTTTACAAAGAATACCTAATGACATGCAAGGGAAAAAAATATGCATTTTGCTTACACATGATTGTAAGATGGAAGTCAGCAGAACTGCCCCTCAGTTACTAAGCTCTGGACCAACTGCACTTTCAAAGTAAATAAACCCCAATGTGTTTTTTATGTTGAGCATTAGCGGCAGCTGGTGCGTTTTTTTTTTGGGGGGGGGGGGGTGGGAAATCAAACCTAGCCACCTCACTCCTCCCACCCACCTCCTCTGTCGCTTGCCCGCTCACCCGCCTACTTCACATTTACCACCATCCAGGTTGCGGCTTTAGCGGCTTCCCCCTGCATCTCCTCCTGAGCCTTGGTGGTCGTTTCTTCTCCCAGTCAATCAGATCTTAGGACTCCTGGCCAATTGTCTCTCAGGACCCACGTCCAGATTGGCCAGGAGGAGAAGCAGGAAGACGTTATCGAATATTATTTGCTTATGTCACACAAGTGGGCCCACCCTCTTTGAAGCCAATTAGCACTGCCCAAACTATCGCCGCCATACAAATCCTGTATATTAATAATAATTATTAGAACCTCAGGCTCTAATCATGTGCTTAAAAAAATACATTGAAATCCACATGTCCGACACCCTGCATGGAGATTAGGGCCTGAGCACATGGATTAGGGCGGCTGCGCCCCTGCACCTCTTTTTAGCGGCCGCCACTGCTGGGCATGTTTTAAGATTGATTATATGTGGGGAATCTACAGAAGCCCATTCACTGTCCATAACACTGAACCTGCACTTTAGAGAAGGTAGTGACCATTTTTTTGTGGAACTGCTAGAGGGGGTGCTTTGTTCCCACATTCACCAAGTATTGCAAGTATGAGTGAAAAACACGCACTAGTGCAAAAATGTTTTACTATTCCTAATTAAAGTGACACTAAATTCTTAACTCAACTCCTGTGAGCAGCTGTAAATATGTTAAAATTATGAAGAAGAGCTCATGGAAATGATGTCTCCAATTTTCCAACACATTCCCTTCTAAACAATATTTGTACACAATTTTACAGATTAAACTATCACATTTTCAGACCTCAGGCACAAACCCCTTTGCATGTAAAGGTTCCATTGATCAGATCCCCTAAAGGTTATTATACCTTTCAACAAAAATGTAATTTGGTGCACAGGGCATAGTAGTAACATGTCTAACCTCCTGTTATTTCTCAGTGCCAGAGGCATATGTTTAGTTTACAGAGAGGAAGAGAAGGAAGACTTCCACCTGTGTTCTAACAGCAGATGTGGGATCATATCTGGTACAATCCTGACATCACTATGAATCGCTTCACAAAACGCTGAAAGCTGTAAGTTCTATGAACTCATTTATGACAAGTACGGTACAATATTTTACTTGGTACCCAAGATTACATCACATAAAACTGTATAGTTCTGAATTGTAAAAAAAAAAAACTTACAGGTAAAAGTGCCAAAAAACAGACAAGGTAAAAATAAAATTCAGACAAAACTCCCAACACTTTTATCATTGACTATACGTTAGGGAGGGGTGCCCAACCTTTTGAAGAGCGAGGGCCACTTAAGCAACTTGGTAACTAGTCGTGGGCCACAATGAGCGGAGTGAGCAGATGAAGGGTCAGGGCTAATCTATAGGCCCTACGATCCACCCAGATGGAAGGGGACGAATTCCCTTGTGTTTTTCGGATTGGAGGTAGGTGGGCGTAAAACGGACATCTGTTGCTCTATAGAGGTGAATTGAGGGTCCCATTTGGTCGTGCTGATCGTGTGAAAAGGGCCTAAGACTGCTTTCACACTGATGTGCTGCGGTTTACCCACACTGCGGTGCAGCGCAGTGCTCCTGTGTCTATCCTGCAGATTAGCTGAACTTTGCCATAGACTCCGCCTGTGGCAAAAGCCGGCACTGTAGAGGAAGCATCAGCTTATGCGGCTGTGCTCCGCAGCCGCTTTCTTCCTCTACCGCCAGCTTCATTCACAACACTGATGCTGCGGTATGGTGGGTCAGAAACGATCTGGACTTGACAACCTGCCATTCCAGAGCAGGAGGTCGCAGGCCACATCAGAGGGCTCTGCGGGCCACTGGTTGGCCACCCCTGCGTTAGGGCATATTATAACCAGGCACAGATATAGTAGATGGTACCACGTGCAAAAATTATTCTAGCGGTTTGTGGCTCTTTCAATACATTTTTCACCTGTTATTCTCTACTATAACCTAAAGCCCCGGTCACACGTGTGCATTTTTGAGCTACAAGCTACATAATGCTTAACAAGCAAAAACCTTTTTTTTGCAATAGTCCTTGTTCCCATCTGAGCGTTGGAAGGGACTAGGGGCTAGCCTTTTACACACAGATTATGGCCCATGGAGGAGACCAGGGATTTTGTCTGCTTCTTCCAGTCAGAGCATGGAAAATAGTACAGTTCAGCCTCTGATCCCATGGAGAGAGCAGATCATTCTCTAACAGGGATGGACTGGCCATAGGGACTACAGGGAGTTTCCCGGTGGGCCGATGGCTCAGTGGGCCGTTTTTTTAAAAGGAGACCCCCCTGTCTCTCAGTCCCCCCCTCTGCCTCTCAGACCCCCCCTTCTGTCTCTCAGTCCCCCCTCTATTAGCCCCCTCCTCTGTCTCTCAGCTCCCCCCCTCTGTCTCATTCACTCCCTGACTCCTAGGCTGCTTTCACACTGGGGCGGGCATTTTTCGGTAAAACACTGCTAGTTTTAGCAGCACTTTAATGTCGTTTTAGCTTCACTATTCGGCGTCTAGCAGGCGCTTTTAACCCCCACTAGCAGCCAAATTCAAGGTTTAATGCGCCTGTGTAGCGCTGCTGCTGAAGTGCTTTGCACTGATCTTCCACCGCCCCAAAGATGCTGCTTGGAGGACTTTTTTAACGCCCTGGTAGAGCCCCAGTGTGAAAGCATTTGGGCTTTCACACTGAGACTGCAGCAGAGGCGTTTTTCTGTCGCTTTACAGTTGCTATTTTTAGCCCAAAAGCGCCTAAAAAATGCCTTGGTGTAAAATGGGGTCCTACACTCACCCCCTCTCTTTTACACTCACTCTTCTTATCTTACACTCACCCCCCTCTCTCACTCACCACCTCCTTTCCCTCAACCCTCCCTCTCTCTCGCGCACTCATTCCCCTCTCTCTCAACCTCTCATGATATACAATAATGGATGTAGGGGCCTTTTGGTGGGCATTTTATTGAATTAAAGTGGGCCGGTCTGTATAAAGTCCAGGGCCAAATTTTTGTCCCAGTCCAGCCCTGTTCTCTAATAATGGACAACTATGTGATGAACGCTGAAAGCAAGGCTTAGATTATTTCTCTGAATAAAAGACAATAAGGCTTCCCTTCTGGTGTGGATGCAAATGTGTAATATAAAACAGGTTAATGGTCCTCTAATCTTTCCCCATAGCTGAGCTCTGAGCTGAGCCTCTTATCAGTTTAGTTGCCCTTCTCTGCACTTTCTCCAGTTCCCCGATATCCTTTTGGAGAACTGGTGCCCAAAACTGGACTGCATATTCCAGATGAGATCTTACTAATGATTTGAACAGGGGCAAAATGATCTCTCTCTCTCTCTGGAGTACATACTTCTCTTAATACAAGAAAGGACTTTGCTCACGTTGGAAACCTGTAGCTTGGCATTGCATGCTATTATTAAGCTTATGATCTACCAAAACCCCCAGATCCTTCTCCACTATGTAATTCCCCAGTTGTACTCCCCCTAGTATGTATGATACATGCATATTCTTAGCCCCCAAGTACATAACTTTACATTTATCAACAATAAACCTCATTGCCACACAGTTGCCCAATTAAACAGTGCATTGAAATCGGCTTGTAAGGTGGAGACATACTGTAAGGATGTTATTTCACTGAATAGCTTAGTGTCACCTGCAAACACTGAAATTGTACTTTTAATCCCAGAAAGTAGGGGTCCCAACACTGAACCTTGGGGTACACAACTGATAACCTTAGACCATTCAAAAGAAAAATCATTAACCACTTATAGCCAAGTCCAGGGCCTCTCCAGGCCTAATGGTAACCTCCAGAGTTAGGGACTGCTGACATCCTTCTATGTAGAGGTATGGTGGGCGCAATGTAAGGTAGATTAATGGGCGCCAGACACTTCTTCAATGCAGAGAGATTTACTGTCTCTTAAACTGAACTGTGGGAGAGAGGGTTATGGCCAAGATTTGGCAGACTCCAAGACTTCTATAGGTAGACAGCCATGCAGGGAAAGGCATCCAGCAAGATACCACATCTGCACGAGTAGGACCAGTGTCTCCTATGGCAACAATCTTGAAACAGTTTCTACAAAGGTTGTAATGAACTTCTTCTACGATCTCCTATTGTAGATCTTCACTCAACTGAGCTCCCAGTCTTTTACTAGACTTGCTGATCTACTGCCACTGGATCCCCTGAGCTGTTTCAATCTTCTCCTTCAGCATCTTCCTAAAGAGTCACCCCTGTGTCCCTACTGGGTCCCTAGCTTGGCACTCACAGAAACTCCTCAAGCGTCACCCCACTAGCCTGCTCGGTCCCTGGCTTGGCACACAATATTGCTCTGCAAGAGTCACCTCCACTGGCTGACATCTGCTGAAGTTTCCCAGCTATTCGCCGTCCCAGGTTGGTGAGAATACTGCTCTGGTACTTTCTTCAGCTACTCACAGTGGTCCCCAGTACAAGGTAGATGGTCCCTTAGTGGTGACAGCTTCCCCTCTGGCAACAGCTTTGCCTCTTCCCAACTTCTGGTTGGACTGCAAGCCGCAATCCTAACCCTACGCTGCTCTCTTGCTTCTGGATAAGCACTCAGACAGCCTAGCAGCCAGACGTCCCCGGGATATGCCTCAGGCTCTGGCCTAGCAGCCCAGGTAGCACCACACATGTCCAACCCTGACAGCCGTCCAGGTGGCACAGAAGTCAGATCATCTGACCTCACCCAAATAAATAGGCTCTCCCAGCAGGCCAAGGGATCTAAGAAAATCCCTGCCCATTGGCTGAGACACCCCATTCATTCCTAATTTGTTCTTGCAATGCCCTTGTCTTATCTAATGCCACCAGATACCCGGCCATCTAGTGATAGAAGAGAGCAGTGCAGCAATTCCAGAATTAGGGTGTAAATCAATAAACCTATCAATTGGCCAAAGAAACTATCACTTGGCAAATAAAATTTACAGGGTGCTACACAATACTCTCTGAATTCTGTCTTTTAGCCAGTTTTCTATCCTTTTACAAACTGATCTTTCCAAGTCTGTAGACTTTACCTTACACATGAGCCATGTGTAGGGAACTATATCCAATGCTTTAGCAAAATCCAAGTATACCACATCCACTGCCACCCCTCTGTCCAAGGTTTTACTTACCATTTAAAAAAAAAAAAAAAATCAGGTTTGCCTGACAACTGCTGTCTTTCATGAATTTATGCGGTCTTGCTTAAAATATTTTTTTTCCGGCAAGAACTCAGATATGCAGTCTTTTATTAATTTCTCCTGACTATAGAAGTTAAACTAACAGGTCTATAGTTAAAGACTTTGATCCCTTTATTAAATATAGGAACCACATTGGCTCTACACCAATCCAGTGGTACCATTCCAGTTATTACCAAGTTCCTAAAAATTAGAAACAATGGCTTTTAAATGACAGAGCTCAATGCTTTCACTCACCAGCCACTTTATTGGGTACACCATGCTAGTACCCGGTTGGACCCCCTTTTGCCTATAGAACTGACTTAATCCTTCATGGGAGAGATCTAACAAGGTGTTGGAAACATTCCCCAGAGATTTTGGTCCATGTTGACATGAAAGCATCACACAGTTGCTGCAGATTTGTCAGCTGCACATCCATGATGTGAATCTCCTGTTCCACCACATCCCAAAGGACCTCTATTGAATTGAGATCTGGTGACTGTGAAGGTCATTGGAGTACAGTTAACTCATTGTCATGTTTGAGAAACCAGATTTGAGATAATTTGAGCTTTGTGACATGGTGTATTATCCTGCTGGAAGTAGCCATCAGAAGATGGGTACACTGTAGTCATAAAGGTATGGACATGGGCAGCAACAATACTCAGTAAAGCTTCTAACGCATCATGAAAGCAGATTTGTTATGCGAATAATATGCTCAGCTTTGCCAGGCTTAAAAGGAAAAGAACCACCATAGATCCTATTTGTTTTTAATTCCTTCATAAGTCTAAGGCATTTCAAGCCCCCAAAACAGCATACAATTATATTTTCCCTTTGAAATGTGACCAGTTTAGATGCACGTAGAGGTTAACAACGTTTTTTTTTTTTTTTTTTTTTTATAACATGACAATGCTCGGTGAAGTATTTCCATAGTGCTGATTTGCACACATTCCCTTGGGGTGCCCTTGTATTGTGTTGGTTGTACAGTGTCCAACTCAATTCAATTGTAACCTGAGAGCTTCTTCCCTGAGTAGCACTTCCTAAAACCTACTTGGTAACAACCTACCCTTAGGGCAAGCATGAGGGTCAGTGCAACGCTTTTAAATTACAGGTTAACATACAATATACTAAAACAATAAATAACCTGTTAGAGGGGGGGGGGGGGGGACACACAGAAAACAGAATACATTCTAACTTGTAATGTACATCACAGATTTACATTGATCCATGAGATGGAATCCATTAAAGTGACAAAGCAGAATACATTTAATCAGTGAGCATGCAAAATAGTGTTTCTACGCTGACCAGTACTAATGTATTGATTAGAATACAAAGCTGATTTGTTTCTGTAGACAAGTGTAGAATACAGAGCCTGGTGGATAATAACTATTGCAAGCAGCATTTTGTGATTTGTCTAAAAATATATAAAAAATGTATGGTCATCAAATCAGAGATGGCCATACACTAGTTCAGACTGTCATTCAAAAATTTATTTTCAGAATGTTTGTTTGATTTTATAAATTGTTTTTATTGTTGAAAAACATGAAAATGCATTAACAATGCATGACAATGCATGAAAAAAAAAAAAAAAAAGGTGTAAATCTAACCTTGCTGTCCACAGGAGGGGGGGGGGGAGATGGGCCTATGGAGAACAGTAGAAGCCATATAATGCATAAAGTGACCCATCAGATGGGTATAGAAGCATTGTTTTTCTTTGTACAGCCAATGGGCTGGCATGATGCCAGCGTGTGGGTGTACACGCTGGCATCATGTAAGACATGAAACAGACACTGACAAAATAATTTTAAAGGCATTCACCTACATTAAGACAGATATATCTTGGGAGCTATACTTGGATACTTTTATCTGAGTAAATAAGTACACTACGTTACTAATTGCTATGCTGTTTGCAGAAGCGGCCAAAACAAACTAAAACTAGTGCAATGTGTTCAACCCTTTATTATGGGTACACTTCATCTAAGCATAAAACTCTATAAAACATAGAAGGAAGTACTGCATAATGCCACGTATTCAAGTGAATAGGGCCATGCCACAACCACCCAAATGCTGTACTTCGGGATTTAGGGGGTTAAAACAGGTGGTAAGTGGCATAACGCATCTTTACCACCTGTGAAATGCCCTTTAAAAAGTGATTCGCTGTGGATTGTCTTGAGAGGGCCAACCCAAGTGTACACATGGGGATCGCCATAAAGCTGGTATTAACTAGTAGAATTTCAATTGAAAATTCGTAGGGAAATTCTCAGAACATTCAAATGTTGTTCAAAAGTAATTCAAGATTGTGTTTGCTTTAAACATTTGATCATAGAATGAATACCAAATAAAAAAATAAAAAAAACTTAAAATTTGAGGAAAAAAAAAATCCATTCTGTACCTTCAAATCTTCTTGTCATTACAGTTGAAAAAATGGGAATTGTCTTTATCCCAATAAAAGGTTAGAAATATGGATAAACGTTCTTACAATAAATACAAAAAATAAAAAAATAAATAAAGTGTATACGCAGCTGAAGAGGTTCTCTACACAGGAGAAAGTAATTTACACAGTACATAATCTACATGTTCACACATGCATTACCTTAGGGCTGTGTATGTGGAAAAAAAATATCATGAGATCAGTTCTGGCACAGGAACATTTTCACTTACTAAACCTTGGAGTGGATCTTTCTTTACAAGTCTGACATAATAAATTCCTGAAAAGTCCAATATACATCACTAGTACACATAAAGAAGTGTGTAACCTCTTGCACATGGGCATATGGCCGAAAACCTGCGTTCTGGGCATTTGTCCCTGAATGCATAGGTACCCAAACAGGAGTACCATTCAGACCCGTGTAGCCAGTGTATTTCAGGCAGTGGGCGTGTGCCTCCCAGGTGCACAAAAATGCTGGGATTGCAAGTAAAGGTGCTGGATACCCTGGGTACAATGGGCCTAAAAAGTAGCCCTTTAGTTCCATACAAATGACTTGTCTAGGCTGAGATATAAACTCAATCTCTTACAGGAAGGAAAAAGCATTTCCTTAGTATCCTCCCTCCCAGTGATGAAATCCTTGGTGCCCCACAAGCCTTCAGACAACATGGGGCCTGCATGCTGAGTGACAGCGGCTCTCACAAGCTGTAGTGCTCTATATTGTTGGCTGCCAGTGACAGCCACAGTCCAGCACTAAGCCCAGGAGCTGAACCTTTCTTGAGGCCCTCTATATCCACCTGATTGACCACCACTGTATTCAAAGTGGGAGTCTGATTTGTGTCAGACACCATACAAAACATACAGTACAAATACAGACACCAGTGAATAGATAGGTGAACTACACCATGTCCTTTCACACAGTTTCATTTGTTTCTCCATAGTACATGACTACTTAGGGCATAGCTATTGCTGACTTTAAGAACCAAGAATTCCATCCCCACTGTCAAACATGGAGGTGGAAACATTATGCTTTGGGGGTGTTTTTTTCTGCTAAGGAACAGGAAAACTTCACCACATGAAAGGGACGATCGACAGGGCCATGTACCATGACATCGTGGGTGAGAACCTCCTTCCTTCAGTCAGGGCATTGAAAATAGGTCGTGGATTAAGGTGACCAGATTTTTTTAATGAAATCCGGGGAAATTTTTTTTTTTACTAGTAATGGCGGCAATCAGTGACTCTCTGACCGTCGCCCGCCTCACAGCCTGTCAAGTCTTACTCTCCGGGCCCTGGCTACTACTGGGTGGGGAGCGATGGAAGATCACTCCGCCAGGAAAGGCAAGGAGATAAGAAGTCAGGCGGCTGGCCGGAACTTGAGCCAAGGCAGAAGAAGATACGAGCGGTGTGGATGGGCATGCTCCCAAAACTGAAGAAATATTCCCTCCGCTCCGGCCAGCATATGATCATCAGAAAGGGGGACAGATAATGGGAAAATCCACCCCCCTAAGCTAGTAGGAGCACTGACTGTCTATGAAATTGCCCCAGTCCCTGTTCAAATCCAATCCGGGGACAAAACCGGGGACAGATTTATTCCAGGGACAGTGTCCTCAATCAGGGGACTGTCCCCTGAAACCGGGGATGTCTGGTCACCCTATCGTGGATGGGTATTCCAGCATGACAATGCCCTAAAACACACGGCCAAGACAACAAAGGCGTGGCTCAAGAAGCAGCACATTAAGGTCCTGGAGTGACCTAGCCAGTCTTCAGACTTTAAAGCGGGGGTTCACCCAAAAAAAAATGTTTTAACATTACATTCAGCCGAGTTGCGAGAATGACATTAGGCAGTTTTTTTTATTTCATTGCCGTACATACCGTATTTTCACCGCGCTTCCGGGTATGTAATCTGCGGAACTGGTTGTTTCTGATTGACAGGCTTCCGACCGGCGCATACAGTGCGGCAACTCGCGCCGGTCTGAAGCCTTTTAAATAATTAGGAACACCCAGTTCCGGAGATTACATACCCTGAAGCGCGGTGAAAATACGTTATGTACAGCAATGAAATAAAAGAAAACTGCCCAATGTCATTCTCACAACTCGGCTGAATGTAATGTTAAAAAAAATTTTTGGGGTGAAGCCCCGCTTTAAACCCATAGAAAATATGTGGAGGTAGCTGAAGGTTCGAGTTACCAAACGTCAGCCTGGAAACCTTAATGACTTGGAGAGGATCTGCAAAAAGGAGGAGTGGGACAAAATCCCTCCTAAGATATGTGCAAACCTGGCGGCCAACAACAAGAAACGTCTGACCTCTGTGATTGCCATCAAGGGTGTAAGAGACCTATTAGAGTTGTCCCTGCGAATTCGCGGGAGTGCGCGTGAATTCGCGGGAGCGCGCCCACGCGTCCCTTGGCGCCAGACAGCCCATTTAAAGTATGCACTGACCCCAGCCGAGTGCCGACGGCTCTCAACAGTTCCGGTCCCTGTATCCTGTGCCTGTTCCTGTGCTCCTGATCCCGGTTACTGAACCTCGGCTTCCTTGCCCTTGCTTTTGGACTCGCTTCACCCCTGACTCTTGGTTCCTGATCTCGGCTTCCCACGTGACCCTGTTTCCTGCCTGATGATTTTGTGCCTTGCTGCCCGCTCGTTGCTGAACCCGGCTTCCCATGTGACTACGATCCTGCCTCCTGTTTTGCTCCGCTCTACTTCCCGGGTACCTGCAACCTTGTCCCTGCAACCTGCTGCGACGTCGTCCCTGCAACCTGCTGCGACGTCGTCCCTGCAACCTGCTGCGACGTCGTCCCTGCAACCTGCTGCGACGTCGTCCCTGCAACCTGCTGCGACGTCGTCCCTGCAACCTGCTGCGACGTCGTCCCTGCAACCTGCTGCGACGTCGTCCCTGCAACCTGCTGCGACGTCGTCCCTGCAACCTGCTGCGAATTCCTGCCTTTCAAGAATCGCATCACCTGCTGCGGGCTTCCAGAGTTACATCTGCAGGCACTTGTGTCTCCCCTGGTCCTTGGTTTCCCCTGTCTCCACTCTCAGCGGGACCAGGGCCGGAGATTCAAGAGAGGCTGACCTCGTCACTTCAGACTTCACTCAGGTACGTGACAAAGGGTTTTGCCACCAAGTACCAAGTCATGTTTTGCAAAGGGGTCAAATACTTATTTTACTCATTAAAATGCAAATCGATTTATACCTTTTTTGAAATGTGTTTTTCAGAATTTTTGGGTTGTTATTCTGTCTTTCACCAACTGTTAAAAAAAACAAAAAAAAAACCACCAAATAAAATGATAGACTGATCATTTCTTTGTCAGTGGACAAACGCACAAAATCAGCAGGGGATCAAATTTTTTTTTCGATCACTGTATGCTTTGTTCAGATTTTATGTCTGAGGTTTAGCCCAGGTTCACACTGGGCTGCGGGAGTGAAGCCGTGCGATTTCAACTGAACTCGCACTGCTTCACTCCCGCTTGTCAGTGCCAATTTACAGAGACATCTGTATAGTTTATGCACAGTTGTCAATGAAAAATCGTGGGCCAAAATCGCAAAAAGTAATACAGAAACTACTTTTTTAAATCGGTGCAGCGCCACAGATGTGGCGTCGCACCGATCAAGACGGTGCTATTGCTGGCAAATGCCGCCAATTTGACATGTCAAATTGCATGTCAAATCGCACCCGTGTGAACCAGGGCTTACAACTGCTTTAACTCAAAAAGTACCTTCTATTGCTCTCAGACTCCTGCAAATCTCCAAAATGCTTTCTTTTTTTTTGGCTGTTGTGATGGCGTATGGACTACAGCAGGGGTCTCAAAACTACGCCCACAGTTGTTCAAGAACTACAATTCCCATCATGCCTAGTCATGTCTGCGAATGTCAGTTTTATAATGCCTCATGGGACGTGTAGTTCTGCAACAGCTGGAGGGCCGTAGCTTGGAGATCCCTGGACTACAGGATTTGCAGTGTGCATAGAGCAGTACACATGAACCACAACGAACATGCACAGCCCGTTCCAAACAAACCAAAGTAAGTGGGAAAAGGAGAGGGTCAGGAGCTTGCAAAATACAGAAAAGCACAGAAAGAAAATACACTTATGAAAAATAGATTACAAGGCCATTAATATGAATAATTGTTTAGTAAACAAGGATATCATTTTAGTGTTAGCTAGCTAGCATTATCTTCAGCTTGGTTGATTGATCAGCGTATCTTCATATACAGGCAGAGATAGGGGTGACAATAACACAACTAAACTATTCTCTTCTAATGCATATCCAGAATACAGATCAGCTTTCCTCTCTACAAATAGCCGACAATGGAAGCTCAGGTGTTGGGATGACAACATTTCCTATTACAGGACTGTGGAAAATCTCATGACATAAACTCCATGCACTGGTACAATACATAATCGGCTATATCTGGAACTAGTGTTCGGAATAAGACAACACTCCTAACACTTAGGAACAAATGCAGTGAAAGTTTAAAAATAAAGTATTACTGCGGCATCCTCTCCAATGACATCACACCCTAAGCTGTAAAAGACAGCACCCGATAAGACACAACAAGAAAGGTCAGCAGAAAAGTCCAAGAAACAGAAAGGTAACACACCTGTCCTCCTCTTCAGAAGAAGCCATAGCTGGGAGATGTCCTTACACAGCAGAGAGATGAGGTTTAATGTCATTCCGCTTCCTTCAAAGTGACCTATTTCTCTGCAAGTTGGTTTGTAAAGTACAAAGAGAGCACCAAAGTCTGCTTTTCAGTGGGAGCCAAGCAGCGAGGGATACAATACCTTTCTTCGAATTACACACTCAGCTAGTATGCCTTTCAGCTGGGCTGCCGTGACAGTCTGACAAGGTGAAACACCTTCCCATTTGCTGACAAAAGAATCCACAATTAAAATCCAAAGCAGAACGCTCCTTGTGCGTTGCGTCCCAAAACTTGTCTTACTTGATACAGGCTGTCGTATTTCCATCACCGATTATAACCAATACCCTGTTGTTGTAGAAAAAGGCTTCTACATATGGCCAGTCCAAAGCCTCCCTAGAGGTGCCCTTCATTTACTAAATATTGACCTCGCAACAAGTCAAACCATCCCTCTGCCCTAAGGAAATATTCCACAAAACAGACAGCTGTCCTACTCAATAAATTCCGACATCAGACACTTTGATCATGGACATTGAGACATTTACCAAGGCCATAAGGTTTATTAAGATGTTTTAACAAAGAAGATGAAAAAAAAAAAAAGGCTGGCTTAACGGGTTTGTGCTGTTAGTATACGATAGGACAAAAGGCACAAAAGCACAGCAAATTATTGACAAGTAAGCTTAATAAATGCTGCTAGTGCTGACCGGCCCCTCCCGTCATCTGTTCACTCAATGGCAGAATAGTTAATAAGCAAACTCAGTACAGTGGTGGACAAACTGCCTGCAGCAAATTGTATGTTTTTGTAATCTTGATTTAATTGGTTAAATTAGATAAGCACCCCATAGATACCATCATTTCTTCAGCTGCTCCACCTGCAAAAATACAGCACAGTACCATTTATGCATGTGAAATGTGTTTTACCCTCCCCTCTACTGTGCCACTGACGGAGTGACATTCAAACAACAAATCAAACTGAGCCAAAAGGCAACCTTCTATTGTGTTTCTGCCTGGGGATTAGTAGATTGGTATAATTTCCCCTGATTTTCTACATGGGAAAACACAAGGAGGAAGTCATAAGTGGTCATCAGCATAGTAGGAAGACAGGTCACAAGTGGTCATCAGTATGGTAGGGAGACCAGTCACAAGTGGTCATCAGTATGGTAGGGAGACCAGTCACAAGTGGTCATCAGTATGGTAGGGAGACCAGTCACAAGTGGTCATCAGTATGGTAGGGAGACCAGTCACAAGTGGTCATCAGTATGGTAGGGAGACCAGTCACAAGTGGTCATCAGTATGGTAGGGAGACCAGTCACAAGTGGTCATCAGTATGGTAGGGAGACCAGTCACAAGTGGTCATCAGTATGGTAGGGAGACCAGTCACAAGTGGTCATCAGTATGGTAGGGAGACCAGTCACAAGTGGTCATCAGTATGGTAGGGAGACCAGTCACAAGTGGTCATCAGTATGGTAGGGAGACCAGTCACAAGTGGTCATCAGTATGGTAGGGAGACAAGTCACAAGTGGTCATCAGTATGGTAGGGAGACAAGTGACAAGTGGTCATCAGTATGGTAGGGAGACAAGTCACAAGCAGTCATCAGTATGGTAGGGAGACAAGTCACAAGCGGTCATCAGTATGGTAGGGAGACAAGTGACAAGTGGTCATCAGTATGGTAGGGAGACAAGTGACAAGCAGTCATCAGTATGGTAGGGAGACAAGTCACAAGCGGTCATCAGTATGGTAGGGAGACAAGTCATAAGTGGTCATCAGTATGGTAGGGAGACAAGTCACAAGTGGTCATCAGTATGGTAGGGAGACAAGTCACAAGTGGTCATCAGTATGGTAGGGAGACAAGTCACAAGTGGTCATCAGTATGGTAGGGAGACAAGTCACAAGTGGTTATCAGTATGGTAAGGAGACAAGTCATAAGTGGTCATCAGTATGGTAGGGAGACAAGTCACAAGTGGTCATCAGTATGGTAGGGAGACAAGTCACAAGTGGTCATCAGTATGGTAGGGAGACAAGTCACAAGTGGTCATCAGTATGCTAGGGAGACAAGTCACAAGTGGTCATCAGTATGGTAGGGAGACCAGTCACAAGTGGTCATCAGTATGGTAGGGAGACCAGTCACAAGTGGTCATCAGTATGGTAGGGAGACAAGTCACAAGTGGTCATCAGTATGGTAGGGAGACAAGTCACAAGTGGTCATCAGTATGGTAGGGAGACAAGTCACAAGTGGTCATCAGCATAGTAGGAAGACAGGTCACAAGTGGTCATCAGCATGGTAGAGAAACAGTTCACCAGTGGTCATCAACATGAAAGGGAGACAAGCCACAAATGGTCATCAGCACAATAGGGAGACAAGTCACATAAGTGGTCATTAGGACAGAAGAGAGATAACAAGTAACAAGTGGTCCTAAGCATAGTAGGAAGACAGGTCACAAGTGGTCATCAGTATGGTAGGGAGACAAGTCACATGTGGTCATCAGTACGGTAGAGAAACAGCTCACCAGTGGTCATCAACATGATAGGAAGACAAGTCACATAAGTGGTCATCAGGACAGAAGAGAGATAACAAGTGGTCCTAAGCATAATAAGAAGGCCTGTTTGCAAGTGGTCATCTACATGGTAGGGAGATGTGTCAGCAGCACGGCAGTGAGCGTAACAGGGGTCACAATTGCGACCAGGCCCCATGCGGCTCCCATGCACACCCGGATAAGAGGGGCGTCATACAGAGAAATTATCTCCCGGAAATCCCTTTATAGTCTCCTGCACCGAGGCCCTAGAGTTTCTAGTTACACCTCTGGTAGGGAGGGAAGACACTAGTGATCATCTTCACAATAGGAAGATCACAAGTAGTCATCAGCATGTTAGGGAGACAAGTTGATAGTGGTCATACGCATAGTAGGAAAAACAGGTCACAAGTGGTCATCAGCGTAGTAGGGAGACAAATCACTAGTGATCATTAGCATGGTAGAAAGACAAGTGGTCATTAGCATGATAAGGAGACAAGTCGCAAGTGGTCATCAGCACGGTAGGGAAACTGGTTGCAAGTGGTCATCAGCATGAAAGGGAGACAAGTGAGGCCGTGTACACACGGCAGAGAACCTCGACGGGCAGAACACATTGTTCCGCCCTTCGAGGTTCTCTGCCGGCCGTCGAAATCGGCGACTCGCCCGTCGGGAATGGCAACCAGCCATTCATCCAGGCGGGCCGTCGAGCAAATAGAGAGCGTGCTCTCTATTTCTGCTCGACGGGCTTCCCGACGGGATGCTCGCCGAGAGCGTACACACGGCCGAGGTCCTCGCTGGAATGCAGCTTCCAGCGAGGTTCTCGCTGGTTTCCAGCGAGAACCTCGGTCGTGTGTACGCCGCCTCACAAGTGGTTCTCAGCACAGTAAGGAGACAGATCACAAATGGTCAAAAGGAGGAAGCGTAACAACAAGGGTCACAATTGCGTCCCAGCCTCATGCTCTAGGGGGCCCATGCGGCTCCCCAGTACACCTAGATAGGCAAGGCAGCATATACAGGACCCAATCCCCTCCATTTTTCTCCTGCACCCACTGAAAGTCCATCTCTCCCTTCCACAGGCATTTAGCAGCTGCAGGAGGTAAACTGGGGAGATTGGTTCCTCTATAGGCCCTTCCCATCCCCACCACCCCTCCTATCTAAGTCCTGCCCCCGAATCCCTGTGTGTTGTCCTGGCCACCCTCTTCTCCCGTAGCGCTGCTGGCCTCCTCCTCCCACAAGTTGCTGCAGGGGATGCTTTCAGGATAGAGATCAGGAAAGGGGATGGTAAATACCGTGTTTCTCCGAAAATAAGACGTACTCCGAAAATAAGCCGTAGCGGGATTTCGACACAAGATCGAAATATAAGACACCCCTCCGAAAATAAGACGTAGCGATGGCGTGTCGAATCTCCGAAAATAAGACGTAGTGATGGGCGTGTTGTATGCGTAACGGCGCAGTGCGGAGCGGGAAACAACGTGTGATAGGCATACGGTACTGTACTGGAGTTGAAGTGAGGAGAAGAACGTAAAGCTGTAAAGCTTCTCCCAGCACTGACCAGCAAACCCCTCTCTCACCCCACACAAACACCAGGGGATAGGGGGAAAAGCTGCTACCGTACTGAGCCCAAAGAGATCACCCCAGCTCCACTGTGCTCCACATCAGCTTTGCTGGCCTATCTTTCTGTACAGCCAGACAAGATGAGTGCAAAGAGAAGAAGTTGGATATCCGAATGGTCCAAAAATGGCGTGCAGAATACGATAATCTCAGTCTACAGGTGGACAGAGGAAATGCTAAGAAGCGCAAGTGTGGTTCAGGTAGGCAACCTTTATTTTCTGTAATAAAAATAAGACACCCCCCGAAAATAAGCCATAGTGTGATTTCTTGAGGAAAAAAAAATATAAGACCGTGTCTTATTTTCGGGGAAACACGGTATGTAATTTACCAGCCCCTTCCTTTTCATGACTGAAGCATAGCGAACTGTTTACTATGCTTTGGTTTGTGAATGAATATAAAGCTCTGTTCAGAGCAATTCCTGTCCATTTATTCTGTGCAGCTGAGGCTACAAAAAAATGGAGATTGAGGGCTGTGTCCTCAATTCTCTCTGTCTCAAAAGGTGAACATCAGGCTGTGTAGTATGGCAGCAGGGCGGGACATTCGTCATTCCAGGTGGACAGTATGACAGTACCATGTGATCACTGTGACCAATCACAACAGATCATATGACAATTGTACACAATGAATGGCTTCCTTTCATGCCATTCATTGTGTGGCTGTCTATGATTGGTCACAGTGATCACATGGTACAGACAGGGCCAATCACAGCCCATCTATACCCATCTAAAAAAACAAAAAACAAATGCTGACCACTTCCCCAGAGTAGTAGAGCATTACTCTGGAAAACGCTGTTTTGCTCTGGTCACAGATATTTAGCTTTTTGTTTACATTTTTTTTTTATACCTGCATGAATATCTGAATAAGTCAGTCCTATAGAGCAGGCATCCCTAAATGGCGGTCCAGCCTGTTCCAGCCGCCATTTAGGAGTAGTTTTTTTTTGCCTCAGCCGCTGTCACTGCTGTGAGTATCACAGCAGAGAGGAAAGGCAGGCTAGATTCCCCGAGAGGCAAAGCTGCTTTGAATAGAGGGCAGGAGCTACCAGAGTTAACTTTTGAAATTAACCAGCCAGTGATTGGTTGTCCGGATGCAGGGCAGTCCCTGCTATGAATCACCTGGTGGTTAACTTGAAAAGTTTCACTCCAGCAGCTGCCAATCCCACCCTCTGTACAGAGCTGTCTTTGCTCTCTGCTCCTTGCCCGAGTAAAGTAGCAGAGCAAAAAGGAACAGAGCTGCAGGAGCTGCATTGTGAATGGGGGGCAGGGAACAGAGCTGCAGGGGCTGTAATGTGAATGGGGGGACAGAGCTGCAGGGGCTGTAATGTGAATGGGGGGACAGAGCTGCAGGGGCTGTAATGTGAATGGGGGGACAGAGCTGCAGGGGTTGTAATGTGAATGGGGGGACAGAGCTGCAGGGGTTGTAATGTGAATGGGGGGACAGAGCAGCAGGGGCTGTAATGTGAATGGGGGGACAGAGCAGCAGGGGCTGTAATGTGAATGGGGGGACAGAGCTGCAGGGGCTGTAATGTGAATGGGGGGACAGAGCTTAAGGGGCTGTAATGTGAATGGGGGGACAGAGCTGCAGGAGCTGGAATGTGAATGGGGGGACAGAGCAGCAGGGGCTGTAATGTGAATGGGGGGGATAAAGCTGCAGGGGCTGTAATGTGAATGGGGGAGGGGAAAAGCTGCAGGGGCTGTAGGGAAGGCAGAGATGCAGGGGCTGTAATGTGAATGGGGGGGGGGGCAGCAATGCAAGGGCTGCAATGTAAGTTGGGGGGGACAGAGCTTAGGGGGGGCGGCAATGTGAATGGAGGGCAGAGTTGCATTGGCTTTAATGTAAATTATGAGGACAGAGCTATGAGAAGTAATGTTAATGGGGGGGGGGGGGGGGGGGGGAGTGCTGCAGCAGTGGCGTAATGTCAGAGCTACAGGGTCTGCAATGTAAATTTGGGGGACAGAGCTGTGGAGAGCTGCAATGTGAAGGGGGCAGAGCCACAGGGGGGGGGGGTGAGGGGGGATTGGCTGTGATTGGAAGGGGAACAGAAAACACTGCTGCGGGAAGGGGATGCTATAAAAGGAGGGCAGATGACACCACTGTTGGGGGATGACGTGAGGGGGGACAGAGGATACTGCCGTAAGAATGGAATTGTGATATAAAAAAAGAGGGGCTGCGATGTGTAAGAACCGAGTCATTGCACAAACTTGCAATTCGGGCCCTTTTCTGATCTGACCTCCATGAATTTTAATTCAATGCCCCTGCAGCAGCGGATATTCCATAGCCCCATTTGTCATCTTTGATGCATTTTTTATTGGATCAGGTTTCTATTCTGCTTTCTGAGCAATGGCTTTTCACTGTTCTGATGGCAGAGTTAAAAGTTTGTTTCATTTTTTTTGTTTTTACAAATTAAAATGAAGGTATACAAAGTAGCTGACCTGCCTATATGTGATCAATCTGTTGGCAGTTAAGAGTGTTTTTTTTCTAATTTTGCACCTGTAGGACCAATCCAGCAGGTTATGATACCTTCAGTCACCCAGTTTGATCGCCATGCATTCAAGTGCTATGTTACAAGGACTTTCTGCAATAAAGGTAGTTTTATTACTGGACTGCAGACATCCAGGTGTTCCTTTCTCTGTTTACAAGCTGCTTTGTGAGCTGGGCTGGCACCTGGATTTAAGGAGTGTGTATTAAGTAATGCAATAGTGGACAGACTTGGAGTCACTCAATCGTCATCAGGATGGTTGGGAAACAAAATATAAAAGAGGTCATCAGCACGGTAGGAAGAGAGGACACACGGGGTCATCAGCACGGTAGGAAGAGAGGACACACGGGGTCATCAGCACGGTAGGAAGAGAGGACACACAGGGTCATCAGCACGGTAGGAAGAGCGGACACACGGGGTCATCAGCACGGTAGAAAGAGAGGACACACGGGGTCATCAGCACGGTAGGAAGACGGGACACACGGGGTCATCAGCACGGTAGGAAGACGGGACACACGGGGTCATCAGCACGGTAGGAAGAGAGGACACACGGGGTCATCAGCACGGTAGGAAGACAGGACACACGGGGTCATCAGCACGGTAGGAAGACAGGACACACGGGGTCATCAGCACGGTAGGAAGACGGGACACACGGGGTCATCAGCACGGTAGGAAGACAGGACACACGGGGTCATCAGCACGGTAGGAAGACAGGACACACGGGGTCATCAGCACGGTAGGAAGACAGGACACACAGGGTCATCAGCATGGTAAGAAGACAGATAATAAGTGGTTATCAGCATGGTAGGGAGGGAGCTAGTGTGTCCCATGTGCTATTGTCTACAGGGCTTAAGACTGGACTATAGGAGAGAGGAAGGTGAGACAAAGTAAAAAGGTAAGAAATTGTGCAAATAACCAGTGTTCTGGTTATGGTTGTAGCACTTTGGCTGTTGTGCGACAATGCATATAAAAAAAGTTTAACATAATAGTTAATGGCCGGGTTAGGACGGAGGGGGGAGAGAGAGAGAAGGGGGTACATGCCCTTGCAACGGCTCCATTCTCTATTTGCAACATCAAAATAAAATAAATAAGCCCCCAAGCCCCTAAGACACCTAAACAAGTTTGCTAAAACATGGCTTTAGGCACATTTTTGACACTGCTTTTCTAATGCCTTGGGGAACTGGGGCAAATGCCCAGAGTGCATGAGGCCTAAAACAGGCTGCATAGCAAGATGGTGGGAGCAGGCCACACCATGCTTGATACTTAAAAGCAGCAAAGAGTGTCACTGCTCTACAATCCCAGTGATGACAATTACAAGGATCACTGCAAGAGGGCATTGCTGTAAAGGTTATACAGAATGGGACAAATGCCCAGCCTCACTTAAACACTGGATGGATAAAGCATCCTCACTTATTCTCTGCCTCTTCTTCTATCAACAGTAGCTGCGACTGGTGCCAAAAAACAAGTCATAGCGGACATGACTGCTCAAATAGCATAACTACACACCACAACAAAGCAATCAGGAAGCAGATACAAAGAAGACAATGCCTAGTGACGTCACAACAGATCTTGCTGGCCATTGGCCAAAAAAATAAATAAAAAACAAATAAAAGCTCAAATGTGAACAGAGGTTAAAAGGATTAAGGTGCTTGTGTCAACTATCCACTTCAAACACAACTTTTGTTAGCCTACAGCTGTTATATACAGGTAGGCTAGACAGTGACAATAATACCGTGCCTTGAAAAAGTATTCATACCCCTTAAACTTTCCACATTTGTTACCATCAATAACGTAAATATATTTTTTTGAGATTTTATGTCAGTGGTACAACACAAAGTGGTACAGAATTGTGAAGTGGAGGGAAAACTACAAATGGTTTTTCACATTTTTTACAATTAAATATCTCAAAAGTGTGACGTGCATTTGTATTCAGCCCCATTTACTCTGATACCCCTAACTAAAATCTAGTAGACCAATTGCCTTTGTTACCCGATTAGTGAATATAGTCCACTTGTGTGTAATTTAATCTCAGTATAAATACAGCTGTTCTGTGAAGCCCTCATAGGTTTGTTAAAAAACCTTAGTGAACAGACAGCATCATGAAGGCCAAGGAACACACCAGACAGGTCAGGGATAAAGTTGTGAAGTTTAAAGCAGGGTTAGGTTATAAAAAGATATCCCAAGCTTTGAACATCTCACAGAGCACTGTCCAATGCATCATCCAAAAACTGAAAGAGTATGGCACAACTGCAAACCTAGTAAGACATGACCGCCCACCTCATTGGACAAGCTGGGCAAGGAGAGCATTAATTAGAGAAGCAGCCGAGAAATCCATGGTAACTCTGTTGGAGCCGCAGAGATCTACAGCTCAGGTGGGAGAATCTGTTCACAGGACAACCATTATGCCGCGTACACACGGTTGGAATTTACGACAAGAAAACTTTGATGTGTGCTTATGGTTGGAAATTCCGACCGTGTGTCAAAATTTGAGAGCTGGTTCTCAATTTTTCCGAAGGGAAAAGTTATTGTCGGAAATTCCAATCGTCCGTTTGCAATTCCGATGCTCAAAAAAACATGCATGTTGGAATCAAGTCGACGCATTCTCAGAAGCATTGAACTTACATTTTTTTGGCTCATCGTAGTGTTGTACGTCACCGCATTCTTGACGTTCTTTTGTGTGACCGTGTGGATGCAACACAAGTTTGAGCCAACATTCCGTCTGTTTGCAAGAGGCTATGTGGAAGAAGGTGCTCTGGTCAGATGAGACCAAAATTTTACTTTTTGGCCTAAAAGCAAAATTCTATGTGTGGCGGAAAACTAATATTGCACATCACCCTGAACACACCATCCCCACCTTGAAACATGGTGGTGGCAGGATCATGTTGTGGGGATACTTTTGACAAACGCTCTCCATCCAATCTGACAGAGCTTGAGCTATTTTTCAAAGAAAAATAGGCAAAAATTTCACTCTCCAGATGTGCAAAGCTGGTAGGGACATCACCAAAAAGATTTGCAGCTGTAATTGCAGTGAAAGGTGATTTTGAGTATTGACTCATTGGGGGGGGGGGGGGGGGGCATGGGGGCTGAATACAAATGCACGCCACACTTTTCACATATTTATATAAAAAAAAATGTTAAAAAACATTTATCATTTTCCTTCCACTTCACAATTATGTGGCACTTTGTGTTAGTCTGTCACATAAAATCCCAATAAAATACATTTTAAATTTTGGTTGTAACATGACAAAATATTCAAAAGGGGTATGAATACTTTTTCAAGGCACTGTATGCAGTACATGCTGCCTACTGTTGGGTTCATATGTAAAAGCCTACAATTCTTAGTAAGGGATTTCGGTCACCGGAACCTCAGAAAAAACAAGTAAACTACCAGAAAGTATGTTTATGCAAAGCATAATATTCCACATGCATAGCATAGTCAGCTAAGGTTAGGACAACTGCTGACAGGCAATGTTACCATGCTCAGAGTCTTGGTGTACATCACAGGCTAAGCTGTTACGTGCAATTATTTTAATCTTACCCGCACTGCAGAAAGGTCTCCCTGAGTGCCATTATCAGGGGTTTAGACACATTGCTGGAAATTTCGCACTCACGACAAGTTCCCCGGCAGATGTAAATAAGGTGGCTGGCTGGTAATTCATTTATTGCCGTTATCAGCATGCATTATTAACACTAAACTGCTGATGTTTTAATATGCTTTGTGGCTAGATCATTTAGCTCACTGCACAAAGAAGGTGGAGGAGACATTTACTAGAAGATTAAAGAGTCTTCTTGGGCTGAGTGTTTATGTACTGAGGTCTGGTGGAAGTCACAAGCTTGGAAACAAGAGCATCCCGCTTACTGCACATCACATGATTCGGAATCATACTGCAGAACAGTTCATTCAGACACACACAGCGCTTCGGTATAACAAATGAACCACCATATCTACCAGATCACAGTATAAACGTACAAAGTTTACTTTTAGGGTAGCTTTTTGTAAACATAAAGCTCAACCAAAGCTTTAACATTGAATAATGTATTGCAGTCAAGCTGCAGATATAGCATTAAAGCGGAGGTTCACACAAAAAGTGAACCTCCGCTTTTTGCTAGGCATGTGCATTTCGTTTCGTTCCGAATCGAAATTCGGACGAATTTTCCATTATTCGGACATTCGGATGCATACGAATTTCCGAATTGCTATAATAACGAAAAATTTCGACCGTTTTCCGAATTCGTTCATTTTCGACCGAATTTCGAAAAAAAAAAAAAAAAAAAAAAAAAAAAAAAGTCGAAATCGAATTTTTTTTTTCGAATTCCGATTTGAATACCCGCGGACTAAATTCGATCGGAATTCGAAAAAAAAAAAAAAAAAAAAAAAAAAAAAAAATTCGAATTTAATTCGAAAAAAATTCTATTAGAAAAGAGACTATTTGTTTTCTAATCTGGTTGAAATATTTTCGATTTCGACCGATTTTTTTCGAAATTCGGTCGAAAACGAACGAATTCGAAAACCGGTCGAAATATTTTCGATTTCGACCGTATTTTTCGAAATTCGGTCGAAAACGAACGAATTCCGAAAACGAATTCAACACATGTAACGAACCTAACTTAACGAAATTTATTAAATGACGAATTGAAACGAAACGAAACTAATTTTTCACTTTTGCACATGCCTACTTTTTGCATCCCTGAGACAGGAGACTGAGACAGGTATTTGCACCACTTCCGGGTCTGATCACCGCGGGGAATCCAGCCTGTGACGTCACACCCCCTCCCCCCACGCTGTCTTCTGGGAAACACTGTTCCCAGGAGAGAGTGGAGACCAGTGACGGCGTGCCACGATCCTCGCACATGCGCAGTAGGGAATCGGGCAGTGAAGCTGCCAGGCTTCACTGCCTGATTCCCTCAATGAGGATGGCGGCAGAAGCAGCCTCGGCTGCTGACATTGCGGGCGTGCTGGGCAGACAAGTGTCCATTTTGTAGCTGCTGACTATTAAAAAAAAAATCAGCGGAACCTCCGCTTTAAATACCTTTTGTTCTTTTTTTTGTTTTTATTATACATACTAAGTGCATCAGTATGGGCTAAAATAGCGAGTCAGACCACTTTTAATCTATGGAGTCAGGCTACACATGTTCACTTTGGTGTGTATTGCTAGTGAGTTTTTTTTTTTTTTTTTTCTTGGGAGGTATGTGATCATCACAGGGACAATCAGCACTGTCCAGACAGAGTCAAGGGTCTCGTCTCATAGGGCAGTTAGAAATCTCCTCCAACAAGCTTTAACCAGTGCTTGGCAGGACACTGCTAGAAGAAGTCACAAGACTGCTCTAACTGCTGATGAAAAAAGTTATTTAGCAGTTTATATTTACTAAAATAAATGCATTTTCATGTTCTGTGTACAATCAGATATAGTGAATGCAGGGTCCTGGGTTGCATTCTTCATACGGGAGAGGCAATCATGCCGACACGCACTGATGTACTTACCACGAGAACACACTTTTTTCTTATGCTAGATATATCTATGCAAAGTCTCCTTCGTTTTTACTACAGTGCACATATAATCTGCAGAACTACAATTAATTATTTTCTAAAAACATTTTTTCAAATTTAAACATAAGAATGTGTTTAGCAGATATGCTGATCAATGACACAGCAAATATCCCCACTTTAAATCCAAATTTTGTAATACAACAAATGTGCCTGGTTTGCGGGCAGTGCTCCATTTTATTTTTATCTACAGAAATGCAATACTGTACATAGCTCTTGTAATTCAAAGACCCCCTTTAAGGCCACTCTGGGGGGGGTCTATTTACAAGTTAAGCATTTAAACCTTGCTTTGTTTCAAATGCAACATATCATGCAGGCTGTAGTCCACATCTGTCAAATCTGCAAGTTGGGGGATTTGTACAGTAGTTCCCAATATACTTTTGGGCTGCTCAGAACTAAGCGCTGAAGGTCTCAAACTGTGGTTCTTAGGTTGTGTAGCCACTTCCCTCACTTCCTGGCCATTCATAAGACAAGGCCTGGGGCTGTGTGTTTGGTAAACGGCCTAAAGAAGCCAGAATGGAGGCATAACCACCATGCTGGGGTCCATGAGAGACCAGATTGCAGATTGCCTATATCGTAGCAGCCCGAAGGTACAGCAAGATCTGTACTAATGCCCAAATGTCGACAAGCAGACAAGCAGATGTACCAGCACGACGGTTGCTTGCTTTTGAAGCAAAGCAAGGGTTAACCGCTTTAATATTGGTAAGTTTATGGGCTTTAACAAGAAGTAAAATAGCTTTTTAAGCAAACCCTCACTGATCCATGTAGCTGCAGCCACTGTATAGTAGTTCATCCTCACATTTCAGAAAAGAAAGTGAAGTAATCCAACAAAGAACTCAGCTCTCTCCCTTTTCTTGGGTATCTGCTTTGTGTTTATATTACAGATAAGATAGTTTGCGGGCTGACAAATATTCTCTGGGAGAGTTGTTTAATATAAAAGTTAATGTATTTCTTTGCTGAAAACTTTCAAGGTGAAATAAACCACAATACCGGTGTTCTGCCTTACACTCCTACTCGCTAAAATCTCCAACCACATCGCTTCCGGTGACTCTCCAGCAGCCATAATGGAGATTTTGACAAGTTGGCCATTTTCACAGAACAGCGGCAGTTTATACAGTATGGTATACGAGGAGTTGGCCGTTTTGACAGAACACCAGGGAAGAAGGAAAAAAGTTGTCACCGGCTTGGAGTCGGCCACGTTGTTTGGTTATTATCAGGTGGACTAACAATGTCCACTAATTATATGGTGGACCGTAGTGCAATGTTCCTCAACTCCAGTCCTCAAGTACCCCCACCCAACAGGTCATGTTTGCAAGCTTTCCATTGTTTTGCACAGGTGATTTGATCAGTTTGACTGCCTTAGTAATTACCACAGCCGTTTCAACTGAGAGAAATCATGAAAACATGTGCTGATGGGGGTACTTGAGGACTTGAGTTGAGAAACATTGCCACGGTGTATACGGTGTATACACTGCTGCTGCTGCTGTTCTGTCAAAACAGCCAACTTCCAAATGCAGCAGTGTCACCGGAAACGACGTGGTTGGAGATTTTGGCGAGTTGGAGTTTTCTGCAGAACACTGGCATCAAAGTCAACAAGAACTTATTTTAAAGAGAGCCTCTCACTTACAGAGAAAAGATCTTTATAAGCTCTGTAAAGACGCAAAATACTTCCTACATATCCTGGTATCTGTGCCACTGAATACCACTCTAAAGGCTCGGTTCACACTAGCCGACTCCAAAGTCGCGTGACTTAGTGCAAGTTTGGAATACGACTTTGATGTGACTTTTTACACTCTGTGGCACTGAAGTTTGACCAAAGTAGTGCAAGAACCTTTTCTAAAGTTGTAAAAACTTCTGTAGTATTAAGACAACTCTAATAGATAATCGAAATTTACATATCATCTGATTTAGGGTCTTAAGTAAAGTGATCACTGGCTGATTCAGTAACATGCAAAATCAGAAATATTGTTACACTCCTTGGTATCTTTATTGTAGCATTCAAATTATGGAAGCCCTGTCAGCAAGCTGTTGGAGGGCTTTATATTCAGGTAAGGCTTTCATAATGTGCCAATATGCGATGCATACTAGCAAATAATTTTTTATTTATTTTTGCAGTTTGCTACCGCTTTAATAATTTTTACATGCTCCAAAACACAGCCATTTCTTAGCTACACTCCCTTGAAGAGTACAAGCAGGAACACTAAATCACAGCAATTAGACAAACAAGCATAATGTTATATTTTTATGTAAAAGAATAGATTACGTTTTTTTTTTTATGTTTTCTTTAAACAAAAAAAAATGCTTTTTAAAAAACGGTATTTACTTGAGCATTCCCCTCCACGTTTCAACAAACTGGTTTGCTTTGCACTGTTTTTCTGTATAGCCTTAATGGTTTAATAATTTACTTCCAGTGTAAACTATATGCTATTGGATAGATGTTATGCTATACAGGAAATCCTTCATAAAAATACATAAAATGTACAAACCCTGGCACCCACACCCCTCCACTATTTACATTTCTCAAGAAGTCAAGTCCACCTTACATGGACATATTACATTTCCAGAGATCATGGCTGGCTACATTTAACCAGCAGGTGGGACTGGTAATCGATGGCCAGGAAAAGAAGGAGCTGTACTGTTTAGAAAGTGTGTCCCTCCTAATGTTCTTTTGCAGAGGAGGCCCAGCTAGTACCAACAGTTTTCACAAATGGATTTCATTTTTAAAAATATATGTGGTCAAAGTGTAAAACAAAGTATTAAAACATTCGCTCTGTAATGTCCCATACACACCAATAGATTTTCTGCAGATTTTTGTCTTCAGATTTACCAAAACCATATAATATGAGGTCAAACCTTTAGGCCCCTTTCACATTGCGGCGGGAGCCGTGCTGGCGGTATAGCGCCGATAAAAATAGCGGCGCTATACCGTCGGATTTGCCGCGAGTTGCGGCCGCTAGCGTTGCGTTATTAACCCCCGCTAGTGGCCGTGAAAGTGTTAATACCGCCCGCAATTCTATAGAGGCGCATTGCAGGCGGTATTGCCGCGGTTTTCCATTGTTTTCATGCCGCTCCTCTCACCGCTCCAAAGATGCTGCTGACAGGAGATTTTTTTTATCTCCCGCCAGCGCATCGCCTAAGGCCGCATACACACGATCAAATCTATCTGCTGGAAATGGTCGGCCCGACCGTCCCAGCAGACAGATTCGATAGTGTGTACGGGCAAGCCGACGGATTTGGCTAGCCGACAGATTTTAAAAAGCTTTAAAATCTGTCGGCTGGGAATCCGTCCGCCCGATATGTCTGCTGGTTAGTACGCTAACCAGCAGACATATCTACTCGCACATGCGTCGAATGTATTTGACGCATGCGCGGAAGTAATTCACTTCCTGGAGCGGTGACGTGGCGGCGTCAACGTCACAGCCACGTCACCGACACGTCAGTGCGCCGTCTGCCGGCGGGGATTTTGGTTTGATCGTGTGTACACGATCAAACCAATACATCCCAGCAGACAGATTTGTTCAAATCGGTCTGTCCGACCGATTTGAACAAATCTGTCTGCTTGTGTGTACGGGGCCTTAGTGTGAAAGCCCTCGGGCTTTCACATTGAGGATGCAGTGAAGGAGTATTTCAGGCGGTATAGCAGCGCTATTTTTAGCGCTGTACCGCCTGAAAAACTCCTCAATGTGAAAGAGACCTAAGAGTTTCAATTTCTATGTAATGGCACTACATGGTTTTGGTAAATCTCAAAAGAAAAATCTGCAGGAAAACCATAATGTGTATGGGGCTTAAAGACTTGGTTCCCACTGCTGCGACATGGCATCCGTCTTGTAAGACGCCAAGTCGCATGACATGAAAGCTATACTAAAACGATGCTACACATGTCGCTTTAGAAAAGGTTCCTGCACTACTTTGGTCTTGGGTGCAATTTCAGCCTTTGTACAGTGCATGCTCCTAAATAGCATCCAAGTTGAATCAAGTCAGAAGGAAGTCCAAGGCAAAGTTGTACGCAGTGTGAAATGAGCCTCAATCAATATTGACTATTTTTAATCCTTATGCTGATAACATTTTCCTATCATATTTACTTGTTTAAACATTTGTTTTGTTTTTTATTTCTTCAGCTACTTCCTGGTTTCCAGGACTAGGCAAATGATATCATACATCCCAGGAGTTTTCAGGAGGGGAAAAAAGGTTTTCTCAGCAAAGCACATCTTCCTTCTTGCATGCCTGTGTTCCGTCAGATTTGGTTACGGAAGTGACGTTCCGTCGCCGCCATCTTGCTACACCTCACACTCCGCCATAGTAAGGATACTCTTAGAAGGGGGAAAGCGGACATCTTGTTGCACCCAATGGAGTTTTCCATTATACACTTATTTTTAACAGGAAAGTGAGTTTATATAGTGAAATACAGTGCTTAGAAGTCCGTCTGACTAGTTAGATATTGAATTTCAAAAGCTGCGAACTTCTGTCAGATTAGAAAACCTGTGAGGTGAGCACATTTGCAGCTACTTTTAAAATTCAACATCATAACAGTCAGACGGAGTTCTACGTACTGGGGTGTAGCAAGATGGCGGCAACAGAAAGTCACTTCCGTTACCAAACCTGACTGGTCACCTTATCTGACGAAACACCTGAGCTAAGGGCATACAGATTCCAGGAAGTAAATGCTACATGAATCATCTGCCCTTACTCAAGATGGCCATGGCCAGAAAATCTAGGGGGTGTTTTTCAAAGGGATTTCGAAAAAAAATAAAGCATGGAGACATGGATGGATTGGGGGGGGGGGGGGGGGGGGCTCGATCTGAATAATAAAAATTAATTAAAAGCTTTTTTTGGTTTGTGGTGCTCAGATGCAGTGTAGTTTTGCTTTAACGTTGAACCCCAAAAATTTTCCTAATTTCCAACTTCCATTTGTCTAGATTGGCACAATGTAGTGATCCACATATTGTATCCAGAAGGCCACTGGAGATACTGAAAACCACTACAGCAGTCCATGCTACAAACAGTGATAATTGTGATCTTACAGGTATTGCTTGACTGATTTCTCCTGTACTCATTGACCAGAGGTGGCCCTTTACTTCCCTCACTTGGCACTGCTGCCATTCAGAGAAAGCCTTGTATTTTTTTCAGTGAGTACAAAGGCATTCTCTGATTGGCACTGGTACCATGTGAACGACTCCCTGTGGTCATTGTTCAGAGGAGAAGCTGCATAAGCAAGACACAGAAGTTTGCAGCTTTCACTGTATGTAGAGCTGGGTACTACAGTGGTTTACAGCCTCCACAGAGGCCCTCCAGATAAATATGGATAACTACAATGGGCTTGAAATACAATTAGAAAAAAAAAATGCCGAAGTTATAGCATCTGTGCTCTACACATAGCTTAAAGCAATATTAATCCCATAACCAAAAAAGTAATATATTGCAGCTTACCCATCATTAGATGTGGTGGCGGCATTCGTTTTTTTTTTTTTTTTTAAAAGGCACCCCCCCTCCCCCTTCATCTGGAAATCTGGCTAGAAACACACCTCCTGTAGTAGATGGTTGAAGGAACACAGGAACCCCTTTGGACAGCAGCATTGTCAGTCATGGGAGGGGGGGGGGTGATGTTAGATGTACTAGCAAATTTAGATACAATTGAAGTGGAATTCCAGCTCAGTTACAGCTAAGGCAGTGTACACACGACCGAGGTTCTCGCTGGAAACCAGCGAGAACCTCGCTGGAAGCTGCATTCCAGCGAGGACCTCGGCCGTGTGTACACTCTCGGCGAGCTTCACGCTCTCTATTTGCTCGACGGCCCGCCTGGAAGAATGGCTGGTTGCCATTCCCGACGGGCGGGTCGCCGATTTCGACGGCCGGCAGGGAACCTCGACGGGCGGAACGATGTGTTCTGCCCGTCGAGGTTCTCTGCAGTGTGTACACGGCCTCACAGTTTTTTTTCTTCTTTTAGAATATATATGTTTCTTTCCCCCACGTTTAGAAAAAATAAGGCTGGAAATTGATTGTGTTCAAGTGAGAAAACAGATGTACAGAAACCACAGATCAAGGCTCGGATGAACACTGAAAGGTGATTAGGACAGGTAAAGTACTGTATGTAGTATATACTAAACACTATATGTAGATACAGCTAACACCTACGATCACCCCAGGCGATACGAGTGTGAATGTCAACAGCCATAAAATCTCTCAAGCACAGCAGATTCCCAGAGTGCATTTTGTTTTCTTATTACAGTGTGAAAAGGTGCACATTGGAGGGAAGCTGCATTTCTTGGTATACTGTTCACCCACATCAATATTTTCATCTTTAGCTCTGATGAGTTTTCATTTTCTCCCATGTCAGGAGACTCTGAATGCCTACTGCTGAAACTAATTAAACACACTGATGATCACAGGGCTTTCCTATCTGCATGAAGCATACAGGAGCAGATGATGGCCACTCTTCCCAGTGCAGTGTTCAATGCCAGTGTTCTGTCAAGAAGTGCCTTCTATCGAAATAGTGCCCGCGAGAACACCAGCCATCAAAGCATCACATGTTTACCTTTAGTGATGGTGTATTATTAGTGTTCAAGCCCTTCCTAGAAGGTGATTAATTAGCAAAGTTAAGCAAATAGACCTTTTTTTTTTTTTTGATAAGGTGTGAGGCAATGAGATTAAAAGTGCAGTAATACAGAACATATCAATTAAAACATCATTTTGAATTGGCTTGTCCATTTTAAGGCACTTTGTACAATTTTTGCATTAGAACTGCTTTACCGAGTAAGCATTTATATACTTTATCGATTTACACACTTTGGTGTAAAAAATTACTCTTATGCCGCGTACACACGATAATTTTTCAGCATGTCCAAAAAATGAAGTTTTCCCAACTTTATCATTAAAAAACAATGATCTAGCAAAGCGCGGTGACATACAACGGCACTATAAAGGGGAAGTCCTATTCGCCTTTGGGCTGCTTTAGCTGATTCAGTGTTAGTAAAAGACGATTTGCGCTCTTTTGTCCGTTACAGCTTGATGAATGTGCTTACTCCATTATGAACGGTAGTTTTACCAGAACGAGCGCTCCCGTCTCATAACTTGCTTCTGAGCATGCGTGTCTTTTTTATGTCGTTTTAGCCCACACACGATCATTTTTTACAACCAGAACCTGAAAAATTATGTGTAGCCCACACACGATCATTTTAAATTAAGTTTTTGAAAAATGATCGTGTGTACGGGGCATTAGCATCATTAGAGGAAACACAGAACATATATACACACACACACACACATACATTCATGTGGTCTCAGACAGCACCAAAAACATGCCTTAGGGCCAGTTCACACGAGATGCAGTTCAGTGCAGTTCTGTTTTTTCTGCACCAATAGTCAGTTCTGGTCAGTTTCTGCACCAGAAACTGACTGCATGGTGTGAACAAGAGCCATTGGAATACATGGAAAACACTGTGCATGCATTTTTAGTGTGGAACCGTATGGAACTGCATCTGGTGTGAACTGGCCCTTAACCACTTGCCGACCAGCCGCCGCAGTTATACGGCGGCAGGTCGGCACTCCTGCGCGAGAGCCCGTAGCTCTACGTCGGGACTTTCGCGGCCACTAGGGGGCGCGTGCGCGCCGTCGGCGGCCCGCGCCCCCCGCTCGCCCCCGAGTCCCGCGTGCGTGCCCGGCGGCCGCGATCGCCGCCGGGCACGCGCTCGTCCGTTACAGAGCGGGGAACGAGAGCTGTGCGTGTAAACACACAGCTCTCGTTCCTGTCAGCGGGGGAAACGCTGATCTTCCGTTCATACAATGTATGAACGGAAGATCAATGATTCCCCCTAGTGAGTCCACCCCCCCCCCCACACAGTAAGAACACAAATAGGAACACACTTAACCCCTTCCCCGCCCCCTAGTGTTAACCCCTTCACTGCCAATGGCATTTTTATAGTAATCCAATGCATTTTTATAGCATTGATCGCTATAAAAATGCCAATGGTCCCAAAAATTTGTCAAAGGTGTCCGATGTGTCCGCCATAATATCGCAGTACCGAAAAAAAACGCTGATCGCCGCCATTACTAGTAAAAAAAAATATTAATAAAAATGCCTTAAAACTACCCCCTTTTTTGTAAACGCTATAAATTTTGCGCAAACCAATCACTAAACGCTAATTGCGATTTTTTTTTACGAAAAATATGTAGAAGAATACGTATCGGCCTAAACTGACGAAAAATAATGTTTTTTTAAATCTTCTTTGGGGATATTTATTATAGCAAAATGTAAAAAATATTGCATTTTTTTCAAAATAGTCGCTCTATTTTTGTTTATAGCGCAAAAAATAAAAACCGCAGAGATGATCAAATACCACCAAAAGAAAGCTCTATTTGTGGGAAAAAAAGGACGCCAATTTTGTTTGGGAGCCACGTCGCATGACCGCGCAATTGTCAGTTAAAGCGACGCAGTGCCGAATCACAAAAAGTGCTCTGGTCTTTGGACAGCAATATGGTCTGGGGCTAAAGTGGTTAAAGAAGGAATACAGCCAAAAGCTCATTTGGCTGTACTTCTCCTGTGAATCACAATAGTGCAGTTCTCTCTGCACTCCTGTGACCCGCTGTCAGCTGATGTCACAGAGCCGTTCCAGGCTCAGGCAAGATTGTGACAATGACGTCAGGATCTGCCCACGTGCCCTGATTGGCACCTGGCTCAGCGAGACACAGACACGGAGCTGGCCACTCCCTCCACACCTCCAGTGAGTGAGGAGGGAACAGACAGGCAGCGGTGACCGGCAGTCACTAGTTCTCTGCTCAGGGAGCTGTGAGAACCGACCCATCAGCAGTGTTAGATCGCTTGGTTCTCTGTGTTAGAGCAGGCAGGGGACCGATGATGCGTCCACATAGGTATGCATGATTCTAAAATAAAAAAACTCTATACTTCTCTTTTAAAGCTCAACCCCAAGAAACCTATAAATCCTCCCTTGCAACGGAGTTGCATCTCCACTGAAAGTGTTAACTGCTCGTTTCTGGGGATTTGGACAGGCAGTTTTATTTACCAGATGCCCCATTCCTGCAGGCTCCTTTGTGCTGCCAGACCAGTCCCCTTTGCCTTTCCTCCCCCATGTTTCGGTGGTCTGATGTCATCAAGGCTGATGCAGGATTTGCAGCCTTTCATTGGACATAAGGGACTGTGAGCCCTGGTCCATACCTGTGCATTGCGGGACACTGCATGTGATTTGCAATTTAGGTCATTAATTTTGTATACCTCAAATCGCACCGTATGAAAATAGAGCAAGTCCCTTTTTTTTCCCCACACCTGAATCAGATTGCATGGGTGTTCAGACTCATGCAATCCAATTCTGGCAGTCACACTGCCTTTTGCGAGCTGTTTCGGGGTGTCATTAATTTTACATTGACAACCACAGCAGATCGCATGAACAGAGTGCGATTCAATGTGGTGCAGAAAACGCAAAGGGTTGGCATCATTGTGAACCTAGGCTCAGGAACATGAGGGAGTGAAGTATTGGGTAAGCAAAAGTGCTTTTGCTGTCCCCCTAAATTAAACAGTTAGGCTGCATTCACACCTGAGCGTCAGTCGTTCGGTCGTTTTTCCGGCGTTTTTTTCCAGCGTTTTGTCGCGCGTATTCATTCTTATTTGCGCGTTTGCATACAGCGTCGTCCGACGTTTTTGTACTTCGACGTTTTTTATTTTAGCCAATAGGAAAAATTATCATCTTTTCATCACTTGTTGCTAGAATTTTTTTATCTTCTGCCTGGGTGAAAAGTTCTATTGATTAAAGCGACGAAACGCCTCTAGCAAACGCTTGTTGTCGCGCTAGTTGCTTGAATCGAGCGTTTCCATTACTTTCTATGGGAAATGGAGACACTCAAATACGCCCAAACCGCCCGATACGCGCGACAAAAAAGGGTACGGAACTTTTTTTTTTAGCTACAGGCGATGGGCGTCAGGCGCATCAGCGTTCAGATGTGAACCATCTCCATAGGCTTTCATGTATTTTTCTCCCTCTGGCGTTTGTGAGCGTCGCGCTACAGGCGACAAAACGCCTAGGTGTGAATGGAGCCTTAACCCTTTCAGTGTGGGCACAGCTCTACTGCAAAGGAGAATTTTAAGATTTCCCAGAGTGGGGCTTTAATGAGGCTAGACAAACCACGTTACTATGATAGCAATATTTACCAGCAAACAGGACATCCTGCTTATTAGCATCTTCAGGTTCAAGCATCAGACTAATGACACTTGGTGGTGTAGTATGTATCCCTATTCTTCAAAGCATCCGAGTATAACAGTGCATACTTGCACATTATGGGACACTTACCTCTTAATGGACCCACCCTGCACTCAGCTCTATTCTTACCATACCAAAAATTAGCCGGGATGTGCACACTGTGCAAAGGTTTTTTTTTTTTTTTAAAAGGGAGAACTTTGCATTTCTCTTTTGCCATTTTTTTTTTCAGCTCTTTTCAATTTGTTACAGTAGATCTTTATTACTTGCACTGGGGAAAGCTCTGCATTTGATAGCATTGAGGTAGTAACAGGTACTCCTTATTAAGTCGTTAGGCTCCTTACACACGGATCGGTCCGTTTTTCGGTCCGCTCCGTGTGTCCATCAGCTCAGCGGGGGATCTCCGCTCAGCTGTCGGCGGACAGGGCGGTCCCCGCACACTGTGCAGGGACCGCCCTGTCTCTCCTCCGCTTTCCCCTATGGGGAGTCGGATGGAAACGGACCGTCTGTCCGTTTGCATCCGATCCGTTTGGCCGGACGGAAGAAAAATAGGACATTCTTCCGTCCGCAAAAACGGATGCGGATCTGGCGGACGTTAGCAGATGCATCATCCGCTAAAGGATCCGCTCCCATAGGGGCTCATTACAAGTCCGTAAACGGACTTGTAATGAGCGGACGAACGGTCCGCTAGTGTGAAAGGACCCTTAGATGTTCATGTAGCACCCTGGTGTTTAGGCAGGGTTGCTACTAAATGTAGTTTGCCAGGTGGTAGTTGTCCTGGTTAATTGTTAGTAGATCCACTGGTTCCTCTTTAGTTCTGGACTTGCTGCATCTTCTCACTTCTGTCGCTAGGTGTCGCTATGCTGGTGACATTAGATTGACAAGGACTTAGCAAGGTCAGGTAATGAATGTATGGGGTGTCTCAGCCAATTGGTGGGGGGTTTCTTTAGCCCCTTGGCCTGCTGAGAGAGCTTTATTATTTGGGTGGAGTCAGGTGATCGGGGGTCTGTGCCACCCGGATGGCTGTCTGGGTGGACATGCTTTATGCTGACTTGAGCTGCTAGGCTGGAAGCCTGAGGCCTATCCCAGGGGACATCTGGTTGCTAGCCTGTCTGAGGGACTATTCAGAAGCAGCACAGGGTTGGGACTGCAGGATTGGAGTCAAACCAAGAGCATCGGTTTAGCCAGACGGGGAACCAGTTTTAGTCGGAGGTAGAGGAGAAGCTGTTGCCACTAAGGGACCATTCCCCTCGTTACCAGGGACCACTGTGAGTAAGCTGGAGCAAGTACCAGAGCAGTCTTCTCACCAGCTGGGGATGGTGAAGAAGTGGCATAACTTCAGCAAGTACCAAGCCAGGGACCCAGCAGGACAGCAGAGGTGATGCTTGAGGAGCATCAGTGAGTGCCAAGCCAGGGACCCAGCAGGGAAGTGGGGGTGATGCTTGAGGAAGATACCGAGTTAAGGAAATGGAAAAGCTCAGGGGATCCAGTGGTGATTGGGTCTGGTGAAAGACTAGTGAGAGACTGGGAGCTCAGTAAGTGAAGATCTACAGTGAGAGATTGCAGAGTGTGAGGAGAGCCATTTGTGTTACCAATAGTTAAATACAACTACCGTTAGTGAAGGTTACAAGATTAGTTGCCATAGGAGGCAGCGGTCCTACCTATACAGAAGTGGTATCTGGCTGGAGGTCCTCCAATGTATATCTATCTACCTATAGAAGTCTCCGAGTCTTCCAATTATCATTGCATCTACTTAAGGGTGTCCTGGCTCTAACCCACTCTCCCACAGTTCTGTTGAGACAATAAATCTCTTTTGCATTCAAAAAATTGTCTGGCGTTCATCACTCCATCTTGCATCACACCCACCATGCTTTGTAACACACTTTACAAAGATGGATTTCAGCTATCCCTGACTGTGGAGGTCACATTTATTAGACCCATGATGCCTCCTCCACCTCCAGCTCATACCGATTACAGACAAAGAATTCCCAGGCTGCAACTCAGCCAGCTAATATCACCGGGACAGAAAATTTGTATGCTTGAAAGTGTTCAGAATTAAGCACTTTTTGCTGTATTCATCATGGGGGAGGGGAGATCAGTGACTGTCCATTTACCAATTTGCCACTGCTCTTCATCCCATCATCCAAAGGATCATTAAGGGAATGGTTGGGAGGGTAGAGATAATTTCCCCTAAAGAAAAGAATAGAAGGTGAATAAGGCTGGGTTCACACTGTGTGCGGACGTGGCTTGCAGCAGGGGTCCGGTACATCCCTGTTCTCTATTTTAGGTAGGAATCAGGCTCAAGTTTTTACCTGAATTCACACCAGAAACAGAGCCAAAGACACACAGGACCCCTGCTCTGCGGCCGCCCAGGAGATGTGTGAACCGACTCCATAGAGAGCCAGTCACACTCTCCTGTCATGTGAATTGGATGCAGGGAAACCCACATCCAATTCACATCAGTGTGAACCTAGCCTAATGTATAACTAAAAGCAACTTTTTTTTTTTTTTTTTTGGAGGGAGTTTTTATTGCTGTTCGTGTCCCCATTAGGGAGATTCAGCCTCTCTATTTGTCCTGCCAATAGCCAAAAGTAAAAAGGCAACATTTTGGGTTAACCCCAAAATAGTAACAGAGGACCACCAGGGATTCTATTCTAGAGGGATTTCCTTCCCAATTCCTGTATTGGCCATGGGACAGGAAGCGAGGGGAAGCACAGACGGGAATTTTTTTTTTTATAACCCTCAATTCAAAAAATACGTTTTTCCTTAGTTCTATTATTTTAAAACAAGCTAAGCTGTGAGCTTGTACAAAGTCTTTAATTGCCCTGCTATAATAGTTAGAGTAGTAGTACTAAAATAATGAAATTAGTTTAGGACCGTCTTTGGCCCATATTACGCTCTGAGTATTGGATGTAAGGATGTCATTTTGTTTACAATCTTGAAATTGTATGTAGTCTTTATAGTATGTTGGCATTAGGTAAATTATTTTGAGTAATGCTGGAGAAAGTGGGGTACTTGATCGTTTGATGTTCTGTTATTTTTAATTCTGTGTTATTGATTCCATGTTGTATTTTAATAGTATGGATGGTTTATTAGAGTATCGTTTTACATAAGTTTTACATGGTTCCAATTGCTGTTTTTGGCAATTTTGTGTCAATGTGATCTTGTGTGGTCTTTGTTGAATGTAACTGTATTTTAAGAATTTCCCTTTTGGATAAAAAATAAATAAAAAATTGCACATGTGATTTGGTCTCCCTGGCAATAATTAAGGCTTAGGTCCGAGAAGCCAGCTAAAAAACGCACAGTTAAACTTATGTGAATAGTTTTTTTGTACTTGCCAAAAGATTAGTAATTCTGTTCAGTCAATATTTTAATCAAGGTACACTTGCCAGACAGCACATTCACTCTTTGCAAACTACATGCCAGTCAAGTAATACAGCCTGGTTTGGGACCCACTCACCCTGTTATTGGACAAAAAAAGGAGCAGCAGAACCCTGATGAAGTCATCATTACTAATACCCCTTTGTTTAATTGTGGTCATCGTGAGATTCTATAGGCTCAGAGTGCTGACCCTTCCATTTTCATGCTGGGTTCACAATTAATTTGGATGTGGATCACAGCAGGGGTGTGTCCCTGTTCTCAGTTTCAGAGACTTTTTTTGCGTGAATTCGGACCTGAAATGGAGCAAAGATGCACAGGACCCCTGTGCAATCTGTTCCGCATCTGCCCCGGAGATATGTGAAGCGGCTCCATTGAGACCCGGGCAAACTCTCCTGACATGCGAATTGTTGACGGAAAAACTCCACATGCAATTTGCATGAGTGTGATCCCAGCCTTAGTCTCTCTTCTGCTGTGCAGGAGATTATAAGTAGCTGGTATCTAGACAAACGTGTGTGGATTCATTCATTCACATGTGGAGTGAGCTATGTGAAAATAAATATATGCCTTCTATGATGTATAGTATTCTTCATATAATGAAATAGTACATATTAATTGTGTTATTTGTAAACATGCTGTGAATGAGGTATACTGGTATTAGGCTGCATGCAAAGACAACTAAGGCTCCATTCACATCTGAGCGTTCTGTCGCCTGAAGCGCGACGCTCAAAGATGCTAGAGGGGAAAAAATAACATTATTCTCTATGGAGATGGTTCACATCTCCAACGCAAAACGTCGTACACCGAAAGAACGCCGAACGCCTGAATTTCAAACAATTCCCGGACCCTTTTTCGACGCGCGCATCGGACGGCTTGGACGTTTTCCATAGCCGACAATGACCTGTACAAAACCGCGATTTAAAAACTACGCATTTTGTCGTGGCAAATCGTGTTTTAAACGCCACAATTTGTCACGGCAAATCGCGGTAAAAAATGCCGCAAATCGCCTACGCCTAGGTGTGAATGCAGCCTAAGGCTGGCAAAGTGCCAAAAGTTCCAAAAACACCCAACAAGCAAAATCCTATTCAATTCAATGGCACCTGTTCATGTATGAGCGTTTTCAAAAAAAAGCACATGAGCTTCTTTCTTGGCAGATTACCAGCGTTTTTTTTGCCCCATAGACTTCAATAAAAATGACTGATTCGAGCAGAAAAACGATCGTAAAACATTAGAAAAAAAACACTCAAATAGCATCTCTCCACCCCCTAATTTCTACAAATTTGCACTTGTAGTGCAAAGTGGAAAGCAAAAATTAGATCAATCCTGCAGGTGCTGCAATACAGCTACAAATCCTGAGACATGGGCATTCGAATCACCAAAGACAGCAGTTTTTCAATGGCGCTGCTTACAAAATCAGTAATAAAATGAAGACGCTGACATTTCCACAGATGGCACTGCCCACAATTCCACATGCAAAATCAGATATAAAATTGTTGCTATGGCTTTTTTCTGGTACATCTACATAGGTTTCCTTGCAACATGCGGTCACATATCAGCAAAGCTTTACGTACCAATTTTCAGTCTATAAACAGTAGTGATCCAGAAAGGTTTACTAGCTCTATATATAGCAGCCAACTTGTTATCATGAATATAATACGTTAAAAGAGACCCATAAAAAGGTTTCAGGTGCAGCAAGAATTCCCAGCAGACTTCTTACTTCTGCACTAGGTAAAGTCTGATCCACTAAGAACACCTTAAGAAACACCCTACTTACTAATCAAATAACAGACACAACAAAATTGGTCAGCAGTTAGTTTGGAAGTGAACCTCACCATTAGGCCTGATTCACACCTATGCAGTTTTAGTGCATTTTGCAGATTTGCACTACTGTCCATTTAACATGGTTTCCTATGGAACACGTTCTGCAGTGCAAATCTGCAAAAAGCAAAAAAATGCATAGGTGTGAATCAGACCTTATTACAAATCGTCATCATAAAATAGTATGAACAAAAAAAAATAATCAAAAAACAATTAGCATAAAACTGCACTGAAACACACATTATATATGTGTGCAAAAAGCATAAAACTATACTGGAACACATAAAACGCACTACAAAAATGTTCAAAGCATGTTGTAAACATGCATGTACAAATGCACACTGAACACAGGAACTGTAATAGGAAATAGCCCTAGGAGTGTGTGTGTTGATGTTGACGCTTGGAAAAGGATCTTTGCAGATGAAAATAGAAAAAGATGAATTCATACAATTAAAGCATACAGTACCTTAAAGCATGTCTGAACCCGGTAACAAAACTGTAATATACTGCAACTAAGCAGTCCTTTAATATGGTGGCTGCATTAGTTTACTTAAGTTTTTTATCACCTAGTTATCCTGCCAGTAAAATACTTGATGTCAATGATCACTTACTGTATCTATAGAGGAACATGTGTGTCACACATCGTTGCTCTTCAGATTTGGACTACAAATGCCTCCCCATCTTTTCTTGCTCTGGGATTTTTTCAACAGCCGGAGGAAGACTACATTGGACACACAGTGTTAATTTTAGTGCTGGCCAGGATGACCAAAAGTTCTAAAGGACTATATATACACACACTAAAATATTGGAATTGCAAGCATAATTTGTTCCAAAAACAAAAACATGCTTGTAATCCAAAACACTTGTATATCAGCATTTTTTTTACAGGGTATAAAAGAGAGGCACCTCTAAGTGTAGCAATATGTTGCTAAATGTTGTACCTCCATTTAATGTAATCATATTGTTACACTTGAAGCCCTGGTTCACACTGGTGCGTTTTGACATGCGATTTGGCATGTCAAATCGCATGTCAAAACGGCAGATTTTGCCGCAAATTGCCGGCAATGGCACTGTCCTAATCGGTGCGACGCTGAATCTGCGGCATTGCACCGATTTCAAAAAGTAGTCTCTGTACTACTTTTTGCGATTTCAGCCTGCGATTTACATTGACATCTGTGCAGAAACCTGCCGAAATCAGGACTGCCAGTGGGAGTGAAATCGTGCGAGTTCAGCTGGCCCAGTGTGAACCAGGGCAGAAGCTCCTCTCTTCTTTTTTATACTCAGCTGTGACAGGGCTACTCTTATATCAAGACATCGCTTGTATATCAAGGCAACATTGTTTTAAACATTTTGCTCATCTTGCAAAATGCTCTCAAACCAAGTTACACTCAAATCAAGGTTTTACTGTGTGTGTGTGTATATTATACATATATACACACACACACACATACACACTACTAAGACAGCTAAACTAAGGTGGGGGGGGGGGGGGGGGGTGTAACTAGCAACAATGATTCTCAAGTTTCCTCCTTTACATTTGATATCAGCTGATCTTGATTGGAAATGTGAGAGGAGTGTAGGGTCCAAAGCATACAAAACCGTTTGTATTTACATTGCCTCAACAGCCTCCCCAATGGGGCCCCCCTTCCACTCCCAGGCCCCATAGCAGTTGCATGGGCTGCACTTGCTAGTGTTACCCCACTGATCTGGTGTGGTTAATAAATGGGTACTGTTCATGAGGTCCTCTCTGAAGCCATTGGAATGCAGTCCATACAAATAGCAAACTGCACAGAAAATGGTGTGAGCGATCAGAAACAATTTACATGAACACACTAGTAGACAATACATCAGCAGGGAATTTCTACACCAAAAACATTTCCAAAGGCACTACACAGCAAACAGGCAGAAAGTGAAAGTCCATACGATACGACAGCCTCCCCAGATTTCGCATTCTGTACTTACGCTGCACAGCAAAATCCATAGACGAGCACATCTCAGACAGCCAATGATATTTTTCCATTTCTTCAGTGGAAATCTTTACATGATCCATGCTCTCTGGGTTTTGACATGCTACCAGAGAGAAAACTCTGCATTTTGTGCCTAGCCAGCCTGACAAAGCTCATTATACCAATAAGACACACATTGTGGCTGTCATGTGAACTTTGTACTTCAAACAAGAACAGGTAGAAACCATCTGTCTTCTGAAATGCACTTCTTGCTCCAGCAACTTTGCATCTTACTGTAATTATCCTGTAAGAAGTCTTTCCCACCCTTCTATTATTTACCTACCGTAGGTGTGTGCTGAGAAAGCCTACTCAAGCAGCCGGACTGTAGCGTGGCAGAGACCGAGACTGAAAGTTACCTGCTTATCAGCCATGCAGCACAAGTACACGTCTAAAACCTAAAACCTGCTCGACAAGCCTTCAAACCAGCCTTGGTTAGCTGTCAAATCTGCAACTGATTATTTTATCACATCCTTTCTCATCTAGAGTTACCCGAAACACAACGGAGCCAGCATATTCCATGTGCCTGGTTCTCCTATTAGAATTCCCAGCATGCTCCATATCAAGGTCATGAACACCACTGATAAGAGAAGGACATGAGTGCAAGTAAACCACCAGTCCAACCATTTCATATATTCATTACAAAAGAGTGACGAGAAGTTATTCAAAAATATTACACACAATGAGATTTAATACTCATTTTTCCCATTGGCTTCTCTCTCACCTCATTAGCAAAACCTTCCATACTGGGAACCAACTGAGCACTTTGTAGAAGATTTACTAAAACTGGAGAGCTCAGAATCTGGTGCAGCTGTGCATGGTACATTGGTAGCGAATCAGCTTCCAATTTTAGCTTGTTCAATGAAGCTTTAACAATAAAACCTGGAAGCCGATTGGCTTCTAGGCACCAGATTTTGCACTCTTCAGCTTAAGGCCGGGTTCACAGTCCACGTGCAGAACCCGCCAAGAAGTCTGCACGGTGCTGGGCTAACCACAAGGCAGGGAGACATTTCCCGATCTCTGCAGCCGAGCATTGGGAATATGTCTCCTTGCCTGTGATTAAAGCAGCGCCGTGCAGACTTCCTGGCGGGCTTTGCACATGGACTGTGCAAACATGCCGGAGCTCATCCCTATTCAACACTATTGCAAATTGGATGCGGGTTTCTGCATAGCAGGAGATTGATCTGCTCTCCAGATCTCTATGGAGCCGGTTCACACATGTCTGCAGCAGTGAATTGCACAGGAGCCCTGTGCATCTTTTGGTTCGTTGTAGGTCTGAATTTAGGCTGAAATCAGACCTGAAACGGTGAATGGAGACGCACTGGACACCTGCAGTGAGCCGATGCGATTAAGTGTGAACCCAGCCTCAAGTGGTTGTAAATTCAGAAGGTTTAAGATACAAAGAGCCCATCTCAATACAATAATGTTACAGGAACATCTTGGCTTCCTTACCCTCCTCATTGGCTGAGACAGCAGCGTGGCATCAGTGGCTCCCGCTGCTGCCAATCAAAGTCAGTGAGCCCATGGGGAGAGAGAGGGTGGCGGGGCTGAACCATGGCTCCGTGTGTGAATAGACAAAACACAGACCAGCAGCTAAGGTGCCCCCATATCAATATGCATGCAGTGGGGGCACTGAACAGGGGGGAGGGACCAGAGAAAAGGAAAAGACAGACTTTAATATCACTTCAAAGCCCCGTACATGAGATCAGAAAATCGTATGAGAAATACTGCTTTTGAAGGGATCGTATGATAATCAGATCGTTAGTACACAGATTTAGAGAGCCAATCATCTGATATTATCCGATTGGACAAGCACAAAAAAAAATTCTCGTACGATACCAGATCGTACCATTTTCGTTTAACTACTTGCCGACCAGCCGCCACAGTTCTACAGCGGCAGGTCGGCTCCCCTGCACGAGAGCCCGTACAATAAAGTTGGCTCTAAAAGCGGCCACTAGGGGCGCGCGCGCACTGCCGGAGGCGAGCGCTCTTGAGCCTGGTGCGATCGCCGCCGGGCACACGCAATCTCTCGATACAGAGTGAGGACCGGGAGCTGTGTGTGTAAACACACAGCTCCTGGTCTTGTCAGGGAGAGAAATGCTGATCTTCTGTTCATACAATGCATGAACAGAAGATCAGTCATTTCCCCATGTCAGTCTCACCCCCCCTTCAGTTAGAACACACCCAGGAACATACTTAACCCCTTCCCCGCCCCCTAGTGTTAACCCCTTCACTGCCAGTGGCATTTTTATAGTAATCAATGCATTTTTATAGCACCGATCTCTATAAAAATGCCAATGGTCCCAAAAATGTGTAAAAAGTGTCCGCCATAATGTCGCAGTACCGAAAAAAAAACGCTGATCGCCGCCATAACTAGTAAAAAAAAAAAATATTAATTAAAATTGCCATAAAAATACCCCCTATTTTGTAAACGCTGTAAATTTTGCGCAAACCAATCAATAAACGCTTATTTTTTTTTACGAAAAATATGTAGAAGAATACGTATCGGCCTAAACTGAGGAAAATGTATTTTTTATATATATTTTTGGGTGATATTTATTATAGCAAAAAGTAAAAAAATATAATTTTTTTTCAAAATTGTCGCTCTATTTTTGTTTATAGCGCAAAAACGAAAAGCCGCAGAGGTGATCAAAAAGCTCTATTTGTGGGGAAAAAAGGACGCCGATTTTGTTTGGGAGTCACTTAGAAAGCCGGGGAATTGTCAGTTAAAGCGGCGCAGTGCCGAATCACAAAAAGTGCTCTGGTCATTGGACAGCAATATGGTCCGGGGTTAAGTGGTTAATCAGTAAAGTCGAAAATACAATACAAATACACAACAACACAATACATCACTGGATTTTTATTCTGTTGTACGAGAATTTTTTATCTTTCGTAAACTCTTAATTTTCAATATGAGATTAGCATATAATAATATATATAATAATTAAAACGTGGACGATCATTTGTCCGATAATCTCATTGGGTAACAGGCATTAGTAAATCTCCTCCTTTGCATCCATTCAATGGAATGAAGGCATAGCTGCAGTGTGAACCGAGCCGTACAGTCATTTTTTATTAACCACTTAAAGACCTTAGGTGTTTTTCAGTTTTGGTGTTTGCAAGACTAAAACAGTTTTTTCTGCTCGAAAATTACTTAAAACCCCCAAACATTATATATATATTTTTTCTAACACCCTAGAGAATAATATAGTGGTCATTGCAATACTTTTTGTCACACCGTATTTGCGCAGCGGCCTTACAAGCGCACTTTTTTTGGAAAAAATACACTTTTTTGAATTAAAAAATAAGACAACAATAAATTTGGTCCAATTTTTTTATATATTGTGAAAGATAATGTTACGCCGAGTAAAATGACACCCAACATGTCACGCTTAGAAATTGCGCCCGCTCGTAGCATGGCGTCAAACTTTTAACCTTAAAAATCTCGATAGGCGACGTTTAAAAAATTCTATAGGTTGCATTTTTTGAGATACAGAGGAGGTCTAGGGCTAGAATTATTGCTCTCGCTCTAACAATCGCGGCGATACCTCACTTGTGTGGTTTGAACACAGTTTTCATATGCGGGCGCTACTCGCGTATGCGTTCACTTCTGCGTGCGAGCTCGACGGGGCGCTTTAAAAAATGTTTTTTTTGTTTTCCTATTTATTTGTATTTATTTTAACATTTTTTACACTGAAAAAAAATAATATAATAATTAATCACTTTTATTCCTATTACAAGAAATGTAAACATCCCTTGTAATAGAAAAAAGCATGACAGGTCCTCTTAAATATGAGATCTGGGGTCAAAAAGACCTCAGATCTCATATTTAGGCTTAAAAAAAAAAAAAAAAAAAAGAAGGAAAATGTCATTTTTTAAATAGCCTGAAAAAGAAAATGTCTCTTTAAGACGCTGGGCGGAAATGACGTTTTGACGTCACTTCTGCCCAGCGCTGCTATGGGGGACAGGTGGGGGCGATTTTTCCCTCACTCGTATCCCAGCAGCGGAGCCGCACAGACCCGATCGCCTCCGCTGCTACCGCGAATCCGCCGCGGAGACCGTCGTTATTGTACACAGGACCCTGCACTGAAGAGATGGATATCTCGGTTGTGGCAGCAGCTGCTGCCGTTACCGAGATATCCATCTTTAAAAATAGGACGTATATATACAGTGCAGGGTCCTTAAGTGGTTAAAAGGATAAACAGAACAATCAGAGAGGGTAATTCGCCCAAACAGGGGTATAGACAGCAATAAAATACCAAAAGCTAGTGTGATTTGTATCCATACAAAATGAAAGGATGCAAATCGCACTGAAAAGAATTGCATGCGATTTGTGAACCCCTTGCGAATTCCCCCACTGCTCCTGTGTGTGTGAACTCTGTAAAGAAAGTGAAGCACGATGTAGTGCAGCAATAGGTAGTTATAACAACTCACAAAGTAAATATCTAGTCAAATCCATATCTGCAGTGTCCTCGTCCCACCAATGATAGCAAATCACGGCTACTGGAGGTGCGCACATCGCTGGAGGAGATGTCGTTGGTCCGCCCCTAAGCTGACATCACGTCTGCCTTATACCCACAGGAGTCCCAAAACGTCTTCTCCAGCCCGGTTAACACCTTCAGAGGCCGTGGTTTGCCATCATTGTTGGGATTAGGACACTGAATATATGAATTTGACCAGATATTTACTTTGCGAGTTGTTATTTTAATAAACTGTATAAGTCCTATAGGACAAAATGCATAGGGTTCTACGCTTGTTGCCCATACTGCAACTTTTGTAATTATCGCTGGATTTTTACATTCTATTATTTATTTTTTACCATTTTATTCTGTTTTTTGCGTGTTTCAATAAATCTCATTTGGGTTTATTTTTTGATCTATGCCATGTGGAGGCCCTTTTTTCCTGCTTTATTTCATGTCATGCCTTAAATCCCTGGAGGTCCTCTTGCTGTCCAGATCCTCGAATTGCTGGGAGTCAGTTTGGGAGTTTGGACGAATCTTTACATCTGCAAACAGACGGGAGAAAGTTGTGGATCGCACCGGATACGACCACCTGAGGTGCCCGTGTTATCATTACACTTACCTTCGCCTGACTGACCCATTTCTGGCGGAGCACACTTTCACCTGTTCATTTTAATAAACTACCTATTGCTGCACTAGATGGCGCTTTGCTTTCTTTACTGAATTCCCACAAACATGAGTGGTGGGAGAAATTCACATGCGATTCGGACAGGAATCACACTGCATTCTTGTTCAAATTGCATGTAAATCTTTGAAGTTTGATTTGTGCTGATTAATTTTGTATCGACGCAAATTGCAGTGCAAAAAAATCGGTTTCAGTATCAGCAAGTGCTTGACCGAAAGTATAAGTACTTGCAGATAAAAATCTGGTATTGGTGCAACCCTACTTAAAACACGATCATTAATTGTCCTGAGAAAGTCTGTCAAGCTGCTATCCTGTAAATAGGGTTAATGCCATAATGAATTCTAAGCAATTTGCAAATTACCAAAAAATTTAGGGCTGACCTAGAAAACCGATTACAGCATAGATCCTGCACTGGAAACTATTAAATAAGAAAAGACATGCAATAGATGAGAGCAAGGAGAGTGAAAATCAACAAAAGTTTTAAGTAGTATATTTAGTAGAGTGGGTTAACGACCACGTTACGCTGTTAACACACATTAAGCACACCCATTAAACATTCACAGTGCCAGAGGAAAAAGTACGTGAACCCGCAGACTATTTTTTTTTTTAAACGAAAGCTAAATGGAGTCAGTAATTATTCTAATTAATGAAATGAGTTTGGAGGTGTGGTTTAGCCCCCATTCATTTTGTCATGATTTGATATATCAAATCCAGTCCAAATTGTCGGCGAAAAACACTGTCCCAATCGTTTTTTGTGCGGAAACGCAGGCACAGCAGCCCATTCACTTGAAACGCGGCACGCAAAAATGTTAAAGTGTGAACTTAATGTAAACAGTTTAATACTGTGACTTCCTAAAATTGGGCGCCCAGACAAGATAACTTCCAAGGCATAATGCAGAGAAAAAACAAACAAAAAACAAGTACCTTATTTAATCACTGCTGTCCAGTTGTCTCATGACATTTCCCAGCTCTTTCCCATCCTCAGGGAAAGATCTGAGGGAGGAATTTTAAGTACTCTAGTGGTTTCACTTTTGGATTGGCATGTTCATAAATAAAAATTCAAACATACACTTAAAATACACCAGTTCATCACGTATAGACCTGCGTTATCGTACATTGATCTCTTCCATGCACAAGAGCTGCCTCCTGCTGACAATGAACTCAGTTAACCTTTGTAGTGCATTGATTGTATGTATGTTTTTTTTGTGGAATACCCTTTGTGAAATTACACTTTTTAAAAAAACGCCTCACTTGTAACTTTTTACCTGCATTTTTTTCCTGCATGATAGTTGACACAGTTTTGATTGTATTTTTAGGCTCCATGCACACTGAAGCTAAAAACAAAAGCTATAAAAAACGCCAGTAGCTTTGCAGAGAGCCTTTCAACGTTTAACGTTTTTGCAATAGCTTTAATCAGCGTTTTTCAGTGTAGCTTTTTTTTTTTTTTTTTCATATTTTCAATGGATAAAAAACACAAAAAAACGCTGGTGCCAGCGTTTGAGCGTTTTGCTTTTTGAGTGTTTTTTCCCCGCCGAAAAATGGCACTTTGAACGCAAATTTCGGGCGTTCAGAAAAAAAACAATAAACTCCAAAGCTCATTAACACTAAAAAACATCCAGGTGTGCATGGGCACATAGGCTTACATAGAGTTCAGTTTATGGGCTTTAAAAAAAAAAAGCCAAAACGCAAATAAACTGCAGCTTCAGTGTGCATGGAGCCTTATGCATTGTATATTGTTTTTTTGCATTTTTCTCTCCCCCCTCCCCCCCCCACCAACCAGGCTGCCTTCTTGGGCTGAACCCAATTGTCTCATTCAAATACCACAGCCTGTGTTGGTAGTGCCAGGGCTTGTATCTGTATATGTATGCATAGAAATATGTTGTTCACCTGAGGATTTTATGGTTATGATTAAAGGGGCTGTAAAGCTTTGTGTTTTTTCACCTTAATGCATTCTAGGCATTTATCCTATACTGTGCAAAACAAACTGCACAGTGGAGGCAAGTATAACATGTTTGTTATTTAAAAATAAAATAAAAACCAAAGCCATACAACCCCTTTAAGTCTATATGTTGAAACGCGTAAGCCCTGTATTATTCTGTATCACATCTGGATTATCTAGCGGCTGGCTTTCTTTCATCTAAAAGGTTCAAGGACTGTAAGCAATGCTCTATAACAGCAGAGGACGTCTTGTACTATAAATCTGTGTCTACACAGCACTGATTGGTGCTTTGCCGATCACATGATCACACTGTAAAGATATCTGGAGAAGGTTCTGCCACTCAAAGGATGCCTCACACTGCTCCAGCCCGTGTCTATGGTGTGTCTGCAGAGCCGGTGCAAGGATTTTTGCCAACTCAGGCGAAGGTCCATTTTAACACCCCCCGACACGCACACACACACACACACACATTATATATATGTGCTCTGCACACCAATCTGTGCACCGGGCAGCTCCTGCCTGCTGGTGTGGGTCCGGTCCGTCCATTGCTCCCCTCCTGCAGCCCTCGCTCCTTCACATCATGCGGCTGAGCGGCCAGGGGAACCAGGGGCGGGGTCACCTACGTCACTCACTGACGTAGGACATAGGCGCCGCGTAGCCAACGACGAGACAGTGAGACTGTCAAACACTGAGACTGCACAGGTCAGCGCCACTGCAGGGACTAGTCTTTCAGATGCTGCCTGCATTGGCAGCCCACACCACACACACACACTATCTCGATGATCGGACGACTGTAACAAACCGGTCAATTTTCCGCCCTGTAACCTGGCGCCATAAGGTAAGTGCCCATGTTGCCTTGCGCTAGCACCGGCCCTGTGTGTCTGTGCTGGGACCAACAGGGAGGTGACGCCTCAATCAATCAACATCCTATATCCTGCCCCCATAGTGCTTAGAAATACAAAGACATGGAGAAGGAGGGAGGGAGTGGGCTTTTATTTACCACTGAGTATACATCCCCCATGTGTGACTCTATAGTCACTGGGCTGTACAGAGGAAATTAACAGCTTAGAAGAGACATGAAACTGGAGAATGCTCAGTAGATGTGACAACGGCTGGTCTACACAATATCAGGCTTCAGCAGGGAAACAGACAAGAAGGAAGGGACAGTGAACAGCAGGATTAACCAGTTTTTTTTTTTTGCAATCTACAGAAAATGAATGTTGCAGTGGCAAGGCGAGTATAAAAAAAAATGGGAGGTGAATGGTGGAGGGTTCACGTGATGTTAAGTCACTCATTTGTTATCATTCACGGTTGGATTGTGTGTGGACAGCATTGGTTCACAGAAGGTATCACTGGATTATTGTACTTTGCCTGATATATATATATGCGTTATAATTTTTGTAACCACTAGAGGTCACTGGTTGTACATAATAATGTTATTTGATATATGCGTTATCATTTGATAGATTGATCTGTGCAAATCGCCCCCCGAAGTCGCCAAAAGTTGTGCAGGAACTACTTTTGGGAATCAGTGTGGTGCTGGCAATTTGGCATTGCGATTTGACATGCCAAATCGTACCAATGTGAACCTAGGCTTATGCTGGGCATACACTATATGAAAAAGCGTCCGAACCAATTTTTAAAAAACAAAAATTTGTTTGTGATAGCAAACAATCGAAAAACTCTAGGAAGTGCTCCTAATCTCAGCTTCTTACCTGTATACAATACACCTGTACACAGAAGCAATCAATCAGATTCTAATCTCTCCATCATGGCCAACATCAAAGAGCTGTCCAAGGATATCAGGGACAAGATTGTAGACCTACACAAGGCTGGAATGGGCTACAAGACTATCATCAAGCAGCATTGCAAAAAGGTGACAACAGTTGGTGAGATAATTCGCAAATGGAAGAAACGCAAAATAACTGTCACTCTCCCTTGGTCTGGGATTCCATGCAAGATCTCGCCTTGTGGAGTTTCAATGATCATGAGGACTGTGAGGAATCACCCCAGAACTATACAGGAGAGTCTTGTCAATGATCTCAAGGCAGCTGGGACCATAGACACCAAGAAAACAATTGGTAACATACTACGCCGCGAAGGACTGAAATTCTGCAGTGCCCGCAAGGTACCCCTGCTCAAGAAAGCCCATGTACAGGCCTGTCTGAAGTTTGCTAATGAACATCTGAATGATTCAGAGGAGAACTGGGTGAAAGTGTTTGGCATCAACTCAGTTTGACGTGTTTGGAGGAGGAATGCAATTCCTGAGATTAGGAGCACTCTCTTAGAGGGAGTGCTCCTAATCTTAGCTTGTTACCTGTATAAAAGACACCTGTCTACAGAAGCTATCAATCAGATTCCAATCTCTCCACCATGGCTAAGACCAAAGAGCTGTCCATGGATGTCAGGGACAAGATTGGAGACCTACTGTAGCTGAAATGGGCTACAAGACCATCACCAAGCATCTTGGTGACAACAGTCAAACATGGAGGTGGAAACATTATTCTTTGGAGGTGTTTTTCTTTTAAGGGGACAGGATAACTTCACCACATCAAAAAGGGAGGAAAGACGGGGCCATGAACCGTCAAATCTTGGGTGCGAACCTCCTTCCCTCATTCGGGGCATTGCAAATGGGCCGTGGATGGGTATTCCAGCATGACAATGACCCAAAACACAAAGGAGTTGCTCAAGAAGAAGCACATTAAAGTCCTGGCGTGACCTAGCCAGTCTCCAGACCTTAATCCCATAGAAAATATGTGCAGGGAGCTGAAGGTTCGAGTTACCAAATGTCAGCCTTGAAACCTTAATGACGTGGAGAGGATCTGCAAATTTCCTCCTGAGATGTGTACAAACCTGGTGGCCAACTACAAGAAACGTCTGTCCTTTGTGCTCTGTGATTGGCATCAAGGGGTTTGCCACCAAGTACCAAGTCATGTTTCGCGAAGGGGTCAAATACTTATTTCACTTATTAAAATGCAAATAATTTTTTTGTGAAAATTTAAATTATAGACTGATCATTTCTTTGTCAGTGGGCAAATGTACAAAATCAGCGGGGGATCAAATCCTTTTTCCCCTCACTGTACATAAATCATCATCCTAAAACAGTATAATGCCATCTGAACCTTTAAAATATGTTGGGATTTCTTGTTACTTCCGTCAGCATTTTTAAATCATTTTTGTTGTTCAAGGAGTCCTGCTTAACGCCTGCAAACCCTAAACTTAGGGGGGATCTGAAACCTCTTAAAAAGGAGGCACTCAGATATCTACCAGCTCTCAGGGAAATGGATACATTTATACCCCCTAACATTTTACTATTCTTTTTTAATAAAATAAAATTCAAATGGATTAAATCAATGCTTTTCCAATTCTCAAGTTGTTTTTCTAAGGTCAGTCAGGGTGATGAAGCAGTGACAAAAAACGCTGGTATCGTCTAGTAATACATTTACCATATGACTTTAAAGTCGCCAAGGAAACCGTGATATTCATATCTTTCTTGTTTTTTCAAGTACATTACTAAACACTTCATAATGTTATGGAAGTCATTCTTAGAAAGGACTGGACAATAACCAACTACAATTCCACATATTTTCAGATCTGTTACTAAGTATTCCACCAGATAAATGCTGCCTGTACCGTTTAGAAGCCCGATGCCCAACATGAGGCATGTAAACTCTCTTTGTGGCCTGTTGGACAGTTTGAAGGGTGGCAGCAGGATGCCAAGTACTGGAATGCCGTCTGCCTTCCTGCTGAAATAAAGCCAGTACTGTCGAGGAAAATTGATCCTGACAGTAGCCCTGGCTTAACATCATCAAGGAGAGAGCAGGAGTGGATGATCTGATACATAAACACTCAATGGGTTGCTGATCACCAATGTAGGGAGAGCGGTTAACAGCACTGCCACTGACCACCAATGAAGGAAGAGATTATGTGGGAAGAAGGGGGGTGTTAACAGCATTGCTTATTCCATGGTTTGAAATAGCGTTACCACTACCACAAATCTAGGGAGATATTACTGTGGTAGCCAACACAGGATAACATTGAGTCAGCAATATACTGGTACAACTTAGTAGCGGATGTGAAATTATGTATAAATATAGAGGTGATCCATACAGTGAACTTAGTGTAGAGTTATTTACTTTCAGTTCATTACAAAGGACAAGGGGACACTTTTTACATCTGGAGGAAAAGAGCTTCAACTTCCACATAGAAAGGCTTCTTCACAGTAAGAGCTGGTGGATAGATACCCGCAAGAACTAGTTCTGGCCTGATCAGTAAATTATAAAAGAAAAAAAAAAAAAAAAGAAAGAAGAAAAGGCTGCCTTTCTAAATGCACAAAACATAATCTAGATACTAATGTCTCTAGGTAAAAACACCAGGGGTGGTTTATTCAGGGAATATCTGATTGCCTCCTGAAAGTGGAGCTTCAGTAAGTTTTCCAACTTTCATCTATTAAATCTTCTGCCCTTGATGTTTTAACTTTGGACAGTAAAACGTATTTTTCTTCTGCCAGTAAATACCTCATACAGCCCACTATGTTTCTTGTCTGGTAAAAAGCCCAGGCTTATGACATTATGCACAGCTCTCTCTCTCTCACTCTTGTCAGAGTTTGCTAGGAAGGGAGGGGGGCTGAGTCATAAGAGGTCCAATGAAAGCTGCAGAGCTGGAGAAGTGCCTCCGTATCTCAATGTACATCCAGAAAGTGAACAGACAGCAGCGTCAGCTTCCCACAGTTAAAATGGTTGTAGCCAGACTTATTGAAGGGATGATTTCTGCAGCATATTTGGCAAGTCTAGAATCACAGTATATATAAAATAATATGCAAAGTGGTTGGAGGGAAGTTTCAGAATGGCAAAGATGTTTTTATTACAAATTATATGAGCAGACTGCAGTTCCTCTTGAAGTATCATAAAGGATTTGTTTGTGCCCGATGGAGCAAACTGCACCATGCTTTATTCTTTTTTTTTTTTGTCTTCCTCTGAATCAACTATGGGTATAAGTTAGTGTAGCTAGAGGTTATCTATTTTTCTTTTTTTCTCTGTTGATGAACTGGATGGACTTGTGTCTTTTGTCAACCTGCCAAACTCTGCTTGACATCAACATTGGGGCTTTCTCTCTTCAGAGTACATACAAAATACATCAGTGCCCACATTTTGGGGAGTTACAGCTTATTCATTTTAAAAGAGCTACTGAACTCGATGCACGAGAATGAGCTGCTATTGTGTGGCCCTCAGGTAGTATCTGGGGTCTGCACTAGAACCTGACTTTGTACATGTCTTACAAAATCTAAAAGTGAAATCACCCTGCCATAACTTCTGATACTGTGGGCCAGATTCTCAGCGGTGTTACGACGGAGTATCTCAGATACCCCGTCGTATCGCCGTTTTTTTTGTCTCGTATCTATGCGCGTGATGCTTAGCATCACTTTTGCATAGATACGCTTCTACATCCGACAAGTGTAAAACGATTACACTTGCGGATCGTAGTTGTAATGACAACGCCGGCCACTAGGTGGCCTTTACGTTTTTTTTCCGCATTTGCATATGCAAATGAGGTAGTACGCCGATTCCCGATCGCTTTTACGCCGCCCCATCGTCGCGTACGTCGTTTTCGTCCGCGTAAGGTTACCCCAGCTTCTATGTGGAGTAATTTTACTAAGTACTGTCGGATGCCGTCGGGTCCTGTCGGATGCCATGTTAAGTATGGCGTCGGGTCAGCGTCGGCTTTTTCCGTCGCTTACGTCGTTTTACTAACTCGTTCGCGAATAGGGAGTTGCGTAAATGACGCTCACGTCGTTTTGACGTCGGTTTCAACGACGCTTTCCGACGTGAGCTGGAGCATGCGCACTGGGCTTTTTCCCCGGCCGGCGCATGCGCAGTTCGTTCGACGCGGGGGCGCGCTTAATTTAAATACAAGCCCCCTAATTTGAATTGCGCGGGTTTACGCTGGGAAATTTACGCGACGCAGGCGAAAACTACGGAGCAAGTGCTTTGAGATTAAATCACTTGCTCTAGTTCGATGCGGCGGCGTAGTGTAACTGGCTTACGCTACGCCGCCGGAATTCTATGAGAATCTGGCCCTGTGCCTCTACCTTTGCATTTTCCAGATGCTCTGGTTTCATTCCTTATATTAAGAAATAGGATAAATATACAGAGAAAGTAGGAATCATCAGATGTGCAGACCCAGAGCACAAAGGTCTCACCAATAAGTCTCACTCAAGATACATAGGAAACCAGCAGGTGATTTAACCCTTCAGGATCTGCCTAAAGGGAACAAATGATGTCACTGATCTCCACTGCTAGATCTTAAGCCAGGGGTGCTCAACCGCTGGCCCGTGGGCCACATGACAGCCCTATGACGTGGCCCGCGCCTTCATGCTCTGGGATGGAGGATTGGCAAGCCCAGATCGCCGATTCCTGAGCCCGCCATCCCAGAGCATCAGTGTTCTGAATGGAGACGGCGCTACAGGAAGCACGGCTGTGGAGGGAGCAGAGCCACATAAGCCAATGCTTCCTGTATAGCGCCAGCTCGTCACAGGCGGAGTGATACCAGGCGGAGTGATGCCAATTGCATTCCACCTATGACAGCAACAGTTGGCAATACCTGTAGCAAGGGAGATTCCTGAATGGCAGATTATTATTAAAGGTCAATTTTTTATTTAAAATCACATTGTATATATAGACATATCTCTTCTGCAGTGGCTACCGTGCTGCTTTCAAACTGAGCAGCAGGTGCACCGCAGTGCATGAGCCATAGATGTCAGTTATTACCTGCGGGTTTGGTGCACCTTCTGAAAGTGCATCAAAACTCCTGAATGCAGGTGTTTTGGTGAGTTTTCAGAAAGTGCACCACATCTGCAGGATATAATAGAAGTCTATTGCAAAGTGCAGCTAGCCCGCAGAAAAGCCACAGGTATAATGAATTCCAACCACGGCGCATCAGTGTGAAAGCAGCATTTAGGCCCCTTTCACACAATCGGTCTGATCGGGTCCGCCTGTCTATTTTTCAGCCAGACTTAATCGGACCCGCCATTTACCTCTATGCAGCGGCAGATGAATGAATGAATGAATGAATGAAAGAAAGAAAACTTATATAGCGCAGCAAATGCGAACTAAATCGCCTCTGTAAACAGACTTGTGTCCTTCTACACCCACCTATGTAAGGTCTACAGGATTAGATATATCAGTTTGTAAATGGATAGAAAACTGGCTGAAAGACAGAATTCAGAGAGTTGTGGTTAATGATTCTTACTCTGAATGGTCCAAGGTTATCAGCGGTGTACCCCAAGGTTCAGTGTTGGGTCCCTTACTTTTCAATATATTTATAAATGATATTGGGTCTGAGATCAAAAGTAACATTTCTGTTTTTGCAGATGACACCAAGCTATGCAGTGGAATAACGTCCTTGCAGGATGTCTCCAATTTAAAAGCCAACCTCAATGCTCTGTCTAATTGGGCAACTAAGTGGCAGATGAGGTTTAATGTTGATAAATGTAAAGTTATGCACTTGGGGGCTAAGAATATGCATGCATCATACATGCTAGGGGGAGTACAACTGGGGGGATCTGTAGTGGAGAAGGATCTGGGTGTTTTAGTTGATCATAAGCTCAATAATGGCATGCAATGCCAAGCTGCGGTTTCCAAAGCGAGCAAAGTCCTTTCTTGTATTAAGAGAGGTATGGACTCCAGAGAGAGAGATATCATTTTGCCCCTGTACAAATCATTAGTAAGACCTCATCTGGAATATGCAGTCCAGTTTTGGGCACCAGTTCTCCAAAAGGATATCGGAGAACTGGAGAAAGTGCAGAGAAGGGCAACCAAACTGATAAGAGGCATGGAGGAGCTCAGCTATGAGGAAAGATTAGAGGAACTGAATTTATTCACTCTTGAGAAGAGGAGAATAAGGGGGGATATGATCAACATGTACAAATACATAAGAGGTCCATATAGTGAACTTGGTGTTGAGTTATTCACTTTAAGGTCAACACTGAGGACAAGGGGGCACTCTTTACGTCTGGAGGAAAAGAGATTTCACCTCCAAATACGGAAAGGTTTCTTCACAGTAAGAGCTGTGAAAATGTGGAACAGACTCCCTCCAGAGGTGGTTCTGGCCGGCTTAGTAGATTGCTTTAAGAGAGGCCTGGATTCTTTCCTAAATGCACATAATATAACTGAGTACTAAGTTTTGTAGGTAAAATTGATCCGGGGTAAATCCGATTGCCTTTCGGGGGATCAGGAAGGAATTTTTTCCCCTCCGGTAGCAAATTGGATCATCGCTCTGCTGGGGTTTTATGGTTGAACTGGATGGACTTGTGTCTTTTTTCAACCTGACTAACTATGTAACTATGTAATATAGTCTGCTAAACGGGATCAGTTTGTTTCCGTCTGGGTGAATTGGAGGGCCCATAAAGTAAAGCAGGCTGTGTCCATGTCTGCTCTGCAAATGCAGAGCAGACACTGACCTATCATCCGCCTGCTCCATTCATTGTGGCCCGCGACCTGTTACCAAGTCACTAAAGTGGCCCTCGCTCTTCAAAAAGTTGGGCACCCCTGTCTTAGGCCCTCAAAATCCCAAGAGAATGCACACCTGTAATGAGCTGGGCAAATACTCGCTGGATTTGAAGTTCCCAGCTTACCCAGGAGGCAACTGTGAGGATCAGTAATGTCACCTGTGCCTCCCAAAAGCATCAGAAGCAAAGATTATGGCATATTTTATCTCTTATTTGTTTTTCTATGCTATTTGCAAAACAGCAGAATACAAGGGTTATGGGTGAAAGAAGCCCGTTTTTAAAGTTTATGAGTGCCCAGTTTATTGTAAAAAACATGTTTAGTATAACACTGTATAAGGAAAACTGCCCAAGTAACCAGTTGTGCCGAGATAGATTTGTACCTGGGAAGGGTCAACCAGAATTGAGTACTCAGTTTTATAAACACCATTGTCTAAGCACTTTACCTAGAAATATTTCCATAATGTAGCAATTATTGAATTTGTTTAGAAATACAGACTTGCATCTACTCTGCAATTCTGAACAATCTTTAAAAGTTTTTAAACTAAACTGTTATTGCAGGTACAAACAATCGGTGTGAGTTTCCTTCTGTGTTAACATAGAAACCATAAAGGGCCTGATAATAGTAAAATTGCAACCAACTCTGAACTTTTCTAATCTCTTGGGGAACTGATCAGTAGCATTCATCATACAAAAATCAGCCAGTTAACTTTAATATATTCCAGCAAGTAAAGAACAATAAAGTAGGAAAATACTGTGTGACCTACTATCGCCATTGGGCAACAATGGAGGCTGATCCTGGTACATGGATGAAATCGCCAATAAAACTCCATCTATTACCGCCCGATATTTCCTACTGCATATAATAGGGCTTTCTCATTATTTCTCAATCAATATACCATTGTAACTTGTCAAAATGCAATCTTTCAGGAATCTGCAACATAGATTTTGGATTAAATTATAATTTTTCAGGACAAGCTTTCGGGGTATGTCCCCTTCTTCAAGGTCCAAGCAGCACTGATTCACGATTTTTTTTAGCAGAAAAGTATTTAGCATTCTGCTAAAAAAATGTGTGAATCAGTACTGCTTGGACCTTGAAGAAGGGAACATACCCCAAAAGCTTGTCCTGAAAAATTGTATGTTAGTGCAAATAAAAAAAGTATCACGGACAGTACTCAATTTTCTCTGTCACAATTGCACTAATACAGCTCCAAGCACGTCAAGATTAAAGTGGTTGTAAAGGTACAATTTATTTTCCCTAAATAGCCTCCTTTACCATAGTGCAGTCCTCCTTCACTTACCTCATCCTTTGATTTTGCTTTTAAATGTCCTTATTTCTTATGATAAACCCTCACTTCATGTTCTTCTCTCTATAACTCCACACAGTAATGTGTGGCTTTCTCCCTGGTGTGGAGTGTCGTGCTCGCCCCCTCCCTTGGACTACAGGAGAGTCAGGACACTCTCTACATTGCAAATAGAGAAAGAAGCTGTGTGTTAGTGGGTGTCCTGACTCTCCTGTTGTCCAAGAGAGGGGTCGAGCACGACACCACACCAGGGAGAAAGCCTCGCATTACGGTGGTGAGTAACAGACAGAAGAACAGGAAGTGAGGATTTCTCAGAAGAAATAAGGACATTTAAAAGCAAAATTGAAGGATGAGGTAAGTAAAGGAGGTAAAAGAAGCTATTTAGGGGGGGGGGGGGGGGATTGTACCTTTACAACCCCTTTAAGCTAAAGAGTGCAAAATCTGGTGCCTAGAAGCCAATAGGCTTCCAGGTTTTATTGTCGAAGCTTAAAGGGACACTAAAGTCAGGGCTTTTAAAAAAAAAAAAAAAATAACAAACATGTTATACTTACCTCCACTGTGCAGTTCGTTTTGCACAGAGTGGCCCGGAAAGCTGTCTTCTGGGGTCCCTCGGCGGCTGTCTGGGCTCCTCCTCGCAAAAGCTTTCCCTCTTCATGCGAGGGCGCTCGCATGGAGTAAAGCTTTTGCGAGCGCGCTCCCGTGATACAGCGGCGGCCATAGCCACCGACTGTATCACTCGGCTCCGCCCCCCGGCGCGCCGCGTCATCCGCTCTGATTGACAGCAGCGCTAGCCAATGGCTGCGCTGCTATCGATCCGCCCAGCCTAGCCAATCAACGGCCAGGCTGGAAACCTTAGAGGACGACGTGGACGCGCCCGGGAGATTCGAACGGTCAGGTAAGTACAACGGGGGCTCGGGGGGGGGCCGGTGCTGTGAGATGTTTTTTTACCTTAATGCATAGGATGCATTAAGGTAAAAAAACTTGTACCTTTACAACCCCTTTAATTGACCAAGCTAGAATTGGAAGCCGATTGGCTACCATGCACAGCTGCACCAGATGAAGGAGGACTGCACTAAGGTAAAGGAAGCTATTTAGGTTAAAAAATTGTACCTTTAAAACCCCTTTAAAATTATGTAATACATAGCCAAGAATAAATGAGGTAAATGAATAGTAAGCCACAAAAGTATGCAAGAAACAGTTGCCATGAATATCTACCAGAAGAGGTACCTTACCAGAACATGCTTGATGAGAGCTTTTCCTCCAGCCCCTCCTGGGCAGTGAGCGGCGCACAGAAGATAACACATTATGAAGGACTTGAGTGACTCTGGGCGATGATCTACTACCATGACCCTCGTGCCTTTCTCTTAATCTGTGCAAAGACATAAGTGTTCCTGGGATTACACTGTCATGCTAGTATAAACTGCTTTTGGAATAATCTATGAACTCCACGATGTAGAGAAAAGGCTTGAAAATGGCCAGTTCCGATGAAATATCAAAAAATCTATTCGTCTAGCATAATCCACAAGGATGCTTTAACATTCCAACTGAGTGAAATGAGGTAATAAGCTTTCTTTCCAACAGCAAAAATGAAAAAGAACTAAAAAAAAAAAAAAAACTATTGATTATGCTGAACTTGCAATACTGCCATCACTAATCAATGTTCCATTTAAGTTAAATGGCTGAACATTTCTTCCTTCTTTGTGTACTTAACATACTCTTCGGGTACAAGGTGACCCTCTTTTGGTTTCCAAATCAGAAATATCTTACAAAGGGCTGCCACCCACTGTGGATACAGGAGAATCATTCAGAAAGTAACCCAATATCTCACAGACCTTCCGCAACGGCACAAGCCACCGTTCACCTCCTATCACTATAGGTCATGGGCTGTGCATCTGACGCCAATTCACACAATCGGATCAATAACCTGGCCAAACATTACGACACGAGCATGAGACAGACAGATGGTCCCGTTTAAGTCTCTGAAGAGGGAAATGCTGCTGTAAAGTTAAAGCCCGAGATGTTTATGTGAGACACTGTACAAGCTCTGGAGGAGGGAGAATAGTGGAAAAGAAATTCCCAAGAAAACAGCTATGCCTGGAAGGAAGGGAGGGAAATGATTCTCTGCCTTCTTAGAGATCACAGGGATGTCTGAAGATTTGCTGCCCTGGTATGTTTATAAAAAAAAAAAAAAGACAAAGGGGGGAAAATAATGTTTGTAATTTATTTGGCAAAGACTGCAATGTCCATTGTTATGCTTAGCCGTGCCTAGCTCAGTGAGGGGTTTGATTGCAATCACTGAATTCTACACTTACAGCAAGAGCATAAACTAGCTAGGCATCCAACAGGTCTTTACTGAGGACACCTTCATAATCCCAACGGATTCCATTGCAAATGATACTTATTTCCTAGGTGACAGTTACACAAATAGAACTGTTTATCACAATAGCAGAGCACAGGAGAAAAACAATGCTTTCCATATGTCTTCTAAAGGTTTGTTGAATGGACAAGGAAAACAAATTTCTGTCGCTCACTTTGGATAAAGAAAATAATAAAAAAAAAATTGGGGTTTATTCAGAAGTGATAAAGACAACATGCAGGACCCCAACAGAAACCAATCAAATTTCATTTTGGCCAGTTCAGTTAAAGTGGAGTTCCACCCATTTTTTTTTGTTTGTCTGTGCTGCATGCCCTAATCTCATAGGGCCAGATTCAGGTAGATGAGAGCATCTTTGCTCCAGAGTAACGCTTCTCATTTACGTTACTCTGCCGAAATTTTAGCAGCAAGTGCTGTCATTCACGAAGCACTTGCTCCTAAAGTTGCGGCAGCGTAACGAAAATGAGCCGGCGGAATTCAAATTGGGCGGGTACGGGGCGTGTAGTATTTAAACTAAGCGCGATCCCGCCGCGAACGTACTGCGCATGCATCGAGTGTCAAAGCATCCCCGTGCGCATGCTCCAAATTCTGTGAATGAACGCCAATGACGTCACATTCCCATTCATGATCTTTTTACGCAAGCGACGTGATTTTTTTTTTTCCCGACGCGATGACGACGCCTATACCTAACATAGGATACTCCAACCCCATGTAGGTATATCTTCGCGCCGCGTATCGCTTCCGGAAACATTGTACCGTCATTGCGTCGCGCCGGAATTCGCTCGTGAATTGCCGATTTCCGCTCATTAACATATTTTTTGAGCGGAAATCGGCGGGAACGCCCCCGGCGCCATTTTTAAGTTGAAGTAACGATGCGATGGAGAAACTCAGTTACGCTGATCGCATCGGAGCTTCAACCCGGCGTTTCTTGTTTTCTGGTTACAGAAAACAGAAACGCCGGCTCAAAGTGACAGTTAGGCTGGCGGATCACTGGATCCGCCAGCCTAACTGTTCCTGAATCTGGCCCATTGTGTTCAGAATGGACAATTTTTATTTATTTTGTTGCTTGTAAATACCTTTATTTTGTAGTCCTTCATTACTTCCTCCTCCTTATTAGCCTAGGCTATTAAGTCACAAGGCTATTTACAAGGGTTTCTGGGATAGGCATCATGTTTCCCAGTAGTCCTTGCAAACCTGACTGAAACCTATTACATTGCTTGTGCAGCACTGAGCATGTGCGAGATATGCAAAGCTGAAATCCAGGAAGTCATACAGTCTGGCTTCATGATGCCCACACTTAAGATGGCCACGGTCTATTTCTAGATTATAAACGCTGTAACAACCTAACAAAATAGACCTTAGTTTACAGACTAACTTTACTAGAATACATTAAGCTTGTGTATTACAGGGGTATTTATATTTAAAAAGTGAAATTGTGGGTGGAACTCCCCTTTAAAGTGTTACTAAACCCACAACAGTAAAATCAGTCTGTATATGCAGTAAAGAATGCTCGTTATACTCACTGTGGAGCCAAAGGGGTTAATCCTCCACATTGTGTAAATAGGGCTGTTGGATCCTGCCTTTTCTGATCATCCCCTTCTTCCACTGTCCCCAACATAACTCCTGATAAGACAGAGCCTTTGGAGTCACTCTGCACATGCTCAGTTTGGTGTGTATTGCTAAATAGTTTTTTTTTTTCCCTAAGGCCGCGTACACACGATCGAACATGTCTGATGAGACTTGTCCGATGGACCGTTTTCACCAGACAACTCTGAACTTGTCTGATGGTCTGATGTGCGTACACACCATCGGACCTAAATCTGATCAGACCAGAACGCGGTGACGTAGAACACAACGACGTGATGAAAAGACGAAGTTCAATGCTTCCAAGCATGCGTCAACTTGATTCTTGGTTTTTGGTCTGATGCTTTTGTGTACTAACCATCGAACCTGTCCGATGGACAGGTTTCCATCGGACAGATTTTAAAGCAAGTTTTAAAACTTTGGTCCGCTGGAAAACAGTCCGATAGACTGTACACACGATCGAACATGTCCACTGAAACTGGTCTGCGGACCAGTTTCAGCGGACATGTTCGATCCTGTGTACGCGGCCTTAGAGTGCATGTGATCAGTACAGGGCTAATTAGCACAGAGGGTAAGGGGTCCTGCAGCCTCACAGGACAGTCACAGGAGAATACAAATTAAAATTCCTCCTCCTACAAGCTTTAACCAGAAACTGATAGAAGTCACAAGACTACTATATACTGCTGACGAGAAAAGGTTTATGAAGTTTATGTTTACTAAAATAATAGTATTTCCATGTTCCGTGTTCTGTGGGAGACCAGATAGAGTTAATGCAGGGTCCTGGTTTTAGTAACACTTTAAGATGAGATATCTGGTTGCTATGGGTTACTGCACTTTGAACTGCAAAAGCCCAAATGCACATCAACACACAGTTAACAAAATACAGCTTTCAGAAAATAAATGTATTCGGGCCAAAACAAGGGTGCATATTTTTATTTAAGGGATCCTGAACACTGTCTTGATACACAAGAGCAAAGCCACGAAAAAGAGGGTGCCACCAGGCAACATCAGCTAGTAAGGCGGGCCCAAGTGACGTGTAGAAGGAATAGGAACCTGGACAGAAGTGGGGTGTGGGGGGGGGGGGCGTGGATTGACTTGAACCAATTCCCTGTAGTTCCCACCTGCAGCATGATGGGGGATCCGGTGGCTGCAGGAGATAATTTCAGGATGATGAGCGGGGGAAGGGGACTGTAAATATGTAATTTGCCCCCTTCCTTTTTGGAATGAACACAGTGCATGATCAGTATTAATCACTGTGTTCATTCATAACTGAAGCATAGTAAACTGAGGATACTATGCTTTAATGTGTGAATGAACAGGGAGACTGTGCAGCGCTCTTCCTGTTCATTCATTCTGTCCGGGGGCATACACCTGCATCCACATACCTGTCAAATTGGGACCTGTGGCTGTGCTTGTACAGCTGCAGCTTCTCCCTGCCGTAACATAGGCTGCCTGCACACAGCCACAGGTTCTGATTATGATAGGTGTGTAGGTGTGTGAGTGGCTTTGAATGCACACGGTTTCTGTTTCGGGCCATACACCTTCACCCACATAGCTGTCAAATTGGGACCTGTGGCTGTGCTTGTACAGCTGCAGCTTCTCCCTGCCATAACATAGGCTGCCTGCACACAGCTACAGGTTCTGATTATGATAGGTGTGTACTGTAGGTGTCTGTGAGTGGCTTTGAATGCACACGGTTTCTGTTTCGGGCCATACACCTTCACCCACATACCTGTCAAATTGGGACCTGTGGCTGTGCTTGTACAGCTGCAGCTTCTCCCTGCCGTAACATAGGCTGCCTGAACACAGCTACAGGCTCTGATGATAGGTGTGTAGGTGTGGGCGAGTGGCTTCGAATGCACACGGTTTCTGTCCGGGGGGCATACACCTGCATTCACATACCTGTCAAATTGGGACCTGTGGCTGTGCTTGTACAGCTGCAGCTTCTCCCTGCTGTAACATAGGCTGCCTGAACACAGCTACAGGTTCTGATGATAGGTGTGTAGGTGTGGGTGAGTGGCTTCGAATGCACATGGTTTCTGTCCGGGGGCATACACCTGCATTCACATACCTGTCAAATTGGGACCTGTGGCTGTGCTTGTACAGCTGCAGCTTCTCCCTGCTGTAACATAGGCTGCCTGCACACAGCTACAGCCTCATTAAAAAGAAAAAAACTGATTCACATTATACAGGACACAGCGCCAATGTGAATGAGCCCCGAGACCTCATTCACACACGCAGCTTTTTTTATTACCTCAATAAAGTTTAATCTTTCAGATTTAGCAGCAATCTTGTAAATTATGTTGTGTTTGTGTCCACTAATAATGATTTTAGTGTATTTTTAACAAAAATATTATTTTGATATTTGTGGAGGTAGAGGCCCAGTTAGGTGGGCTGTACATGGTCCTGGGATTTCTAACATTGTCCCTGCATAAGAGGTTACATTTTTTATTCTATGTGTATACTTTAAATAATCTAACACATATGGATGTACAGACCACATATGCATATTCACAACGAAACATAGGCCAGCTGCCAAGAGAAGGGGCTAGATTACAAAAAATGCAGCTAAACTTAAATACTTTTATTCTGTTTTCTGAGGTGACCCAGAAGGCCCTTTACAGACAGACATTCCACAATACTGATGTCAGAAATACGTTTATACTTTGTTTTATAGATTTAGACACATAATGTTTTACTTTAATGCAATCCAGAATACTAAGACTGTGAAAGCATTTTCTGTTGGGGGAAGATTATACACACATCTTTTACTCAATAGTACTGAATAAACCCCTGCAAACTAGCATGAGTTTGCAGAAATGTGGTTCACATAAGGTAGAACTAATGGTGAGGGGAACAAATAAGCTATTGCATCAAATTAAAGTGGCTGTACAACCTGTACAACCACTTTTACCTACAGGTAAGCCTATATTAACCACTTGACAACTGGGCACTTAAACCCCCTTAACCACTTCCATACCAGGCACTTACGCACCTTCCCGCCCAAGCCAATTTTCAGCTTTCAGCACTGTCGCAATTTGAATGACAATTGCGCGGTCATGCTACACTGCACCCAAACAAAATTGGCGTCCTTTTTTCCCCACAAATAGAGCTTTCTTTTGGTGGTATTTGATCACCTCTGCGATTTTTTTTTTTTGCGCAACAACTAAAAATAGAGCAAAGATTTTGAAAAAAAAATAAAGTTTTTATTTTTTTCTGTTAATTTTTTTGTAAATGAGTATGTTTTCTCTTTCAATTACGGGCACTGATATGGTGGCACTGATGGGCACCGATGAGGTGGCACTGATGGGCACTGATGAGGTAGTTCTGATGGGCGCCAATTAGGTAGCACTGATGGGCACTGATAGGCGGCGCTGGTATGGGGCACTGATGGGCACTCATGGGCGGCACTGATGGGCACTCATGGGCGGCACAGATAGGCACTCATAGGCGGCACAGGTGGGCACTCATAGGCGGCACAGGTGGGCACTCATAGGCGGCACAGGTGGGCACTCATAGGCGGCACAGGTGGGCACTCATAGGCGGCACAGGTGGGCACTGATAGGCGGCACAGGTGGGCACTGATAGGTGGCACAGGTGGGCACTGATAGGTGGGCACTGTGCATGGATTGGCACTGACAATCACTGAGGGGTGGCACTGATGGATCAATGTTGCCAATCAGTGCCCATGTGTGGGCACTGATTGGCATCATTTATTTTTTTACTGCCCCCCTTTTTTTTTTTCCTTGTTTTTTGTTCTTTTTTTTTTATTATTTTTTAGTACCCTGGTGGTCTAGTGTGGCGATCCGAGGGGGGGGCTGCGCTGATAAACAATCAGCGCGAACCCCCCCTGTCAGGAGAGCCGCTGATCGGCTCTCCTCTACACGCGTCTGTCAGACGCGAGTGAGGAAGAGCCGTCGGCGGCTCTTCCTGTTTACATCGTGATCAGCCGTGATTGGACACGGCTGATCACGTGGTAACGAGGCTCCGCTGGAGACTCGTTACCGAGATCGGAGGTGCAGGGTGTCAGACTGACACCCCGCATCACCGATCGCCGGCGCGCGCGGCATTGAAATCGTGCTAGCCGTTTGAGAACAGCCAGTCACGATTTCATAACCACTTCCCGGCCGTAAATCTGTTATTGGCCGGGCGGGAAGTGGTTAATAACCAGACTTTCGGTGCTCTCACATTTTAAATGACAATTACTCAGTCATACAACACTGTACCCAAATTAAATTTTCATCACACAAATAGAGCTTTCTTTTGGTGGTATTTAATCACCGTTGTTTTTTTTTTTTTGCGATTTAAGAGAAAAAAAGACTGAAAATTCTGTAAAAAAAAAAGAATTTTTCTTTGTTTCTGTTATAAAATTTAGCAAATTAGTATTTTTTTTTCATATATTTTGGCCAAAATTTATACTTCTACATATATTTGGTAAAAATAAGTACAAATTGGTGCATATTATTTGGACTTTGTGAAAGTTATAGAGTCCGCAAGCAATTCTGACATTTCTCTCAAGACAATGGTGGTCGTTGCAACTTTTTATCTCGCACTGTATTTACACAGCAACTTTTCTAATGTGTTTTTTACAAAAAAAAAATGTTTTGTGCTTTAAAAAAAAAAAAAAAAAAAAAGAAAAACAGTAAAGTTAGCCCAATGTTTTTGCATAATGTGAAAGATGAAGTTATGCCGAGTAAAGAGATATCCAACATGTCATCCTTCAAAATTGCACACACTCGTGCAATGGCGCTAAACTTCGCTACTTAAAAATCCCCATAGGTGACGCTTTTTTTTTTACTGGTTATATGTTTTTAGTTACAAGGTCTGGGCCAGAATTATTGCTCTCGCTCCAACGTTCGCAGAGATACCCGACATGTGTGGTTTGAACACCGTTTTCATATGTGGGCGGGACTTACGTATGCGTTCGCTTCTGCATGCGGGCACACAGGGACAGGGGCGCTTTTAAAAAAAATTATATATATATTTTTTATTCATTTTACTTTATTTATTTTAGTTTGACACGTTTTTCCACAAAGAATAAAACATTTTGATCACTTTTATTCCTATTACGAGGAATGTAAACATCCCTTGTAATAGGAATATAGCATGACAGGTCCTCTTTACCTCTTTACAGTGAGATGCAAGGTCAATAAGACTGGGCTGGGAAGCCTGAAATAAAAATAAAAATAAACAATCCTGACTTTGATCGTAGCGTTGAGTCGGTAGAAGCAGGAGGGGGCGTCTTGCAGAGTATTGCGGGGCATTGCAGAGTATTGCGGGGCATTGCAGAGTATTGCGGGGCATTGCAGAGTATTGCGGGGCATTGCAGAGTATTGCGGGGCATTGCAGAGTATTGCGGGGCATTGCAGAGTATTGCGGGGCATTGCAGAGTATTGCGGGGCATTGCAGAGTATTGCGGGGCATTGCAGAGTATTGCGGGGCATTGCAGAGTATTGCGGGGCATTGCAGAGTATGGGGCAGAGTATTGTGTATTGCACAGTATGGGCAGAGTATTGGGCAGGGATGGCTGATCAATCATGAAGGGATGGATGGCTGGATCTGTGACTGCAATTGTCACACATCCAGCCCACAGCACTGCTGCTGCCTCCGCTCTCTCCCCTCTCCTTTCACACTGTACCGATCGGTACAGAGAGGGGAGGGAGGAGCCGGTGTCATCACATGACACCTGTTTGTTTACAAGTGATCGCTCTGTTATTGGACGGAGCGATAACATGGTAAACCGCCGCTATCAGCAGCGATTTACCATGATCCGTGATCCTCTGGACACTCCCGTGTGCGCGCCCCAGGGGCGTGCAGGAGCGCGATTCTGGAAGGCCCTTAATTAACGGCCTCCCAGGGTTAAGCAACCGCCCTGTAGCCATACTTTGGCTATGGCCCGGTTGTTAACTGGTTAAGGCTTACCTGTAGGTGCTGGAAATATCTCCTAAACCTCCACAGTTTAGGAGATATTTACAATGAAGCTGTGTGCCGATGTCTACAGCGCACGCGCACTTTAGAAAAGGCAGATTCTAAAGGGGTCATGCCGTGACTGGCGGCTCCCGCAGGAATGCGCAGGAGTGATGTCACGCGACTTCAGCCAGTCACAGAGTTGGAGTTCACAGCCCCGGGAAGGAAGAGGGGTGAAGATGGACGCTCGCTGCCAGTGGGGACATTGGTGACATCGCAGGCTTCGGTTTCAGGTAAGTAACACATAATGGGCTAATATGCGATGCATAGTAGCCCATTATGCTTTACCTTTGCAGGAAAATAAAGAGGAAGTAAAACCCATCAGGGTTTACTTCCTCTTTAAAGTTATATTATGGGAATGGTAAAACCCTATTGTTCATTGTGGACCGAAACCAATTACCAAATCACTAACGTGGCCTTTGCTGTTCAGGTTGCCTACCCCTGGCCTAGACAGACCTTAAAACAGAAGTAGGGTTTGGCGGTTTTTCTTCCATTATACTTACCTAGGCGGATGCAGCATGGGTGCAATATGCATCTGTCCCCTGGTGCTTCTACACTGAAAACAGAGTATTCAAAAAATTGTCGATGGCTCGTTCTCACTGCTCCCGAGCAGAGAGCTGCTGACTGTTAATCAGCAGCTCTCCATTCTGCTCCTCCATGCTCACTGGAGCGCTGAGCTGTAGAGGGGCGGGGAGCAGCCATCTCAGGCTCTCAGCGGCTTGCTGAGATGGGCATCAGTCCAGGCACCTGGCGGATCCAGACTTTGTCACGAGGAAGCGGTGCCTGGACCGATTCCTGTGACGTCAGCAGAGAGCGGACTTCAGTCCGCTCTTTGCTGAAAACCGGTCACAGGAATGCAGAACTGCACTCCTGTGACCCATAGAAGAAGCCCAGCCAAATGAGCTTAGGCTGGACTTCTACTTTAATCCCATAGAAAATATGTGGAGGGAGCTGAAGGTTCGAGTTACCAAACGTCGGCCTCGAAACCTTAATGACTTAAAAGAGGATCTGCAAAGAGGAGTGGGAAAAAATCCCTCCTGAAATGTGTGCAAACCTGGTAGCCAACTACAAGAAACGGCTGTCCTCTGATTGCCAACAAGGGTTTTGCCACCAAGTACCAAGTCATGTTTTGCCAAGGGGTCAAATACTTATTTCATTCAATAAAATACAAATCAATTTATAACTTTTTTGAAATTTCTGGATATTCTTGTTGTTGATCTGTCTCTCGCTGTTGAAACAAACGTACCAATAAAATTATAGACTGATCATTTCTTTGTCAGTGGGCAAACATAAAAAATTAGCAGGGGATCAAATACCTTTTTCCCTCATTTTAAGTGTTGCGATTTCTGCACCTGTAGCCCATTCACACTTCCTCCAGCTCTAACCGTGCGCCTTACTCTTTAGTACAATGAGCCTCAGGAACAGTCTGCAGGAGCCTGGCATTGCACCCACAATCTACTAATTGCAGGTGCAATGCTTTGCAGGCTCCTATGTGAAAAAAATAAATATATATTCCCTGCAAGGTGGAAGAAGAAATCTAATTAGGAATAATACTTTATATCCTGGCCTAAAAATTCATTCTTAATTAATTCTGTTTGGTTTTGAATAGAAAGGCAGGACAATTCTATAGAGAAAAACATGTTTATTTCTCCTATAATTGACTTTGAGCTTCCCCTGTTTGAAGCCCAATTTGTAGCCATTCCCATTTTGAATCAGAGCTGAGCTTATACCTCCCCCTGAGTATTGGCGGCACAGCTTGGGCATGTCTGTTGGGCACACGGATGTCATCAGGACAGTGTTTATGTTATCCAGAATGAGCCCCTCTGACGCACCTGACGGATGTGCAATCAACATCAGCACTGGCATAAGGAAGTTGACCACAGAAGTTCTTTACAGGACACCACACAATGTCAGTCAATATTTATGTTTTCCAGGCAGTGAGAGCTGCATTGTCCCTGTGCCAGGGTCACAGAGTTGTACCCTGTGCTGGAATCTTCGGAAGCGAGCCTGCATATCTACCCCCAGTAAGCTGTAAGAAAACAGCATCAAAAGATGGAAAAGTAGCAGCAGACAGTGCCAGCGGTGTATCCTAGAAGAGGAGGTTCGGGGCAGCTCTATGCAATACCATTGGCGAGTGTAAAAAAAAAAAAAGTATTTTAGAAAATCAAGCCTTTAGAATCGCTTTAAGGCCGCCTTTGATGATGAGCAGCAGACCTGACATTAGTATGGTCTGAAGAAAGTGGTGGGAATGGAAAAGGGGTAAATATCTTCTGCATTCCACAACTGTGCTTCTCTAGCCCCCCGAGAGCCTCCAGCCACCTGGAGATCCCCTAACCTCCCATTGTGTCCCATGTCCCTGTGGATCTCCATGCCCCCACAGGTCCCCCAACCACCTGTGTTGCCCCAAAATACCCACAGTGTTACCCAACCACCCATAGAGCTCTTACAGTGTCACCCTGTCTCCTACAGTGCCCCCGAGCTGCCATAGTTTGCCCTACCCCCACTCAGTGCCCCTCAATAGCGCTACAACAATATGAAGCAGAACACAGTAATATCTATATGGATATCTATACTTGACTCAGTGCAGCTGCCAACCATAGGAGGATGGGTACAAAAATAAACAACAAAAACAAGCAGCACTCTATGAGTTAAAGTAATAAAAACGTTATAGTTGAAAAAGTAAAAAATGGACATCAAACAAATGTACACAAGTTAATATGCCGTAGTGGACAATTAGGATACATAAAATAGCTACCAATTGCATAGAATTGAAAGGAGTCCTGTGATGGAGTGGTAAAAATCAGAGACTGATATCAATCAATTGGGCTGCAGTTCATCAGACTTAGTGACCCATGCATAAGGACACAGTACCTTAGATCAGGGGTGTCAAACTGGTGGCCCTCCAGCTGTTGCAAAACTACAAGTCCCATGAGGCATTGCAAGGCTAACAGTTACAAACATGACTCCCGCAGGCAGAGGCATGATGGGACTTGTAGTTTCGGAACAGCTGGAGGGCCGCCAGTTTGACACCCCTGCCTTAGATGGTAGAAGGGGATCGTGGGTGGCTGCACATGCGGTGTAGATCTGTAAGAATCCGTCACAGCGACCGTCAGGCAGACAGTCGTGTTGGCGCCAAAGAGCAGGAGGGTACAGATGACACTGGATGAAGATGGTGGACAGCAGCGGCTGTGTCACAGCGGGCACCGGACCGGCGGCAATTCAGTGAACCGAAAGTGTGATGGAGTACATAACAGCGCTGACAAGTGAAGGGGGCGTGAACAAACACAGGACCCAACGGTGTAGAGATTCTTGCGCCATCTGGAGGTGGACGGATGTCCAGAACGAATGTGCACACACAGACAGGCTGGCGAGGTGCCGTATCCCACAGTACAGAAACTGACAGCAGCATTCATACACAAGTGTGTATCTGGGACTCCAAGCAAATGCTAGTCAAAGGGATGTGGAGAACATTTAAAAAAGGGGGGGGGGGTAGAAACTGTGACTGACATGTTTTGCGTTATTCAACGCTTTATCAAAGTCACGATATATCAGTCTCTGATTTTTACCACTCCATCACAGGACTCCTTTCAATTCTATGCAATTGGTAGCTATTTTATGTATCCTAATTGTACACTACGGCATATTAACTTGTGTACATTTGTTTGATGTCCATTTTTTACTTTTTCAACTATAAAGTTTTTATTACTTTAACTCATAGAGCGCTGCTTGTTTTTGTTGTTTCTTACCCCTGAAGAACCCTTGAGAGTATCCCCTGCTAAAACCATTTAACTGGGCGTCAGTGGGAAAATTCCCACTTACAGTGGAGGTCAGAATGCCACTGTCACAGAACCCTGTCACACTCCACTTGAGTGCTTCCTTCAGTACACTGCTTCCTCCAATCTAGACCTTCAGATATCAGATATTACAGCCCATATATTGTAACTAGGAACCAGACGAGACTAGCTCAGTTACACAGCTTGAACTTTGCATCTTTATTAGAACAAGAATACAGTCTTATATACAATTCAGAAGGAGGTCCTCCCCTCCTGATCATATTACCCTACCAATTACCCAGAAACATAAATTAACAAGGGCTTTCTCCACGGCTTCTCTGCTCTTCATTGGATAGATTGATAGCAGCACAACCATTGGCTCCCGCTGCTGTCAATCAAATCCAATGAAGTGGCCACCATTTATTTTACAGAAAAAAGATTGACATCATGCCTTCTTACCCTACCAAGTGGCATTAGCCACAGAATTATGCAGGTACCAACAAATGGGAGGTCAATTAGCCACAAATCAAGGAACTTCTAGCAAGGTCTGGGGGAATCCTAGTGAAGAATGTAAATCTAAAGTTGATTGCACAGAGATTGTACATTTAGATTGTAACCTGTAAGGTGAGCCTTACAGATAAAAGATTGTTAGGGTCACGCCTTCTGATGCCTCGTACACACGATCATTATTTCTCGATGCGATTCCTCTCTAGCCTGACTTGCATAAAAACGTCTGACCAAAGCGCGGTCACGTACAACTTGGAAACGCATACACACGACTGTTTTTCGTGACGAGGAAAAACTGATGGGAAACACAACGAGGAAAAAAGGAGCTGGTTTAGTCGAGAAAACTGCTAGGGAGCATACACACGATGGCAGTTTTCTCGTTGTGAAAACTAGTCGTGTGTACAAGGCATTACTCTACCAAGTGGCATTAGCCCCAGAATTATGCAGGTACCAACAAACGAGAGGTCAATTAGCCTCAAATCAAGGGACTTCTAGCAATTTCTGGATGAACTCTAGGATTCCACGAAACCTATATTGAAAATGATTGCTGGGGCTGCTTACATCACATTCAAGATGGTGGGCCCCAACAGCTGTCTCACAGCTTTATGATGTCTAAACAAGGGAGTGTTTTAAAGAACACACATAACATATTTAAATGCACATTTAAACTAGTGGGAAGATTTTTGCTGAAATGAATGGCCTGGTATCGGTATCTCTTTTGGTGCAGTCAGATTATGCCTTTATAGCTCTGATGTCAGTCTAATCTCAGTCAGAATCTGGTCTTTTAAGGCTGTTTTTGCCATGATTTAACAAATAATTAAACAGAATAACACTCATAACAACACTCATGTAAGCCAGGTTATTGTTCAACCCAGAACTACGGCCAAAAACTATGGGCAGTAATGTAAATAACTGATCTAATAAGCTGGCTGAGAGCCTTGTTTGATGTTTATACTGTATGGTCAGAGAGCATTGTCCACAGGTTTAGGCATTGCGCTAAAGGAAGTGTTTCCAGCCATTCCACTCTGTAGCTAATTAGAAGATGCTAAAGATCACTGCCACATGTGTGATCAAAAGCCACATACAATATTTAAAAGGTCAGTCTATATTAAACTAACTATATTATTTTAATATATATCGATGGGATAAAGCACAAACCATTAGATTCTTTCCTTCACAAATTACTCAAGGTGAGATTAAAACACACCAGCTGCTAAAAGAATCTAATTCTCCCCTTCTAAGTTTGTTTTAAACTATTAAGATCCAACTGCTTATTTTTTCCCCCACCTCTCTTTTTTCTCCTCATCTTTCTCTATTTCTAGTTAGGTCTTTTCTATAGACATTGTTTCCAGAATTCTAAAAACGATATGCTCTCTGTTCCCCCCAAAGGCGAAATGCGTTAGCTTGTGATTTTCAGAACTTTTAAAACGCGCAGTTTTTCTATGTTTATTGCATAGTGTGTGATGCAGGTTGTTCTACAGCACTCTGTGAATTATTTTTAATAATTTTCATGGCTTTGTTTTTTGCATTTATTGATGACTGTATTTTTGCCTACCATACATAAAATAATTTAAAAAGACCAAACTGCTTATGTGGCTATTCAGAACCAGAAACATTTTACCACAGACAGCGTCCACGTACTACTATCAAAGGCTATAAAGGCAGGTTTATAGGATTCTTCAAATCCTTTTCCACTTCCCCATTTGCCTGTGCAATAAAGTGGACTCATGAGAGAGCTTGCAAATAAAAAAGGAAATTCCGCGCCAATAGCTCGATAAAAAAATTGTTTGATTGGAATTAATAAAAGATGAGTGTAAATATATTTGGTGAAACAAAAAACACACATATATATAAAGCTGCTCCTCAGGTGTCAATTAGTGTAATCTAATAGGCAATGTGATAAAGAAAAGATAGAGGGCGCTAGGGTAAATAAGTGATTAAACTACAAACACACTGTGAGTAAATCTACAAACAATATGGTGTGAATAATGGTATATAACCCAATGGGGTGTATAAAAAGGTGAAGCAAATCAATCAAAATGTGCTGTACAATAATAGAACCAAATAGTGTAACTAGTGCGTCCTATATGGTGTCCTGATAATGACAAACAGTGCAGTCCTTAAAATCCAAAAGGAGAAGAAGAAAAAACATAGAGAAAAATTCTTCAATGAAATTCCACAGTTCCTTCACCAGGCAGATTGAATCACCCCAATCGTGCTCAGAAAAAAGATTGCGCTTACCAGATGGTCATGACCTCTTAACAAAAAGAAGGTCAATCTCGCTTTATGCAGGAATATGCCTGCATTCATTTGGAAGGATTTCTTCACCACCAAGCAAAAAAAGGTTTCACTCCATAGAGATGTACATGGAATAAATGGACAGAGAAATAGCTCCCATAGTGCGATCAATTTAATTAAAAATGGAATAAAAACAAAACAAGCCAAATGGCTACTTACAAAAAACAGTGCCCTATCCCGGCACTGAGGCTGCAGGCAATCACAAACTGGGGGTCAGATAGCACACTCGCATGGAGCGGCCTCGCTCTGTTGCGTGAAAGAGCAGTAATTCCTCAGAGAACCGTGGCTGCATACATAGACCTCGTACCTCACGGATACGTAGTACGTCTCTGGGACAGACGCCGGGAGAGAGGACACAGGGTGTACACGTGACCAGGCTGCGCCGACCGACGTACGTTTCGTGTGGATAACGTCTTCAGGGGGGCGTCCGTGAGGTACGAGGTCTATGTATGCAGCCACGGTTCTCTGAGGAATTACTGCTCTTTCACGCAACAGAGCGAGGCCGCTCCATGCGAGTGTGCTATCTGACCCCCAGTTTGTGATTGCCTGCAGCCTCAGTGCCGGGATAGGGCACTGTTTTTTGTAAGTAGCCATTTGGCTTGTTTTGTTTTTATTCCATTTTTATTTAAATTGATCGCACTATGGGAGCTATTTCTCTGTCCATTTATTCCATGTACATCTCTATGGAGTGAAACCTTTTTTTGCTTGGTGGTGAAGAAATCCTTCCAAATGAATGCAGGCATATTCCTGCATAAAGCGAGATTGACCTTCTTTTTGTTAAGAGGTCATGACCATCTGGTAAGCGCAATCTTTTTTCTGAGCACGATTGGGGTGATTCAATCTGCCTGGTGAAGGAACTGTGGAATTTCATTGAAGAATTTTTCTCTATGTTTTTTCTTCTTCTCCTTTTGGATTTTAAGGACTGCACTGTTTGTCATTATCAGGACACCATATAGGACGCACTAGTTACACTATTTGGTTCTATTATTGTACAGCACATTTTGATTGATTTGCTTCACCTTTTTATACACCCCATTGGGTTATATACCATTATTCACACCATATTGTTTGTAGATTTACTCACAGTGTGTTTGTAGTTTAATCACCTATTTACCCTAGCGCCCTCTATCTTTTCTTTATCATGAGAGAGCTTCTCTCTATGGAAAGAGGACAATTGTTGCTATATTAAGGGTAGTTATCCATGCTTGGACTGGTGGAGGAGACACCTCCTGAAGGTCACCAGTGTAAAATTTGCCCATAGCACATCTGAACAATGTGATATTGGGGGAACAACTAGATATACTAGATACAATAAAAGGATTTTTAATAACAGCTTACCTGTAAAATCCTTTTCTTGAAGTACATCACGGGACACAGAGCGCATAGCCATTACATATGGGTTATATGGGTACCTTCAGGTGTGGACACTGGTGTAATCAACTTCACAGGAAGTTCCTCCCTATATAACCCCCTCCCACTGAGAGTGCTTCAGTTTTGTAGCAAGCAATTTCTCCGAGGTTACACAATGTTCCCCAAAAGAGGGGTGGGAGCTCTGTGTCCCGTGATGTACTTCAAGAAAAGGATTTTACAGGTAAGCTGTTATTAAAAATCCTTTTTTCTTTATCGTACATCACGGGACACAGAGCGCATAGCCATTACATATGGGATGTCCCAAAGCAATGCTCCATGAAGGGAGGGAGACCGTAAGGCCAAAAATAGCCAAACAAAAAACATTATCAGGAGGTAAAATAGCTCCACCAACAGAAAAAAAGGGGGCGTGAACCGGGCCAGAGGATTCTATACTGCTGCCCGTAGGACCGCCTGCCCAAATGCTGCGTCCGTAGCCTTTGCGACGTCCAACTTATAAAATTTAGTAAACGTATGTACGGAAGACCAGGTTGCCGCTTTGCAAACCTGTGCCATAGAGATCTGATGGTGTGCCGCCCAAGAGGCACTCATGGCCCTCGTAGAATGGGCCTTAACTGATAAGGGAGGTGGAACGCGCTTCAGACCATAGGCCTGAAAAATCAGCTGCTTAATCTACCTAGCCAAGGAAGACTTGGCAGCCGGCTGACCCTTTTTGGGGCCATCCGGAAGAACGAAAAGCACATCTGTTTTCCGAATCTTCTCTGTAGCCTTGAGATAAACCCTCATGGCTCGGACCACGTCCAAAGTATGAAGCAGTCTTTCCTCTCTGGACTGGGGAGTAGGAAAGAAGGATGGTAGGACTAGGTCCTGATTCAAGTGAAAACTGGATATGACCTTAGGAAGGAAAGAAGATTGAGGCCGCAGAACCACTCTGTCCTTATGTAGAATCAGGTACGGTTCCCTGCAAGACAAGGCTGCCAGCTCGGAGACCCTTCTGGCCGAAGCCATAGCCACCAAGAAAACCAACTTTCGGGTTAGCAGCACAAGAGGGATTTCTGTCAGAGGTTCAAACGGCTGCCTTTGTAAAGCTGACAAGACCAGATTTAAATTCCAGGGGCAGAGGGGAGCTCTAATAGGGGGATTTACATGCAAGACCCCCTGCAAGAAGGTTTTCACAAGCGAATGCGTGGCCAAAGGTCTTTGAAACCATATCGATAAGGCAGACACCTGCCCCTTTAGAGTACTAAGAGCCAACCCCTTGTCAACGCCAACCTGGAGGAATCGCAAGATCCTGTCAATAAAAAACTTGTGAGGATGCCCTCCTTGAGACTCGCACCACTCCACATAGGTCCTCCAGACTCTGTAATAGATATTTCTAGAGACTGGTTTTCTAGCCTGAATTAACGTAGATATGACCTGGGCTGAGAGGCCTCTGCCCTTAAGAATTAGGGATTCAGCCGCCAAGCCATCAAATGTAGCTGCTGTGAAGCAGGGTGGTAGATCGGGCCCTGAGACAGCAGATCTGGGCGCAGGGGGAGTGGCCACGGTGCCCCTACTGACATCCTCACGATGAGTGCGTACCAAGCCCTTCTGGGCCAGGCTGGGGCCACCAGGATCACCGGCCTGCGCTCCACCCTGATCCTTCGTAGAAGGCGGGGAATCATCTGTAGTGGAGGGAACGCATACAGGAGAGAAAACTGGTGCCAGGGGCAAACCAACGCATCGGTCCCGTAGGCCGAGGGGTCCCTGGCTCGGGATACGAATTTGTCCAATTTCTTGTTGAATCTTGTTGCCATGATGTCCACATCGGGAACTCCGAATCTTTGGCAAATCTCTTGGAATACCTGGGGGTGAAGAGACCACTCTCCCGGGAGTAACTGTTGACGACTCAAAAAATCTGCTTGAGAATTGTCTATCCCTGGGATGAACACTGCTGAGATGCAGGGTACATGGGCTTCGGCCCATGAGAAAATCAGGTTTACTTCCCTTTGAGCCGCTAGGCTCCTTGTGCCCCCCTGGTGGTTTATGTATGCCACCGCCGTGGCATTGTCGGACTGTATCCTTACTGGCAGACCCTGCAGGGGGAGAGTCCAGGCGACCAGGGCCAACCGAGCAGCTCTGATCTCTAGGATATTGATGGGAAGCAGACTTTCTGCCTCTGACCACTGTCCCTGCTGGGTCCATTTTCCTAAGATTGCCCCCCAACCTGTTAGGCTGGCATCTGTGGTTACTATTTTCCACGTGATGGGGCAAAAGGTTTTCCCTTTTGACAATTTTTGAGGGACCAGCCACCAGTACAGGCTGCGCCTGACTCCTGGGGAAAGACCTAATGGACGGTCTAATGCCTGTATGGACCTGTTCCAAGCAGAGAGAATAGCTGCCTGGAGAACTCTGGTATGGATCTGGGCATAGGGCACTGCTTCGAAGGGGGCTACCATCTTTCCCAGCAGTCGCATGCATAGGCGAATAGTCGGCCTCTTTTTGCCTAGGACTATTTGAATTGTTTGAGTCAATGACCTGATCTTTTCTTGAGGTAAAAATATCCTCTGGCATTCTGTATCTAACCGAAGGCCTAGATATTCCAACTGTCTTGTGGGTTGCAACCTCGATTTTCCTTGGTTCACAACCCACCCGAATTCTTGTAGATGCCGAACTGTGCGGACTACTGCATGATTGAGGTTGGAAGCTGATCTGTCGATAACCAGGAGATCGTCCAGGTATCCCAGGACCAAAATGCCTTCTGTCCTTAGGACGGCTAGCACCGGGGCTAACACCTTTGTGAATACCCGCGGAGCTGTTGCCAACCCGAAAGGGAGGGCTACGAACTGGAAATGACTTTGATCTATCATAAAACGAAGAAACTTGTGATGTGCTGGGTAGATCGGCACATGCAGATATGCATCCTTTATGTCTATAGATGCTAGAAAGTCGCCTTGATGCAGGCTGGCTGTCACTGAACGTATGGAATCCATACGAAAGGTCTGAATCTTTAGAAAGCGATTTAGGCGTTTGAGGTCTAGGATAGGCCTGACGTCGCCATTGGGTTTTGGTATTATAAAAAGGTTGGAGTAGAATCCCAGACCCCATTCTTGGGTTGGTACTTCTACAATTACTCCTTGGAGCAAGAGGCGATCCAACGCCTTTACGAGAGAGGCCCTCTTTAATGGGTCGCTTGGAAGACTTGACCCCTGAAAATGAGGAGGGGGGATTTCTCGAAACTCTAGTTTTTAGCCTGTGGCTACCACGGACCGAACCCAAGAGTCGGGAATTCTGGCCTTCCAGACTTCGGAGAAAAACTGAAGTCTTCCCCCCACCCAAGAGAGTGGGGGCGCCCCTTCATGAATCTGACTTGATGACTGGTTTAGCCGGCTTGCGAGACCAGGGCCTCTTGTTTGCCGCGGCTTGTCCCTGTGGGCGACTATTAACTGCTGAATGCCCGGGAGGCCGTCGATACTGACGGGAAGTCGAAGGGGCCGAGCCTGCAAAGGCCTGTCGTTTAAACGCGGGCCCACGCGGTCTTTTCTTGACCGGTAAGGAAGAACTTTTACCACTTGATATGGTTTGGATATATTTATCTAGGTCTTCACCGAAAAGTCTTCCCCCATGAAAGGGAAACCCTGCTAAAAGCTTTTTGCAGGGTGCCTCTGCTGACCAGTTCTTTAGCCACAAAAGACGACGCATGTGAACCACCAGCAGAGATAAACGGGATGCCTGTTGGATGGAGTCCTTAATAGCATCTACTGCAAAGCAGAGAGCCCTAGGGAAATCTGCTAATTCACGAGTTTGCTGAGCCGGCATGTCCTTTAATATCTGTTTTGCCTGATCCTTTAAGGCCTGACAAACGCCAATGGCTGCCACCGCTGGCTGAACCATGGCACCTACTGTGGTGAAAGAAGCCTTCAGTAGGGTCTCTAATTTTTTGTCGACCGGATCCTTGAACATCTGGACATTTTCAACCGGACAGGTCAGGGATTTATTCACGCAGGAAATGGCCGCGTCCACTGTGGGGAGTGCCCATTTCTTTAAAAATTCCTCATCCATAGGATAGAGAATAGAGAACCTCTTAGGAGGGATAAAGATCCTATCAGGTCGAGCCCAATCCTGGTAAATCACGCTCCGCAGAAGGGGGTGAATCGGAAAAGACACACAAGTTAATGGAGCCTTTAAAGAACCCAATGAGGATACCACAGGGGCTACTAGTTCTGGCACTGGAAGTTTAAAAGCAGTGCGAACCATATCGGTCAAAGACTGGATCCACAGGCTCTCCGCTTGAGAGGCCGAAAAATATTCATCTACAGTGGAACCCTCCATGTCTGAACTGTCGGGACTTGGGTCCGCTTGATCCCCTTGTGGGTCCCGTTCCTCCGAAGCGGAGACCACCGCATCTGAAAACACCAAACTAGGTGAGGGGGATCTAGCCCGTTTGCTACTTGGCAAAGGGCGGGCAAACAAAGCAGTTAACCTTTTCTCTAGCCCACCCAGGGTGGTCGCTAGCATTTCTTCCGTTACGTAAACGGGAATGGGTGGATCGGGGGCCGCCTCTGCCCCCAGCACCCCTAATGGCTCTTGTACTATGCTACTCGGTGGTCTAACTGGTGAGGGTGGGGCCGTTGAAGCCTGGCCCAAATCCTCTGACCCCGATGGAGACCCCTTTTGTTTCTTGGCACCTTTTGCAGCCTTGGCTGGTCCTGATCCCTTTGGAGCCATTGCACAACCTTGAGTCACCCCTATAGCCAACACCTGACTGTTGTAGCTAGGAGTAATTAATATGAGAACAGGCTGAGGAAAATGAAAAATTTTGTATATATATATATATATTTTTTTTTCCAAAAAAATTTTTATTTTTTTTTACCCGCCTGGGAGGTGGCAATACTGAGGAAAACCTGTGAGTATTGCAACACCAATGCCCGTTAGCCGGAGTCCAAGTTTGACTCAGATACTGCTGGATCTAAGGCTGAGTCCCTTTAAGCAAAAAAACTTTTTTTTTTTTTTTTTTTTTTTGGTCAATAGTGGAACTAAGTCCTAGACCTGAAGATCCACAAACCGCCACTGGGTGTCACTGTGGCCAAAAGACCCAGCTGCGCGCTCTGTGTCCTTCTTCCTCTGCTTCCAGGAGGGAAAAGACCAGCCAGAGAGAAACATTTTACTTTTAACTGACCCTGACGCTGCTGGCCCGCCCCCCCAACGCACGCCGACGCTATAAAAGGCGGCGTGCACGCGCCCACGCGCGCGCACCCCCCCCCCCCACGCTGAAACAACATGGAGGAAGCAGAGAGCAGAGGAAAGCATGGACCAACGCCAGCAGCACCAACAGACACCAGGTAAGCACTAATCCTTACTGTAGTGCACACAGAGAGGAAGCTGTCCCCATAGGCTTCCTAAGAAACAGAAGTTTTCACCAGCAATTCCCTCTTTATAGTACGTGGGGCTGCAGTATCAATGCTAACAGGCAGACCTGGGGTGAGTAGCAAATATACATCTTAAACAAGTATACATATATCTACATGTTATCTGGGTAAACATTAGTACATCCCATCCTGCCTAAAAAGACATAGTGGAGATAGTGGCTGATGCACAAGCATACCATTAGCCAACCCAGAACCCCCAGGGGGATACCTACTGTCGAACCAAGTCCCGCAGGTTCCCTCTTACCTGCTCCACGCCGCAGGGTATTGCAAACTGCAAGAGGCCCAATCTTCTCCCATCTCCGTGGGTATTGTCTCGGACCTTCAGGGACCGGGGTCCTGTGTTTAAGGAACCCACACCCCTGGACCTATATAGCATCCTGGCATCAGTAGCGTTTAGTCCTGGGAGAGACCAAGGCACTGGAGCCCAGAATCCAGCCCTCCAAGGAGAGGCATTATAGGCAACACCCCACGTAGGCAGGGCCCGGGTACCGTACTCCTTGGCTTTGAAGCACTTCGGACGGATCCGGCTAGCTATCCTGGGTCCCGAGACCTCCGAGGGACAGCTAGACGTGACCAACACCTAAGACACTGGCGAAAAAACTGAAGCACTCTCAGTGGGAGGGGGTTATATAGGGAGGAACTTCCTGTGAAGTTGATTACACCAGTGTCCACACCTGAAGGTACCCATATAACCCATATGTAATGGCTATGCGCTCTGTGTCCTGTGATGTACGATAAAGAAATATGTATTTTCTTGCAGCTGAAGGCTAGATCTTAAATATAATAACTTAATTAGGATTTGGAGCTCTTTCCTCCTCTAAAAAAGCAAGTAAATGCGACACCTAGGTCTCCATTACCATTTTGATTTTATGCCTTGACCTCTTGAAGAAGCAAAAGCGAAACACGTTGAGAATATAGCCTTCAACTATGTACATGCATGTGCATGAAGTGGATCTGGCAATCAGCAATATTAGGGTTGTCCCGATACCTCTTTTTTAGGACTGAGTACAAGTACCGATACTTTTTTTCCCAAGTAGTCGCCGATACCGAATACCGATACTTTTTTAAATGTGTCCCCAAATGCAGCCATGTCCCCCCACACATATTGCAGCCATGTATGTCCCCCACATCTTGCAGCCATGTATGTCCCCCACATCTTGCAGCCATGTATGTCCCCCACATCTTGCAGCCATGTATGTCCCCCACAACTTGCAGCCATGTATGTCCTCCACAACTTGCAGCCATGTATGTCCCCCATACCTGATATGATGCCGCCGCATACCGCCGCGTTAATCCCCCTGCATTACAAGCTTTGGCTTGTATTGTAATGCCTGCCGCACCATGTATAGACACTCCCCTTCTCAGGATTGGACAGATCCGTCCAATCCCGAGCAAGGGGGAGTGTCTATACATGGCGAGGCGGGCATTACAAGTATACAAACGAATACTTGTAATGCACGCTCTATTGCATGGGGATTAACGTGGCGGTATGCGGCGGCGGCGGGCGGAAGTATTCTATTTAGGTATCGGTGGTATTAGCGGGAGTACAAGTACTCCCGCAAATACTCGGTATCGGTCCCGATACCGATACTAGTATCGGTATCGGGACAACCCTAAGCAATATATAACTTATATTGTATACACGAGTATGGTATGCAAGTAGTATACCCACATTTAGAGGTATTTGAGATGCTAGATGGGATATTTTCACAAAACTGGTGGTCACGGACGGTTTAAAATTTAGCATAAATTGCATGGAATTGTTTTAAGTGGTTTCTAAATATATTTTTTTGCGTATGTAATAAAATACAATTGTATGATTTTAACCCCTATTATCCTGGGTGGAGATCAAAATAATGTCCTCCTAGGATCATACCTTGGCTGGTGATCGGTGACCTGTTGTGCCCGATGGACCAGTGTACCAGCCTGTGCATGGTACGATGTGATTGCTGTGAATGTGATATAAATATCCAAAACTACAGTACAGTGGTTTTTTTTTTCATAATTACAGAATATCAATAACTTAGAGTTGCCCAGAATATTATTTTTGAAACAACTAAAAAAAACTATTTACTGTAGTTGTGGATATTTATATTATTAGTATATGCTTTGTCATTGTTTTATGTTGTTTTCTTTTGTAGAAATACCCTTGCGACACCTGATGAAGATTGTGAAGGTCAATTGAAGTTTGTTGAGGGTATTCAGTGGCAGAGCGAAGCTCACACCACAATATCTTTCTAGCCTAAAGCTAATGGGTTATATGTGCCTTTTTGTGATGTTTTTAATTTAAAAATGCCAAAGTATTATTGTATATACAGTCCTTCTTTGAATGCATTGCATAAATAAAGTATGTTAATATGACAGATACTGTGTATTGCTACTTTAAAGTACCATGGAAGAAATTGCTTGTTATATGTGCCATTGGGGACATAGCAGCACTTTTGCTCCAGGGAGGCCCACCTGGTCATAAGCATTAAATATTATTTGATGGTAGCATAACATTCTACAGCCCACATACAGCACAAACTATACCAATGTTCAAATAATCCCAGTTTTCAGGGATTTATCTATGCTCTCCAAAACCTGCATTAAAGTGGAACCCTTATGCCACGTACACACGATCGTTTTATACGATGAAAACGGTCCGATGGATTTTTTCATCAGATATCCGATGAAGCTGACTTTCATCAGTCTTGCCTACACACCATTAGTTAAAAATCCAGTCAGAACGCGGCTACGTAAAAACACAACGACGTGCTGAGAAAAATTAAGTTCAATGCTTCGGAGCATGCGTCTACTTGATGCTGAGCATGTGTGGATTTGTGATGGACTTGCCCACAGACAATCGTTTTTTTCTATTGTTTTTTTCTATCGGTTTTTTAACCATCAGATAATTTTAAAACGGGTTCTAAGTTTTTTCACCCATGGGAAAAAAAACAATGGGGCCCACACACGATCAGTTCGTCCGATGAAAACGGACCGTTTTCATCAGACAAACCGATCGTGTGTACAGGGCATTACACTGATTGTTCCTAAAAACATTACCTACCCCTTCCTTCTACCTATCCTGCATACCCTGTGTAAAAAAAAGATGCATGCTTTTTTAGTAGGCTCTGGTCTGGTCTCGTGATCCTGCAGCTCCAGCTCCCCTGTGTCAGTAAGTGGCTGCAGCAGGGGAGAGCAGCACCACCCCCGTATGAGCTGCTGGTTTAGATTTTGGTTTTGCATGTTACTTCCAAGTTCGTTGTCAAGGGAGGAAAGTCTGTAGAAATTGCAACGTTCACACAAGATGTAAAACCTTCAACAGGTTTTAATTTCGCTGTATAAAACTTGTGAAGAGAGTGAAGAGTATAGAGAGAAGGGGAAGGTTCAGGTATGCGGTACAGAGCACACAGAAAAATGTCTAAAGTTCCAGTATTCACCACTCTCTCTTGAGTGGGTATTGCTCACCCGGATAGACCCCTCTCACATGGCCTAGCACCCGGAATGATGCACGGACAGGATGAGAACAGGCTCTGCCACAGACCGTCTGAGAACAAAAGATGGATAGTCCGGGATCCTCTGCTACAGGATTAAGTCCTGAACTTCCAGCCTTACAGTAAAAGCCTTTCAGCCGACCCAGCGGACTGTAAGACAAATAGAGTGGTGGATCCCTTTATAACAAAGTCACCAGGCCTATCCCGAGACATAAGCTTGCTTTGCTTGGTCTCCTCCATGGCAGGCCCTCCCCTGGTTTCCTTCATTAAGCAGCTTCCCCTCACTTGGATGGACAGCTTGGGATCCCCTTTTGAATCGTAGGCCCCAGCCAGCATAACTGGGCCTACTTCATGGAAATGTGACCTCGGGCTAACGTCCCGAGGTCAAGATCACACACATGTGCCTCGCACCAGCAGGGCCTTGAGTCGAAGGACCCCGAAAAACGCCGTCTGCCCCTTAAGTATCCCTTTACGGCATGCACAGCGGGGCACCACTCCCACTGGGCTGCTGCCGAGAAGGGTCACTCAACATACCATGGGTTGCTTGTGTTCCAACTTGGGCCTGAGGTGGTAACGTTACCTACAGGCAACAGGGGAAAATCCTACCAAGCACAACCATAGCCAGAACAGAGGCTAATTTCAATGGAATTCAACAAAGTCTGAGCCCACTATTGTCTCAGACACCCTCTAAATTTAGAATAGCATCCCAGTCATTGGGAGCAGGGCGCTACAGTGATAATACAGGTCCCCGGAATTCACAACCACTGTTGAGCGCTCCCTTGCGCAGAGGAGCCAGAGCTGCAGGATCATGTGACCAGACCAGCCTGGACTAAAAAAAGGTAAACATACCAATCTTTTTTTTATACAGGGTATGAGGGAGAAGTAGGAGGAGGGGAGGGGAGGTGGGAAAGTTTTTATTGATAGTGTTTTTTTTTTACTTTAAAGAGTTCCTGTCAGATCCCTCCAACAGAAGACAGCCTTTTCTAAGATTCTTCAGAATTTAACACTTCTGCGGGTGTCAAGTGCCTGTGTCCCCCTCCCATTCACCATTGTCCTTAAGGCTGCATTCACACCTGAGCATTTAAGAGTCTGCGATTTTGCCGTGGTTTTTACCGCATTTTGCATATTGTACAGGCCACCAATGTAAAAAAAAAAAAGAAAAACACTTGTAATCTGCCCCAAAGAAGCTCATGTTCTTTTTTTGAGCTGAAGGAGTTTTTCAGGTGACAAAACGCTCAGATGTGAACATGTGCCATTGAAATAAATGGGATTTTGCTTGTTGGGCATTTTTCATGCGTATTTTCAGGGCGTTTAAGGCCTCGTACACACGATCGGACATATCCGATGAAAACGGTCCGCGGACCATTTCCATCGGATATGTCCGATCGGGAGTTTGATCCGATGGCGTGTACACGTTGACGCCGCCACGTCACCGCACCAGGAAGTTAAACGGCGGTGGGGGACGACATGTCTGCTGGTAAGTGTACTAACCAGCAGACATGTCGGGCGGACAGATTCCCACCGGATAGATTTCAAAGCATGCTTTGAAATCTGTCGGGTGGAGAAATCTGTCCGCTAGCCCATACACACGAGCGGAGATGTCTGCTGAAACGGTCCATCGGACCGTTTTCAGCGGACATATCCCCTCGTGTGTACGAGGCCTAAGAGCTGAAAATGCTCAGGTGTGAATGCAGCCTCAGTTAAGTCAGAGGAAAGGACCAGAATGCAGTGGGGGACACTCCCAGTAGCATCAAATGCCGACAGGTCTTATGAATGCTGCAGCTTTTGATTAAAGACCTTCAAAGTTTCTTTAAACTGAAAATAAGTAGTTGAAGAAAGATAGGAAAACATGGCCACGTTAATAAAAATGACAAGAAACATACATTTTAAAAGAACACATCTTGCCCATATTCTGCTACAAACAGTTGGTAGGAAAATCAAATATTTAGCAGAGCTACAGGATGTAAACAATCTATTCGCAGCCCAGAATAATGAAAGAAGTACGCACTTCCTCACCAATGGATACAGAGAAACTTCCTGTAGCTTATTCTGCAATCTCCCGATCAGGAAACAAGTCGCACTAGGTAGTCTGTTTGATGGTTACCTTTCCATGTCCCAGGAAACACAAGAACAGAACAGTTTACTTTTTTTTCATTTCCTCTGATTGTGGAAATAATTCTTGGTTAACATTCAATGTGCAAATACTGCAGGTATAAAATACTATAGATTTAGATAACCGTGTTCTATTACCGACATAAGTGAGAAGAAGCTTGAATTAAGTCACAGCCCCTAAAATATGAACATGCTGTATGTACCAATACAGGTATTAATGGAGTCTATAGAAATGCGTGTGGCAGATGGTTGCTACTATGGACATCCACCATACAGTATCACCCTGCTGCCAGACGTCCATATATCACCCTCAGAGACAACGAGCAGTCATTTTGCTTTAATTTGGTTTTGTTTATTTGGGTGATACAACTTGGTTGGTTGAAAGGGGTTATGGGATGCCCATAGAACAGATCAATTTGCCATCATAGTTAAAGAATTATTGAATGAATTGAGCCTTGAAGAACTGATTGAGGCCAACATTTACAGTCACTTCCCCTGCATCAACTTCTGCAGGCTGTCACTCCTCCTCTGCACCAACTCCTGCAGACTATTACTCCTAGAAGTCCTCTCCTCCTGCACAAAAAACTTCACTGTGCAATGCTAGTTCTTCTGCCCCATCATCTTCACATTACACCAGGTATCACTTTGAATGGTCCCAGGTGCTTACTGAACTTGCTTAATAGGCCAGGGGCCCGAAGAACCCCTTCTAGAACCCTTGGTTGTTTAGCAGCTTGAGTTAGTTTGTGGACTACTAATCCCAGCTAGCCCAACGTGCAAATACTGTGCCCGCAGGCCATATCAATTTGGCACAAAACCCTGCAGTCTCTCCTCTGGCCTCGCACCCAGCACCCCTGGTATGCTTCTACCAGATATCCACTGTGCCTCACTCACCGACCTTCTCCTGCCCTGAGTCCATGGTGAAGAATTTAACCTGGCATGCGTACCGACTGCTTCTCTAGCTCCTCTGTTTCAGGACACATCCTCCATGAGCGTTTAAGGATGAGGCTTCCTCCCAGCTCCCAAGCTCCTCCGCCGAGGCGCGCAACCCCCCCCCCAGATGGGGATGGGCCTCCTGCTTACAGTCTAACACACCATTCTTCACTTCTCACAGCCAACAACCCTCTAGTGGGCTGGACCTGAGCTTATGAAGGAGGCCTGCCCCCTGCCAATTTCAATTGGGGATTGGTCAGGGGCTTCCCGTCACTCCAATTCCCAGCCCTGCCCCTGTTCCAGAACATTCTCACTGGAAGCAGGGGAGGCGCCCAAGAACTGAAGCACAGGTAGTCACACCCACTGCTACACTAACCACTCCTTGCCCCCCAGATCAAAACAAGCAGGCCTAGCCTGAAGCATAGGCCTGCCTAAATTTACCTGCCTGAAAGCTACCACACCCAAAATCCTCACCTCTAGCACCTACTTATGGTAGACGGTGCTACACGTGAAGATGATTTTGTTTACACTGAATACCTGTGTTATGCCCATTTTTTTTTAAATACGCCTTTCTGACACTACCTTGTGTTTAGGAAGCACCCTATTTTAACCTGCTTTGGAGGGCTCAAAATGCCTGAAATCTGACTTGTATCTTAGGCAGACTTCTGGAAAAACTGTTGAGCCAAACAAACAAGCATGAAATTATGTTTCTGGGGAGTGTGTACAGAACCCCATGTAGCCATTTAGAATTGCATATATAGAAAATTACAGCGGCTGCGGATTGGAAAGGAAACGGGGTGGATATAAATCAATGAAAAAAAATAAAGATTTTTTAGATTTTTATCAAATTTATTTTAATAAAAAACTTTTGGGGAAAAAAAAAAATCTATACAAAGATAGTTTTCTATTTAAAGTACCGTATTTATCGGCGTATAACGCACACTTTTTTTCCCTTAAAATCAGGGGGAAATCGTGGGTGCGCGTTATACGCCGATCCCCGCTGTCTGTGTGCACCGCCAGTGCTTAGAGCCGAGTCGAGTGTACTGCGCACTCGGCTAGGCTCGGCTCTGAGTGTGGCCGAGTGTGGCCGAGACGAGCCGAACAAACAGGAAGAGAGGAGACGAACAAGAACAGGAAATCAGGTTCTGCCCAGCAAGGTGGCAAATCCAAAACGCTGCTGCGACCCCAGGCAAGGTGCAGATGGACACCCGGACACCCACAAGGCTGGACGGACCCCGCGCAAGACCGCAGACAGACGCCGGACAAGCATCCAAAAAGGTACGTTTTTTTTTTATTAAACTACTTGGCTAAACTTGGGGTGCGCGCTATACCCCAATAAATACGGTACATTAATAATTTTGTTTATTCAGCATGAAAAAGTTATGTAGCATTAAGCTGTAAAATGTGCAATATTTCAATTTTTGGTAAATTAATTTAATGAATCCAAGCTCTGCAAACTGAGATAACATGGACTGTATTGATGCATTCACACAATTTCAGAGTAACCATGAGATAAACCTAAGTTCAGGTATATTCCTTTATCCCATTGTTGTGCAAATATATGTGCACTTCAAACTGTATGATTGAATTGGTTCTGATATCACCGTTTTATTAACCTGACAGTTTAATATTCTAAATAGGAAACCTTAATTTTGTTTGCAAATATTAAAGATTCTAACTACCAGCAAGAATGAGTCCTTACATTTAAAGAGCACCTGTCATTTCAGATCCATCATGGCAGCGCCTGTTAGTGGGCATCCGCTCACCTGCTGCCGCCACATCCCTCACCTTGTTGTGTCACTGCCGCATCACCAGCCGTCCCATTAAAGTGAATGGGACCGTCAGTGAGTCAACATCGGGTCAGAGGAGGAGCCGCTGCGGGACAGAGATGACAGTTGCTCTTAAAAAATTATAATTCAAAATCGAGTTGATTTAAATTAAGTCTTTTTACTTGTGATTTAAATCCACCCTCGAAGGAAAGGTCATTTTTAACACCATTCTATTACAATGTGACTTGTGTCACAATTGTACATGCCATATTTTTTGTATATTTGCTATTTTTTTCCCCACAAAAGTGGAGTTACCCTTTAAAGAATAACTGTGCAAAGTAAAGTCCAAGTGCAAATAGAACAGTATTAAGAATAAAGTCCAAAAAAATGCACAATGAATGTGCAAAAATGTAATCCTCTTCAGAAATGTTCAAAAACAGCCGTGTAGATAGTGAACATCCATCACCATTACAGCATCCCAGCTGTGACACCACCACCTCAATAAGGAATGCAGGCTTACCAAATTCAACCACGTCCAATTGAGTGAAAGATCAAAGCGGCTGTGTTGTCAGGGAAGTGACTGTCGCCAGGAGAGGTGGAAGGTGCTGGTGTGGATGTCATTGGTTGCTGATGGGAGAGTCGGCGGTGCCGATTGCTGGAGGAGAGCCGCAAGTCCACACTCCTGTCCTCGAGTGAATCCTGTAGGAGATCTTTAGGAAAACCCTGGCTAGGGTGTTGGGCCATATCTTCTACTGACTTCTCTTTTATTAAGGGGTCCTATGAATTTGGTAAGCCTGCATTTCTTATTGAGGTGGTGGTGTCACAGCTGGTGATGGACGGCCAATGGTCACTATCTACATTTGAATATTTCTGAAGAGGATTACATTTTTTCACATTCATTTTGCACTTTATTCTTAATATTGTTCTATTTGCACTTGGACTTTACATTGCACAGTTATTCTTCAAAGAAAGGCAATTGTATGGACACATTATAGTATCATTGCAAAATGTAATAATATTGTAATATTTTTTACTATCACTTTTTTTTTAGCGTGGCACTTTTGATATATGTTCTTAAATTGGTTAACAAAAAAACACACACACACACACACACACTGCAAAGTATGTCTAAGATGACTAAACCCAACATAATTTCAGGTTGATACACCTCTTTCTGTGAAAAAATACTTCCCGCTTATGCCATGTTTCTGTTACTATAAAAAGCACCTGTCAAAAAAAATAAAATCTATATAAATCATCAGGTATTCAAATGCATGCAAAAAACCCCTCATATATGAAATAAAACAACCCATAAAACTGACTAGCATGCACTCACACCTATGACTCACACTTCAAACAAAACCCGGGCCATTGTGTATATTTAGATTCCACTAGCATACAGCGAAAGTAAAAAATGCAGATGATGAATCTTTATCATATTAATGTAATTGCAGAACTGCCACACTGCTTAACATCTCTGCTCAGTAATGCTTGCAATGGGAGGAAAGTCCACCCATCCCAACATTGAAACAGCCCATAAACTATAGGATACTTAGATATTCAGGTGTCTATAGGACAAACAGATAGACTTGTATGCTTGTCCTTAAAGCTGAGTTTTTACCCAAAAATTAAACTACCGCTTAAAAAGGGGTTGTAAAGGTTTGTTTTATATTTTATAAGTAGGTTCCTTTAAGCTAGTGCATTGTTGGTTCACCTACCTTTTCCTTTGATTTCTCTTCTAAGGGCCAGATTCTCAGCTGAGATACGACAGTGTATCTTGGATACACCGTCGTATTGCAGTTTTTTTCAATGGGTATCTATGCGAGTGATTCTTATGCCGCGTACACACGGTCGTTTTTTGCGATGAAAAAAAACAACGTTTTTTAAAACGTCATTTAAATTGATCGTGTGTGGGCAAAAAAAAAATTCCAACATGCTTGAATTTTTTGTGTCGTTTTTCAAAACGTCGTTTTTTGTTTCACAAAAAGTCACCGTGTGTAGCAAAAACGTCTTTTAAAACGACGTTTTCAACCCGCGCATGCCCAGAAGCTAGTTATGAAGTGAGCTTCAATGGAAAAAAGAGTGGTGAACGTAACCTCGCTTTTTGTGAAAAAAACGATGGTGTGTATGCAACATCGTCTTTGAAAAGTGACGTTTCAAAAACGTCGTTTTTTACTTCACAGAAAACGTCGTTTTTTTCATCGCAAAAAATGATCGTGTGTACGCGGCATTAGAATCACTTACGCATAGATACACTAAAGATCTGACAGGTGTAAAGCAATTACACCATCGGATCTTAGATGTAATGACAACGCCGGCCGCTAGGTGGACTTTACGTTGTTTTCTCATTTGCCTATGCAAATGAGCCTAATACGCCGATTCCCGAACGTTTTTGCGACGCGGCGACGTAGTTTACGTAGGTTGCGTACACGTAAGGTTAACCCTGCTGTATGAGGGGTATGTTTCCGAAGTGTCGTCGTTGCCATGTTAAGTATGGCGTTGGGTCAGCATCGTCTTTTTCCGTCGGTTACGTCGTTTTACTAAGTCGTTCGCGAATAGGGAATTGCGTAAGTGACGATCACATCGTTTTGACGTCGGTTTCAACTACGCTTTCCGACGTGAGCTGGAGCATGCACACTTGGCTTTTTTCCCGGCCGGCGCATGCGCACTTCGTTTGACGCGGGGGCGCGCTTAATTTAAATACAGCACGCCCCCTCCTTCAGTATTTGAATTACGCGGCCTTACGATGGCGCATTTACGCTACGCCGCCGAAAATTACGGAGCAAGGGCTTTGAGAATACAGCACTTGCTCCAGTAATTTGCGTAGACGTAGTGTAAATGCGATACGCTACGCCGCCAGATACGCCATTTTTTGAGAATCTGGCCCTAAATGTTTTTTTTCTTTGTCTGAATTTCTCACTTCTTGTTTCTCCTCAGTAAGGTGTTCAGTAAGCTGTTCTAAATGACTTTCCACCAATTGGATGATGGTGGAAAGCTTACTGAGGAGAAACAGGAAGTGAGGGATTCAAACAAAAAAAAACATTTAGAAGGAAAATCAAAAGGAAAAGGTAAGTGAACCAGCAATGCACTAGCCTAAAGGAACCAATTTAGAAAATAAAAGACAATCCTTTACAACCCCTTTGAGTGACGGTGACCCCTGACATGCCACATTTGACATGTAATTTTGGGGGGGGGGGGGGAGTGTGTACCCTCTTTTTAGAGGCATTTAGCTCCCACTTTCTCCGGGGGTCCACGGCACCGGAAGGAAGTTGACCTCTTCCCTTTCCCTCCCTGCAATCTTCTGGGACTTATCCCAGAAGATTGTCCAGCCAATCACAGAGAGCAGTGTGGATTGTGCATGCACAGTGCGTGCCCACACTAGAGATTCCGGCGCCGCCGAGAGGAGGGGGAAGGGAGCGGGGCTTTGTTCGCCTGCATCGCTGAATCATTAGACCGGCGAGTTTCCAATTATTAAAAGTCGGCAGGTACACTTTTTGTAGCTGCTGACCTTTATATGTGTTTGTTACCCTTGCTAACCACTTTATCTTCACACTGTATTAACTCTTGTACTGTTCTCTTCATACCCCAATATGCTTTGTGACTCAAACTGTAACTATGTGTGCCAGTTACTTGCATTAAATCTCCTTTAGCAACTTCAGACCAGACAAAGTCAAAATGTCAATCACACACAGTAGTCTGAAATAAAGTGCAGTCTTTTCCCTAACAACCCTAGTCCCTAACTTTAGGCTTGTGGTTGCCCCAGCAAGCCTACATAGGAAGAATTCATGCTTGGTTTCTTCAGGGAGGCCTGCAAGTCCCAGCAATCCCCTTTTTTAGTGGGAGCTCTGACCTTTACATGGCACTAGGAATCCAGACTCTGGCAACAGTAGTGAACGGGTCCATAACAAGTGAGCAAGGCTCAGTTTCTCCTAGTAAGTACTCCCCAAAAAAAAAACACCATAAAAAGACCCAGGAAATACATGTAGCGCCCCCCCTACGCTAAAGTTAATGGGGAATAGGAGAGTTATTTTGCTCCCATTCATAATTGTGTAAAATTTGGGCTGCTGTCATTCATAACTGTCCTGTAGGTCAGTCTGTGCTCCAGGGGTGATGTTCACACCCCTGGGCGACAGGTGGCGCTAGAGGGGTTCTTTTCCCCAGCAGCCAATTAGAGGAGTTTTCCCTTGCGGGGCATGCTGGGGGAGGGTATATCCGTGGCGGACGCCATTTTCTTTGGGTCTTCGCGGGTTCCAGATGAGGCACCCACCTTCAGGGTGTGCGCATCCAACGGACCCCGGCAACTTGGCATACCTGGCCGGGGTCATATGCTACGCGGAGTTCCATGCGGATGCTGAAAGGGGCCCCAGTGAATTACTGGGTGCCCAGCTACACTAAAAAGGATCCCAGGCTGTATGCCGTTCGATGGGGGATCGGCTTAAGGAGAACCCGGAGGCAGGTGATCCAAGAGGGCTTGAACAAACCATCGGGGATCTGGTGACCGGGAGATTGACAGGTACACTTCAAACTGTCAACTGGTGACCCCGATTGAACTTACTGGGAGGATTCGCTCAAGAATCCATTTAGCTCATCCAAGTACTAGGCATGTGGCAGAGGCCCAAGCCAGGCCTGTGGCAGAGGTCTGTTCCTCCCAGCAACCCAAGTGACACTTCGGCTGCCAGGCTCGTGACAGGAGTCTGTCCGGAGGCGCTTCACCCACTCTGGCTAGAGTGGCGACGAACTGTGCTATTGTTCCTTATCTATTCCGGGTCCTGATACTGCAAATTATCTTCTTCTGCTTCATCAACCTGTCCTATGCCACTTCGTGTTGATGTTGGCCGTGTTGGGCCTTGGAAATAAAGCATTCGAAAAATCCATTGCTGACTGGACATTCGCTCACTACCTGTGCTCACTACCATCACCCCTAGAGAAGACACCGAGGGTAACTTAATATGCCGATCCCAAAAACAACCAGTGGCTCCTGAATGGGGTAGCGCTACATACAATTGACCTTAACCTTCCCAACTGGGGTTGCATTAACCACTACCTGCCAAAATTTAAACTAGGGTCAATGAACAGTATAGGTACCCACATGCATTACAAGATCAATACCCAATTATGAACGGACTGAGAAATTATTGCAATCTGTGTTATAATATCATTGGACAGCCAATGCTGATTGCTCTTCAGAGACATGACAAGTGGTAAAGCCAAATGTTTCATGGCCAAACAGTGCTGTTCTCCAAGAAAAGGCTCACAATAATGATGTCCACAGTGCACAGACACACATACTCTTCCAATACAGGTACGTATAGATAACCAATACAAAACCAACTTCACCTTCTAGAACATACCCAAGGTCAACCTTAGAGTGTATTCCAAAAACATAATATACTCATACAACCATATAACTATACAGTCAGGCTATAAAAAAATAAAATACAAAACTCAGCTAAGGAAAGCCAACCACTAATTGGACACTAGTAGCTGATGATAACTGGAACCAATTACTAACCACTACTAGAGCATCACACTGGGAGTGACTAACTCTACATCTTGGCAGGATGATTATTATTATTATTGTAAACTGCTACAGCATGGAAGAAATTACCACTAAAAATGCTGGTGACTGGACTGGTCACCAATGGAAACAAAGACTGGCTATCACTATAATCATGGACTACAACAACCTGGAAATAACAAATTTACCAGGTAGATTGGATAACTAGTCCCTAAGTTTCAGAAAACAGTAGAGCTGCTAATAATATGATTATTACAAAAATGTGAGACTGTTTTGGGCCTCCAGTATGGTGCATTGTAGGCAGTGTTAGCATGGCTGGGAATTGACATGGCATGCTGAAAAGAGACATGTGCATGTTTACTGAATTCCTTTTTCTAATTTTCTCCTTTCTCCAGAGTACCATGTGTAACTCAAAACACAATTACACTGTTAATAATGTGTTCTGCCCACACTGCTCTTCACCCTTGTACAAGTGAATCTGCTGACTTCTGCCATCTTTCTTACTTTGTAGCCCATGTAGTGTGAAATAGCATTAGCCGACAGTGTGAATCATGAACATGAATAAGTGTTACCTTTTGCATTATGTCTGGGATATTTTTTTTCTGCACAACAGGACCTGGGTGGTAGCTTTCAATTGATGCGGAGAACCCTTATGCCATGCCAGCTCAGAAACAATATACGGTACATCAATAAATTAGGTGCATTTTGGGTTCCAGCACAGAATGTTCCTTTCACTTTTTTAAATTTTTTCAGGTTTATAGCATAATATGTTGGCTTTTTACTTTACTTGGTAACAGTAGTTAAACCTGCCTGTCATTGCTTGCCTCCTCCAAAGAATGCTCATTGACTGCTTGTTGTGCCCAATCTCTACTTGCTGTGTCATTAACTTAGAGCAGGTCTACAGGTCAGGGGTCCTATTATTATCTGTTCCATACCTGTTTGGGATCAGTGACAAAATACTCAAAGTGAAGCCAGGGGAACTAGCCTTTTTCAAGGTTAGTATTGGCAGAAAGCTCATTTCTTTCAAGAACAGCTTTTTTAAACTGTTTTGTCACTAATGCATAAGACCAAGCCTTAAGATCAAGGATGTAACTAAAGCCACATCGGCCCATGCGACTCATGAGCACATGAGGCCTAGTAGATTATGGCAGCATGATGATGTGACAAGGCAGCAATAACAAACTTATAGATAAAATGAGTTTAGATACTTATAACAAAATACCTTGAGATTTTTCACAATACTGCTTTGTTGTAACCTAAACAGGTCCCAGCGATAAAAAATGCTTTTGTGATTGGGGTGGGAGACCCTTACACTGATTTCTCTACCTGTCCCCATCATATACATTTACACCCACTTCAGCTGTACTGCAGACTTCCCTCATTACACACACCAGGCTGCGGCTTCAAACCACAGTCTGCTCAGGCATTTACACATCTGATAAATGGCACAAGCATGAAACAGATTGCATTACAGCTGTTGTAAAATGCGGTCCGGTCTATATAACCCAGGAAAAAATGTCGCAACCCCCGTAGACAATAAATGGCTTCTTTAATACTGATGAGGTAATGTAATTACAGACCCTGAAAATCACACACGCCAAATTCATCCACTGAACTCACTCTGCCATAACTTACAGCATCACAGCCCTTCAGCTCTTTATATACACTCTTGCAGTACTGAAATGAGAAGCACCATGTGCTTGGATTTCTCCCTAGAAAACCACATAATCCATGCATGACATTGTGCATCCCCAAGCATCTTCACCTAAAAAATACAGATACATTAAGAATATTAACAAGATGCAGCTCCTCCTACCAGTATTTTGAAACACGGCATTTAATCTCTTCATCAGCTCTTCTAAGGCCATTTCATCAAATGTCGATGCTTCACTTGTAGCACGAGAAAGGATCCACAGAAAGCATTTTCTTCCCTCTGCGAAAGAAGCGAATAGGCTACAGCAGAGCTCCCTAGCACTGCATTTCAATTAGCTCCAGGTCCTTGCTTGACACAAAAGGAGGTGGTAAGTGAGCACACTCTCTCTCCACTGCAATACACAGGCGAGACGTTTGCGATTGGAGGCACAGTTATGATTCTCTATCACGTCAGGGTCACTTAAAAAGTTCGCACTGACAGTATTCTGCGGCAACGTGCTGTATCCTTCCACTGAAATTTTATACCCTCACCGCAATTTTTTTCTTTTCAGGGTCTAACTAATCACTGAGTAAAAGGGATAGAGATTTTCAGTAGCAGCGCAGGCGCAAAAAGACTGATGTCCTTAAAATTATTATATTATAGTACTGTAATTTAAAAAGAAAGAAATGACAATATATAAAAATTTGACATTTGAAAATGAATCAGACAGCCACTGGCATGTTAAAACAAGAAACGCCACAGATTAGCTAGGTTATTGATCAAAAGGTAATGTCTTAGATATGCCATTTATTCTTCATTTGTAACAAAATAAAGCATAACAATAACCATGGTAGCAGGTAAGCCAGTAATAAGGGAAAGAGTAGCTGCAGGGAAACCACAGGCAACACTGGTATACCTAGTCCCTTTCCCTCTGCCTGCCTTTGTTTTGGAACATCTTCTAGAGTTCAGTTCCTCTTTACGGACAGTTTGCGTATAAAAAGGCAGCAGTTACATAGTTTATAAAATCTCCACCCATTTACTAAATATCTGTGCCATTTAGTGAATAGATTTCTCAGTTTTATTTACCACCAACAAGCCTCCCATGTACAATATTTGGATCTACTTAGAAGCAAGTTTCACACGCACATAGCAAGACAAATTTTCCACATCCACACTTTGTCTTGTTACTGCTGTTGTCATGCAATACATTGTTCATGATCCTATATTCGCTTCCATCTAGAACACACCTGTCATTAGCTTGTCATTTCCTTCAGTATGATCTGTGCAAGTATCATCAAACAGAATTGCTGGGAAAAATACAGTAAGAAAGAAAGCAACCCCTCAGAAAAAGCTAAGGCCTAGGATAGACACTTGGGGCCAGATTCAGGTAGATGGGAGCATCTTTGCTCCGGAGTAACGCTTCTCATTTGCGTTACGCTGCAGAAATTTTAGGAGCAAGTGCTGTCATTCACGAAGCACTTGCTCCTAAAGTTGCGGCAGCGCATCGCAAATGAGCCGGCGGAATTCAAATTGGGCGGGTACGGGGCGTGTAGTATTTAAACGAAACGCGTTCCCGCCGCGAACGTACTGCGCATGCGTCGAGTGTTAAAACATCCCCGTGCGCATGCTCCAAATTTTGTGAATGAACGTCAATGACGTCACATTCCCATTCATGAACGTTTTACGCAAGCAACGTTTTTTTTCCGACGCAATGACGACGCCTATACCTAACATAGGATATTCCAACCCCATGTAGGTATAACTATGCGCCGCGTATCCCGTCCGGAAACGTCGTAACGTCACTGCGTCGCGCCGGAATGCGATCGTGAATTGCCGATTTCCGCTCATTAACATATTTTTTGAGCGGAAATCGGCGGGAACGCCCCCGGCGCCATTTTTAATTTGAAGTAACGATGCGATGGCGAAACTCAGTTACGCTGCTCGCATCGGAGCTTCAACCCGGCGTTTCTTGTTTTCTGGTTACAGAAAACAGAAACGCCGGCTCAAAGTCACAGTTAGGCTGGCGGATCACTGGATCCGCCAGCCTAACTGTTCCTGAATCTGGCCCTTGATGGTCAAAAGCTGATCCAGACCAGACTGAAGATGTGTCCCACATATTACAGCCTGGAAAGGAATCCTAGTTTCCAATACGATCAAAATCCTAATTCAAGAGCAAATATAGACTGTATGAGAAATCAGTTCATTAGCCTTGAGAGCATAGTTCAGGGAAAATAGAATTAATAGAGTCACCAGGCCATCCACTGCAAAGGCTGGGGGATCCTTTGGAGTGAAGACAATCCAATGTTCATGGCTTCCGTAGGTATACCTGACAATTTTCTACATGGGGGACAAGCACAATGATAAGGGTTGGGATGGGAAAAATCAGATTTCACTCCATGTCCCTGTAGTTCGACAACATCAGATTACTCCCTGATAGTTAATGTAAGCCTCTGTTGTGACATTCTCCGACTAAATCCAGGTTGGATAACCTGTCAGGCAAGAGGTCTAGCATTGAAGCGATAACTAAAGTGCCCTGGTGTGTTGATTAAGTGATTAGTTTTCTCTGACAGACAACTCCTTTGGACCAAGAGGATACCTAGGACATCTCCCCAGCCTGATAGACTGATGATCGTTAACAGCACCAACCAAAGCATTTAACTTCTGAGCAAGAATGGTCCTGCCAGGCAGATGAATGGGAAGATTCAGAGACTGCATCCCTCATCTCTCACACTGTCAGAATGTTGAGCAACACTGGTCTGGAGGTAAAATTAGGCTATAGGACTGCCTAAGGCACCTTTCAGACATGCGGACCGTATGTACGCTTTTTCATCCATCAGTGTACGGATGAAAAAGGGACATACATGTATCACTATGGGATAGCCGATGTCAGCAAATGAACGGTCTCATCGGTGTCCGCTATGGTCCGATTCTGCAAATGGAGGAAAATGTTTCCATCTGTCTGCGGGTCGGGTGAACACGGAGAGAAGGTCCGTGTTCATCCGATCCCCCCATAGGGGAGAGCGGCAAACTGTATCACCCAAGGCTTTAATACAAGAGGGGGGGGTAAAGGCCACCAGTGACCAGGGCAGCAGAATACAGGGGGTGGGGGGTAAAGGCCAACCGTGACCAGGGCAGCAGAGGCTGTCTCACAACAGCCTGCATAAGATTTAGCAATAGTTAAAGGTGACTCATTGACCAACTGCAGGACAGAAGGGATAAATTGCCCCCCCCCCCCCCGACTAGGTCATGGTAAGGTGGGGGTAAACAGAAGACAATGACTAGGTGACCTTAGGCCACCAAACAAAATAAGGACGGGAAACATAAACTGCAAAGGTAGTGTACCAATCACCAACAGCCTTTAGGCTGTTATTGGCTGAGGCATTCCAGGCTGTCATACAACAGTAAGTGAAAACATACCCACAAGGGGCACTCATGGGTTTGCTGCAAGGCAGGCGGGGCAAAGCCTTTGTGTCTAGGTCACCATAGGCTACCAACAGTGTGCAAGATACGAGCAAGGGATACTCACAGACCAACTGTAGGGGTCAAAGAACTTGCATGAATATTTCACCATACAAATGGTATACACACTAGACAGAACGAACCAACCAATGTGCAAAATGTATACAAAGGGTCACTTCATAAACCACTCACTGAAGAGCAGGCAGGGGTTATTGGCAATTAGGGATGAGCCGAACACCCCCGGGTTCGGTTCGCACCAGAACGTTCGAACAGACCGCGGGTTCGCACAAATATTTCGAACTCCATTGAAGTCTATGGGACCTGAACGTTCGAATTCAAAAACGGTCATTTTAAAGACCAAAATTCAATTAAATGTTGGAAAACATCATTCAGAACCCGGGTCTTGCCCCAGGGAACATGTATCAATGGAATTTTTTTTTTTTTTTTTAAACGGCCGTTTTTTGCGGAGCAGCCATTTTAATGATGCTTAAAGTGAAAAAAAAAAAAAAACTCCTTTAAATATCACACCTGCTGGGTGTCTATAGTAGTGGCACGTGTTTAGAGATGTCCCTGCACAACATGAAAGGACAAAAAAAAAAAGTAATTAATGCTACTTGCGCAAGTTCTGTGTGGCAACATTATGTCGAATATTTTAGCGGTGGTGGGGGGCCATTATTGTTATGTGAAAGAAAATTTTTAGAAAAAAGGGCACCCCTCAAACATACTGTAATTGGAGCGCAACAAGGAGCCACGTGCAAAGTATTGCATCAAAAATTGTTATTAGGCGCCCCTGTTAAACAGGGGCTGGAAAATTGGGCCTTGGGCACAACACTGCAACCCCTCACAATAACTCCAATTGGAGCGCAACAAGGAGCCACGTGCAAAGTATTGCAACAAAAATTGTTATTAGGCGCCCCTGTTAAACAGGGGCTGAAAAATTGTGCCTTAGGGACTGGTGGCGGAGCCCAGAAACACAACATTTCTTACTAGCTATCAGCAAGAAAAGTGAGGAGGAGAAGGATATTCCATCAGCAGCATAAGAGGACAGTCACTCAGCATCAGCAGTCTAAAAGGGATCCAACATTTCAACAAAAAGATATTATTCATTAATATCAGCATCAGGTGCTTGGTAGCTGGTGTTGATCCAAGCCTGATTCATTTTGATGAAGGTCAGTCGATCAACAGAGCCGGTGGAGAGGCGCACCCTGTGATCAGTGACAAAGCCTCCAGCAGCACTGAATGTCCGTTCTGAAAGAACACTGGATGCAGGGCAAGCCAGTAGCTCAATTGCGTACTGGGCAAGCTCTGGCCAGTGATCCATCCTCAAGACCCAGTAAGCCAGAGGATTTTCGGTGGGGAAGGTGTCCAAGTCGGATCTTGCCCCTAGGTATTCCCGGACCATGTAAACCAGACGCTGGCGATGGTTGCTGGAACCGGTCAGACCTTGGGGCTGCGGACAAAAAAACTGCCTGAACGCATCGGTCAGACGACCACCTTCTTCCACTGCCCCTTCTGTGACTCACCGAAGCCTCAGCAAGACGTTGTCCAGAGCCAGGTTTTGGTAATCCCCCCGGTTCTGGGAACGCATTGTACAGACCCTTCTGCAAGGCCTCCCGCAGAAGTTTCATCTTCTGCTCCCTCTGCGATGGCAACATAAGTTCTGCAACCTTACTCTTGTAACGTGGATCAAGGAGAGTCGCCAGCCAGTAATGATCCCTCTCCTTAATAGCACATACACGAGGATCCTTACGCAGGCTTTGCAGAATCAGGGAGGCCATGCAGCATAGGTTTGCAGAGGCATTCGGGGCACAGTCCTCTGGGTCACTGAGGACGACAGGATCCACAGGCACCTCATCCCAGCCACGTAAAACTCCACGTGCTCCTTGGGACTGTAAATGATCCCTTGAAGACTGCTGCTGCTGAGTGCTAGGCTCCACCTCCATGCTGCTGATACATACTCCTCCTCCTCTTCCTCCTCCTCCTCCTCTTCCTGTGTGCTGGGTGGGCAAGCAGGACCACTGTCTGGGTAAAGGGGGCCTTGAGAGGTAAGGAAGTCCTCCTCTTCCTCCCTCTGTTCTGTCTCAAGGGCCCTGTCCATTATTCTACGTAGCGTGTGCTCCAACATGTGAATAAGAGGGACAGTCTCACTGATGCATGCACCGTCACTGCTCACCATCCTCGTGGCCTCCTCAAATGGTGACAGGACAGTGCATGCATCCCTGATCAAGGCCCACTGGCGTGGGGAAAAAAAACCTAGCTCCCCTGACCCAGTTCTGCTGCCATATTGGCACAGATACTCATTGATGGCCCGTTGCTGCGTGTGCAGCCACTGCAGCATGGCCAACGTTGAGTTCCATCTGGTGGGCAGGTCACAAATTAGGCGGTTCTTGGGCAGTTTGTATTCCCTTTGTAGGTCAGTCAGCCGAGCAGTGGCATTATATGACCTCCGGAAATGCACACAGACTTTCCTGGCCTGCTTCAGGACATCCTGCAATCCCGGGTACCTGCCCAAGAACCGCTGCACCACCAAATTGAGGACATGCGCAAAACAGGGCACGTGGGTGAGTTTTCCCTGTCGCAGGGCAGAGAGGAGGTTGGTGCCATTGTCGCTGACCACCATTCCAGGCTTCAGCTGGCGTGGCGTCAACCACCTCTCAGCCTGACCCTGCAGAGCTGACAAAACCTCTTCCCCAGTGTGGCTCCTGTCTCCCAAGCACACCAGCTCTAGTACTGCATGGCATCTCCTGGCCTGCATTCCTGCGTAGCCCCTCGTACGCCTACGGAGCACGGCTGGTTCGGAGAAAACGTCACCACAGAGGAAGAAGAAGAGGGGGTGGAGGAGAGAGGTGTGTCACAAACAGTAGTAGTGCTTTGGAGGCGTGGTGGCGGAACAACCTCCAAAACTACTGGACCTTGTCCTGCGTCCTTCCCAGCTGCCAGCAGAGTCACCCAATGTGCCGTAAAAGACAGGTAACATCCCTGTCCATGCCTGCTGGACCATGAGTCGGCGGTAAGAGGCACCTTACCACTGACCGCCCTGTCCAGCGAGGCATGGACATTGCCTTCCACATGCCGGAAGAGAGCCAGAATAGCCTTCCGTGAGAAAAAGTGGCGTTTTGGTACTTACCACTGAGGTACTGCACATTGCACAAACTCGCGGAAGGGGGCAGAATCTACCAACTGAAAAGGTAGCAGTTGAAGTGCTAGCAATTTCGCTAAGCTAGCATTCAACTGCTGGGCATGTGGATGGCTGGGATTGTACTTCTTTCGGCGCTGCAGCAGCTGGGGCAGGGAAATTTGCCTGGTACTATCAGTAGATTGATCGCTACTACTAGCTTGTGACAGACCTATTTCTACACCTTCACTGCAGGCTTCAGAGAGGACTGGGGGTCTACTGGGGTTGGAGGTCCCAGAAGGGCAAGGGGGGGGTACGCTGTTGTCTTTGGTGTGGGTCTTTCTGGTGTGCTTGCCAACGAGCTGCATGGCAGGTCGACATATGTCTGGACAAGCATGTGGTACCCAGACGGTTGATGTTTTGGCCACGCGAGATACGCTTGCAACATAAGTTGCAAATAGCAAAGGTACGATCTTGTGGACATGTTTCAAAAAAGGCCCACACCAAAGAACTTTTGCTGTACGGGTCAGACAGCAGCGCCATGCACAAGCGCCGTAGATGTGCGCTGTAATGCAGTGGGTGTGACCTTAAGCTGACCCCTGGAGGGCATCCTGCCTCTTTGGAGATGTGCCTGTGCCTCGTCCTCCTCCTCCTCCTCCTATCAGGCACCCAGGTAGAGTCAGTGACCTCATCATCCCCTCCCTCCTCATCACTGTCAACAACCTGGCAGTATGCTCCAGCTGGGGGAACATCATCACTGACAAATTGCTGTCCCTCTCGGCCACCCCCTCTCCCTGGGCTCACATCAATGCCTTCCTCTATCAGTGTTAAGTCATCGGAGTCTTCAAAACGCTGCGCATCTTCCTGCAGCATGTACCCCACACTGTGTTGAAACAGTTCGGGGGACTCCTCAGGAGGACATGGTGGTACTAGGGAAGTATTGTGTGAAGCCATTGTGCAGAGGGAAGAGGACGCCTTGGCAGCTGCTTTGCAAGATAAACTTTGATCTGTCTGTGTGAGAGAGGATGAGGAGGATGAGGACGGCTTGGTCATCCACTCTACTAATTCCTCTGCATGTTGAGGTTCAACACGGCCAGCTCCCGAAAAGAAGGACGAGCGGCCACGGCCACGGGCTGAAGAGGATGCACCACATCCACTACCAGCGTTACCTCTACATGCAGAGCCTGCTTGCCCTCGTGACTCTCTGCCTCTCTTTGTTCTCCTTCCAGACATATTGAAGTGCTCAGGTGGTATGTAACAGCACAAGCGGAGTGACACCAAATGCGCTCAGGTGATATATAACAGCACACGTACAATGGCACTACCTGCACTCAGGTGGTATATAGGAGCACACGTACAGTGGCGCTATCTGTGCTCAGGTGGTATATACCAGCACACGTACAGTGGCACTAACTGCGCTCAGGTGATATATAGGAGCACACGTACAGTGGCACTAACTGCGCTCAGGTGGTATATAGGAGCACACGTACAGTGGCACTAACTGCGCTCAGGTGGTATATAGGAGCACACGTACAGTGGCACTATCTGTGCTCAGGTGGTATATACCAGCACACGTACAGTGGCACCAACTGCGCTCAGGTGGTATATAGGAGCACACGTACAGTGGCACCATCTGTGCCCAGGTGGTATATACCAGCACACGTACAGTGGCACTAACTGTGCTCAGGTGGTATATAGGAGCACACGTACAGTGGCACTATCTGTGCTCAGGTGGTATATACCAGCACACGTACAGTTGCACTATCTGTGCTCAGGTGGTATATACCAGCACACGTACAGTGGCACTAACTGTGCTCAGGTGGTATATAGGAGCACACGTACAGTGGCACTATTTGTGCTCAGGTGGTATATACCAGCACACGTACAGTGGCACTATCTGTACTCAGGTGGTATATACCAGCACACGTACAGTGGCACTAACTGTGCTCAGGTGGTATATAGGAGCACACGTACAGTGGCACTATTTGTGCTCAGGTGGTATATACCAGCACACGTACAGTGGCACTATTTGTGCTCAGGTGGTATATACCAGCACACGTACAGTGGCACTAACTGTGCTCAGGTGGTAAATAGGAGCACACGTACAGTGGCACTAACTGCGCTCAGGTGGTATATAGGAGCACACGTACAGTGGCACCATCTGCGCTCAGGTGGTATATACCAGCAAACGTACAGTGGCACTATCTGCGCTCAGGTAGTATATACCAGCACACGTACAGTGGCACTAACTGTGCTCAGGTGGTATATACCAGTACACGTACAGTGGCACTATCTGTGCTCAGGTGGTATATAGGAGCACACGTACAGTGGCACTAACTGTGCTCAGGTGGTATATAGGAGCACACGTACAGTGGCACTATCTGTGCTCAGGTGGTATATACCAGCACACGTACAGTGGCACTAACTGTGCTCAGGTGGTATATAGGAGCACACGTACAGTGGCACTATCTGTGCTCAGGTGGTATATACCAGCACATGTACAGTGGCACTATCTGTGCTCAGGTGGTATATACCAGCACACGTACAGTGGCACTAACTGCGCTCAGGTGGTATATAGGAGCACACGTACAGTGGCACTATCTGTGCTCAGGTGGTATATACCAGCACACGTACAGTGGCACTAACTGCGCTCAGGTGGTATATACCAGCACACGTACGGTGACCCCAAATGCGCTCAGGTGGTATGTCACAGCACACGTACGGTGACCCCAAATGCGCTCAGGTGGTATGTCACAGCACACGTACGGTGACCCCAAATGCACTCAGGTGGTATTAAACAGCACACGTACGGTGACCCCAAATGCGCTCAGGTGGTATTAAACAGCACACGCACAGTCAGAGCGACTGCGTTTCTGTGCAATTCAATAGCCCACTTGCATTAACAGCAACTGCCTTTCTGTGCAAATAAATAGCACACGTGCAGTAACAGTTAATGCGTCTATGTGCAATTAACGAACACGTGTACACTAACACGTTAGAGCATCAAGCACAATCTCCTGCCTGACAGATACTAATAGCAGAACTAGCTAAGCTATACAGTTTATAAATATATTGACAACTCCTAGGGATGTGAATATATTCTCTACAAACTGTATATTTAACTATACTAACTAGTAGCCTCCCTGATCGATCTATCTATCTATCTATCTAAAACAGGGGTCTCAAACTCAAATTATCTGGGGGCCACTGGAGGTATAAGCTGGGTGAGGCTGGGCCGCATCAAGTATTGGACCAAAATGTCACAGATTGCGCCCCTGCCGCCCCTAACGTTCACTCTCCAGGACAGTCCCTATGACCCTGGCTGCAGTCACATACACACACACTCACTCTTCTCCATTCTTCTTTCGGCACTGCCAGGGAATCACATAGATTAGCGCTCAGTCTATTAGGGCAGTGAGCCAATATTCGCTCAGCCCTGATAGGCTGAGCTCTTGTTCCACCCACAGAAATTTCCTATCAGGGCTGAGCGAATATGGTTTCACATACATACAATGCCCCCATCATGTGCCCCTCACATATAATGCCCCATCATGCGCCCCTCATCATCCACCAATAACACCCCCCACCAGCAGTAGGACCGCCATCATCCACCAGCAACACTCCCATTCCCCCTACCCCCCTGTGGTAATAGCATGAGCTGACAGATGTTGGGGGGTGCTACTGCTGAAGGGGGGGTTTGGATGATTGAGATCCACCAGCAACACCCCCCCCCCATCCACCTTACCCCCCTGTGGTAATAGAATGAGCTGACGGATGATGGGGGTACTACTGCTGGGGTAGGGGGGGGTGTTGTTGGATGATTGGGATGCTATTGCCAGGGCAGTAGCACCCCCACCATCCACCAGAGACACCCCCAATCGCCCTACCCCCCTGTGGTAATAGCATGAGCTGACGGATGATGGGGGTGCTACTGCTGGGGGGGGGGGTGTTGGATGATTGGGATGCTACTGCAAGGGCAGTAGCACCCTCATGTTATTACCACAGGGGGGGGGGGGCTGTTGCTGGTGAATTATTAGGGTGCTACTGTTCATCAACACCCCCCAACCCCCCAGCAGTAGCACCCCCATCATCCACAAGCAACACCCCCCATTCCCCCTACCACCCTGTGATAATAGCATCAGCTGAAAGATTATGGGGGTACTACTGCTGGGGGGTTGGGGGGTGTTGATGAACAGTAGCACCCTAATCATTCACCAGCAACACCCCCCCCCTGTGGTAATAACATGAGGGTGCTAGCCTCCCAATCATCCAACAACAACCGCCCCCCCCCCCCAGCAGTAGCACCCCCTATTCCCCCTACCACCCTGTGATAGCATCTGCTAACTGGAATTACAGTAGCACTTACTTTGAAGGACGCTGCTGACGAGGGCGCTCAGCTCTTCTGAGCAACTTCACTTCAGTGCAGACGGGCGCGTGACGGCAGCGCCGCCCTACGCTGCTGACGTCACATGACGCACACCCCTGCTTTGCCGGACACAAAGATGAGTACGGGGGGGGGGCTGCAGGGAAAGGGTACCGCGCTGCGCTGCATGCGCTGCAAAGTATGACACTGTCCGGGGGAAGGGCTTGTCAGTGGGCCGCAAAATCTCGGTCTGCGGGCCGCAACTGGCCCGCGGGTCGGGAGTTTGAGACCCCTGATCTAAAAAGACACTGTGTCTCTATTAGGGTTGTCCCGATACCACTTTTTTAGGACCGAGTACAAGTACCGATACTTTTTTTCATGTACTCGCCGATACCGAATACCGATACTTTTTTTTAAATGTCATGTGACAGTTTTCAAACCACAATACAGACTAAGGATATTTTCTTTAGAATTATGAAGAACTCGAACTCAAGACATTATAAAAGAATAAAAATGAGTAAAAATTAATAAAAATGTTTTATTTGCTTGTCACGCAGTAATAAAAAACTCAAAGAATTTTCACAGAACATGTTGATAAATACAAAAAAAGTATTCTATTTAGGCATTGGGAGCATTTGCGCGAGTACAAGTACTCCCGCAAATACTCGGTATCGGTCCCGATACCGATACTAGTATCGGTATCTGGACAACCCTAGTCTCTATCTATCTCTCTCTGTCTGTCTGACTTCTCTCAAAGAAAGCCGGAACACACTACACGAGGCCGCCCGGGAGGCGGCCTTTTATAGTGTGGGGCGTGTGGTAAAGCCCTGAGCCCTAATTGGCCAAAGCACCCAGGCTTTGGCCAATTAGGTCTCCGTTTTTTGAGCGCTGTGATTGGCCAAGCATGCGGGGTCATGGTGCATGCTTGGCCAATCATCAGCGCGCAACGCCGCAGTGAATTATGGGCCGTTGCGCGTCAAGCGAATTTTGGCGCGAACGACCCGATTTGTTCGTTTTTGACGAACGATCAAACGGCCGATGTTCGATGCGAACATGTGTTCGCATCGAACGCGAAGCTCATCCCTATTGGCCATGCATGATTAGGTCACTGTAGGCAGTTGTACAAACAGTATGCAGGGAGACATTACCTCTAAAGATTACTCAAAAACCACTACAGAGAAGCAAGGGTGTGTGACTAGGTCACCATAGGCTGCTAAACTATATACAATGAGATATTACCACAAATGAGTATTCACAAACTACAGAGCAGCATAGTAATGGCTGTGCAGAACAAAGTCACCATTGGCCAGCATACCAACAGTATACAGTTAGATATTGTCAACAAGGGTTATGCATGGACCCACTGCTGAGGAGTAGGGGATATAGGCTGTCACCATAGTCTGCTATACAACATGACACAGTGAGGCATAACCAACTAGGGTCTCTCACAAACCACTTCATAGCAGAAAGGATTAATGGCCCTGCACGACCAGGTCACCGTATGCTACAGTATAAACAGTGGACTGTGAGATATTAACAAACCGTTACTCACAGGCCACTGCAGAGCAGGAGGGGTTAATGCCCATCTGTGACTAGGTCAACATAGGCTGCTGTAAAATAGTACACAGTAAGATATTTCCAATAAGGTTACACACAGAAAACTGCATAGCAGGAGGGTTTAATGCCTGTGTGCTAGGTGTTCTCGAAGACTGCTGTAAAACTGTTTACAAGGAAAAATTACCCCCCCCCCCAAGGGCTATCCACAAATCACTGCAGGGCAGGAAGGGTTGATGACCATTGACCATGGGTGACTAGGTCACCAAAGGCAGCTCAACAAACAGACAGTGAGGTAATACCAATAAAACCTTTACTCACAGAACTACTGTAAAACAGTAGGGATCGATGTCTGTGCATGCCTAGGTCACCATAGGCCGTTGTACAAACAGTATACAGGGAGACATTACCACCAAGGGGCACTTACAAACTACAGCAGGGCAGGAAGTTTAATGTTCATGCATGACAAGGTTACCATAGATGGCTATTCCAATAGTATCCAGGTAAACATTACCAGCAAAGGGTTATTCATGGACCACAACCACTGCAGAGCATAAAAGGTTAATGGCCATGCATGACAAACCACACCATAGGCTTTTAAGAGGGGGGATTGTGGATCATGCTGGAATGACTCGATCAGTCTCTGTTGGGTAAGAAAAAGTGTGGAAGATGGGAGGGGTTTGCTCCCAGAGGTTCGAGCCTGGATTTGGGAAAAGGGTAGTGGTGGGCTTTGTTTGGGTCTGGGCTGCTACCTCGAGCTATGGCCTTGTGGCCGACTCCCCATATGCTTGAGAAGTGATAGTAAAGGAGAGCCCGGGTGTCCAGTAGATGCAGGTTTTAAAACATTTTATTTTAAGTCACAACAATAAAATGAGTCAAACTCATTTCAACAACCACTTGGAGTCCTTCATCAGGGCTGCTGTTGAAAGCTATTAAGGTCCTGTTACGGACTGCCTTTGGCACAAGGATCCGACCGATAGATTTCTAACTTCTGGCTATGGGTTCAGAGGTTCAGAAACAAGTTGGCCTCATTTTATTGTTGTGACTCAAAATAAAACGTTTTAAAACCTGCATCTACTGGACACCGGGCGCTCCTTTACTTTTACTTCTCCATCTATAACTGTCAAGGGTTACTCAGACACCACTGCATAGGTCACTATGGCTAGGTCACTATAGCCTGCTGTACAACAGTACATAGTAAGATATTACCTTAAAGGGTAACTATGGACCAATGCATAGCAGGAAGGGTCAATTGCTGTCGTTGACTAGGTCACCAAAGTGGACCTTCGGTAATTTTTTCAACTTTCCATCTATTAAATCTTCTGCCCTTGTTGTTTTAACTTTGGATAGTAAAACATTTTTTTTTTTCTGCAAGTAAATACCTTATACAGCCCACTTTCTGTTTCTTGTCTGGTTAAGTTGGAGGCATAGGTATGATTGATGGGGGGGGGGGATTGGAAGCATAGGTACGATGGATGGGGGGGGGGGGTGGAATTAGCGGCAAAGGTATAATAGATTGTGGGGGGTGGAATAGGGGGCATATTAGATTAGGAGTATGTTAGATTTGGGGGAAAAGGGGAGTGGAATTGGCTATTGATGTAAAGCACTAATTTTCCTTTTATGTATACATTGATGTTAAAGGAAAACTAAAGGCCCCGGACCTGGTCTTCTGGGGTCCCTCCGCGGCTGTCTCGGCTACCCCCGCAAGAACATTCCACCTTCATGCAAACGAGCTTGCATGGTGAAAATTCCTTGCAGGCGCGCTCCTGTGAGACAACCAGCAGCATGTGGGCAGATCCTGACTCCATTTTGCCGGAGCCTGGACCGGCTTTGTGACGTCAGCCGACAGCAGGCTTTAGTCCGCTGTCTGCTGAAAACGGGTCACAGGAGTGCAGAAAGAATTGCACTCCGATGATCGAAAGTACAGCCAAACAAGCTTTGGCTGTCGTTATCCTTTAAAACCAGGTTACCGTGTCCTGTACTGTACATTTTTATTTTAGGCAGGGTATCATCATTAGTGTTGCATGTACTTGTGTATAATACAATGTTACTCTTTCAGCCTTTGTACAGACCTCCAGCAGATGTTGATGCTATATAAATCCATAATGATAAATAAGTTATAGCATGATTCTGAGAAAAAAAACTGTCACAGAGTTGACAAGACTATCATTTAATATACAGTATATTTAATTAATGATGATTATAATTAAATATATTAATATATAATCACAGGTTAGAAATTTTCACATAGGATTACCAAAAGTCATTAAAATAAAAAACGCTATTAAAGGATGAGCAATAAGAAAAAAAAAAAAAAAAAAAAATAGCACAAATGTGGAAAAAAAACAATTTTTTTACTTAAAAAAAAAATTATCACATCTCATCTCCACTTCCTTCCATTTGCCCAATAAGCATACAACAGAGCTTCCACCTCATGCCAGAAATGGAAAGACTTTCCTGGCTTTAGCTTATTATATTAGATTGCTCAGAAAAGAAAAGTAGATGGGTGAGGGGCACTGCATGAATGCTATGCACCAATGTTTTATAATTGGGCATTTTTCTGTGAACACAACTGTCACTTTGAAAGAAAAATAAGTGCAGCGCTGGTGAGCATAAATTTGCGTGAAGCAATATAGACCAGTCCCATTTAAATGGGTAACATTGTAATGATGTAGTCCAAAAACCCAATAACAGGAAAATATATAAAGGGTGGTGAAACCCTATATGCAAACGGTGAAGGGTAAATTACAAAGCAAGTCCTTCAAGTCAAAGCAGGCAAGTCTTCATATGGAACACTCCTATCCACCGCTCCTGTGTTATTGGAGAATCTGATGGTGTACGTGATCCACTCGGATGGGCATACAGGACATCAAACAGATATATGAAAAAAGATGGGTACTCTTACCACAAATGTTGGACACATATGCCGGGAGCACTGTGTCAGATGCGCTTGTAAGAGCTCCTTGGATGGACGGCTCTATGAGGACTGGTCTATATTGCTTCACGCAAATTTATGCTCACCAGCGCTGCACTTATTTTTCTTTCATTGTTTACTCACAGGGTGTTTCACTGTTAGTGCTGGCTGCTTCTTTTTTCTTCACATTTTCAGCAGCGCAACTTTATTTTGTTTTGTTTGTTCTACAACTGTCACTTTGCCATTTACAGATATTTAGAAGTTTAAAGATATATTTACACAGAGAACTCAGTATCCATGGATGTCACACTGGTAAACAAGATCAGAAATCAGCCATTGCACCCGATATAATATCCCCACCCACATATTGCACAGGTAACAGGCTCTAGGAATTATATGTTTTTTAAAATAAAAAATGCAAAACTTTTTTCATTTTGGATCGATTTAGGGTCCTTTCACACTGGCGTGCCAAAGACACGGTATGCATTTGAATGCATTTTCAAGTCAATTCAATTACATTTTTGGTGCATTTTCTGGATTCGAGACTACCAGCATGCACTGTGAAACTTGGACATGTGACTCATAAAACACACCACAGGTAGATTTTTGATGCGCTTCCTATACAAATCAATGGGAGGTGCATTTTTTATGCATTTGTGGAACATGGCACCAAAGATACAGAGCACTGATGTGAAAAGTTCCATAGGGTTTAAAAGGAAAATAGTTTTGTATTTTTTGGAGCATTTTACAGCTGCATTTTTGCCATCTGTGTCCCATTGGGGATATTTCCCTTTACTTCTCGTCACAGACACAGGAAGTGGAAGGAAATCCCTCCAAAGTGAGGGAATCCCCTGTTGTCACCAGGCACCAGGAGAGATTTCCCCCTTTATTACTGTTCTGGGGATAACCCAAAATGTGGTATTTTACTTTACTTTCAATGGTAGCAGTAAACAGGACAATAAAGAGGGTGAATCGCCCTACCGGGGACAGCAATAAAAAACAAAACAAAAAAAACTGACAGGTGTTATAATACCTTTTTCAAATCGGTCCAAAAAAATAAAAATAAATCTTTATTTATACTTTTATTGCAACAGATTCTGGGCCAGATCTACAAAGCACTTAAGCCGGCGTTTCAGGAGATGCACGGCGTAAGTCTAAATATGCGCCTGCGTATCTATGCGCCGTATCCCCAAAATGATATACGCCTGAAATCCAGATCACTTCTCCCTGGTCCTGGGGAAACCTGCTCCACCACAATAGAGGGCGACACCCCTTTTCCGGCAGGAATGTCACCCCCACATTCAAAAATCATAAAAAAAAAAAATGCCCAGCAAAAAAAATGCCCAGCAAAAAAAAAACAAAACACAGCAAAGAAAACACAGAAAAGACAAAAAAAATAAAAATACCGCCGCTGGCGTGACCCACGCCTGGGGCAGCCACGGCTCCTCAGGGGAGACTCATGGGGGGGTAATCCGGGGAAGAAGGAGCATCCCCTGGTCTCAGCCCACCTGGCGGCCTGCCCTCCAAGGCCCCTCCAAGGCCACGGCAATGCGAGTCAGGCCAGAATTTAGGGTTGCCATATTGGCCTGGATAGCCTGGGTGAGGGCCCGCACATCCTGACCAATGCCAGCTGTGGTAGCCTGCATTTCATTTTGGCAATTGATCTGAGCCAGGGAGTTGCAGGCCATGTCCCCAACTTAATCCTTTATGGAGGACAGGCTCTCCTCCATCCGCCCCAAAGTCTGGCTGACCTGTCCCAGATGGCGGGTCTGAAGGGCCTGGTCCCTTCTCAGATTTTCAGGCAGAACCTCGGCCACCCCCCTGGTCTTGTGGGTCGCCTTCCTGCCTCCAGATGAGGCTTGTGGCCGAGGAGAAGGGGAGCCCCTTGGGAGAGGAGCCCTGTTGGGGGAGGAGTGGGAGGGGCTACCCCTGATGGAGGCCTGGCTGCTGCCAGCCATAGGGGAAGACTCCTCCAAAAGTAAGATGAAGTCATTCCCTGACATGACCTCCTCCAACTCAAACTCCTCCTCCTCATCCTCCTCAGAGGACTCTGGCCTTGTCTGGGGGTCTTCCTCAGACTGTTGTCCAGGGGATGGTGCGGACAGGCCAGATGGCCCAGCACCCTCCTGCACATCTGTGGATGACACAAAACATTCACAGGTTTGAGGATCCACACACTTGCCACATATCCTCCCCCCCACATATGCTACACACCAGATAGAAAAAAAAAAAAAACCTTACCTGGCCTCACAACCTCCTCAATGGAGTCAAAGCCAGGCAGCCCCTTTACTTGCTGCCTGTTGAAGGTCTGGACCACCAAACGCTCCTCCTCAGTCAGCCTAACAGTGCATGGTGGGCCCCCTCCAGTGCCCCTGCCATGTGCTGCAATCTTGGCCAGCTTACCACGGACCACACACCGGAGTTCATTGATCTTCTTTTGGATCCCCTGGCGTGTCCGGGTCTCCCCCCCAACAAATTTACCTAGTCGGCGATGTCCTGCAAAATCTGAATCTTCCTGACTGGGGGGGTGTTGGCACTCTCCGTGCCGTGCAGGAATGGCCCATATAGGGTGATGACCCGGATAATTATTTGCTTCTCCCGCAATGAAAAATTAAATTTTCGCTTTACTCTCACTCATGTTCACACAACACTCTCTCCAAAACGATCACCAAAAATCACTCTCCAAAACACTCTCCAAAACAGTCAGCAAAAATGTCCTTCCCAATTTGAATTACACCGCCTTACGCCTCGGAAATTACGCGCAAATACTACGAGGATACGGTACTTGTGCCTCTAAATTGAGCCGGTCTAACGTAAAGGAGATGCGCTACGCTGGTCAATATATGCGCCAATGTACGTGAATCTGGCCTTCTGTATTTAACAGAAATACATAAAAGCAATCAATAAAAACAGTAGCTTAAATAATCATTTTTACTTAGAAAAACTATTTAAACAATACTAAATTGAACAATATATGTCACAGTCGGCATCTGAAGATACTGTCAAAGCTTCTTGTGGTAAACTGACAAACATGTGAGCAAAACATTAACTTCTTATAATCTCACATACAAAACAAAAGATTATTATTATGCTTTCCAATGGAGTCAGCTACATCCTGTTTCCCTGAAAAGTGAGTATTTACATACTACATGATTCTTGTTAAAGGCATACAAAGCAGGTGAAGCACAGAAAATACAAACACACTGTGTAGAAGTGTGTGCCTCTATGGTCCATTTATTTTCCACCTTGGCTTTTGTGTCTCTCACGAGTATCCAGGATTAATACCATATATAAGATTTATTCTACTATTATATTTTAAAAGCGTAATGATTAAAATGTCCCATCAATGGGTGCAAGCATTAGGCCTAGCCATTATTTTCCATCAATGGTCAATTGATCAATGGTCAATCAATGGTCTTAAAATTAAAGTATGAATGGATAATTAAGGAAACAGCCCTCCGACTTAATTATCGCCCACTGCGCTTGGTGAAGAAACCTGTCAAACTAGCTGCTGCTATAAGATTATAAATTGTGGAAATAATATATATGTACTACACCATCAAATAAAGCAAGTGGCCTGTAATATATAAAAGCAGCGCTTAAATAGTGAAATGTGATTCCCACTAACTAAATAATGTGACTAAATGTGACACATAACATATATCATATAACATAAATCACCTTTTACAGTGAAAAATGAACAAACAAAGCAGAAATGTTTAGCAAAGAGCGAAAAAAGTTCAAATCCTGTGTCAGTGAAAAGGTGAAAAAAAAGTTCATAGATGGATAATTAGTATCAATCTTCTCAATCTTCCACCACACCGCCTGTACTCAGTGAATCCTTCACCCTTCCAAAATGCGCACTCACCACAATTAAATGCCCAGCACTCTCGTGTTGAAATTAGCTAATAAAAATAGAAAAACAAGAATTTTGATGTACCTGTGAATTCCATATATTGGAGTACAAAACAGAACTTGTGCACCCTCATACCATCACCCACTCTTATGGATTCCAGTTTTGTAGCAAGCACTATGGACAAACAGAGGGGAGGGACCTGTGTCCTATATTGTACTTCAAGATTTAGAATTTACAGATATATCAAAATTCCCATGATCTTAATGATACAGGACACAGGACTTGTATTCATAAACCATGGGACATCTCCAAAAAATAAACCAAGGGATGCGTAACAAAATAGCAAACAGGTGCACAGAAAGAAAAAGGTCACCAAACTCAAAACACTAAGGCCTCGTAAACACGATCGGACTTATCCGATGAAAACGGTCCGCGGACCATTTCCATCGGATATGTCCGATCGGGAGTTTGATCCGATGGCGTGTACACACCATCGGATCAAATTCCCCGCCGCCGGACGGCGCGGTGACGTGGCGGTGACGCGGCGGTGACGTTGACGCCGCCACGTCACCGCTACTTCACCGCACCAGGAAGTAAAACACTTCCACGCATGCGCCGAATCCATTCGGCGGTGGCGCGGCGGCGGTGGGGGACGACATGTCTGCTGGTAAGTGTACTAACCAGCAGACATGTCGGGCGGACAGATTCCCACCGGATAGATTTCAAAGCATGCTTTGAAATCTGTCGGGTGGAAAAATCTGTCCGCTAGCCCATACACACGAGCGGAGATGTCTGCTGAAACGGTCCATCGGACCGTTTTCAGCGGACATATCCCCTCGTGTGTACGAGGCCTAAGATAACAGCTTTAAGCACCTTGTGGCCAATACCTGTATCAGCATAAGCCTTGGGATCCATTTGGTAAAACTTCAGGAAGGTACAAAGAGGGCATTTTCTGAAGGAAGATATTGCAGCTAGGTAAATCCTATTGAAGATCTGTAAAGATCTCGAGTGAAACTGGGCAAAGGGGACCACTTCGAAGGAGGCTACCATGAGGCTCAAAACACTCATGAAGATGTGAATAATCTGATACCTGAGAGTTGGACCTCAGAGAAGCAATGTTTTCTTGAGAACACTTGTCTGGTCAGTGCCAAAATACTCCAAATGATAAAAGGGCTTTTTTCCCCCCCAGGTAACGTGTACAGTTTTTAGTGCAAATACGCATACACAGTATAGTCTCTTTAATAGATATTTTTTGTATTTATTTCATTTAATTTCATCCATTGAATTCTCAGTTTGCTTAATAATTACTATAGATATAGAATGTATCCTTGTCTGTGATAGACGGAACACTGATACAATGCTGGGAAACTGAGTCAGTGTTTTGTCTATCACAGATGTGGAGAATGTGGGGCGTTACAGTGGACGGCCGCCGAACAGTTAAGACTGCAGTTGCATGACACAGCGAGTACATGAGGCTGCAGATGGGCACAGTGAGGCTGCAAATTGGCATTTTCGACACTCTTTTCCTCTTAATGTAGCTTTATTGGTATCTATTTCAATTTTTTAAATTTACCAGTAGCTGCTTCATTTCCCACCTTAGGCTTATACTCGAGTCAATACGTTTCCCATTTTTTGGTGGTAAAATTAGGTGCCTCAGCTTATATTCGGGTATATACGGTAAAGTCTTTTTTTTTTTTTTTAAGAAATGTGAGCAGGCAGGCTGTTTACTGCAAAACAGACATACAATGCAAGATGGCCAATGACTGGCATACCGGGAGAAGATGCTGGTGCCGGCAAGAACTGCAATATATAACTTTTTTGTTTATATACACTTTTAAAATGAACCGTAATTATTTATGAACAAGCACATTTTTTGCACACAGAACCATAAAGAATGTGGAACACTGTGTGTGCACAGCTAATAAATATTAATATCAAAGTTAATATTTCTCTACACAGTTACACTCTGCCTTCTGTCTCTCAAGTTTTTGACAAAAGCATGACAGTGAAGGATGTAGAAAATTATAAATGCTTTCAGACAAGTTGTTAATTGGCAGACTGAATCATGAAAGCAGCATTCAAGAGGAAAGCCTTGGACTGACACATTTTGTGAATTCAGCTGAACAGGTAAGAGCCGTTGAATGCTTGAGCAACCAAGCATCTACAAAAGCCTCTGCCATAGCGCTTTTGTAACTCACAGTATGCCTCGACAGGCTTCTGCAATGGCAACAAAAACCTAAGCTCCTTAAAATATTGGAGATTTTTGACTTGCTTAGTTTGGGATTAGGAAAATGGCAGTACAGTCTATGAAAATATACTTTTGCAGCCCATAGTAGCCCCTTATATCCCCGGGGACCCTCTGTTCTTGAGAGATTACCTGAGTGATACAACCCACTTTTTTGCATGTATGAAAATATCTTCTTGGAGAAGCACCAGGACCATGACTCCCAAGTACTTTTATGTGCTCATGTGTTTTTTTTGTTTGTGTTTAGATTTGTTGAAACCATTTCAATAAAGTATTTGGTTTCCTGATTGTAACATTATACAGTATACCAAAGCGCTGTAGGTCCCAGACTACATTCAAACACTATAATGTGAATTATTAATGAGGATATGAATTTCACTTTCAAAATGAGCAGGTTTGGCAAGTTTATATCGACTGCCTCATGGTGTTTATCTGAGAATACATACAGAAAGACCTAGATCTGGGGTGCCAACATTTTGACCATTCTGGGCCACATTGGAAGAAGAGGAATTTGGGCCCCGGCCACACATGTTATACACTAACAATAGGAATAGCTGATGAGCAGAAAAAGTTGGGCAGATCACAAATTAACGATCACTGATATAGACAATGTACTTATCTGAGTAATAAAACAGTTTTTTATTATAAATGTAAAAGAGGGCAACATAAAACTAGTGCGATATTTGTTTTTGATTTATTACATGTATTTATATAGCGCTTTCAATTTACTTTACATATATATTGTACATTCACATCAGTCCCTGCCCTCAAAAGAGCTTACAATCTAAGGTCCCCAAATAAAAGAGGGCAACATAAAAAAACTAGTGTGGTATTTGTTTTTATTTATTACATGTATTTATATAGCGCTTTCAACTTACTCAGAAATTTACATATACATTGTACATTCACTTCAGTCCCTGCCCTCAAAAGAGCTTACAATTTAAGGTCCCCAACTCACAGTTGCAGTCTATTGTACAAGACCAAGTTGTATTTTTGCCAGTAACTCCACTCTTCTATGTTACAACCCCCCCCCCCAAAAAAAAAAAAAATATATATATATATATATATATATATATATATATATATATATATATATATATATATATATATATATATATATATATATACACATACACACACACATATATATATATATACACATACATACACACACATTTTTACCAAAGTTTATGATTTTGCCTTTGGTCCCATCCTTAGCTGTCTTGGGCCACAGGTTGGACACCCCTGACCTAGGTGTTATTTTCACTTTTTACCAAAAATACAAATGAACCATTACTTGGTATATTTTGTGAAGCATTATGTCCTGCATAGAGAGGCTGAATGCACTCACACTTCTATTTGAATGAAGTGTGGGGTAGATAGGTGTGAATAACTTATTTACGAAGAAACAAATATTTCCCACGGCTGCATAACTAGAATAGGTGTGCCCAATTTGGATATATATAGCCTTCTGAGCTTCTGCCCCTCTACCTCCTTGTTTGCCTTGTGGATCGCTGTGACGGCTGGGGCCCTTCTGGGTGCTGGCTGCCGCTGTGGTCTACGTGACTATATTTGTATCTGTTATTGTTTCATGTATAACATGATTTATTTTGAATTTCCTTTTTGAGGTTTATCGGCCCTGCATGGCCAATATTCCAATTTACAAAATTCTGTTGGACGTGCCTGTCCTATGTTTTTGTACTTTTTCCTTTATTTTTACCTAAATAAATACTGATTACACACACAAAAAAAAAAAGAATGCAAGGCACAGTCTTGTGGCGAGTGCAAATCTTTAAGGGGGCAGAGTCACATAAACACAAGTGGTGTGGTGGAAGCATTATATCAATTTTTATTGAGACGATTGCATGTTTAAGTTTGAAACACTTGGAAAAACACTACAATTTATAGATTTTTTTGATTCTTTCTATACTCTAGGTGTGGGTTTTGGATGACCACTCATGAACACTTGTTTAGAGATAATATATAATTTGCAGTATATATTTTCTAAATTTTCTTTTTATTCTCATGTTTAATGATTTTTTGACACTTTCACAAGGTGATTTTGTTTATATTATTTACATGTTTTAGATATGTTTGCAAAAAAGAGATGAGATCACGCTAGATAAATATGACCACACAAAAAATTGAGTAAAGTGCAATGCACATAATTGTTCAAATGGGTAATAGTCATAAAAATGATCAGTCCGCCAGAAAGGCAAAATCCATATAGACAATCTCCCACGTGTATACAGCGAATCCACACAAGAAGAGTGTTAAAAGGAAAGTACCTCCACCACAGTCACATATAGCCTCTTACCGAATGGAGACAATCTCTAAATTATAGGAGATCATAGACAGCCTGGTAAGAGACATGGATCGATGGTATCCGATAAGGTAACCCAAATGCTGGTAGCCTGTATCCCGAGTTTAAGTGAGTGACTCCCGATATGCCATCCGTGGGTATGTAAAAATAAAGGTGCTCACATAGTGTAAAACCTTAATTTATTGGGTAAAAACAAGTGGAATTGCACTTACAATTATCCAGAAATGCAGAGCGTATAAAATAGAAGCTGGCCGGCTTAGGAACACACAGCCCGTATCCGGGTAGAGAAAATGCGTGGTGACATCAGAACGCCGCCTCCCTACGTTTTGTCACGTGACCCCGTTTTGTCATGTGATCCCGTGACCAAGTCCTGTCGTGACGAAACGTAGGGAGGCGGCGTTCTGACGTCACCGCGCATTTTCTCTACCCGGATACGGGCTGTGTGTTCCTAAGCCGGCCAGCTTCTATTTTATACGCTCTGCATTTCTGGATAATTGTAAGTGCAATTCCACATACCCTCGGATGGCATATCGGGAGTCACTCACTTAAACTCAGGATACAGGCTATCAGCATTTGGGTTACCTTATCGGATACCATCGATCCATGTCTCTTACCAGGCTGTCTATGATCTCCAATAATTTAGAGATCGTCTCTATTCGGTAAGAGGCTATATGTGACTGTGGTGGATGTTCTTTCCTTTTAACACTCTTTTTGTGTGGATTCGCTGTATACACGTGGGAGATTGTCTATATGACTGTTGCCTTTCTGGTGGACTGATCATTTTTATGACTATTACCCATTTTAGCAATTATGTGCATTGCACTTTACTCAATTTTTTGTGTTGTCATATTTATCTAGCGCAATCTCATCTCTTTTTTGCATATTGTCTTTGTGTGGTATAACACTTTTTGATCGCTGCTTTTTTACACTTAAGCGCAATATTTTTTTCTTTATTATTTAGATATGTTTATATGATTTATGAACACAGCGCTACAAATTTTTAATTAAAATGTTTGCATATATACACTATGATTCTGCGTTTTTTGTCTTTGTGAAAGCACAGCATAAATCATCCCCTAAGATTAGTGATGAGCAGCTGGTGTGAAAGTAGCAGAGAGACATCATTGCTATATGCCTATTTGGTGTTTAATTCATAGAGAGCGGGACACACTTGTGGTGACTTACGATATAGATCATGGCTGAACTCGTATTCACATTTTAATAGACTGTCTTCTCACACATATGGTGGATTATTATTTTTATGTGCAACCAAGTGACAGAAAAGATTTTTATAAGATTTATTATTCACATGCATAGGTTCATTCTATGCTATCATTTGAGCGCTGCCGAATTGTGTTTTAATGGATATCTATACTGATATGGACTGGGTAATGTGCTAGGCACAAAAGGATGGTACAACGTTTGATTGAAATGGAAATTATCAACCTACAGAGGGCTGAATTTAAAGACATTCCGAAAATCAAAGTGAAAAAATGATGCAGCAAGCTAGTCCATTTTTCTGAAACTTTCAATGCAGCAACTCAAAAATGGTACTTGGTAGTTTTTATAGCCCCCACCTGCTTGTATGCATGCCTGACAATGTCGGGGAATGATCCTAATGAGAGATGCAATCTGGCGGAATCGGATTGACCGAAACAGAATGTCCCAGAAGTGTTCTATTGGATTTAGGTCAGGCAAGCATGGGACCATTCAATAGTATCAATTTCTTCATCCTCTTCGCACATGAGGCTGGGCATTATCATGCCCCCTGGAGGAACCCAGGACCCACTGCACCAGTGTAGGTGCTTACAATGGATCCAGGGATTTCATCCCAATACCATTGTCTACCCTGTAGTAGTCTGTGCGTTATTCCATGGTAATGCCTTCCCAGACCATCATGACCCAACACCAAACCGGTCATGCTGAACGATGTTTCAGGCAGCATACCATCCTCCATGGCTTCTTAAGACCCTTTCATGTCTGTCACATGTGCTCAGCGTGAACCTGCTCATCTGTAAGAAGCACAGGATGCCAGTGGCAGACCTGCCAATCCCGGTATTCAATGGCAAATGCCAATCGCACTCCACTGTGTCGGGCAGTGATGACAGGGCCACCTAGAGGACGCCGGGGCCCTCAGGCCACCCTCGTGAAGTCTATTTCTAATTGTTTGGTCAGGGACATTCACACCGGTGTCCTGCTGGAGGTCATTTTGTAGCGCTCTGGCAGTGCCTATCCCGTTTCTCCTTGCACAAAGGAGCAGATACCTGGGATCTCCTCCATGCCCTTGAGACTGTGCTGGGAGACACTGCAAACCTTCTGGCAATAGCACGTATTGATGAGGAGTTGGATTGCACATAAAAGTGGCACATAATTGTGAAGTGGATGGAAAATGGTTTTCAATTTTTTTTTGCATATATGTAAAAAGTATGGCGTGCATTTGTATTCAGCCCCCTTTACTCTTATATAACTAAAATCTAGTGGAACCAATTGCCTTGAGAGGTCACCTAATTAGTAAATAGAATCCACCTGTGTGTAATTTAATCTCAGTTTAAGCCCTGGTTCACACTGGGCTGCGGGAGTGAAATCGCGCGATTTCAGCTGAACTTGCGCGATTTCACTACCTCTGGCAGTCCCGATTTCAGCGCGATTTAGGAGACATCTGTGCAGGGTTCTGCACAGATGTCAATTTAAATCGCGTCCTGAAATCGCAAAAAGTAGTACAGGAACTACTTCTTGAAATCGGTGCAGCGCGCAGATGCGGCATAGCACAGATTAGGACGGTGTCATTGCCGGCAATTGCCGCCGATTTGAGATGCGATTTCACATGTGAAATCGCATTTCAAATCGAACTAAATCGTACCCAGTGTGAACCTGGGCTTAATACAGCTCTTCTGTGAAGCCCTCAGGATGTTTGTAAGAGAAGCTTAGGGAACAAACCGCATTATGAAGGCCAAGGAACACACCAGACAGGTCAGGAATAAAGTTGTGGAGAAGTTTAAAGCAGGGTTAGGTTATAAAAAAATATCCCAAGCTTTGAACATCTCATGGAGCACTGTTCAATCCATCATCCAAAAATGGGAAACTAAACTGACAGGCCGGGCAAGGAAAGCATTGATCAGAGAACAAGCCAAGAGGCCCATGGTAGCTCTGGAGGAGCTGCAGATATCCACAGCTTAGATGAGAGAACCTATCCACAGGACAACTATTAGTCATGCACTCCACAAATCTGGCCTTTATGGAAGAGTGGCAAGAAGAAAGCCATTGTTGACAGAAAACCATAAGAAGTCCTCTTTTCAATTTGCAAGAAGCCATGTGTGGGACACAGCAAACATGCAACAGAAGGTGCTCTGGTCCGATGAGACCAAAATTTGTATTTTTAGGCCTAAAAGCAAAACGCAATGTGGGGCTGAAAACTAACACTGCACATCACCCTGAACACACCATCCCCTGCGTGAAACATGGTGGTGGCAACATTATGTTGTGGGGATGCTTTTCTTCAGCAGGGACAGGGAAACTGGTCATAGTTGATGGGAAAATGGATGGAGCCAAATGAAGCATTTTCATGTGTTAGAATGGCCCAGTCAAAGTCCAGACCAAAATCCAATTGAGAATCTGTAGTAAGACCTGAGAATTGCTGTACACAGACACTCTCCATCCAATCTGACAGAGATTGAGCTATGTTGCGAAGAAGAAGAATAGGCAAACATGTCACTCTCTAGATCAGGGGTCTCCAAACTTTTCAAACAAAGGGCCATTTTATTGTCCTTGAGACCTTAGGAGGGCCGGATTGTGGCCAGCGGGGGCGGAAAATGTCCCGGGCCCAGCACCAGTGAGAGTAAATGTGGCCTCAGGGTTGGTGGTCAGTAGGAGGAGGAATTGTATCCCATCCTTGATATCAATAGAAGAAATAGTGCCCCCTTATTGGTGTCAGTGGAAGGAATAGTGACTCATATCAGTTGGAGAAATAGTGCCCCAAGGGCCGCATAAAGACCAGCAAAGGGCCACATCTGGCCCTCGGGCCGCAGTTTGGAGACCCCTGCTCTAGATGTAAGAAGCTGGTAGAGACATTCTCAAAAAGACTTGCAGCTGTAATTGCAGGGAAAGGTAATTCTACAAAGTGTTGACTCAGGGGGGCCGAATACAAATGCAGCACACAACACTTTTCACATATTTATTTTTAAAATATTTTGAAAACCATTTATCCTTTTCCTTCCACTTCACAATTATATACCACTGCTGGTCTATCACATAAAATCCCCAAAATAAAATCCATTTACATTTTCATTTTTGGTTGTAACATGACAACATTTGGAAAATTTCAAGAGGGATGAATACTTTTTCATGGCACTGCATATGTTCCCCTGAGCACTGTACACACTATAAGCAAATCAGAAGAAGATATTCTCAAACAATAAGGAGATCAATTTAAAAGTGCTGTGTGCAGAAGTAACAAGCCTAAGCTATTCATTATATTATAATATATTACAATAAATACTTAATGTGGAGTACTATAGCACAAAGTACAATAGCACAGCACCTAAACATGGGAAAGACAGATGAATTCAAGTATCCGCACAATCAACACAACTAATAACCAAACATGCTCAATAATAACGGCTATACTGCCATCTAGTGACAACTAATAAATAGTTCTCTGCACCTACACAGCCTATTTCAATTCAATGTGTTTCTAAAAAGTTATAAAAACAAAAAAACACAAAGCAAACATTTTTCCCATGAAGAGAAGCATGCTGTATAAATTGTTTACACAGTCATCTAACACACAGCATAAAAGAGGTGTCCCTTCATTTCAGTATTAGGACAGGCATTAGCATTTGTGCTACGGTCTGGGTTAGCTTTTAATGCGAGACATGTATTTCTCAAGTCTCGTTCTTTCACAGAGACTGAAAAATTGAACAAAGTAGTACATAAATTGCAGGTTGCAACATTTTAAAGCAACCTACAGGGCAACTTTGTTTATACAGTGTACATAAGCTATTTAACCTGTTGAGATCCGCGCTATAGCCGAATGACGGCTACAGCGCGGACCTGAATTGCCAACAAGCCGTCAATTGACGGCCTGTCACTAGCACGTTCCCCGCGGGTTGCTCCAGAGCGCGCCGCAGGGAAATTCTGTGTTGGCCGTGTCCCTTGGACACAGCCAATCACAGATCGCCGCGAACGGCCAATCAGAGTGGCCGTATGCAATCTGTGCGGCCAATGACAGATGATCTCATATGTAAACATATGAGATCATCTGTCATTGCCATTTTACACAGAGACAGCGTCCTGTCTCTGGAGAGGAGACCGATCTGTGTTCCTTGTACATACGGACACAGATCGGTCACCCCCCCCCCCCACAGTTAGAACACTATGTAGGGAATACATTTAACCCCTTCCTCACCCCCTAGTGTTAACCCCTTCAATGCCAGTCACATTTATACAGTAATTAGTGCATATTTATAGCACTGATCGCAGTATAAATGTGAATGGCGCCAAAAATGTGTCAAAAGTGTTCGATGTGTCCGCCATAACCTCGCAGTCCCAATAAAAATCGCAGACCGCCAGATTTCTATTAAAAAAAAAAAAAATTATAAAAAATAATAATTCTGACCCCTATTTTGTAGGTGCTATAACTTTTGCGCAAACCAGTCGCTTATTGCGATTTTTTTTTTTTTTACCAAAAATATGCAGAAGAATACGTATCGCTCTAAACTGAGAAAAAAAATGTGTGTTTTTTTTTAAATTGGGATATTTATTATAGCAACAAGTGAAAAATATTGTATTTTTTTTCAAAATTGTCGCACTTTTTTGTTTATAATGCAAAAAATAAAAACCGCACAGGCGATCAAATACCACCAAAAGAAAGCTCTACTTGTGGGGAAAAAAGGACGTCAATTTTGTTTGGGAGCCACGTCGCACGACCGCTCCCAATTGTCAGTTAAAGCGACGCAGTGCCGGAAGCTGAAATTTCACCTGGGCAGGAGGGGGGTATATGTGCCCAGTAAGCAGGTGGTTAAGTAAGGCCTCGTACACACGATAGGTTAGCCAGAGGACAACGGTCTGATGGACCGTTTTCATCGGTCAAAACCGATCGTGTGTGGGCCCCATAGGTTATTTAACCTTAGGTTAAAAAAAAGCCAACTTGCTTTAAAATTAACCTATGGATTCCTAACCCATAGGTCAAAACCGATCGTTAGTAGGCACGACCATTGGTTAAAAATCCACGCATGCTCAGAATCAAGTCGACGCATGCTTGGAAGCATTGAACTTCATTTTTTTCAGAACGTCATTGTGTTTTACGTCACCGTGTTCTGATACGATCGGTTTCTTAACTGATGGTGTGTAGGTACATCAGACCATCAGTCAGCTTCATCAGTTAACCTAAGACAACTGTCCTTCAGACCGTTCTCATCGGATGGACTGATTGTGTGTATAAGGTTTAAGAGCCATTTTGCCCCTAACCACCAATGCATGAGGAGCTGTTCACCCACTAACCACCAATGCATGAGGAGCTGTTCACCCACTAACCACCAATGTATGGGGATCCCTTCTCCCAATGTGCAGGGGGCTGCTCACCCACTAACCACCAATGTGTGGGGATCACTTCTCCCAATCTGCAGGGGGCTTCTCACCCACTAATCACCAATGTATGGACAGTATGGGGATTCCTTCTACTAATGTGTGGGGGGCTGCTCACCCACCAATGTATGGGGGATCCCTTCTCCCAATGTGCAGGGGTCTGTTCACCCTTTAACTGCTAATGATTTGGGAGCTCTTCTCCCAATGTGCAGGGGGTGTTCACCCACCAACCACCAATGTTTTGGGATCCCTTTGCCCAGTGTGCAAGGGGCTGTTCACCCACTAACCACTAATGTATGGGAATCACTTCTCCCAATGTGCAGTGGGTTGCTCACCCACTGTGCAGTGGGTTGCTCACCCACTGTGCAGGGGGCTGCTCACCCACTGTGCAGGGGGCTGCTCACCCACTGTGCAGGGGGCTGCTCACCCACTGTGCAGGGGGCTGCTCACCCACTGTGCAGGGGGCTGCTCACCCACTGTGCAGGGGGCTGCTCACCCACTATGCAGGGGGCTGCTCACCCACTAACCACCAATGTATGGGGAGCCCTTCTCCCCATGTGCAAAAGGCTGTTCACCCACTGACCACCAATAATGGGGGATCATTCTCCCACTTGTCACCATTGTAAAAAGTACAATAATTCTGCCACTTTACAAAACTCTGGTCTGACCACATCTTGATTAGGGATGAGCTCGAACATTGAGTGTTTGTTCGCCAAATAGCGAACAATTTGTGGTGCTCGCGGCAAATTCGAAAGCTGCGGAACACCCTTTTAAAGTCTATGGGAGAAATCAAAAGTGCAAATTTTAAAGGCTTATATGCATGGTATTGTCATAAAAAGTGTTTGGGGACCTGGGTCCTGCCCCTGGGGACATGTATCAATGCAAAAAAAAGTTTTCAAAAACTGCCGTTTTTTTGGGAGCAGTGATTTTAATAATGCTTAACGTGAAACAATAAAAGTAAAATATTGCTTTACATTTCGTACCTGGGGGGTGTCTATAATATGCCTGTAAAGTGGCAAATTCTTCCAGTGTTTAGAACAGTCCCTGCACAAAATGACATTTCTAAAAAGGAAAAAAGTAATTTACTAAAAACTCGTGGCTATAATGAATTGTTGGGACCCGGCAATACAGATAAAAGTCATTGAAAAAACAATCACGAGTCCCCCCCCCCCCCAGTCAATTACCAGGCCCTTTGGGTATGGTATGAATATTAAGAGGAACCCTGCGCCAAAAAAAAATAAAAAAAAATGCACCCCCTCCTGAACCGTACCAGGCCACATGCCCTTAACATGGGGAGGATGTCCCCATGTTGATGGGGACAAGGGCCTCATCCCCACAACTCTTGCACAGTGGTTGTGGGGGTCTGCGGGCGGAGGGCTTATCGGAATCTGGAAGCCCCTTTACCAAAGGGACCCCCAGATTATTGTACCCCTACCATTTCACAAAAAGTGTCAACATTTTTAAAAAAAACCACAGTAGAGTGGAGGTTGTGGAGAAAAAAAACAGACGCGATCTGCCTCCATAGGAGACACCCACCGAATGATGCTACATCTGTCGTGACAGCTCTTAAATAGCCGAGGGCGGGGCCACCCGTCACGTCACCGAGTGACCCCATGTCGCTGGGTAACCCAGCGTTTTCCTATTGCGTCAGAGGGGGAGGGGTCATCCGGGCATGTGACAGGTGGCCCTGCCCTCAGCTATTTAAGAGCTGTCACGGCCTATCCTCCACTCGAGAATGGATTTACATCGCTAGAATATTTATTTATTTTTTAATAAAAGGACTTGTCCCAAGCGGTCTACTATGTTTTATAACATTTGAGACTTTTTTGTGAAATTTAAAGGAATATTTCACTTTTTTAAAACTTTTTTTGCATTGATACATATGCCATGCATATAAAACCTTTAAAATGAGCACTTTTGATTTTTCACGTTCGTATCACATAGACTCTAACGGTGTTTGCGTGTCCTAACAAATGTTTTGCCTGTTCGCATGTTCTGCTGCGAACCGAACAGGGGTGTGTTCAGGTCATCCCTAATCTTGAGTATGCCAACCAGTTCTGGTCACCAGTCCTCAGGAAGGATGTGCTGGTACTGGAGAAAGTCTAAAGAAGGGCAACAAGAACCTCAGTTATGGGGAAAGCATTGAATGTATTCCCTCAGTAGGGGGGTTTTAAAAGACACGTGGCAATTTATTGAAATTAAAGAAGTGGTTAAACCTTTAACTGTGTTGAGGGTTTTTTACTGTCAAAGCGGAAGTGTCTCTAGTTTAAAAAAACGTTTAGATGAGCATCTTAAAGATCACAACATACAGGGATATGTTCCAGACGTCCTCATGTCTAGAGCAGGTCTATGGATGTGCTAACCTCAGGAACAGTCCACCTCACAAGACCACAACAATGCAGGAGGGCAGGTGCCACAGGGACTGGTCTTGAGTGGAAAGGATTGAGGGATTAGGTAGGTATATCTCCGTTCTCCAATCTCAGTGCACTTCACTTATTCTTTAAAGTAGATGTTAGCCCAATCAGAAAATGGCATGTATATATTAACATGTTATTGTATTTTCAATGTTATTTAAAAAAAAATTAAATCTACACTTTTCAGTAAAATAGTACCTGAAAGACCCGACATTCAGCCCCTGCCAGTTTTGGAGTCACAATATTCTGGCCTTGTCGCCTAATTGCTATCCAACATGCCTGTGTTCTTCCAGTGGCAATTCAAGCAACCCTATTAATGCTCATTGCGAAGGCAAGGTCCAGTTTCCACTAGGAGAAATGCATATACAGTCACCCCTGGAGCGTTTGCTTGTAGATGGAAGTGACATAAGGTTGCAGGAAAGCAGCAGTACAGAGAATCAAATGATACACTATATTACCAAAAGTACATGCACATGAACTTTAATAGCATCCCAGTTGGCCATCCCTTTGCAGCTATAACAGCTTCAACTCTTCTGGGAAGGCTGTCTACAAGGTTAAGTGTGTCCAGGGGAATGTTTAACCATTCTTCCAGAAGTGCATTTGTGAGGTCAGGTACTAATATTGGTTGAGAGGGCCTGGCTCACAGTCTCCACTCTAATTCATTCCAAAGGTGTTCTATCAGGTTGAGGTCAGCAATCTGCGCAGGCCAGTCAAGTTCCTCAACCTCAAACTTGCTCATCCTTGTCTTTATGTACTTTGTCTATGCACTGGTGCGCAGTCATGTTGGAACAGGAAGAGGCCATCCCCAAACTGTTCCCACAAAGTTGGGAGCATGAAATTGTCCAAAATATCTTGGTATGTTGATGTCTTAAGCGTTCCCTTCATTGGAACTAAGGGGCCACACCCTAATCCCCCCTCCACTAAATGGTTTCTACCAGTGCACAAAGCAAGGTCCATAAAGACATGAATGAGACATGACTGAGCAGGTTTGGGGTGGAGAAGCTTGACTGGCCTGCACAGAGTCCAGACCTCAATAGAACACCTTTGCAATGAGTCAGAGCAGAGACTGAGCCAGGCTTTCTTGTCACAAATGCACATCTGGAAGAATGGTCAAATATTCCCATAGACACACTCCTAAACCTTGTGGACAGCCTTCCCAGAAGAGTTGAAGCTTTTATAGCAGCAAAGAGTGGGCCAACTCAATATTAAACATTTCGGACTAAGACTGGGATGCCATTAAAGTTCATGTGTGTGTAAGGCAGATGTCTCAATACTTTTGGTTATATAGGGCCAGATTTAGGTAGAGTTACGCTGGAGTATCAGTGATACGCCAGCCTAACTCTCACTTTGAGCCGGCGTTTGTTTTCTGTAAGCAGAAAACAAGAAACGCCGGGTTGGAGTTCCTATACGAGTGGCGTAATTGTATTTCGCCATCGTATCGGAACTGCAATTTTAAAAATGGCGCTCCGCTGATTAACGCCGAGAATATGTTAATTAGCAAGAATCGGCAATTCATGATGGTATTCGGGCCCGACGCAGTGACTTTCCGACGTTTCCGTAAGAGATACGCGGCGTAAAGAAAAACAAGCCCCCTAGTGGAGTATCCTATGTTAAGTATGGCCGTCGTCATCGCGTCGAATTTAAAAATGTTCGTGTCGTTTGTGTAAAACGTCTGTGAATGGGGATTGACGTCATTGACGTTCACTGACAGAATTTGGAGCATGCGCACTGACAGTCGACGCATGAGCAGTACGTTCGCCGCGGGATCGCGCCTAGTTATAATAATACACGCCCCCTACCCGCCCAATTTGAATTCCGCCGGCTCATTTTCGCTACGCCGCGGTAACTTTAGGAGCAAGTGCTATGTGAATAACAGTACTTGCTTATAAAGTTTTGGCGGAGTAACGTAAATGAGAAACGTTACTCCAAAATAAAGATTCGCCCATCTACCTGAATCTGGCCCAAAGTGTATAAAAGAAAGTAAAACAATCAAGTATTTTCGTAAAGGAAAAAAGCCAATTATTTATGATCCACAGTGATTTAGCAAATTAAATCTCACCCGGTTGTGATTTAAAGTAGAGTTTAAATATTTATTTTAGGAAAAGAACCTAAACTATACAGATTATAAGAACAGGAATAACAACTTGAAAAACTGGGGATGCACTGTAAAATGATTTGTTTCCTATAAGGAGGAACACATTTCAACAGACAACATTTCTGATACTGTCGTCTGTATGTAAAGATCATTTATAAATGTAAATTATAATGATTATTCTGATGTACAGAGTGTATTTTCCCAATGTGCCAGTTAGAGCTGCTACAGCTTAGGCCTAAAGAAAGAACAATGGACATTTGTGTTTGTTCATTGTATCTGTCTAGGAAAACACTGTACTGTCACAAGGAACAACACAGGGCTAGAAATGACAACTGTTATGTCATCTAGAAAATAAACCATAACATTGATCCAGACGGAACATCATTTTAGAATGATGAGTAAAATAACATTAAGACAGGTATAAAAGGGCCCTTCTAATCCTCTTCTCTGAAACGTTTTTTTACCATCTCCCCTTATTTTATAAAGCGCCCTGTAAACTGTTGGTCCTATATAAATCATTTACATAAAGTTAATAATAATAATAGCTCAGCAAACAATGACCAGTGGTCTCAAGTTAAAATTTCAGGCAAGACACAAAAAAAAAAGACTTCCTCTCGGATGTAAAGCCTTCTCTAACAATCCAACAGGAAAATCTGATGTGCAAACTGCAATCTCCAGTGAGAGGTAATGCTGCAACTCAACTATGTGTGCTTATAAATGGTTTGATACTATGTACCAGATTCATACAACGTAACTTGGTTCGATACTATGTACCAGATTCATACAACGTAACTTGGTTTGATACCATGTACTAGATTCATACAACATAACTTGGTTTGATACTATGTACTAGATTCATACAACGTAACTTGGTTTGATACTATGTACTAGATTCATACAACGTAACTTGGTTTGATACTATGTACCAGATTCAGACAACGTAACTTGGTTCGATACTATGTACCAGATTCATACAACGTAACTTGGTTCGATACTATGTACCAGATTCATACAACGTAACTTGGTTTGATACTATGTACCAGATTCATACAACGTAACTTGGTTTGATACTATGTACCAGATTCATACAACGTAACTTGGTTTGATACTATGTACCAGATTCATACAACGTAACTTGGTTTGATACTATGTACCAGATTCATACAACGTAACTTGGTTTGATACTATGTACCAGATTCATACAACGTAACTTGGTTTGATACTATGTACTAGATTCATACAACGTAACTTGGTTCGATACTATGTACCAGATTCATACAACGTAACTTGGTTTGATACTATGTACTAGATTCATACAACGTAACTTGGTTTGATACTATGTACCAGATTCATACAATGCAACTTGGTTTGATACTATGTACCAGATTCATACAATGCAACTTGGTTTGATACTATGTACCAGATTCATACAACGTAACTTGGTTTGATACTATGCACTAGATTCATACAATGTAACTTGGTTTGATACTATGTATCTACGTACATCCCCCCCCCCCCCCCCCAAGTGTAGATTTACAAGATGTCTATGATTTAGGTCCTGTAAGCTACTTGCGTAGAGCAAAGTTGGAGGAAGCCCCATGCTGAAAAGCCTCTCATTAGCACTTCTTTAAGCCTCAATGCAAGAATGCAGTGTTCCTCGAAAGGCTGGAAAACAAACTTACCTCTTTCTCTTTTCATATCATTTTCAAACACGCTCTTCTATGCGACCAAATAGTTTTTCTCCAGGATTTTCCCGTCGGTTGTACATTTGTTTTTTTTTAGATCAAGAATGTTTTCCCCTTGCCAGAAAGAACTAAAAATGCCTTATGTTTCTGAAGCACTAGATATGCTGCGCGTGATCTAAAGCCTGCTTCTTTTCACAGTCCAGTCCAGCACTTCGCTTTCAATGCGTTCATTGCCATGGCAACCAATCGCTGCAGAGCATGTCACAGGGAGTTTACATGATGGGACAAAAGTATGGGGAAAAAAAAGCTTCTATTCAGATGGCCTCTTAAGAAAAACATTAATATAACGTTTCTTCAGTTTACATGTATGCTCTGACATATTTTACACTTATCAGGACCCCAAGCAAGTACTAATTGAATCAAAATCATCACATTCCAGTACAGTTTCAGAACACCAATACCTTTTATGCAAAGAAAAAGAAAGATTCATACTGTTGTCATGCCTCTACATTTGCACAAAATACATGGCAACTCTTCCTTAGCATGTCCAAGATAAATGTTTTTCTCCTGCATGAGCAGTGGATGTGTTGGGTTGGGTGATTGTATAGAAAAGGAGTTATAAAAATGAAATAATTGTTTGCAACAACAAATCAGGTTGCCCAATTCATTATCAAAGTGACTAAAAGATGAAACTCAATCTGGGATCGGCCCAAGTTGTCTGTACATGGACACTAATGTCCATGAGCGGTCCCTGCAGGGTCAGCGGCCACCCATTCCGTGTTGGGCTGTGGGGAGTTGTCATAGGAGCAGGACAGACGAGTATGCTGTCTGACAGTCACAGCATCCACTGATCCACTACCCCTGTTGCTGCCCGCTGGTTGGTAGGACCAATCAGGTGCTTGCCCCACCCCCAGGCCCTGACCTTCAGAGGAGGAGAACGCAACTTCCTCCTCTAAACTTGCCCATGCTCAGTCCCCCAGCTCCCTTGTTGTGAGTCATGTATGTGTCATATTCCAATAGCTCCACTAGAAGAATTGGATCATAATTTAAGGGGATCTATGGTGACCGTGCTCTAAAGGGTAATCTATGGGGACCCTGGCCTGCTCTAAAGGGGGATCTATGGGGACCCTGCTACTTCATCCACGTCTACAAAAGACTTTGATGCGGTTTGATTTATGAAAATCTTTTAAACATTTTTTCTAACAGGTAGTCTTTATATAAATGTTATTTTTAAAGTATTTGTACGTGTAGAACTAGGCCAGAGAATGGACAACTTTTTTTTTTTATGATTTTAATTTAAAATGTACCTTTATGTCCTTCACTTAGGTCTGTACTTTGGAAAATGTCCGCCACAGCCTTGGCCTGTGCCTATCCCTGAACCCAAAAGTACCTCATGCATTATTACTTTTTTTGTTTCAGGGCACTGTGCTGTGCTGTCAACTGATATCATAAGTGGAAAAACAGCACTGAACTCATAAGGTTAGCCTATTGATATTACCATCTTATCCTAAGATGTTGATGTAAGTGATCTGGTTCCTGGGCTGCTAACAAGACCCGCATTTGTAATCACAGTAAACAAATTGCCAAAAACATATTGAAACACCTGGAACACAGCTGCTGAGAATGTTATAACATCCAACAGTATAAATAGCATATTAATAAACAAAACTTGTCGCTAGCAGGTTATGCCCTGTACACACAACCGGTTTTCCCGTCGGAAAAACTGCGATGAGAGCTTTTCGTCGGGAATCCCGACCGTGTGTATGCTCCATTGGACTTTTTCCTACAGGAAAACAGCCCAAAAAAGAGAGCAGGATCCCTTTTCCCCCCCCCATTAGGAAAAAATCCTAGCGGGAAAACCGTTCGTCTGTATGCTTTTCCGACCGGAAAAAAAACGTGCATGCTCAGAATCAAGTTGACGCATGCTCAGAAGCATTGAGGTTAATTTTCTTGGCTCGTCGTGGTGTTGTACATCACCGCATTCTTGGCAGTCAGAAGTTCACCAAACTTTTGTGTGCCCCTGTGTATGCAAGACAGGCTTGAGAGGAATTCCGTAGAGAAAACCATCGTCCCCCCCCCCCCCCCCCCGACAGTAAAACTGCGTGTGTGTACATGGCATTAGAGTAGGTATTAAAGAGTCTGCTAAATTTGTTGCAGGCCGTGAAACTTTAAGCGTCTGTATGGTTTTCAATCTTGGGCCTTGATGAAGAGGGCATTTTTGGGCCACAGGAATGCATTAGATATACTTTCAATTGTCCCCTTGACCCTTTTTTTGGAATAAAGTCATATCTGGACCTCTTGGCAGTGGTGTGGTGCTTCAGTATTTTTTTACTTGTCTATTTGTTGGAGCTGAACTTCTACCATAGCCCCCAATGCATCTTGTGTGAATGAACCCTATTCCCTGCATTTCTGCTTCCTCAGCCCCAAAATGCGGCAGGGTGTCAGGTATTTCACTGTTGTCAAGTTATTCACTAATTTCGGTTTTCTCCTACATTTCTTGCTCACCAAAGCAGCAGTTAAGCATACAAGTGCCCCCTCCCCCCCACATAAGTTGCTAAAAGTAGACACAAAAAAGAAAGTACAAAAATGTGGAGGCTGCACCTCAGTTCCCAATGTCCATAATAGCAGAAGTCAGCCAGGAACATTATGTAGGGTCTGAACTGGGGCGACTCTAAGGCCCTGTGGTCACAGGGGCCTCACGGCCACCTAATTTGCCTGACGGAGAAAGGGGAGAGCCCAGCATCGGGAAGAATGATGGCACTGCCTGCGGATGTGTGGGACCAATATCAACTGGACTCATCTTTATCCCTGGCTGCATGGAGGGAGAACCGGGTTAAGTCACTGCCCCTTGAGCCGCTGTAATGCCAGTAAGAAGATCTGTATTGATGATGGGAGGAAACCATCTCATTGGTTGATCCACTGAACTTCAGGAGGCCGTGTTGACTGGTAGATGAAGCCCGCCTCCGGAACATGTGTTATGGTTTCACCCAGAGGCAATGCAAAGGCTGCCAGTAGTGACAGCGATCTAATTAACATGGGGATATGAAGGATACGTTTTATTGCACCCTGACACCCTGATGTCCGCTCTGTCCCCCACCCTGACCCTGTAAACAAACAACATGTGACCGGACCGACTCCCAGAGCCCGTACACACCTGCAGACATCACAGGAATCACACACAGGAGCCCTCTTCCTCACCCTCTCTCTCTCCACTCCACTGCTCTCTCCTCTCCCCCTCTCCTTTCTCTTTCCCCCTCCCCCTCTATCCTGCCCCTTCTCCCCCTTCTATCCTGCCCCTTCTCCCCCCTTCTATCCTGCCCCTTCTCCCCCCTTCTATCCTGCCCCTTCTCCCCCCTTCTATCCTGCCCCTTCTCCCCCCTTCTATCCTGCCCCTTCTCCCCCCTTCTATCCTGCCCCTTCTCCCCCCTTCTATCCTCTCACCCTCTCTCCCCCCTTCTATCCTGCCCCTTCTCCCCCCTTCTATCCTCTCACCCTCTCTCTCCCTATCTTTCTCTCTCCCCTCTCTTCCTCCTCATTTTCTCTTGTGTTGCAATGCATATCCTGGTGTGATACAATCATGGCATGCTGAACTGACCATGGGTGAATTGTCATCAGTTCATTGGACACTACAATGCAATGAATTATTAATTTGTATCACTTTAATTCTTTTTCTCATTATGGGTGTGAGTGGGGCCCCATGTCTAAGTTTTGCCTAAGGCCTCATTAAGCCTAGAGCCGCCTCTGGCCAGGAACATTATGCAGGGTCTGAACTTCACTTCTTATGACTCCTCTAGAGCAGCTTTTTATTTTATTTATTTTATTTTTTATTTTATTTTTTAAATTTGTTTTTATAATCTTTTTTTATTTTTATGGATTAGGGAATGTTTAACGATGAACTAAAGGCTTTTTACAATAGACTGCGAACAGGCAGGTTATCACAGCAGAAACATACAATGTCTGCATTAACATACACCTACCTACCTGCCTTTTCTATGGCATGTACATGCGCACCTCAGTTTACAGTGCTGGCAAAGTCCCTGTGCGCTGGGATGACCGACTCCTATACACGTGTAGGTGATACATCATCCTGCTGCGCTTAACATGCCTGAAGACCAGCACCTGATGGGAAGATGCTGTCACCAGCAATGCACTCCTCACAGACTTTGGATTAGAGGGGTGGTAAGTATAGTTTAAAACCTCCAATGGTTTGTTTTTAGTCCTATCAGGGAGATGTCCCTTACATTTATATCTTTGAGACAACATGAAGTGAAATAGAACTTTCCAAATGTGAGGGAAACAATCCCACTTAGTTGTCGCTGGAACAGTTGCCCCATTGGGAGATCATCTCTCCAAAGAGAGCACCTCTCGCTCTTGTAAAAACACTAATATTTAAAATTTCCACGTACTTTCTGAAGCAGTGACCACGGTGGCCAACAGGAAAACTGGAGATGTAATTTTCCTCAGTGGGGACACAGTAGAAATATCTTGCAGATGGTTTAACCCTTCCCCATCTTTTCAAAACCAAAAAAAGGGTTTCCTTTACTTCAGGGATATGCAATCAGCGGACATCTAGCTGTTGCAAAATTACAAGTCCCATCATGCCTCTGCCTCTGGGTATCATGCTTTTGACTGTCAGAGTCTTGCTATGCCTCACGGGACTTGTAGTTCTGCAACAGCTGGAGGTCTGCCAATTGCATATCCCTGCTTTACTGTAAAGTACAAGTATACCATTGCACAGTTTTTTTTTTTTTTTTGCTTCCTACTGTCTCTCCCGAAAATCACTGTTTCATACAGTATGTGCATCACTGTACCGTTTATTCCTATAAGAAAACCAAACTCATGGCGACCGAAAGTAGTCACTCAGAGTACAGCTTTCCCATAGGGATAAATGAAGCGATGGCGCAGTCATTCCAAGCACTACAGGCACAGCCTCTCTGCACGAGAGCCTGTTTAACTTTCCGGGAGTTCAGCTTTAATTTTCTGTCTATTTCAGAGGGATCAGACAAAAAAAGAAGTGAAGAGAAATCTCATCAGTGAGGGCACTGACAAAAAATGTTTTCTGTGTGCGAGTGTTTTGATTACTATCTGTGCCCTCACTGGGAAGACTTACGCTCACTTCTCATTAAGGCGATGTGTGTTAGATAGAAGAAAAGTCAGGAGAAATTACAGAAGACAATATCTGACAGAAACAAATCCCCAGTGGAGACATTTCATTAAAATTAATTTGTTCAACTGTATCCAAAATCAATCCTATCCGTCATCCTTAAAGTGCTAAAAATCTTTAAAAATAGATAAATAAATGTCCCACTGCAGGTTAATGTCATAATTTTCTAGTATACACCACATACTAGCACATTATGACAGATTTACCTTACAAAGAGAGCCCGCCAGTGGCACACAGTCACTGCTGTAAGCGTGTCAATCTTTACCTGGTCTTCTTTATGGGTTTGCATTCTCCGGCTGTTTAAAGCGGAGCTCCAGCCGCAATTTTTTATTTTTTTTAAGTCAGCAGCTACTAACAGTGTAGCTGCTGACTTTAAATAAGGACACTTACCTTGTCCTACTTGCGCGCGCTGATGGGCCCCCCGATGCCGGTCCCACGATCGCTCCGGGTCCCGCGCTGCCATTCACACTATGGGAAACAGGCAGTGAAGCCGTACGGCGCCTGCGTGAGTCTCACGCTGGCTTGTGAATGGGCGTGCTGCTCTCTGAGAACACACACAGTTCCCAGAAAGCAGCGTGCCCCATTCACAAGCAGAAGGACAAGAAGAAGGACAAGAAGAAAAGGCACCGCGGAGTGGAAGAGGCAGATTACGGACTTCCGCATAGCAACAGGTATTTCGGATGAGTATTGTTTTTTTTTAAACATGGGAAAATGTTGTTTTCCTGGGTGGAGCTCCGCTTTAAATGGTCGGGCCATGATGATGACAGCATTCCAGTGCAGGCACACAGGAGTCACCATAGCAGCACTGTGCTGCCTGCATTCACGGCATGCTCAGTGTTCCATGAATGCAGAGAGTACTGTGCATGCACTAATTATCATTGGTTTCAGCCCATGCCAGTATTTACTAAATGGCACAGGTTTGAGCCCTTTCAAAGGCATCTACAGGTAAGACTTTTTATAGTCTTACATGGAGCATCTTTACCTGTGCATCCAATACTGGCAATTTAGTGCTGCTAGCAGCCTATCAAAGTCAATGGTGTTTATGCATTCAGAGATGTATGGCTGCAACTTAGGACACCTGTGTTCCAGGAATATATGTATGAAGGTATAGGGCCCTAAATGCAAGTACCACTAGTGCAGCTTACAGCCCCATCCAGCCGCAGTATATTTCAGCCTGCCATATACTTTGTCAGGTTGTAGGCAGCGAGCCTGGATGCTGCACCTTTAGTACTGCAACAGGTGCACTAAAATGTCAGGATTGGATGTACAAGGACTAGAGACTGTGTGTAAAAGCTCGTAGACACTATAAGAAAATTGGGCAAACATTTTCGTCCAAAGGAGTCTTCGGACAGTTTTCGTACAGTGTGTGTACAACTTTCAACAGCCAATTCTGATTTTTTTTTTTACGAAAATAACCCTTTAATGTGTACCGTTTTTGTACAAGAAAAGACTGTGCATGAAACAATAAAAAAAATAAAAAAAAGCCTTTGTCTTAGGAAAAATATCAGATGAATTTTCGTTCATCGGTTCCAATTTGCTGTGAACAACGAGAAAAATCGGACAATCGTTCGCCCGGTTTTCTTATAGTGTGTACCCCACTTAAAGTGATTGTACACCCTGTACATCCACTTTTACCTACAGGTAAGCCTAGATTAAGGCTAACCTGTAGGTGCTGGAAATTTCTCCTAAACTGTGGAGGTTTACAATAGAGACATGCGTCAATGTCTATGGCGCATGCGCACTTTAGATATGGTGATCATGCCGGCTCCCGTGCGCAATGCGCAGGAGTGACGTCACGCGACTCCGGCCAGTCACAGAGCCGGAGTTCGTGGCCCCCGGAAGGAAAAGGGGTGAAGATGGACGCTTGCTGCCAGTGGGGACATAGGTGACATCACAGGCTTTGGTTTCAGGTAAGTAACACATAATGGGCTACTATGCGATGCATAGTAGCCCATTATGCTTTACCTTTGCAGGGAAATAAAGAGGAATTAAAACCCATCAGGGTTTACTTCCTCTTTAAGGGGCCCATATCTCAAGACTGGATGGACAGGAATATAAATCCCTTGTCAGGTAAAATAGCTCCTTTATATGCATATGTATATAGTTGTTTGCCTTGAGTTCAGATTTAAAACATAAATTTGCTTATATAAATATAAATGTATAATCCAGTTTCAAATGAAAACCGAGCCTTGAGATGCATACAAGGAGCATTGTTGCAGTATACTAGTTACCCATTTTACCTTAGATACTGTAAATGTATCTTTTTAATGAGTGAATTGGTTTCACTATCATTCGTAAATGCCATGCACTGCACTATTCTCTTTATCTAATCATCAGATTAATATACCAAATGATCATACAGGACGTAATTGTGAAAAGCCCTCTGGTTAGGCAGACTGTCAAGGTTTTGTCTGTGGTAACCCAACAGCTGAATGTAACAGCTGGGGAATCCAACACCTGATACACAGACTTTCCTGTCACACGCTGCGTTGGCATGTCCACAGCTCCTCTCCGACAGTGAAGCAGATACATCCAGGCAGGCTATAAAGGAAGTGAGATTAGAATTTATCACAGCACCAAGCAAGGTACAGAGCCCAATCACACATGATTGCCAGAAAGGGATTGTACATCTCTCTACATTCATGAACACTAAATACATTTCTCTGTATGCTTCAGAATTGGGAGGGCCATGGAGCAGTCTTTTCTGATGTCTATAAAAAAAAAAAAAAAAAAAAAAAAACACTTTCTGGAAGATTATTATTGCTTTATGTCAGCAAATCCACTTTGCACTGCAAGTGCAAACTACAAAGTACAAAGTGCACTTGAAATTGCACTTGGACATGCAGTCACTGTAGATCCGAGGGGGACATACAAGGATAATAAAAAAAACAGCATTTTAGCTTGCACATGATTGGATGGTAAAATCTCCAGAGCTTCCCCTCATTTCAGATCTACCCTTCAGATTTACAGCGACTGCACTTCCAAGTGGACTTTCAGTCAGGGACGATCCTAGGCAGGGTGCACAGGGTGCTTTGCACCCAGGCGCCTGCAGAGGTGGGGGTGCCTAAGTGGCAGAGTTCTCCCCTCCCTCCTTCTCTCCTTGTTTGTGTCCATCCAGAAATAGTGTTCTGAGCATAGGTGTGTGTCCGACCAGAACCAATGTGTCTCTGACCATCTCCTGTACTATGTCTGCAGTCTCTGACCATCTCCTGTATCATGTCTGTAGTATGTCTGGGGGCTCTAACAGACTCACTAACAGAGAGGTCCCAATAAAGTACTCTGCTTCTCTTCCTGTATTTTGTTTATTGTTAAGAGATCATGCAAGGATCCCAGGGTAATGAAGACTTCGTAGGGGAGCATCTCTGTGGTTGTCATTGCCATAGAAACATTTGTAAAGGGGAGGAGTTAGTAAATGACCATGCCCATGAGGGGGCGCCAGAAATATTTCTGCACTCAGGCGCCTGTGACCCTAGGATCGGCCCTGCTTTCAGTGCAATTTCAAGTGCACTTTGTAGTAAATCATTCGTAAATGCCATGCACTGCACTGTTCTCTTTATCTAATATACCAAATGATCATACAGGCAAAGTGGATTTGCCTTTCGTAAATAACCCCCAAAATGTATATAATAAACCTTGTGCTGGAGAAGCTACCACTAACAAACAAAATATATAGGTGTAATCACTAAAAAGATTGATTAACTTCCATATAATAATATTTCTAACACAGTGCTCAGTGCATCATAATGTCATAGTCTCTTATTCACTCTTTGTGTACTCCACAGTCCCCCTGTAATATCGTGACCACCCTTATATCTGTCACTTCTTTTTGGGATCTATAGGTTATAAATCGGTCAATCCGTGCCTTCCCCTTTAAACTTGATATTATGTTTGAGTCAGCTCTCCTATTTCTCCTGGTGGGGTTCCACTTTTCTTCTCCTTATTATCCTCCATTGCTGATATTTTTATTCCTCTGTCCCTGTTTATATGGGTAAAATATGGTACACCTCTGTACGCACAGTTCGTTTAAAGAGAAAAGAGATACTGTATATACCCGAGTATAAGCCGACCCGAGTATAAACCGAGGCACCCAATTGTACCACAAAAATTGGGAAAACGTATTGACTCGAGTATAAGCCTAGGGTGTACATCTGCATTCCTCACTGTGTCCATGTGCATGCCTCACTGTGCCCATGCCTAGACTGACGTTTAACATGGGAGTCTATAGCAGGGGTGTCCAGCTTTGAAAAATCATTGCTCCCTGACCGTGGTCCTCCGGACAAACTTTGCATGCTTGTAGAAAAAGAGTGGGGCTACGTGTGTGCTTGGGGTCTAGGGGACCTTTGGCCGGCCGGTTCTGGGAGATCAGGCGCAAAAAGTTGACTCGAGTATTAGCCGAGGGGGGCATTTTCAGCACAAAAATTTTTTTTGCTGAAAAACTCTGCTTATACTCAAGTATATACGGTTTATTCCCCCCCTCCCCCTCCCCCCCCCCATAGGCCCGGATTCACAAAGCACTTATGCCGACGTATCTCCAGATACTCCGACGTAAGTACAAATGTGCGCCGTCTTATCTATGCGCCAACCCACGCTAGATATGTCAAAAAATAGGCTTCAGCCGCCCGACGTAACTTTCCTACGCCGGCGCATATTTACGCTGGACGCATGTGTCGCTCCCATTGATTTTCGAGGGAGATGAGGGCGCATAATATACGCGGTTTGCGCAAGTCGTACGTCCGGCGTAAAGTTATTCCCCATATTGGAGGCGCAACTCATGCAAAGGTATGGACCAGGGAACGAATGCCGTCATATTTTACGTAGTACGTGAATAGGGCTGGGCATAGGTTAAGTTCACACCGTAGGTAGTGATTCGACGTATCTTAGCCAGTTGTTTCGACGTGATTGTGAGCATGCGAACTGGGATGCGTCCAAGGTACGACGCATGCGCAGTTTGTTTTAAGTACTTGTGTGACGCTCGGCCCATCATTTGCATGGGGTCACGCTTCATTTAAATGTATCACGCCCACTTCCAGCCCACTTCCACCTACTTTGACTTAGGCCGGCTTACGAATTTACGTTAAGCCGGCGCAACGTTGGGAGCATTTGCTTTGTGAATTCCATGCTTCCCCCTCCGCGCTGCGCCGGCGTAGCGTAAAAGACATACGCTACGGTGGCATATATGTATATGTGAATCCGGGCCATAGTGTTTCTTTATATAAAAGCTTACCAACTTTATTTAACCCCCTTAGCGGTATCCCCGAGCGTGACTCGGGGTGGATTTTTAATGCTAAAAATCGGTAACCCCGAGTCACGTTTGGGGTAGATGTGCAGAGTTTGCAGCATGTGCTGGCTTACCTTTTCCAGGCAGGTTACTGTACTTACCTTGTCCCTGGATCCAGCGATGCATCCGCGCTGTGTGAGCGAGTGGCGTCCTCCATTCGATTCACACAGTGCCTGCGCGCCGCCGATCTCCGTTCCCTGCAACGTTATGACGCACGGGGGCGGAGACCGGCGGCAAATTCAAAAATGTAAACACATTACATACAGTACACTGTAATCTTATAGATTACAGTACTGTATGTAAAAAATACACACTCCCTTGTCCCTAGTGGTCTGCCCAGTGTCCTACGTGTACGTTTATATTATAAAAACATTTTTTTTGTGCCTGCAAACTGTAGATTGTCCATAGCAACCAAAAGTGTCCCTTTATGTCAAAAAAGATTTTAGAGCAGCTAGAAAACAGCGATAATAAATTATAATCACAGAATTGAGCGATAGCGATTTGTGGGGAAATTCGTCATAAAAAAATAAAAGTAATGACAGCGACAATTCTGCAACTGAGTACATTTCAGTGATTTGGAGTTGATTACATTATTGAATAATTTTTATTATAATTACATTATCTTTAGTTATAATTATTTATAGTTATTTATTATATTATAATTTTATGTTTCAAAATTTATCATACCCGGATGTCTATTAGACTCCTGTTTGGACAGATTTAAGTGAGTTATTCCTAAGAATTACAAGCCTACAGTATAAAATGCCAAATTTTCATGCAAAATAATTGTACCGCTTTTGGTACGTAATTCCAGACAGAATCATACCGCCAGGGAGGTTAAATAAAAACTGTTCTCTTATTGCACTATGCTGGTGCAATACTGGTAAAAAAAAAAAATGCATTATAGTTAACCACGTGTACTGGTGCCTTAGGCCTCTTTCACACGGACAGATAGAATGGTGCTTTTAGCTGCGGATTTTCTAGTTTTCTACTGCAGCTGAAAGCACACAATGCTTTCCTATGGCCCCATTCACACACTGCGTTTAGCTGCGGTTTCATTACATGCGGTTTGGTGCAGATAGAAAAAATAGATTTGACTGCGTCCAGTAAACGATTTTGCGCAGCTATCTGCACATAACTGCAGGTAAACGCAGTGCACCGTTTCAGCTGCGGATAGCAGCGTGAACAAAACAAAAAACATCAAAATAAAAACGGTTGCTATGGGGATGACAATAATGGCCAACCGCAGCTAAACGCAGCTGCATGTAAACGCAGCTAATCGCAGTGTACAAATGCAGCCGATCGCCGTGCCTGGAGTCTTGAATTTCAAAAGAAAGAAACATGCTTTTAACTGCGGCAGGACAGCCGCCCGTGTGAAAGGCGCCTTAAAGCGGAGTTTCAGGCTTTTTATGTTTATTAAAAGTCAACAGCTACAAAAAGTGTAGCTGCTGACTTTTAATAAACAGACACTTACCTGTTCCACGGTCCAGCGATGCGACCTTCCGGAGCATTGTTCCTTCCCCCCTACTATCAGCTGGCACCTCCATTGATACTCTGGGTACCCGGCCGTGACAGTTTTCGGCTTCAAGTCCGGGCACAAACTGCGCATGTTTGAGTCGCGCTGCACTCTCGAAGTGAGTCTTCTGGGATCCGTCACATGTCCCAGAAGATTGCCTAGAGCAGGGGTCTCAAACTGGCGGCCCTCCAGCTGTTGCGAAACTACAAGTCCCATCATGCCTCTGCCTGTGCTTGTAACTGTCAGCCTTGCAATGCCTCATGGGACTTGTAGTTTCGTAACAGCTGGAGGGCCGCCAGTTTGAGACCCCTGGCCTAGAGGGAGGGGCTGCCTAGGTGGAGGAGGAGGAGGTGGAAGGAAGAGGGACAGAAAGTACCACTCTAAACGAAGCCCCCACTCCCCCCCCCCAAAAAATTCCATGGCAAATAAGGGGGCGAGGAGTGCTTAAAGTGGAAGTTCCACTTTTGGGTGGAACTCTGCTTTAAGATCTATGTGTGTGCAGCCACACTTGCGGTCTTGCTACCTTCCTGGGTGTTGTCGCCAGCTCCGCACCTTACGTGTATGGCCAATTAAGATAAGAGTACTCAATAAAATTTGAATTCTTAGCAAAAGCAAACCCAAGACCGCAATTTCTTAAGGGGTAGCGCACCTTTGTAAAAAATGTATGTCCGTTAGTGTAAAAAAACAATGGTGCTTAGTTTACATGACATACAGTACATATAAGCCAATTTCTGCTTTCCCTAATCCTGGGCAAAAAAAAAAAACACCATCCTGACCAATCAACCCGATCCTGGCATAGAAGCTGGGATGCACTGATCATTGATTGCGTCCTCAGTACAACAACAGGAAGGGATCTCCTTTGTTGATAAACCAGCACATGCACAGTGCACTCTCCCCTCCCTTGTCACAGCAGCAGCTGAGTTCAGAGCTACAATGAAAGGGGAAGTGAGAGCACATTATGCAAGGAAGCAGGGGTAAAATTGGTTAAAAAAAAAATTTGATTTAAATGAGATTTTTTGGATTTGCATCATATTTATTTTAATAAAATGCTTTTGGAGCAAAAATTTATCTAAAGATAGTTTAAGATACAATACTACTTTAGTGTATTGATCATGAATTGGAGCTTAGTTATGTAGCACGAGGCTGTATATTCTGCAGTATTTATATTTTTGGTAAACTCATTCAATGAATCCAAGCTCGGCAAGCTGGGATAGAGATAACAGGAGCCTGCAGAAAGAAGAACCTCCCTATTCAGTAAGGAATGGGGGGTGGCAGAGGGGAGAGGGATGCAGATTGACCATGTTTCCTTTTTACACCCACATAAAACATAAAAGGTGAACCCAGCCTTTAATAACCACAAATAACTGGCCATATAGTAGGCATTGCTCTGAAAAGACGTGACTGGACAATATCCAACAGAATATTTAAACGTTTTCAGTTAAAAAAGGGTTAGTTAAAACTGAGATTTTTTTTATTTAGACTGATTTTAACCACTTAAGGACCGCCGCATGTACATTTACGTCGGCAGAATGGCACCGACAGGCACATCAACGTATATATACGTTGGTGCCTTGGGGGGGGGGGGGGGGGAAACGGGGGGCCGATCGGACCCCCCCCCCCCGTACATGCGGCGGTCCGCGCGGCTGCAGGAGCGATCCGACAAGTGGGGGCGGCTATCCGTTTTCATCCGCCCCCTCCGGATCGCTCCCAGCCAATGCGCGCGCCCGCCTGACCTGTCACTTCCTCCTCCTGTGTAAACACAGGAAGGAGGAAGCGACGTGATCTCTCCCTCGGCGTTTGTTTCAAGCGCCGCTGAGGAGAGATCACAACACAACAAGTAAGTCCTGCACCAACACTACACTACACACACACAAAATCACATTTAACCCCCGCGATCGCCCCCCTCCCCCCTGTCACAGTGTCACTGAATGCAGTAATCATACATGTATGATTACTGCATTTAGTGTCAGTGTGACAGACAGTGTGACAGACAGTGTGACAGACAGTGTGACAGACAGTGTGACAGACAGTGTGACAGACAGTCAGTGTTCGTGTCAGGGTAGCCCCCCACCCCCCCCCCAATAAAGTTTTAACCCCTTGATCACTGCCCTAGTTAACCCTTTCACTCCCTATTGCCAGCGTCACTAAGCGATCATTTTTCTGATCGCTGTATTAGTGTCGCTGTTCCCGCTAGGTAGCTAATTTTTTTTTAATGCGATTTTTTTTTTTACTAAAGACATGTGGCTAAATAAATTTTGGCCTAAATGTTTGACTAAAATTTAGTTTATTGGTTTTTTATTATAACAAAAAGTAAAAAATATTGATTTTTTTTCAAAAATGTCGCTCTATATTTGTATATAGCGCAAAAAATAAAAATCGCAGAGGCGATCAAATACCACCAAAAGAAAGCTCTATTTGTGGGAAAAAAAGGACGCGAATTTTGTTTGGGAGCCACGTCGCACGACCGCGCAATTGTCTGTTAAAGCGACGCAGTGCCGAATCGCAAAAACCCCTTGGGTCATTTGCCAGCGTATTGGTCCGGGTCTTAAGTGGTTAATAAAACATAAGATTGTTATACTAGATGAAATACTAGCGTCAAGTCAATCCCTCTTACAAAATCAAATGTCGCCACCTGGTGGGCTTCTCTGGAAGGAACACTTGCCTGAAACAACTAGCATTATATGTGTGGTTCTATACAACCATTGCTGATTTTCACCTTTCCCAAATTGTGCATCAACCGCTATTCACTAGATTCCAATCTCCTTGCACTGCCTCTAATGCCGCGTGCACACTATCAGAATTTTCAAAGGAAAAAGTTTGACTGACTTTTTCCATCCGATATTCTCAACGTGTGGAGACCCATTCGAGTTTTTTTTATCGGAAATTCTGATGAATTCCATCGGAGTTTAAATATAGAACATGTTCTATTTTTCTCCAAAAGGAATTCCGTTGGACTTTCTCCACCACCTGAACACTAACCACGCTGTGTAATAAACAGCAGGCATATAAAAATCATTCATAGATTAGCCTTAATTTATCCTGTGGCAACACATTGTGTGGTGGTGTAAAGTAATGTAACTACAGACGTACAAACTCCTGAGAAAAACAAAAACAACATGACAGCAGATATGAGACCTGCCAGCAACATTATATATGACAGGTATAGGAGGCGGTAGTAGCCTGAGAGGGATAGAGGGAACAGTGAAGCCGTAAAAGCTAGGAAAATTTGAATACATTTTGAAAAAAGTGGGAAGTTATTTCCAGAGGATGGTGGCGGCTTCAGAGAAATCAATGCATTGCCGTTGGGTCGAGGTGGAGTCCAGAAGACCTAACAAGGCCAGTGAAAGTGTGGAGATGGTATAATACCTTGAATTTGATGCCTTGACTGAAGGGAAGCCAGAGAAAAGACTGGCTTAGGACAGAAGAGGATAGAAGATTACAGTATTATATACACTGTAAAAGGTCTTGTTGGAGACCATGAAGAATATTAATGTGGTCATTGAAAATAAAATAAGGCGGTGAGCTAAAATTATAATATTCACTTGAGTTCGGAAGGGACGTGGTTTGGCTTCACAGGAGGAGATGGCTTGAATGGGGGATGAAGGCTTGAGTTACCATATATACTCGTGTAGAAGCCAAGTTTTTCTGACTATTTTTTAGGCTGAAAAATGACCCCCTCGGCTTATATTTGAGTCAGCAGTAAAACAGCGGGTCTGCCACTGTGAAATCCATATGCAGCCGTACCCTTTCATTAGTAAAACAGCGTGTGTCTGCCACTGTATAATCCAGTCTGTTCGGCCGTCCATTGTAAGAAAGCCCCGCCTCCTCCTCGGCTGTGATAGCCGCAACACTGATACAGTTTCCCAGCATTGTATCAGTGTTGCTATATAACGGACTGATGAGGAGGAGGAGGAGGCGGCAGGGCTTACAATGGATGGGAACAGACTGGATTATACAGCGGCAGACACACACTGTTTTGCTAATGAAAAGGTACAGCTGCATATGGATTACACAGTGGCAGACCCGCTGTTTTACTTCTGACTGTGAGAGACTGCATATGGGCACAGTAAGAGACTGCATATGGGCACAGTAAGAGACTGCATATGGGCACAGTAAGAGACTGCATATGGGCACAGTGAGAGACTGCATATGGGCACAGTGAGAGACTGCATATGGGCACAGTGAGAGACTGCATATGGGCACAGTGAGAGACTGCATATGGGCACAGTGAGAGACTGCATATGGGCACAGTGAGAGACTGCATATGGGCACAGTAAGAGACTGCATATGGGCACAATGAGAGACTGCATATGGGCACAATGAGAGACTGCATATGGGCACAATGAGAGACTGCATATGGGCACAATGAGAGACTGCATATGGGCACAATGAGAGACTGCATATGGGCACAATGAGAGACTGCATATGGGCACAATGAGAGACTGCATATGGGCAATGTTTACCCAGTAGTTGCTGCATTCTCACCCTAGGCTTATACTCGAGTCAATATGTTTTCCCATTTCTTTGTGGTAAAATTAGGTGCCTCGGCTTATATTCGGGTTAGCTGTTACTCGAGTATATATGGTAAGTAAAGGCACCTTTATCCTGGGGTAATGAACCCAGTAGTAAATAGTTGTGTAAAATGTATTTTTTTTTCTTTTTAATCAATAAATTACGCACGTAGGTGTCTGCCTTTGTAAATGGAATGCCTTTAGCAGAATCAAAGTTTTTTTTGCAAAAAAAATAAAAATAGTGGAGGTTCACCCAAAAAACAAGTATATAACATTACATTCCGTATACCTCAAACAAGTACAGTATGCCGTTTTTTTTTTTTTTGGGGTGTACATACAGTATTATTGTTATTTTCCACCCGACTTCCGGTTACCCGCTCCCACGGGAGTAGGCGTTCCTGTGCAGTGGTGCAATGTCACTGGCACGTCACAAGTTTCCGAAAATAGCCAAACTGAGTCGGCTCTATACGGCCGTGTAGAGCTGACTGCGCAGGCGCCGTACAGAGTAGTAAGCTAAATGACAAAACCCACTGTAGGCAACAGTGTTAAATTTCAAAATTTCTGCAAATTTCAATTTGGTTTGAAGCCCTGTACACACGGGCTAGAATCTCATCAGGAAAAATAAAGTTTTTCCTGACGTGATTCTTGGCAAGACTCTCTTGCCGCCCGAGTGTACAGACATTCCATTCAAAAGAACCAAGTTTTTTTTTTAATGGCAAGAACACGGTGACGTCATCACGTACGACGATGCCTTTGCCGCATTTGATGCTGTCGCCGCCATCTTGCTGCACCCTACCTATGCCTAGGAAGCTACTGCGCACGTGTCAAAGTAATTTCGAGCATGCGCGGGTTTCTGCGGCGACAGGCAAGTATACACACTCGGGTTTGCAATTGATTTAGTTTTAGTCGTATTGAGTCGACTAAATCTCAAGGGTGATGGCTGTGAACTTGGTATGCATACACACAGTAAGACTTTCAGGCAACAAAAACTAACGTAGCGACGTAATAGACGTACTACATGATTTTTCTGCCATTTGCTGCCAACCTTTGGGCAACTTCTGCTATTGTTGTCTGATCTTTAGCATTGGTTCTGAGCATGCATGTTTGTACTTTGGACTTTAGTTCAATGGACTTGCAAACATACAATCGGATTAGCCATCATAGAACATTTGTTGCCGGAAAGTTTGTTCTCACAGCGAACATTTGTCCGATGAAAAAGTGAAAAAGTTTGTTCAATGGAGCGTATACACGGTCGGATTGTCCGATCAAACAGGTCCGTCAGACAATTGTTGTCAAAAAGTCCGATTGTGTGTACAGGCCTTTAAACTAATTTTAGTTGTCTAAAATCAGATGTAGTGTAGTTTAATTGTAATGCATGATTTAAACATTTCTCTACAATTTCCAAACTCATAATATACTGCATGGAGTGAAAAATCGAATATGTTATTTTTGGTATAAAGGTTTGAACATGCACTACAGACCAGTGTTAATTTTTATGTCAAATTTCAACTTAGTTTTAGTCATATGCCGCATACACACGATCGGACATTCCGACAACAAAACAGTGGATAATTTTTCGACGAATGTTGGCTCAAACTTGTCTTGCATACACACGGTCGCACAAATGTCGAAAATTGTGAACGTCAAGAACACGGTCACGTACAGCATGTACAAAAGGCACGAGAAGGGTGGCGCCCTTTGGGCTCCTTCTGCTGATCTCATGTTAGTAGAAGTTTGGTGAGAGACGATTCGCTTTGTGCTTTTCAGTCCGAGCGCTTCCTTCTCGTACTTGATTCAGAGCATGCATGGAATTTTGTACGTCGGAACAATCTACACACGCTCGGAATTTATGAGAATGGATTTGGTTGTCGGAAAATTTAAGAACCAGCTCTCAAATTTTTATTGTCGGAAATTCCAACAGAAAATGTCCGATGAGGCCTACACACGGTCGGAATTACCAACATTTGTTGGTGGAAATTCCGAGCATGTGTACGCGGCAATACTAATTTTACTAAAATGTAATTTTAGTTTTAGTCATATTTTAGCGTTTTGACTAAAATTACATTTTAGTTTTAGTCGTATTTTAGTCATCTCAATTGTTTTAGTTGACTAAACTAGTATTAATTTAGTCAACGAAAATGTTTTAGTCGACAACATTAACACTAGTGGGCAGGAAACTATAAAATAATCCTATGAAGTGGTGGATGAATTCAGGAGCCCGATATTTGCTTGTAATATACATTTGTTATTTTTTGTTACTCTAATAATTTTTTGGTTTTGCTAGGATACAGGCTTATAGTGAATATCCCAAATTATTTTACAATACAGTTGTTAGTATAGAGAGTATAAGTAGGAATGACAGGTCAGTTTGTACATTGTAGTCAATCCTGGTGATTTGTACTAGAAATAAAATATAATTTAATAATGTGAAAATACTGTTTCAAAAATTTATTATTTTACAATTACCAAACTGAAGACATTAAAAGCAGGGGTACCCAACCAGTGGCCCGGGGGCCACATGTGGCCCGCGACCTCCTTCTCTGCAATAGAATAGAATACTGTTATTAAAGGTCAGTTTATTACTAAAATCACAGTGCATCTGTGAGTGTATCAGTGATATTTGTTCTGGAGTGGTTACTGGGCTGCTTTAAAACTAAAACACAGATGCAGAGCACCGGCGGGTTACCTGTACTGAGCCATAGACTTATGTTATTACCTGAGAGTTTGAGCTTTCTGAAAGTGCACCAAACCTGCAGAATATAATAGAAGTCTATTGCAATGTGCAGAAAAGCCAAATGTACACTGCGTTGCACGCGCGGTGCAGGTAACCATGGCCCCCTTTCACACAGTCAGTCCAACAAAATTGGACCCTCCATTCACCTCTAAGGTGTGGCACATGTAAACCCACTTGTGTCCTACCTCCAATCCGATCAGGCATATGCAGAACGGACATGGACCTGCCATCCGCCAGCTCCGCTGATTGTGGCCCGCGACCAGTTACCAAGTCGCTTAAGTGGCCCTCATGCTTCAAAAGGTTGGGCACCCCTGCATTAAAGCATACGATTGCTACCATGTATACAATATGACTACTGCCTGTATTTTCCAGAAGAGCATGTGCACCAATTTTATATAAAACAGAACAGAGCAAAAAAAGATATGTAATTATGTTTGTTTCCTTGCTATGAATCTGCAGACACATAAATGGGAATCAGAGTTTTATATTATCTATATATGACTGATCACTTCCACCGCAACTCTCGCAAACAGGAAGCCCCAAGGTCAACATAACAGGAAGTAAATACCAGAATAATGCAAGATTATATTACTCAACATATCATATATCAGTGTCAGGCCGGAAATGTGTAAAAAACATCTTTATTGGTACTTGTACTAGGTAAAGTGGCAATGGCATTTCAAATGACAAGTTAGCAGCAATTATGGTTTTGCTTTTCTTTACAAAGTTTACCTTCCACCTATACAAAAAATTGCTTGTTTTGTTGTTATTTAAATGTTACTGGTCAGTACTCATGCCTTTTAGTACTGTAAAATGCAAAGCAATATGGCAACCTGAAAACATTCTTTACACAGAACACCCACAGAAACGTCCTTTGCTGTGTGTGATTGGCTTACCGAAGTCTACACTAAGATTCAAGTCAGACTGCAACAAAAATGTCCTTTTGGTGAGTTATTCCCAAAGGGAAATCACATCTAAAGTGATGCAGACCCTGCCACTTTCCGTATTAGAACCCTGCAGGTGAAGCAGCTGATTGATTTTGCACGTTGACACAAAAAGCAATTTCTTCAGAATAACAAAAGGTAGGAATTTGCAACAAAGTTTGTAAAAAATCCTGCAATCTACACAGATCACTCAGAGGGAAATCCATGTCTTTATGTACCTTGCTTAGTGCACTGATGTGCAATCATGTTAGAACAGGAAGGGGCCATCCTTAAATTGTTCCCACAAAGTTGGGAGCATGAAATTGTCCAAAATGTCTTGGTATGCTAATGCCTTAAGAGTTCCCTTCACTAGAACTAAGGGGCCAATCCCAACCTCTGAAAAACAACCCCACACCATAATCCCTCCTCCACCAAATGATTTGGAACAGCGCACAAAGCAGCAAGGTCCATAAAGACATGGATAAGCATGTTTGGTGTGAAGGAACTTGAATGACCTGCACAGATTCCTGACCTCAACCTGATAGAACACCTTTGGGATGAATTAGAGCAGAGACTGCAAGATAGAACTTTTTGTCCACATCAGTGCCTGACCTCACAAATGCTCTTCTGGAAAAATGGTCAAACATTCCCACACTCTTAAACATTGTGGACAGCCTTCACAGAAGATGTTCTAGCGGCAAAGGGTAGGCCACCGTATCTCTTCAGCAGGTGGCTTTGAGCGGTGTGTTCCCAGCTCTCTTTCTCTCATCTCAATTTTGAATCTTACAAACTAAAGACGGCCATACATGGTTCGAATTTCGAAAGAATTTTCGTTCGTAAATCGTATGAAAAAAATTTCGTTCATATTTCGCACCGTTAGTCGGCTGCAGCAACAGCTGATTTTCGTGCGGCAAACAAGTTTGAGAAATCTGACATGTTGGAATTTTTTTGAAAAAATTAAGATTTTCTGATCAATGATAGGAGAATCGTGCGAGAAATGTAATAGAAAAAAAAATGTGCTTGTGCAAGAAAATAATACTCCCAGAGAGAAACCAATACTCCCAGAGAGAAACCAATACTCCCAGAGAGAAACCAATACTCCCAGAGAGAAACCAATACTCCCAGAGAGAAACCAATACTCCCAGAGAGAAACCAATACTCCCAGAGAGAAACCAATACTCCCAGAGAGAAACCAATACTCCCAGAGAGAAACCAATACTCCCAGAGAGAAACCAATACTCCCAGAGAGAAACCAATACTCCCAGAGAGAAACCAATACTCCCAGAGAGAAACCAATACTCCCAGAGAGAAACCAATACTCCCAGAGAGAAACCAATACTCCCAGAGAGAAACCAATACTCCCAGAGAGAAACCAATACTCCCAGAGAGAAACCAATACTCCCAGAGAGAAACCAATACTCCCAGAGAGAAACCAATACTCCCAGAGAGAAACCAATACTCCCAGAGAGAAACCAATACTCCCAGAGAGAAACCAATACTCCCAGAGAGAAACCAATACTCCCAGAGAGAAACCAATACTCCCAGAGAGAAACCAATACTCCCAGAGAGAAACCAATACTCCCAGAGAGAAACCAATACTCCCAGAGAGAAACCAATACTCCCAGAGAGAAACCAATACTCCCAGAGAGAAACCAATACTCCCAGAGAGAAACCAATACTCCCAGAGAGAAACCAATACTCCCAGAGAGAAACCAATACTCCCAGAGAGAAACCAATACTCCCAGAGAGAAACCAATACTCCCAGAGAGAAACCAATACTCCCAGAGAGAAACCAATACTCCCAGAGAGAAACCAATACTCCCAGAGAGAAACCAATACTCCCAGAGAGAAACCAATACTCCCAGAGAGAAACCAATACTCCCAGAGAGAAACCAATACTCCCAGAGAGAAACCAATACTCCCAGAGAGAAACCAATACTCCCAGAGAGAAACCAATACTCCCAGAGAGAAACCAATACTCCCAGAGAGAAACCAATACTCCCAGAGAGAAACCAATACTCCCAGAGAGAAACCAATACTCCCAGAGAGAAACCAATACTCCCAGAGAGAAACCAATACTCCCAGAGAGAAACCAATACTCCCAGAGAGAAACCAATACTCCCAGAGAGAAACCAATACTCCCAGAGAGAAACCAATACTCCCAGAGAGAAACCAATACTCCCAGAGAGAAACCAATACTCCCAGAGAGAAACCAATACTCCCAGAGAGAAACCAATACTCCCAGAGAGAAACCAATACTCCCAGAGAGAAACCAATACTCCCAGAGAGAAACCAATACTCCCAGAGAGAAACCAATACTCCCAGAGAGAAACCAATACTCCCAGAGAGAAACCAATATTCCCAGAGAGAAACCAATATTCCCGGGAACATGAAGGTTTTGTCGGCCGAATTTCGAAAATCAATGGTGTCATCATCGGATCACAAAAAAAAAAAGAAAATTTGTTTTAAATTCGACCGTGTATGGCCTGCTTTAGACTGGCCATACATCTATAAATGATCTGCAGATTTTCTATGGTCAGATGGAAAAAGTGGGAGATTCCTCCATCCACACAGTTTAGCATACATGGAGAAATCTGTTGCAATTTTCCATCTAACCATAAAAAAATCTGCAGATAATCTATAGGTGTATGGCCAGCTTAAGACTGGGATGTCATTAAGGTTCATGTGTGTGTAAAGGTAATATAGTATAATTTAATCTATGTTTTTTATTTTTTATGAAAGTAGTGCAAGTACTTGAATTTGACCTGGTACCAGCTTCTTGCAGTCTACCATACAATCTATACAGCAGAGGTCAGAGAAGGGCAGGGAGAAGCAGCCAGCTCAAGGTGCTACCGTGCAGTAAACCATGATTACAAGAGGTGAGCGTGACTACTTTTGGTGTCTGTCTGCATTAGCCATCGAGCACCATCGAGTGCTCCCTGCTCTACACTATCAGCCTGCTCATTCACCCCGCTGTGAAGCTTGTCAGTGAACCCTGTAAGCTTTCAATAAACATTGATGTATATTATGGACTTCACAATAGAGATTTGCATTTCTTTCCAGGCATTCCATTGGCACAGACTGTGGAGTGATGACCATTGTTTTCTTTGCTGACCGCCCAGCCTGTGTTAACATCTTATGTGCTTCGGCCATTATAACCTTTGGGCCATCTTTTTTGGTAAGAGGCGTGATGATTATTCCTAGCCGGTGATGGATTTCTTTACACCTGAGTTGGAAGAACACATGCCAATGGTCTTTGTTCTCACTATGGACTTCACAATTTTATTTATGACATTAGGACATTTATATATGCACCCTGCTTTTTATGCACGGTTAAGGGTTGGATGTATAGTATCTCAAAAGTGAGTACACCCTAACATTTTTGTAAAAAAAAAAAAATTCTATCTTTTCATGGGACAACGCTGAAGAAATGACACTGCTACAATGTATTAAGTGTACAGCTTGTATAACAGAGTAAATTTGCTGTCCCATCAAAATAATGCAACACACAGCAATTATTGTCTAAACCGCTGGCAACAAAGGTGAGTACACCCTTAAGTGAAAATGTCCAAATTGGGATCAATTAGCCAATTTACCTCACCGATGTCATGTGACTCAGTGTTACAAGGTCTCAAGTATGAATGGGGAGAAGGATGTGTTAAATTTGGAGTTATCGCTCTCACTCTCTTACTGGTCACTGGAAGTTCAACATAGTACATCATGGCCATAAACAATTGTTGCTCAACATAACGATGGCCTAGGCTATAAGAAGAATGCCAAGACCCTGAAACTGAGCTGCAGCAAGGTGGCGGAGACCATACAGCGGTTTAACAAAACAGGTTTCACTCAGAACAGACCTCGCCATGGTCAACCAAAGAAGTTGAGTGCACGTGCTCGGCGTCATATCCAGAGGTTGTCTTTAGGAAATAGATGTACAAGTGCTGCCAGAATTGCTGTAGAGGTTGAAGGAGTGGGGTCAGTGGTCAGACCATACGCAGCACACTGCATCGAACTGGTCTGCATGGCTGTCATCCTCTTCTATAAAATTGATGCACAAGAAAGCCTGCAAAAAGTTTGCTGAAGACAAGCAAACTAGAGACATGGATTACTGGAACCATGTCCTATGGTCTGAGGAGACCAGGATAAACTTATTTGGTTCAGATGGTGTCAAGCGTGTGTGGCGGCAACCAGGTGAGGAGTACAAAGACAAGTGTGTGTGTAGCCTGCAGTCAAGCATAGTGGTGGGAGTGTCATGGTCTGGGGCTGCATGAGTGCTGCTGGCATGAATGCCAACATGCTCTGTGACATACTGAAGCAGAGTATAATCCCCTCCCTTCAAAGACAAACACGCCTCCAAGATGACCACTGCCTTGCTAAAGAAGCTGAGGGTAAAGGTGATGGACTGGCCAATGTCTCCAGACCTAAACCCTATTGAGCAAGCTCTGGTGAACTCCATGCCCAAGAGGGTTAAGGCAGTGCTGGAAAATAATGGTGGCTACAAAGAATATTGACACTTTGGGCCCAATTCGGACATTTTCACTTAAGGGTGTACTCACTTTTGTTGTCAATGATTTAGACATTAAAGATGAACTGTAGTCTGCTCACATAATTTGTAATAAAAATATCTTTGCCATTCTAAAGCTTCCCTCCAATCACTTTGCATATTATTTTATATATACTGCGATTCTGTACTTGAACACTAGGGGCGCTGAAGGGGTTAAATGCATTACCTAATGTGCAATTCTAACTGTAGGGGGAGGGGACTCACAAGGGGAGGAGACCGATCTGTGTTCCTCTGTACTGGGAACACACATCGGTCTCCTCACCTGACAGGACCGTGGATGTGTGTGTTAACACAGATCCACAGTCCTGCCATGATTGCGGGCAATCGCGGGTGCCCGGCAGCCATCGTGGCTGCTGGGCACACGGACCAGGTCGTGCGTGCCGCCTGCGGTGCGCACCCCCCAGACGGTCGGGAAACCCAAGACATCATATGACGTCCACCCAGAATGTGAGATCCCATCTGTGGATGCCATATATGGGAGGTAGGGAAGTGGTTAAAGGTAAGTTTTTTACTAAAATCACAGTGGGCATATCTCTTCTGCAGTGCAAATTACAGAGACTATAATCATAATGATAGGTAAGGATTTTAACTGAACACAAAGTTTATTGATTACTGGAAAAGTGTCAGAGGCTATAGTACTCACCGAGGCCGAGATGCTGCGGACAGCTCACCCTTGCGAACCAGCGCTGACCGCCCTCTGGTGGTGGGAACAGAGGGGTGACAGCACCAGGAGGCACCGGTGCCGGAAACAGGTAGCTGAGTAGAGATGCAGATCGGGAAGGCACAGGAAGGCACTGGAGACACCTGGTGGAGGGGTGCGATATCTAGGAAACTCTGGATCTGCAGGCAGGCTGAGGAGACAGTCCGTAAGACAAGCCAGGATCAGGGGTCCGAAAAGACAGACAAGTTCAAGGTACTGGCTGGGGGCCAAGGATCGGAGAGATCAGCGAAAGTCCAGTAATACAAGCCAAGGTCAAGGATTGGAGAGATCAGCGGCGTCCAGGGGTGCAAGCGGGGCTCAAGGGATTGGAGAGATCAGCAAAGCCCAAGGCAGGCCGAGATCAGGTATACAGTCAGGTAAGCTTAAGGGCAGTGAGACGCATACAGGAGCTGATGACAAACCAGCAACCTGTCATGTGTCAGAGGCAGGTTTAAATAGGGCGGTGAGCACTGTGATTGGTTCCGTCGGGACCGTGTGCGCCCACGCCCGCCGCGCCGCCGGACCGTGCATGTGCTGAGTAGGGACGCGCGATAGTGCCGCTCTTTTGCGCATGTGCCCGAAACCATAGTCCGCAGAACTGGTGCCCTGACAAAAAGTGATAGAGTGTGATGATTGTTATGATTAAATCCCACGTCTGATTTCCAGTAATGTGGGATTTTTTATCTCCTGAATTTTAGGCTTGATCCAATACAGCAATGCCTGTATTACAAACAGAATAACTAGGTGTATAGGCTATATCAATGTAACCAAAGAATCATTTTAAATCTTGAATTGAGTTCACCTTTAATTCATTAAAAACTAAAATAAAAAATGAATGCAATTTGATGCATAAAATTTCTTTAGGAAATGTATTTCGTGATCAGTTTTTCAATACGACAATTACAGTAAGTCTATCACTGGGAATGTTAGCTACGGTATGTAGCGTGTTATTTTGGGCACCAGTAATCTGACTGGCTGCCAATTTCATGCTCAAGTTATTTCAAATAACCTCATTGGATGTCCTGCTGTCTCTATGGTGACATGACAGTTTCCTCCAAGGTCATTTGATTTTCAAAGGTCATTTCAGTTTCCCATTAGGAAGTCACTTGTGGACATTTCGTTCCCAGAAGAAAAGATCTTAAATAGTTAATCTTTTGAGATTAGTGGTGTCTGCATATACTAAATCCCAAATGTAAAACAGCAATTTAAATATATTAATAAAATGAGGTTCTTTTGAAATACTGTTGTTTAAATTTTAACAATTCAGTTAAAGATTAGGTTAAGGCTGGCCATACATTACACCATTTTCCTTTAGATTTATCAAAACCATATAACATTAGGTCAAACCTAAATACTTGCAGTTTGTATGCAATTAGGCAGGCCTTGCACTACATAGTTGAAGGTAAACCTAAAGGAAACTGTCAAAGAAAATGATATAAAGAATTGTAAAGGCTGAAGTTTTTTTCATTTATAAAGAAAAAAAAGCCTTCTGTGTGCAGCATCTCCCCTCAGCCCCACTAATACTCCCGAGCCCCCACTTTATCCAGCGATGTTGTAGGATTATTTTGGCTGCCCGGACAGCAGTGCAGTGCTATTGGTCCCCGTTGCTGTCAGTTAGCCAGCCAATGAGGAGAGAAGGGTGGCGGGCCATGTCTGAATGGATACAAAGAGCTGCAGCTCAGTTTGGGTGCCCCCATAGCAAGCTGCTTTCAGTGGGGGCACTCATCAGGAAAGAGGGGCCAGGAGACCCGAAGAGGAGGATCCAGTCTGCCCTCTGCAAATCCACTGCACAGTGCAGGTAAGTATAACATGTTTATTATTTTTAACAAAAAACAAAAACAAGGCTTTACAATCACTTTAAGGCTCCATTCAAATTAGCGCATCACCAAAGTCACACGATTTCTAGTGCAACTTTGGAGTGCAACTTTGATATCCAAGTCACATCAAAAGTCAAACCAAAGTAGTGCAGGCACTTGTTTAACCACTTGCTTACTGGGCACATATACCCCCTTCCTGCCCAGGCGAAATTTCAGCTTTCAGCACTGCGTCGCTTTAAATTAAAATTGCGCGGTCGTGCAACGTGTCTCACAAAGAAAATTGACGTCTTTTTTTCCCCACAAATAGAGCTTTCTTTTGGTTCTATTTGATCACCTCTGCGGTTTTATTTTTTTGCACTATAAAACAAAAAAGAGCGACAATTTAAAAAAAAAAAATTATTATATATATATATATATATATATATATATATATATATATATATATATATATATATATATATATATATATATATATATATATATATCTCTATCTATCTATATTTTTTTTTTTTTTTTTACTTTTTGCTATAATAAAAATCCCATTTTTTTTCCTCAGTTTTAGGCCAATATGTATTTTACATATTTTTGGTAAAAAAAAAAAAAAAAAAAAAAAAAAAAAAATCGCAATAAGCGTATAGTAATTGGTTTGCGCAAAGGTTAAAGTGGCTACAAAATAAGGGATAGAATTCTGACAATTTTTTTATTAATTTTTATTTTTTTACGGCGATCTGCGAATTTTGTCAGGACTGTGATATTGCGACGGACACATCGGACACTTTTGACACATTTTTTGAACCATTTACATTTATACAGCGACCAGTGCTATAAAAAACGCACTAATTACTGTATAAATGTGACTGGCAGGGAAGGGGTTAACACTAGGGGGGCGAGGAAGGGGTTAAATGTGTATCCTGGGTGTGTTCTGTGTGGGGGGAGGGGACTGACTGGGGAGGTGACCAATGGTGTGTCCCTATGTACAAAGGACACAGCATCAGTCTGCTCTAAAACTGCCGATCGGCGGGTACCTGACGGACATCGTGACCACCAGGCACGCGCGTTGGCATCTTGGGGACGCGCCGCCATCGGCACGTGCGCACCCCCCAGTGGCCGGAGAAGACGATGCCGTCAAATGATGGCGGCTGGGATATTCAGATCCCCTTTGCCGCCGTCATTTGACTATACACAGGGATTCAAGTGGTTAAAGTCTAAGGCCGTGTACACACGTCCGAGAACCTCGTCGTGCTAAACCCATCGTTCCGCCCGACGAGGTTCCCGATGAGCGGTCGGAAAATCTCGTCGAGCCAAAGTCCTCATTGAACAACGAGGAAAAAGAGAGCGTGCTCTCTTTTTTGGCTCGACGAGCTTCCCGACGGGACGCTCGTCGGAAGTGTACACAAGATCGAGCTTCTCGCCAGAATATGGCCTCGTACACACGAGGGGATATGTCCGCTGAAAACGGTCCGATGGACCGTTTCAGCAGACATCTCCGCTCGTGTGTATGGGCTAGCGGACAGATTACTCCACCCGACAGATTTCAAAGCATGCTTTGAAATCTATCCGGTGGGAATCTGTCCGCCCGACATGTCTGCTGGTTAGTACACTTACCAGCAGACATGTCGTCCCCCACCGCCGCCGCCGAATGGATTCGGCGCATGCGCGGAAGTGTTTTACTTCCTGGTGCGGTGAGGTGGCGGTGACGCGGCGGCGTCACCGCCACGTCACTGCGCCGTCCGGCGGCGGGGAATTTGATCCAATGGTGTGTACACGCCATCGGATCAAACTCCCGATCGGACATATCCGATGAAAATGGTCCGCGGACCGTTTTCATCGGATATGTCCGATGGTGTGTACGCGGCCTATGTATCACAGCGAGCTTCTCGTTGGATTCTGCTGAGAAGCTCGGTCGTGTATACGGGGCCTAATAGATGATATTTGCATTCAATGTGAATAAACCAATTAAGTGATGATTATAAGTATTTACAGCCACACTCAAATATATTGCACATACCAATATAGAAAACAAGAAGAAAAAGTGTTTTGTTGCACAGTCATCAAAACTTTTCAAAGTCACTGCAACTTTAAGTTGCACCGATTTGAACGGGTGGCATTGAAAATAATTGGGTGCGACTTATTATGTGACTTTGTTGTCCAAAGTTGCATTTCAAAGTGTAAATGTAACCCAGATAAAAGTATAAAAAAAAAAAAAGTCAAATGTTCAAAATACTTATGTTAAAAATCAAACAACAGCCACTGAAAACTATAGATGAGCCAGGGTTTTTTTGTTGGTTCAAACTAGTGGCATGCCACTAGTCCCCCCCCACCTCCCCATACGGCGTGGCACTAGCAAACCCCCCCACTGTCTGCCAGTTGGACCTTACCCCATCTAGGTGGCGGAGTGTGGGCAGCGGTTCCGGTAACCGCTCCAACATAGCAAGTGGGCCCCATCAAGGTGGCGGGTGGCAAAGTGCCAGCAGTGGATCCGGTAGATACGCTACGCCCGCACAAAGATACGCCGATCTTTGTGGATCTGGCCCTTTTTCTTTAGTTCTACTTTAATGTTACAAACATTTGCATATGTAGTTAAATATTAAAAAAAAAAAAAAAACACATAAAAAAGGTCCTTTGTAAAAGGAAGAAAGTGATCTGTTTGGAAACCGAACCCATCTAGACCGTGCCCCCATCCCTGTATTAATAGAAAACAAGAAAAATTGGACCAGTGGGACTTTAAATGGGGCATGGACGGGTTTGTAAAGTTATTGAGGATATCAACAATGAAGAATCTATCACAGTCCCATCAGGGAGATCTCTCCATCCCGCATGGCTGACTGGCCCAATGCGATGATGCATGACGTTAGTGGGGACACGCCCCCAGGAGGTGGGTATTTAGGTCGGATGGCTCTGGCAATCTCACTTCACACATCTCCATCTGATGAGAGGCTGCATGGATTCACACTAACTGGTAATTGATTTTTCCTATATAGGACCCATACCCCATGGCCCCATAGTGATTGACAACCTTATTCATTCACTTTTTTTTCCTTTACCAGTACTCATATGTGTGCCCCTTGTGCGCCCACCTCACCCTTTGGCATTGTGTTGTGGCTGCTTTTGCCTCATCTGACTGATGTCCCACGTCTTTGTCCTTGGCTCTCCGCACCCATTGGTCTGTCCATGGACTTAGGGGGATCTATCCCTGCTTCAACTCCGGGGGAGACATCTTATCCCAGGACCACCATCCCCCTCCATATTTTGGAACGCAAGGGCTATTCCACTTTTGGCCCAACCTAAAGGTAATATACTATATAACACAAACTCGCTGATGCTGCTACTATGATCCAATCATATAGATTGCATTGATTCACCTGTGTTTATCCCTCCCCCCTCTTTCTCTCTAGCTTATTGCTATGCACCCCACTCCTGATGACTGGCTTTAAACGCCAAGAAACGTGCGTCAAGTCCATGCTCAGGGATGCCAAGATCAAGCTTGCCCAAATATGTGTTTTTTCATCATTTTGTTCACAACGACCAATTTTATTGTATAATCATGTCTACTGTATCTATATGTCAATATGTGGTGATTGCGTTTAATGGTCATGTCCTGGATTTTGAATATTTATTATATCAATGTTATTACATGTATTATGCCTTTGATTGCATGATCTCTGTATTATATATTATGATACAAATTACATTATCAAGTTTACATTTGACTCCTTCAATTTCTTTTTTGGATTGATCACCAAGCAATTTCCTTTGACCACAGAGATCTCCCTGATGGGACTGTGATAGATTCTTCATTGTTGATATCCTCAATAACTTTACAAACCCGTCCATGCCCCATTTAAAGTCCCACTGGTCCAATTTTTCTTGTTTTCTACATAAAAAAGGTCCTCATAAAGAGGCCATACCAATATGGTAATTGGGGTTTATACCTGCTAGGTAGATGTGGTTAAGTAAAGAGGAAAAAAAAAAAAGAAAAAAACGGTTTGCATTCATACAATTACAATTTCTTAGAGTAGAGTAGACATTAATTTTCTTAATCAAATATGATGCAGAATTGATTAAAATGGGGGTGAAAAGTTTTCCAGCACACACATATAAATATAATTCAGAGTGCTCTGAAACCTGCAATTAAGCAGTGGCACCCTCTTGCCCACCATTACTGATCATTGAGGCTACACATGGAGACGGTTGGCTGTTGTATTTTATTTCTGTATCTGTATGATAGATTTTTCTAATTAAAATAATTACAGTGCCAAGTACCTTTTTACTAAATGATATACAGCTGTCACATGACCCAGCTCTCTTTTCACAGCCTGTCTGCAGGGAAACATAAGAAGGAGGAGCGTCATGGCCTCTGCTGCTGGTCACATGTTCAAAATAAAAAATATTCAAAAAAATAAGCCTTTGAAATAGAGCAAAAATGAATAAACTGTATCAAATTGTTATTCAAATATTTTTTGGCAATAACACGGCGTGGGCAGATTTCTGCCAATCACAGGCTGTGTCTAGCCCCTCCAGCATGTGTCTTAGAATAAGATGGAGGTGAAGCATCCATCAATCTACATATATAACATCCCATTCTCATTGTGTTTAGCTGGTTAGTGGGCAAGGAGAAGGAGGAAGGGAGTGGTCTGTCATTTACCACAGTGTATACCCCCACATGTGTGACTCTATAGTCACATGGGCAGCTCAGATGTGATAGGGAGGAAATTCTCAGCATAGAAACTCACTGAAACCTGAGCATGTGCAGCGCTGCCAACACTGCTATGCAAAATCCCTAGCTGCTTTGGGGACTTGGACAGAAGGTGGAGAGAGAGAATAGCAGGATCAACCATGTTTTTTGCAGAATACAGAAAACAAATCTCATAGTTACTGAGTATGCACAGCATGTAACACATTTATTCATAGTTTTTTATGATGTGGGTTTAGTGACACTTTATGTCTGCAAATGTTAAGGAAAAGGACAAGATCATCTGAACGCCAATCCTCCCCCATTTAGTCAGTCACAGCTCAATGGTAACATTTAAGTACAGTTTAATTTGTATACTATTTCAAGGGTGCTTTGAGCTAATATTGGGCAGAACACTAGGTAATCAAGATACCCATTAATTTGTTTTATTAAACTGTCACTCCAATGTGAACTGACTTAAGCTAGATCACGCACCATGCTTCTGAGTACCTGGAATGTTTTATTACACTTCATTTTATGCTCCAATGGACTTTCAATGGAAGAACGTCAAACAAATAAGTGAAGGAAAATTCCACCAAGTGATCCCTACATCCTTTATATAAGTAAAAGAAAAATTGAAATGTGTATTTACCTACATAATAGATCAGCCAGTAAAATAAAAAATATAAAACTAAATCTTCCAATTAAAAGAATAAATCTAAAAACTCAATGGGAGTGACCTTTTTCATTATTAATCACCAGATTCACTTGCAGTATTCCAATGAGGAAAATGCAGGGTCTGCATCACTTTAGAAGTGATTAATCCTTTGTTAGCATCTCACCAAAAATGTTTTTTGCAAAGGATTCTTAAAATCTGACTTGTATCTTAGATCAGACTTCTAAGGGTGGAACAGAACACTCTTAGGTTGCCATATTGCATTGAATTTTACAGAAAATGACAACTTTGTACATTGAAAAAAGGTAATTTTTAATAACATTTAATTACAATATGACTTGTGTAGTAATTGTATTTGCTATATTATTTTCGAATAGCTATTTTTACCAATGAAAAGTGAAGTTGACCAGATTCACTCTACTCACAACAAACAGATATTTCTTTTTACAGCATAAAGAGGTAGGAATCTGCAACAAAATCCTTGCAATGTATATTGATCACCCAGAAGGGATTTATTTTTTTATTGTTTAACAAAAGTGACATTACTCTTCAAACACCTGCCTCCTGGGGCAATTTTTTTTCACATTACATTACAGTCAGGAAGGTTAAAGGGGAACGGGTCAGGGAGGCCGATCCAGTTCCGGAGCATCCCAATAACTATATGCTCCATTGAGTGACATTGATGAAACCAGTCAGGGACCAGCACTGCTGGAGTTGAGGGACTCTCCTAGCTGCTGGGGGAAGAACACCTCCAGTGAGAGTGTGGGGGGGGGGAGCAAAGGAAAAGGAAAGAAATTCTGGTGGTAGGGGACTCAAATCTTAGAAGGACAGAGAGGGCAATCTGTAACAAAGACCTTAAGCGCCAAACTGTATGTTGTCTGCCGGGCGCTTGGGTTTGGCACATTACGGATCTGGTGGACAGATTATTGGGAGGGGCTGGGGGGGGAAGACCCGGCTGTCATGGTGCATGTTGGCACTGATGACAAAGTCAAAGGCAGATGGAGTGTCCTAAAGAATGATTTTAGGGACTTGGGAAAAATTGAGGAAAAGGACCTCAAAAGGTAGTATTCTCAGGAATACTACTGGTACATTGAGCCACACCAGAAAGGTAGATGGAGATCACCAGTACTATAGAAGAGGTAGACTGCACCTAAATGAGGAGGGTGCAGATCAGCTGAGAATAAAGATGGCCAAAAAGTTAGAGGGTTTTTTAAACCAAGCGACGGGAGGGGGGGGGGGGGGGCAGAGGTAGAGATAGTCAGCATGGAACATATTCCAGAGGGCAGTATTGGGAGCATTAGTGGTAGGTTGACTAAAGCACATAAATCCAAGGTAAGTACAGTGGGGTTTGAAAGTTTGGGCACCCCAGGTAAAAATTTGTATTAATGTGCATAACGAAGCCAAGGAAAGATGGAAAAATCTCCAAAAGGCATCAAATTACAGATTAGACATTCTTATAATATGTCATAAAAAGTTAGATTTTATTTCCATCATTTACACTTTCAAAATTACAGAAAACAAATAAATGGCATCTGCAAAAGTTTGGGCACCCTGCAGAATTTATAGCATGCACTGCCCCCTTTGCAAAGCCGAGACCTGCCAGTGTCATGAATTGTTCTCAATCATCGTCTGGGAAGACTAGGTGATGTCAATCTCAACGGTTTTAAATGCCCAGACTCATCTGAACTTGCCCCAACAATCAGCACCATGGGTTCTTCTAAGCAGTTGTCTAAAAAACTGAAACCGAGAATAGTTGACGCTTACAAAGCTGAAGAAAGCTATAAGAAGATAGCAAAGCATTTTCAGTTGTCAATATCCTCTGTTCGGAATGTAATTAAAAAATGGCAGTCTTCAGGAACAGTGGAAATTAAAGCAAGATCTGGAAGACCAAGAAAAATATCAGACAGAATAGCTCGCAGGATTGTGAGAAAAGCAATTCAAAACCCACGTTTGACGGCACAATACCTCCACAAAGATATGGCAGACACTGGAGTTGTGGTACACTATTCCACTATAAAGAGATACTTGTACAAATATGGTCTTCATGGAGGAGTGATCAGAAGAAAACCTCTTCTACGTCCTCACCACAAAAATCAGTGTTTGAACTTTGAAAATAAACATATAGACAAGCCTGATGCATTTTGGAAACAAGTTCTGTGGACCGATAAGGTTAAAATAGAACTTTTTGGCCAGAATGAGCAAAGGTACGTTTGGAGAAGAAAGGGCACAGAATTTAATGAAAAGAACCTCTGTCCAACTGTTAAGCATGGGGGTGGATCAATCATGCTTTGGGGTTGTATTGCAGTCAGTGGCACAGGGAACGTTTCACGAGTTGAAGGAAAAATGGATTCAATAAAATTTCAGCAAATTTTGGATGGTATTTTGATGCCATTTATAAAAAAAGTTGAAGTTAAAAATTGGATGGCTTCTACAAACGGATAATGATCCTAAACACACCTCAAAATCCATGGGGGATTACATCAAGAGGCGTAAACTGAAGGTTTTGCCATGGCCTTAACAATCCCCTGACCTCAACATAATTAAAAAATCTATGGATAGACCTTAAAAGAGCAGTGCGTGAAAGACAGCCCAGAAATCTTAAAGAACTGGAAGACTTTTGTAAGGAAGAATGGGAAAAGATACCTCAAACAAGAATTGAAAGACTCTTGGCTGGCTACAAAAAGCGTTTACAAGCTGCAATACTTGCCAAAGGGGGCAGTACAAGATATTAACTCTGCAGGGTGCCCAAACTTTTGCAGATGCCATTTTTTTTCTGTAATTTTGAAAGTGTAAATAAAATCTAACATTTTTGACATATTATAAAAATGTCTAATCTGTAATTTGATGCCTTTTGGAGGTTTTTCCATCTTTCCTTGGCTTTGTTATGCACATTAATACAAATTTTTACCTGGGGTGCCCAAACTTTTGATCCCCACTGTATAGTAACAAGTCCTAGTTACAATCTAGGAACACCCAATAAGAGGATAGTATGCGACCGGTCTAAACTACGTAGCATCTTCACCAATGTCAGGAGCCTCGCGGACAAGTGAACTAGAGATACTTTTGTATGAGTAGGATTTGGATTTTGTGGGAATTTCAGAGACCTGGTTCAACAGCTCTCATGATTGGCTGGCAGCCATTCAAGGGTATACCCTTTATTGCAGGGGTAGAGGTTAAAAAAAAGGGGGAGGGGTGTGCCTATATATTAAGAATAATGTACAAGTGAATGAGAGCGATGACATCACTATGGGAGCTAGGGAGGAGGTGGAATCCTTATGGGTAGAGCTCCAAAGAGATTAAATTAAGGGGAAAATACTGGGAGCATGCTATAAGCCCCTTAACCTGAGGGAGGAGGGGAGATGGATCTCCTATCACAAGTTGGATTAGCAGCAAGGATGGAAAGTGTTATCATAATGGTGGATTTTAATTATCAGGACATAGACTGGGCGGAGGGAACCACGCATTCGTCTAAAGCCTTGTACCCGATCAGTCCATCCGATGACAACGGTCTGATGGACCGTTGTCATCGGTTAACCGATGAAGCTGACTGATGGTCTGATGTGCCTACACACCATCGGTTGAAAAAAAACGATCGCGTTAGAATGCGGGGATGTAAAACACAACGACGTGCTGATAAAAAATGAAGTTCAATGCTTCCAAGCATGCGTCGACTTGATTCTGAGGATGCGTGGATTTTTAACCGATGGTCGTGCCTACCAACGACCTATCATTAGGTATCCAATCGGTTACATTTTAAAGCAAGTTGGCTATTTTTTTAACCAAAGTTTAAATAACCTATGGAGCCCACACACAATCGGTTTTGACCGATAAAAACGGTCCATCAGTCCGTTGTCCTCTGGCTATCCTATCGTGTGTACGAGGCCTAAGGCTCGTCAGTTCCTAAATGTCTCACAGGACAATTTCATGGTTCAGATGGTAGATGCACCAACTAGAAATAAAGCGTTGCTGGATCTACTGATTACTAACAATAGAGACTTGATCATGGATGTGGAAATATGGGGCAGTTTAGGAAACAGTATAAATCACACAAATAGGAAACATAAGGGGAATAGAAAGACACTGAGATTCAAGAGAGCCAACTTCCCTAAACTACAAACCTTGCTGGAATGCATGAATTGGGATACAATCTTAAAAAACAAAGAACACAGAGGAGAGATGGGTTTGCTTTAAGAGCATATTATTATTAATAATAATAATAATAATAATAATAATAATAATATCCCATTGGGTAGTACATTTTAAAAAAAGCGAACAAAAGTCCTGGATGGCTTAACTACAATGTAAAAATGCATATAAAAGCAATGGAGAAGGCCTTCAAAAAATACAAGGTTGAGGGATCATCAACGGCATTCAGACTTTATAAAGACTGCAACAAGAAATGTAAGGGTGCGATTAGGGCGGCTAACAACACGAAAGACACGGATATGGGAGTAGGGTTTGTGGGACTTTAAATGAGAGAATGCCATGTTAATAGAAAATAATAACATAAAAATTAAGTTACAGTACATGATTTATTTCAAAATATCTCATATGTATTCAAGATTTATATCAAATAGATATGTAGTCACAAGACTTACTCTAAATATGCTGCTCATAGCATACAATACAAATAAAAATAGACATGGCAGATATACATGGTAAAATAAATCAATTGAAGAACATATGTAATAGAGACAGGCAACTGTTGGCATCTTGTGGCACTCTACGCGTTTCCTGGCATTTCAGCCATTCGTCAGCAGTGTTATAAAGGAATATAGGGTCTGGAGGATATTAGTTATGACGAAAGGTTGCACTGAACTTATTCTCTCTGGAGAAGAGACGCTTAAAAGGGGATACGATTTCAATTTACAAATACCGTACTGGTGACCCCACAATAGGGATAAAACCTTTTTGTGTAAGGGAGTTTAACAAGACACATGGCCACTCATTAAAATTAGAAAATAAGTTTAACCTTAAACTACGTAGCGGGATCTTTAATGCCGCGTACACACGATCACTTTTTGTGATGAAAAAAATGACGTTTAAAAAACGTCATTTAAAATGATCGTGTGTGGGCAAAACGTCGTTTTATGTCTTCAAAAAACGACCAAAAAAAAATTCCAACATGCTTGAATTTTTTGTGTCGTTTTTCAAAATGTCGTTTTTTGTGTCATAAAAAGTGACCGTGTGTGGGCAAAACGTCGTTTAAAACGACGTTTTTAAACCCGCGCATGCTTAGAAACAAGTTATGAGATGGGAGCTTCAATGGAACAGAGTGCCATTGAAAGTGTCTTACGTAACCGCGCTTTGCAAGAGCATTGTGGAAAAAAGATGGTGTGTATGCAATGTCGTTTTTGAAAATGAAATTTGAAAAACGTCGTTTTGTTTCGTCAGATAAAATTAAGTTTTTTTTCATCACAAAAAGTGATCGTGTGTACGCGGCATTAATACGGAAAGGATGTGGAATTCCCTTTCACAGGCATCAATAGTTTCAAAGAACTATTAGAAACTGAATGACCACAAAATACAGGGATATACAATGTAATACTGACATATAATCACACACATAGGTTGGACTTGATGGACTTGTGTCTTTTTTTTCCAACCTCACCTACTATGTAACTATAGTTTGAAAAAAATATGAACAAATACCTATGCACACATTGTAGTGGGGAAAAACAATGCAATATTTAAAATAAAGAGCAATTTTAATCAACAAAATTATTTAGTATTTCTCAGAATCCCCTCATCACAGATCCCCCCCTCCATCACAGATCCCCCCTCCATCACAGATCCCCCCTCCATCACAGATTGATTGCTGGAACTGCCCCACTGCCTAGTAACCAAATCCCCTGCTTCTTAACTCCAAAAGTCCTGCCCTTTGTCCGGACCGGTCATGTTTCTCGTCTTGTGTGATTAAGGTAGCAGAGGGGAGGGGAAGTGCTGCGATCTCATGGACAGAAGCTATGTTTAACAACATAGGGAGAAAGACAACTTCTCTACATGAAGTGGCATGTTTGTAATTCAAACCAGCAACCCCAGCACTGCTAGGCAGAAGTTTCAACCTGTTAACCACTGTGCTGCCGCATGTGAAACCCTCCTACACATAATTACTGCATTTCTTTGGACTTATAGGTGGTGGAATTGCATTATTCAGGAGTTATTCTTCTTGATTTATTCTGCGATATCTGGTGGTTCTTGGTGTGTGATTGTAGAATAGTGATGTTACCCTCTGATTTTTGGGAATTACATTTTTAATTCTGATGTTGGCACACATCACATATTTTGGGCTCAAAATTATGATCATTTAAAAATAATAAACACACAAAGCTGTGACTCATTTTACATTTTCACCAGCAATGGTATGGTTTGTGATTTGTAAAGACACCTGGGTGAGTTTGGGCAAGGAGTTTTGTGAGATGGACAGCAACAAGTGAGAGAGACAGAGAAAAATATATTTTACCAAAACATAAAACATTCCACGATTTAGCATTCTTAAAAACAAAATAGATGACGGAGAAGCAACATTGTTGCAAGGAAAAATTCTTTGGGGGAAATATATATTTGATCTCAACATGAAAGATTTATTTGGGGAAGTTACAATTGTACCATTAGAATCAATAGTTGAAACTTGCATTGGGCTACATAACTCATTTTGACTCAAAAACGCTTTTTAACCCAGTGCTGATTTTGGTATTTACTATAACTCTTGGTAAAAAAGGCACGGGAATTAAAAGGAGAGTAGTTTGCATGTCTGAGCATGCTCAGTTGTGGTGGCACCTAGTTGTACACAGTTTAAAAGCAGATAATCTATAAAAAATATCACTTATTTTAGTATCATTTAGGCGATCATATCACGCGCTAAACATTATTTCCACGTGCGATACTCCAGGTCTTAGCAAGAGTAAGGGTTTTCTGGAAAATATAGTAAATTCCGTTTTGGGAGTATTTTTGCCACAGCACTATTGTGAATTCTGTTTGGGTGCCAATTACCACGATCAAGGTAATTTAACCGCTATTTAGCACGTGGTGCTATATGTCTGTCTTTCTTGAAGGAAAGTTTTCACGTTTTTTGCCCTATGGCAAGATGCATTATCATTAGGGTTGTCCCGATACCACTTTTTTAGGACCGAATACAAGTACCGATACTTTTTTTCAAGTAGTCGCCGATACCGAATACCGATACTTTTTTAAATGTGTCCCCAAATGCAGCCATGTCCCCCACATATGCAGCCATGTCCCCCACATATGCAGCCATGTCCCTCCAGCCATGTCCCCCACATATGCAGCCATGTCCCTACGCCATGTCCCCCACATATGCAGCCATGTCCCTCCAGCCATGTCCCCCACATATGCAGCCATGTCCCCCTAGCCATGTCCCCCACATATGCAGCCATGTCCCTCCAGCCATGTCCCCCACATATGCAGCCATGTCCCTCCAGCCATGTCCCCCACATATGCAGCCTTGTCCCTCAAGCCATGTCCCTCCAGCCATGTCCCCCCATACCTAGCCGCCGAAAGCCGCCTGCACGGAGATCACCACAGCATTCATTTGAATAGCTGTTTTGCCTGCACGTATAGACACTCCCCCTTGCTCGGGATTGGACAGATCACAATCACCCATCCAATCCCAAGCAAGGGGGAGTGTCTATACGCACGGGAACACTACAGCTATTCAAATAAAAGCTGTGATGTTCCCGCACGCTGTTTAACCCATGCGGCGGGTTTCGATGTGGCAGTGGCGGGGGGGGGGGGGGGGGGCGTCGAAAGTATTCTATTTAGGTATCGGGGGTATTTGCGGGAGTACAAGTACTCCCGCAAATACTCGGTATCGGTCCCGATACCGATACTGGTATCGGGACAACCCTAATTATCATTGTGAAAAATTATGTCATCACCAAACATCCTTTCAATGTATGGAAGAATAAAAAGTGTCCAAAATCTCAATATAAACTTGTGCATTTATTGAAGATTTAATGGCCGTCATCTCCCCATTACTTTTCCTGACATGCAACCCCATATCAATGATTGTGGAAATCTCATTGGAACAGCACCCTGCCCTATGCAGATTTGTGATTCATCACTGAATATCACTTTCATCCATTTGTCCACAGTCCATGATTGCTTTTCTTTAGCCCACTGTAACTCTTTTTTTCTGTTTAGATGTTAATGATGGTTTTCGTTTGGCTTTTCTGTATGTAAAGACCATTTTCTTTAGGTGATGTCTTACAGTTCGGTTATTAATTCCAGTTTCTGACCATTTGTTTCTCATTTGTTTTGTTGTGCATTTTCTGTTTTCAAAGCATATTGTTTTCTATCTTGACACTTTGATGTCTTTCTTGGTCTACCAGTACACTTCCCTTTAACAACCTTTCCATTTGATTTGTACTTCCAGTCCATATTTTAGACACAGCTGACTGGGAACAACCGCCATTTTTTGCAACATTCTGTGATGATTTACATTCTTGAGGAAGTTTTATAATAATCTCCTTTGTTTCAAATGACATCCCTCTTGTTGGAGCCTTAATTTTTCAGTCAGGTTAGTGCCACAGCTCACCAAGGTGTGCAAGCACTCTGTTAACTGCAGACTAGTTAGCAGATGTAATTGATGCAGATGTTTGTTTAGAACTGCGAAGTACATGGCGAGTCCATATTTTTTTCCTCTGCTTGATAGTTAAATGAATAGTTTTGAGGCATGTCGGATTCGTTTTTTTTTCTACACAAACAATTTAACGAACATTTTCCCAAGAGTGTTGATTCTATACTTTTTTTTTTGAGGGTTTGTAGAACTGATGCTTGCAATAATTGCATGTAAAATTCAGCAGGTAGGTTGTACCCAAGTTGATCAACTTACATTCAGCCTGCATATATTCAGCCTGCATATTCATGGTTCGAACCATCTATGGCCAGCTTTACTCCCACTCTGATCCGTTTGATAGTGAGCCTCTAGACAAAACCTTTTCTTTTGCATTTGATAGGGCTGATAAGGTGGGTAAGTAATGATGACCAAAGCTGCTCAGATGGTTCCAGGACATGCCAGTTAACTCAAAGGGGTGATTTCAAACAAAAATGATCCATCATATCCAATTACTCCACTCACAAAGAGAGTTTTCTGTTTGAGTCTAAAAATGTGAATTGCTTTTAATAATTAAAGAAATGGATGGAGGACTCTTTCTCTACTTTATTTTGTAATTTTTATTGACTGTAACATATGCATAATTAGATTTTATGAATATTACTGCTACAAAACTGGAAATATATTTATATGGAAATATATTTCTGTAACGTTTATAAGCACGCTTGGATAATATTGTTTCAGAAACATATGCAGTACACTAAATAGGCTATGGTAAAACTGGAAAATGACAAAACAGGGAAGTATCAAACAGCTGTCTGGTTTTTAGAACATAAAAGGCAACCTTTGTGAATGTTAATTCTATAGCTCCATAGGGATATCTTGTCACTGGTACAGACTTGCTTCTTTGTACAGCACGGAACCCTAGAGGCCATTCACTCAGACTGCCTAGCAAGGCAACCAATAAATCCTCAGGGACATGAGCTTCTCCTAGGAGATAACTCTCTTATCAACCTGTGGCAGAAACATCTCGTCACCTAGCACTATTCACAATATGAAACCGACCTTTTACAACTCTTCAAAGCAAGGGGAAGAATCTGGATGGGAATAGAACTGCCACTTTTCTAAAAAACATTACACAACTATGACAAAAGGTACAAAAACCAAACACACGTGTGTGTGTGTGTGTATGTATATATATATATATATATATATATACATACATATACATATATATATATACACACACACACACACACACACACACACACACACACACACACACCATACACAGCAGGGCTGCCAATAGGGTGGTAGGCGGGCCCTGTCAATCTCAGCCAGTGATGAGGGAGTAGGGGGCGGGCTGAGTCTAACTTTGTGTGTCTCATGGACACACAGAGTGGGGCTTGGAGAGAGTACACCATGAGTGCCCCATAGCAAGGCACTTGGCTTTGTGGGGGGAGGAGTCAGAAGTACCAAAGTGCAAGAGGAGGCGCAGGGCTGCTCTTTTCAACACCAGAGCAGGTAAGTATAAAATTATTATATTTTTGTATAAAAATAACAAACAAGCCTTTACAATCACTTTAATCACTCAATGGGTATTTTTTAGGCATCATGTGTAAAATATATCACTTTGATATCAAGCGGTCTCATCCATGTTTTTAAAAGTCTGCAGCAATGCAGTTTGTACACATACAGTATGTGTACATAGGTAATGCTGCCATATTTGGACATTACATATACTGGCTGTGAGTGCTACGCAATGGTTGTGCTTTGTGGCTCTTTGTCCCAGTGCACATTCATGAGTCTGACAACAGACAGAAAACAAATCCTCCCACCGTGTGGCTGATATTTTAATAAGAGAGGTTTAATAAAGCTGAATCAAATACAGAGCTCCTTTTAAAAGATTACCTACAAATCTATACATGTAATTCTAAAACAGAAACTTGTTACAGCAAGCATGTAAAATGGGAGCATTAGGAGCTACTAAAATAGACTATTTCCATTTAAAAAAGTAAACTACAATCAAGTGTTGTTTATGTCTCTAAATAGGGGTTAAATGGCTGCTGCTCATAAACATATAAAATACAAACATTTAAAAAATAAACAGGATCTTTATCTTATAATATTAACAGTTCACTAAAACAATAAAAAGGAAAATAAAGTGGCATATTTTATTTAGCCCATAGCAAATTACAAAAGAAAATATTTATATGACTGATCCTGGCATTCTCTGATCTAAAAAGCAAAGAGCAGGTATAGTCAAATACAAACAAAACAAGTCGTTGGCACCAAATTTGAGTGACGCACCACAATTCACTGCGGCATTGTGCGCCGACGATTGGCCAATCACAGCGCCGTCAGTAAAGAGAGCCGTAAGAGAGATTGGGCCAGATTCATGAAGAGTTAGGCTGGCGTATCCAGTGATCCGCCAGCCTAACTGTCACTTTAAGCCGGCGTTTTTGTTTTCTATAACCAGAAAATGAGAAACGCCGGGTTGGAGTTCCGATGCGATCGGCGTAATTGAATTTCGCCATCGCATCGTTACTTCAACTTAAAAATGGCGCGGGGGGCGTTCCCGCTGATTAATGCTGAAAAAATATGTTAATCAGCGGGAGTCGGAAATTCACGATCGTTTTCGGGCACGACGCAGTGACTTTACGACGTTTCCGGAAGCGATACGCGACGTAAAGATAAAGCAGCCCCTAGTGGAGTATCCTATGTTAAGTATAGCCGTCGTCATCGCGTCGGAAAAAAAAAATCGCGTCATTTGCGTAAAACATTCATGAATGGGGACGTGACGTCATTGACGTTCACTGACAGAACTTGGAGCATGCGCACTGGGATGCATTGACACTCGACGCATGCGCAGTACGTTCGCCGCGGGATCGAGCTTAGTTTAAATACTACACGCCCCGTACCCGCCCAATTTGAATTCCGCTGGCTCATTTGCGATGCGCTGCCGCAACTTTAGGAGCAAGTGCTTCCTGAATAACCGCACTTGCTCCTAAAATTTCGGCAGAGTAACGTAAATGAGAAGCGTTACTCCAGAGCAAAGATGCTCTCATCTACCTGAATCTGGCCCATTGTCTTTTTCCTAGCTAGATAGAGCAGGAAGGCTAGTTGGTTACATTTACAGTGTGTAGAGGATATATATACATCCCAGGAGTTGTACATATATTTATACACGGTATAGTTTAGTTAGATTAGTTCTTCCTAATCTGTCAGGCAGTTGATTGTGCTAGCTGCAGTGTTCTCACGTGTTGTATTGCCCGTGTGCTCACTGTAACTAAACCCACTTGCTGTATACTGCAAGTGTGCTGCTTATTCATTTGCACCTAAACCCACTTGGTGCATAGTGCTAGTGTGCTGCTCATTACTTTGCAACTAAACACACTTGGTGTTAACTGCACATATCCTCTGCAGTTTGCGCCCCAAAAAATAATTTATTCAGCCAAGATCTGGCATTGGAATGGCCCCCCCGCACAGCACGTGCGCTTTGGGGGGCCAAGCCTGTATGGCCAGGCTCGCAGGCTGCCACTGGAACATCAATGGCCTCATCAGGCACAATAATGCGCATGTAGTTTGTTGAGGATCTCTTTAGGAAATTGTGCAATATGCAGCAGCAAAGTATGACATGGTTCAGATTCTACTTAACAAACCTACAGTCCTTGTCTGGTTTGCACCGCCTGTATACTGCTGTTCAAAGTATATAGGGCCAAAGGGTCTTGTAATGACCTGGGGGAGTGGTGGCGAGGAAACCCATGCTATTTTTTTTCAGTGATTTTCATCCATATTGCAGGGACCAAGCATCACATTAAAGCCGCAAGCAGTATTAAATTACTATTTTCTTATAGTAATCTCATTTTGTAAAGGGATAGTTCTAAACACGTGCCACCTCACAGGCATACTATAGACACCCAGCAGGTATGGTATTTAAAAGGAATTTTTGATAAATTTTTTTTCACTTTGAGCATAATTAAAAAGAAAATCGCTGCTCCAGAAGAAACTACCGTTTTTAAAACTTTTTTTTCCCATCGATACATGTTCCCTGGTGCAAGACCCGGGTTTTCAAAGACGTTTTCCAACAATAACTTAAATATTGGGCTTTAAAATGAACACTTTTGAATTCGAACGTTCGAGTCCCATAGACGTCAATGGGGTTCTAAATGTTCGCGCAAACGTTCGGTCCGTTTGAAGGTTCTGGTGCGAACCGAAAGCGGGGGTGTTCGGCTCATCCCTAATTCTGACTACTATAATACAATTGTTGGCAGTGGAGATTCTCCCATCTATGCCAAAAAGCATGCATGGGGCAATCAATTACTTTTTCTAGTTCAGTCCATGGGGCTGAACAAGAGAAATCCTACAGTTTATAGGGAGTTTATTAGCTGGATTCAGAAAGACTTATGCCAACGTATCTACAGATACGCCGCGTAAGTGTAAATATGCGCCATTGTATCTATGCGCCGTACCCACAGAACTGGATACACCTGAAAATAGGCTTGTTCCGACCGACATAAGTTTCCTACGTCGCATATTTACGCTGGACGCATCTGGCGCTCCCATTGATTTCCTATTCAAATATGCTAATGAGGGAGATACGGCAATTTACAAATGTACGTGCGCCCGACGCAGGCTACGCGCGGTGCGCGTAAGTCGTACGTCCGGCCTAAAAAGTTAGTCAATCAAAAAGCTGGTTTATCTCAGCACCAGACGTGCACACGTCAGCTGGAGTGCAGCTACAGCAGCACCGTTACGGACGAGCTGAGAAACCCCACTTGCAGGACAACACATCTGTCTGCCAACATGCCAGGGGCAGCCATGGTCATAGCACTACTAATGTGTCCACAGGCACGTAGGAGGGCATGGGAGAGGATATACCGAATGCGCATGAACGTCTTGGGCACGGGGGATTCGGAGGTGTATCGCATCTTCAGATTCAGCCCTGCTGCCATCCTGGAATTAGCCACAGCCCTGCATGATGACATCACCAGCAAGACACATCGCTCACAAGCAGTGGAGCCACTAGTCAAGGTACTGGCAACACTGCATTTCCTCGCCAGTGGATCTTTTCAGCGTACAAGTGGAATAGTGGCTGGAATGTCATAATCCACAATGAGCAGATGTGTGCACCAGGTTGTCCCCGCAATCCTTAGACGCATGTCCCACCACATCATCAGACCCACCAATGAGCATCTGCGGCAGAAGGCAATGCAGGATTTCTACAGGATTGCAGGATTCCCACTCACCGTGGGGGCCATTGATTGCACACGTGGCACTACGGCCCCCCACCCGTGCCACAGAGCACATATAGCGTAATCGGAAGCAGTGGCATTCCATCAACGTACAGGTGATAGCCAATGCCTCATATGGCACGTCCGTGCCAAACACCCCGGGGCCAGCCACGACAGCTACATATACCATCAAAGCAACATCCCAACGGAATTCGAACAGAATGTGTACACGGACAGCTGGCTGGTCGGTGAGTGACATGGGAGTCAGGCATGACTGTCCGACTCCATGATGCAGACATCACGAGGGGCACATGCACGGCTAACATCCTCCTGTCTTTCCCCTTCCAGGTGACTCTGCATATGCACTTGGGCCCCATCTCCTGACTTCATTCCGGAATCCCCAAACCAGAGGAGAGAGAAACTACAATGATGCACACATATGTACCCGTGCAGTGGTGGAGCGCACATTTGGCCTCCTGAAGTCCCGTTTCCGATGCCTGGATAAGCCTGGGGGGACCCTGTTGTATTCCCCAAACTTTGTGTGCCAGATCATCGGTGCATGTTGTGTGCTGCACAACTACGCCATGAGAAAGGGCCTGGATATTGACATATGTGATGACCTGAACCCCAAACCAGTCAATCCCCCCCTAACAGAGGCTCCCCGGTCTGCTGAGGGAAGAGCAGTCAGGAGATGCCTTATGGTAGGCATATTTGCACGTTAAACACACACATTCATCATGGCACAAGGAGAATGCACGCATACACACCACTGTGGTCCCTAGCTCACACACACCACATCCACCTCACATTGGATTAGCCCAAGTCCACCAAGCAGGACTTGGGAGCATCAACACAGCGCCAAGGCCCCAATTGTGTCGTTGTCCATTCCCCCCACATTCACACGGCTGTGGGGATAACTTCTCCCCGACAACCCAGGGTGACACACCTTGCTGGCAGGTATGTCCCCCCCACTTTCACACACCAGTCACACTGTAAATTGCACTGACTGTGTGCATACACTACAAAATAAATAAGCTTATGACTTGAGCACATAAAAAAAAAAAAAAAAAAAAAAAAAAAAAAAACACACTTATTTGCCCTGTCGTGGGCTGCGCCTGGTGCCACGGCTCGGCCTCCTCAGCTGCCTGGGGGGAGCATCTGGAGGTGGATCATCCCCAGGTCTGCCACTCCTGGCAGGTGATGGCTGCCTGCCCTCCAATGCCACGGCAGTGCGGCTGAGGAACAGATTGGTCTGTGCCTGCATTCTCAGCTGGCGGGTGATGTTTTGCCGCTGCTGGCGCTGCCTCTGCCTCCCCTCCTCCTGGATGGCAGCCGTGTTGGCCCGATATCCTGCAGGCCGTCTGAGATTGGTGCCGAGGAGGACAGGATGTATGCCACCCAGTGCAGGTCCCCGGCTATTTGCCCCATATGGCGAGCCTGGTCTTCCGTGTTGCTTTCCTGGGGGCAAAAGAGGCTTCGGACCGTGTGTATGGGGAGGCCCTTGAGGGGCTTCCCCTGCTGGGGGCTGAATCTGAGGGGCTTCCCCTGATGGGGGGGAGGTTTGAGAGGGCCCAGGCAAAACAGAGGACTCTTAGAAATAGAGGAAAACCTGAGCAAGGTTCACCCTCTCCTCCTCAACCACCTCGAGAGGAGAGGTGTGGCCACTCCCCTCCACCGCTGGATCTTGGCTTCCCAGGGGGTCAGGCTGAGAATGTTCCAGGTATGATGGCGCGGGATGGCCACCGGCAGCAGATGGTCCCGCTCCCTCCTGCACATCTGTGGATGACACAAAGCATACACATGTTGGTGGACCCACACACTTGTCACATTTTCCCTTCCACCCCCTCACATGCTCCACACCGGACGGGGGATAAAAAACACTTACCTGTCCTCGAGGCCCGATCAAGGGAGTCAAAGCCCTCCAACTGCTCCCTATCCAGACACCGGGCGACCACCTCCTCCTCCGGGGTCAACTGCACATCACATGGTGGTCTGCCCCCCGTGCCCCTCTGGTGCTTCCTGATGGCGGCCACCTTATCCCGAACATGCCTCCTTAAATCGTTAATTTTTTTATTACCGTCCTTGTAGGTCCGGGTCTCATTGCCAAGGGCATTAATATCACTGGCGATCAACTCCAGGAGGACTTGTTTTCTGGCGCGGCTGGTCTGGCAACTCTGGGCACCATGGAGGAAGACGTCATACCTCTCTATGGCAGAGATGAGGACAGCCTTCTCCTCTGGAGAGAAATTCCTCTTCCTCCTGTCCTTCACTTATTCCACAGCAGCCATCGCACAGCAAAAGTACCTTGCAAAAAATCAGGATGTACTTTTGCGTCGGACGGGTGCATGTCTGGGCGTATTTATGCGCTCGGCATAAGCCGGTGGGCCGGCGTATCCCAGGAAGTTGCGCTGGCGTAGTTGTGCACATGCGCACAGGGGAGCGATCATACGTCCACGTCACTGCGAATGCTCCGTTGATAATACGCCGGGCGTAAGCCACTACTCCACGCTCAGACCATCATTAGCATAAGGTCACACCCACTTACAGTTACACCGGCTTACGCCTTCAAATTTACCTTACGCCAGCGCAACGTTGGAAGCAAGTGCTTTGTCAATACTTTGCTTGCCTCTCTGTTGTACGTCGGCGTATCGCATTTGAGCTGCGCTACGCCGGCATAAATATGCGCCGATCTACGTGAATCTGGGCCTAAATCTTTAGGATGTGGGTAAAAAAAAAAAAAAAAAACACACACAGGTGCACTGTCTAGCCCCCAATGATTTGTCCTTGGGTACATACTGCCCTAGACATTATTACCTCTAGGTGTGCCAACCAGCCGAAGCATCCATCAGTCTCTCACAGAGTTTGACAGGTCGCCCATACCTAAAACACTGGAGACTCATGCAGCAGGGATAAACACCCAGTGTGCATGGGGTCCAAGTTTGTTTATACCAATGCATACCTGTAAAATAATGTACCTGCTGCTTGTGCCACCGATCACTTCTCCAATCTTGAGAAATGTTAAGATGAAGTCCAAAAGGAAAAAACAGACACTTATGCCGCGTACACACGGTCGGAATTTCAGACAACAAATGTTTAAAGAGCTGGTTCTCAATTTTTCTAACAACAAAAGTTCTTGTCGGAATTTCTGATCGTGTGTAGCCAATTCGGACACACAAAAATCCACACATGCTCAGAATCAAAGAGCCGCACTGCCTATTCAACTTAATTTTTCACGGTGTATGTGTTGTACAGTACATCACCGCGTTCTTGCACTTCCAACAACATTTGTGTGACCGTGTGTATGCAAGACAAGTTTGAGCCAACATCCATCTGAAAAAGATGTCAGAATGTCGGATCGTGTGTACGCGGCATTACAGTAGTGTTTATCTCAGTGGTGTCCCACAGCTCTTACAAGTTGTTCCTGCTAGCATCCACCCATTACAAGATAGAGAATAGCCTTGGAAGTCAGCAAGAGGACCCAGCGAGAGCCGTGGAGGATCACACTGATCTCCTGACTTCAGCAAACTATTTCCCCAGATCCCAGCAGAGTTTTACATTGGGGACATATTTTACACTTATTTTTTACAGTAATGCCTGTTGGAAGAACAGCATAGTAGCTTTATAAACTGTTAACTATACATATGCATTATACCGGTCTATATCAGCAGGTGGCGCTGCAGTAATATAGTGTGTAGCTATATGATATGATGTAATGGGAAGAAGTACCGTTTTTCCTCTGTGTGCACCTGTTTGTGTTTAGTTCCCGTTTCCTGTCTCTATGCTGAAAAGATATGTTCTGATATTTCTCCATGAAAGAAAAGCATATTGCTGTATACAAGAAGCTTCCACTGCATTATTTAAATACTCTGACGACAGGTTATGGGCACAGCGTACCCAGCAGCACCCAGGTACTGGAAAAAGAGGACTCTAACTCTTAGACGCGAGTATCACAACTTGCATTTGGCGCTCTATAAGTATTTAATCCAATCCAACTCAGTGAGTACTGTATACAAGCTACTGAAAGATGGCAAGTGGTTCAGATGTAAAGTTTGCATTTGTAAAGCTGAACAATGCCAATTACCAGCTGTGGAAGTTTAAACTAGAAATTGTTCTCAGCAAGGATGACTTATGGCAAGTGCTGAAGTCATATGTGTGACCATGAATGCTATGCACCATCGGAGAGGATATCAAAGATAACCATATTGTTGCCCTGCTCCTCTGCAGCCTTCCAGAGATATATACTGCTCTTATCAACCCTTTAGAAATCAGACCTGAGCAGGAGCCTACACTGGAATATGTGAAAGGAAAATTAATTGATGAATATGACAGAAATAAAGAAAGAAAGAAAGAAAGAAAGAATGCACCATGATGACAAAGCTCTTAAGATGTACAAAGGCACAAAATACAGTCACTAAAAAGGACCGTTCTATCTGGAAAGCCAAGCAGCGAAAGCTAGAGCTATCCACAAAAGAAAGATTCAAAGCAGCCACAAAGGAAACTGCAGACACATCATGGCGTGGCACCTTGAAAGTAACACAAAGCGGAAAGCCACATGGCTAGTGCATAGATTCAGGTGCAACAAGCCACATGACTAGACCTTCACAAACATTGATTACAGTGCAAAAGACAAAGTTTTCTTAGCAAACGGCAAAAGCATCACTTCAGAAGTTAAAAGGCAGGGCTTCACCACAAGGCAAGCAAAGTATCATTGTTAAGAAAGAGCTGTATTTTCCAGAACTAGAAGACAACCTGCTATCATTAAAAAGCAAACAACGACCTTGCAGTTAAGTTCCAGGGTGAAGAATGCACAATTCACAATAATAAGCGATTCCTCCAAAATGGAAAACTGGATGATCACTTATACAAGCTCATCACCACAGAACAGCAAGCCAATGTAATCTCTAAAATCCTACACAGCTAGTGTATTCACTTATGGCACAGGCGGCAGGAGCACAGAAGTCCAGAAGCTATACAGGACATTATAATGAGAGGCTTTTTAGAAGATTTGACAATAGCGTCTTGCAAAGTGCTCATGAGATGCAAGAACTGCATAAAAGCAAAAGGCACACATGCTCGCCTTCCACAGGCTTCTCAAAGAAAAACACCCACCCCCTGCCGCTCATACACAGTGACATATGCTGTCCAATGATAACTCCCACGTCAGGTGGGAACAGATATCTACCGATTTAAATTGATGATTATTCCGGGTACATAACTATTTATCTGATGAAACACAAGAATGAGACATCAGAGATACTTCAATAGTTTGTTGCCATATCTAGCAACAAATTCCAATAGAAACCAGGATTAATATGCACTTACAATGGGGGAGAATACATAAACAAAGAAGTGGCCTCATACCTGAAGAGACAAGGAATAGTACACCAGACAACCACACCATACACTCTTGAACAAAATGGTGTAGCAGAAAAGGAAAAATCACACTATAATAGAAATGGCCAGGTGCATGTTGTCGGGTGGCAACCTACCTCACAAGTACTGAGAAGAAGCAGTCATGACTGCAGCGAACACACTACCCTTAAGAGCCATTAAAAGTACTGCATTCGAAATGTGGCATGGATCAAAGCCTAGCACAGGGCACATCAGCATGTAAAGCATATGCCTATCTTCCAAGTGAAAAGCGATCCAACCAGGAGAACAGGGCCATAGAGGGCATTCTAGTAGACTACAATGAGAAAACTAAGGGTTACAGAATCCTACACCCAAAGACGGACAGTGGCAATAAGCAATAGTGTTTATTGAGATGAGAGTCCATCATCAGAATTACCAATCTCTGAAAGCTGTGAAGTGAATATACCCAGCAAATCAGAAGAAAAGGTCGACCTAAGCGAACATGTGCAGGAGTCAGAACAAGAGTTGGAACTCACAAAATCAAGTTCCTGCTGAACTGCCTGGAGTCAGAAGATCCACTCAGAATAGAAAGGGGATACCACCCCTCAAGCTGTCATACGCGGTCAAAAACACACAGCATACTTGAACCAACATCCTGGAAATACATAGAAAAACTGCCAAAATGTGAAGCCAATAAATGGAGAAAGGCAGCAGAAGAAGAATTAAAGTCACTTCAAGAAAAATAAAACCTGGACAGAGCTCCCTCCTAACCCGCAAAACTATAGTAAGTAAGTGGACTTTCAAAGTAAAGTCAGACACAGAAGTGAATATATGGTTCCTTTAAGTTAGTGCATTGTTTGTTCACTTACCTTTTCCTTCAATTTCCCTTCTAAAAATAAAAAGGAAAGAAAAAAAAAAACGAATAGAAGGGAAATTGAAGGAAAGGGTAAGTGAACCAACAATGCACTAGCTTAAAGGAACCTATTTAGAAAAAAAAAAATGAACCTTTACAGCCCCTTTAAGCTGGTCTTTAGAAAATGATGTCCTGCTGGAAAAATCTACCAATTTGAGATTTGCTGGTTTATTAATAATTTGTAATCATTGTGCATCTAAAATAAAAACAATTATATGTTGTCAAATCTTCATAAGACTGGATAAAAAATAAAACAACCCTACAACAGTCATTCCGCTGACAATGCAAAAAAAATCCTAGACCAAGAGAACCCTCTCTACACCTAGTAGTTGTGATTTAGACTTCAGGTATCATTTAGAGTCAACATATTCACACACTATGGTATACTTAAAGAATAATTATGACTTGAATCTGCGGTTTCTTTTATTAAATCCCACTGGTACAGGTTCTGTTTTCAACATTACACATTATTATCTGGTGCTCGAATCTATGGCATGATAAACACAAAGAAGGAAGCAGATAACATAATTATAACCAATTTATGGTTAAATGAACTGCAGAAGGAAATAATGGTTTTCTCAGAGATGAAAGGCGATATTAAACAGGCATATGAATGACCGTCTTGATCCAAATAACCATATCATCTTATCTTCACTGCCATCTTTAAGATTTAATCACACAAGCAATCTGCAAAACATCACTAGACACAGAAGGACCCTTGTGTACACATACTTAATCTGTGTAGCCACAAGGCAGTATTCTGCTAGAGTGCAGTGACAATAGAGGATTAAAAATGGCACCCTTTAGGAGCCACATATATACTCTGGTAAATATATAGTGCAAATTGTTTATCGACATATCTTTTCAGATTTTTTACAGTTATGCAGACCTCCAAGCCAAACATCCATTATGGGAATTGTAACGATTTTCACACTAGATTTAAAAACATGTTTGGTGGTTATGTTCACTAGTGGTATTTGTCACTTTCCAACTTCTCTGGCTCATTATTTACCCACTGTTTTTCAACCATCTTTGTTAAATTGTATTTTAGATTGTCCTTGAATTTAATTATAAAGAAGGAAAAATGTATTCATATATGTTAATGTTTGGGTCATAGGAGAACCAAACTAAATGCTCTCCTGTGCCCCAAAAGAGCCAACGCTTTTCTTTTTAACTCCCCTTTTAAGCCAAATGGGAAAAAGCAATAAACACCCCTCTCCTATACCGCTCCAAAGATGCGGCTAGCAAGACTTTTGGAGCGGTCCTGCTAGCGCACCGCTTCAGTGTGAAAGCCTTCGGGCTTTCACACTGAAGACTGCAGGGCACGATTTTTTCAGGCGGTATAACAGCAATATTTTTAGCGCTTAACCACCTGAAAAACATGTCAGTGTGAAAGGGGCCTTATAGCAAGAAGCGAGGGCTACACAATCGTTATGCTTTGCGGCTTTTTTTGACCCAGTCCACATTCATGTGTCAATGTTACTAGGTAGTCTCGCCCCCTATGACTTCATGTGGTGGGGTCACCAAGTGATGCCATAGGATGTAGTCAGGGCCGGACTTACCATTGGGCTTGACTGGGCTAAAGCCCATGGGCCCCGCCCAATAGGGGGCCCCTCTAAAAAAAAAAAAAAAAAAAAATTTTTTTTTTTTTTTTTTTTTTAGGGGTGTGGAGGTCCCCAGACCCCCGGACAGCAACCCTTCCTTTTTTTATTTATTTTTATAAAAAAATATGTTTTATATATATATATATATATATATATATATATATATATATATATATATATATATATATATATATATATATATATATATATTATTATTATTAAGGGCCCAGAGATCTCCAGGGCCCCTGGATGGCAACCCCCCCCCCTTTTTTATAAAACAATTTACATTTTTTTTATATATATATATTTTTTTTTTTTATTAAAGCGGAGCTCCACCCTGATATATATATTTTTTTTGAAAATCTGAAAAAAATAAATAAAAATGAAATGGAAAAAATAAATAAAAATACTCACCCTAAATAGGCTGTTGCTATGCGGAATTCCCAAATCTGCCCTCACGATCCGCGGGGCTGTTTTCTTCCTCCTCCTCTTTTGGGTGTCTTCTTGTGAATGGGCCGCGCTGCATTCTGGGAACTGTGTGTATCCCAGAAAGCAGCCGGACCATTCACAAAGCGCCGCGTCGCTCGCACATGCGCAGTAGGAAACGGGCAGTGAAGCCGCATGGCTTCACTGCCTGTTTCCCTGACTGTGGATGGCGGTGCCGGGATCGAGGATCGGCATCGGCGGGGGCCGTCAGCGCGGGCGCCTAGGACAGGTAAGTGTCCTTATTCAAAGTCAGCAGCTACACTGTTTGTAGCTGCCGACTTTGAAAAAAAAAAAATGCGGGTGGGTGGAGCTCCGCTTTAAAGTCCCCAGGGCCCCATGTGGCAACCCCCCCTTTTTTTTATAAATGTTTATTTTTTTATTTTTGTTTATATTTTTTTATTTTTTATTAAAAGGCCCAGAGGTCCCCAGACCCAGACCGGATGGCAGCCTCCCTTTTTTATGTATTTTTTATAAATGTTTATTTTTTTTTATTTTTTTTAGGGGTCTGGAGGTCCCCAGGGGCCCCCAGGGCCCCGGACAGCAACTCCCACTTTTTTTATTTATTTTTTTATAAAAAAATATGTTTTTTTTATATATATATATATATATATATATATATATATATATATATATATATATATATATATATATATATATATAATAAAAATGGGCTAACTTTACTGCCTATTTTTTTTTTTTAATTCATTAAATTAATTTTTTTCCAAAAAAATGCATTTAAAAAGACTGCTGCGCAAATACAGTGCAACATAAAATATTGCAACAACCGCCATTTTATTCTCAAGGCCAAAGGGGCAGATTCACAGAGAAATGGATTATCGTAGCGTAGCAGAAATACGCTACGCCGCCGTTTTTTACCTTGCTCTACGTGGAATTCAGGTAGATTTTCTACGGTAAACGACGGCGGCGTAGTGTATTTCTCCCGTCGCAATCCATATAGACGAGTAGGGGGCGTGAAACATTTAAATTAGGCGCGTTCCCGCGGCGATCGATCTGCGCATGCTCCGTTCGCAAATTTCCCGCCGTGCATTGCGCGAAATCACGTTGTGACGTCATTCGTTGTTTATGTAGCGTACTTTACGGGCGATCCACGTCCCGACGAGTTACGTAAATAAAAAAAAAAATTAAATAAATTCGAAGCGGGAACGACGGCCATACTTAACATGGGCTACGTAAAGTTAGAGCAGCAAAAAGCTGCTCTAACTTTACGTATAAAAAAATAGACGAAAACGACTGCGCCGCTCGCTCGTTTGTTCGTGAATCCCCGTAAAAACACATTAGCATATCCCGACGCATTAAAACGACGCGAACTCCTCCCAGCCGCCGCAAATAGATGGCAGCGTAGATCCGAAGGCTTACGAAGACGTAAGCCTCTCGGATCGAAGCCCGAAGCCGGCGTATCATGGTTTGAGAATTCAAACTAGTGATACGCCGCGGGAAATTTGAAATTACTCCTGTCTAACACCAGTTAGACAGGCGTAATTGTTTTGTGAATCTGCCCCAAGGTCTTTACTAAAAAATTATATAATCTTTGGGGGTTCTAAGTAATTTTCTAGCAAAAAAAAATAATGATTTTAACTTGAAAAGAGCTGTCAGAAAAAGGTTTGGTGTTTAAGTGGTTAAAAATTCCTAATTTACATACAGAAGAAGTTAATTCCTTTGAAGAGATACAATGTTTAGACTTAACTTTCCACTGATAAAGAATGTTTCCAAAACTTGGCAGATTGCCCAGACTGACTTTTGGCTGAGAGCAGACAGGAAAAATTCTTACATGTACCAAAGTGCAGAGAGAAAATTATTTTCATGTGAAAGATCGTGAAACCCTGTATCAAGAATCGCAACGGGAAATAGATCGCGATAACGATCCTTGGCGATTAATCGTGCAGCTCTAATATATATATATATATTTATTATTATTATTATTATTAAAGGCCCCAGAGGTCTCCAGGGCCCCTGGATGGCAACCCCCCCTTTTTTTTATAAAAATATTTACATTTTTACAACTTTAATGTGCACCCCCCCGCTCAACAACTTTAATGCCCCCCCCCCCCCGCTCAACAACTTTAATACTTTAATGCGCACCCCCGCTCAACAACTTCAATTCGCCCCCCCCGCTCAACAACTATGATCCCCCCTCGCTCCAGGGGGCCCCTTCAACACTCAAGCCCAGGGGCCCCCACCACCCTAAGTCCTGCCCTGGATGTAGTCATCTGGTAATGTCACCTGGTGATCCCAAGCCTTTGTCTACAAAGTAGCGTGTGGAATCATTCAGCCAATGACAAGCGACCGGACTGGTCATGTTCGGCAGGCAGTGTTTTTTTTTGTGCAGGTCGTGGATCATTAAGTGCCCTCCATATGCCGAGTGCCCTCCATATGTGGCATGGAATAGTTCAGAAAGGGACGGCCCGCTTGCTCATCCCCCCCTTTCCTGGCCTGTCTGGCTGCATGTAAGAATAAGGGTAAGGATCTAGGGCCAGATTCTCAGCGGCGATACGACGGAGTATCTCAGATACCCCGTCGTATCGCCGTTTTTTTTTGCCTCGTATCTATGCGCGTGATGCTTAGCATCACTTTTGCATAGATACGCTGCAACATCCGACAAGTGTAAAACCATTACACTTGCGGATCGTAGGTGTAATTACAACTCCGGCCACTAGGTGGCCTTTACGTTGTTTTCTCATTTGCCTATGCAAATGAGGTTAGTACGCCGATTCCCGATCGCTTTTACGCAGCCCCGTCGTCGCGTACGTCGTTTTCGTCCGCGTAAGGTTACCCCAGCTTCTATGTGGAGTAACCTTATGAAGTTCCGTCGGGTGCCGTCGGATGCCATGTTAAGTATGGCGTCGGGTCAGCGTCGGCTTTTTCCGTCGCTTACGTCGTTTTACTAACTCGTTCGCGAATAGGAAGTTGCTTAAATGACGCTCATGTCGTTTTGCTGTCGGTTTCAACAACGCTTTCCGACGTGAGCTGGAGCATGCGCACTGTGCTTTTTCTCCGGCCGGTGCATGCGCAGTTCGTTTGGCGCGGGGGCGCGCTTCATTTAAATACAAGCCGCCTCATTTGAATTACGCGGGCTTACGCTGGGTCATTTTCGCTACGCCAACGACGGAGCAAATGCTTAGGGAATACGGCACTTGCTCTAGTACGATGCGGCGGCGTAGTGCAAATGGCTTACGCTACGCCGGCGAATTTCTTAGAGAATCTGGCCCCTAGTGTTGATTTTGAGGGGGACCCCACACAATTTTTTTTTGTGGGGTCACCTTCAAAATCCACACCATATCCAAAGAGCCCTGTATGGATTTCCCCCAAAGCCAACTCTTTTCTTTACATTTTGCTGGCAGCAGGGCTGATTTGTCGTTGTTCGGACATCAGTGGGTTCTGACTCAATAACACCCAGCACAAATGCTCCAAAAATAGCTGAATTGTGCATTTTAAAAATGTTAACATTTAAAAAAAAAGTCTGCCTGGATTGAGCCACAAAAAAAAGGGCCAAAACTTTTCTAAGCTTCAGGTAATTCTAAAGAGGAACTGCAGTCTGCTCACATAATTTGTAATAAAAACATCTTTGCCATTCTGAAGCTTCCCTCCACCCACTTTGCTTAATATATACACACACACACAATATATATATATATATATACATATACACACACACACACACCGTGTACAGTGTGATTTTGTACTTGCCAAATATTCTGCAGAAATCTTCCTCCACAGTCTGGCTTCAACCATTTAACAGTGTGCAGTTTAAGCTGCTGCCTGTTCACTTCCTGGATTTATACAGACACACAGCCACACCTTCAGCTCTGCAGCTCTCATTGGGAGAGGGAGAGGGAGAGATGTGCATAGTGTCATAAGCCTAGACTTTTTACTAGACAAGGAACAGAAAGGTATTTAGAATTATTTTTTTACTATCCAAAGTTAAAACAGCAAGGGCAAAAGACTTAATAGCTGGAAAGTGGAAAAAATTTGGTTCATTACTATTTAAAGCAGGAGGTGACACTGACCCAAATCGCTCATCCATGTCTTTATGTACTAAAGACATGGATGAGCGATTTGGGTTGGGTGAACTTGACTGGCCTGCACAGAGCCCTTACCTCAACATGATAGAACACCTTTGGGATGAAGTAGAGCAGAGACTGCGAGCCAGGCCTTCTCATCCACATCATTGCCTGATCTCACAAATGCGCTTCTAGAAGAATAGTCAAACATTCCCATAGACACACTCATAAACCTTGTGGACAACCTTCCCAGAAGAGTTGAAGTTTTTAAAGCTGCAAAGGGTGGGCCATCTCAATATTGGAATACTAAGGTACTTTGGTACAAATATTGACACCGATTTCTTTTTGGGGAGCTTGACTGGGTGGCCAGTGCCAGGACAAGGTAATCTACAACCCAGGGCAAAGATGACAAACTGCGCCCCCCCCCTCCCCATTCATGATGTGCAAGCTTAGGGGATCCTATGCACAGCAATCCCCTTTGCTTGTCCAAATCACTGCTGATATCATTACTCCTATCAACCTTGTAACAGAAGGAAGATGCCCCCATTCCTACAGTGGGGGTGGCACCATGATCTGAGCTATGAAGCCAAGATAATATTTGTGTCACATCTGCCAAGGATTCTGGGCTTCAGAAATTAACATGTTGTTAGGCATACACCTGGGGGGACCTTCTACATGCTGCAAGTGCTGCCTTGTACCCTCAATCCGGATTGCTACAATAATGTTGTATCACTTTTTAAAGACTGAGGCCCCGTACGCACATCCGAGCCTCTCGGCAAAATCCAGCGAGAAGCTCGCTGGGATCCATATTCTGCCGAGAAGCTTGATCGTGTGTACGTTTTTAACGGAGAAAACTGTCGAGCAAGGCGTCGAGCCAAAATAGAGAGCAGGTTCTCTATTTCCTCGATGGGCCATCGGGACTAATGGCTCGACGCCTTTTTCGACAGCCTGGTCGAGGAACTCGACGGCTGGCCAAGAACCTTGTTGGGCGGAATGATGAATTTAGCCCGACGAGGTTCTCGTACGTGTGTACGCGGCCTTAGATTCTAAAATCTCAAAGATGCAAATATGTACAGTATTTGATACAGATATAGAAAAAGCAGTATACTTTTCCTAAAACCAAATGCTTGATTTGAGTGTTATTTTTCTTATATTATGTAACAGTTTAGCAACATATTCCAAATGAATGATTCCATGCTGAATGTAAGGCGTTACTCCATTGTATCACATTCTTATCCTAAGGCATGTCATTCTGTCCAGAGATTCACAGGGTGGGTAGGCATTACAGAATGAGCTCTAAACTCACAAAACACACGGCTGCAAGCTTTTGTTAAACTCTCAGAAAACAGATATACTTTTATTCAATGACGGGATCATTTACACCCTTATATGGTCATTTCCAGCGTTTCTTAACCCTAGCATAAAAACATGTTTTATCACAATGGCAATGTTTGGAGTTTAAAGTGACACTAAACTCTGGTTAATAAAAAATTTTTTATTCACGCATGTGTTGTTAAAGCCCGACTCATATATACAAGTATTAAATTCTCCATGGTCTCAGTACCGGTTCACACAGGGGCAGCACCGGTGCTGGTTAGAACGGGGCAGCACGACTCTGCAAGGCAATCTGCACACGACTTCAGAGGCAACTTGCAAAATGACTTCTGTATTAAAGTCAATGCAAGTCACCCTGAAGTCGTCCCAAAGTCGTACAAGAACCTTTTTCTATGTCGGAGCGACTTGAGTCGCTCCTATTAGAACAGTTCCATAATACAGAACAGAGTGCGACTTTTCAGACAAGTCGCCCCTGTGTGAACCGGCACTCACTGTATATAGGAACATAGCCACCCTCTTCCTGGTGCCTAAAGAGTACAAACAAAAATCCATGCCTACACATTTAGGCCTCATGCACACTGTATCCTCTTGATGATTTTTTTTCTCCTACAGGAGTTTAGCAACAGAAAAAAAATAATAAAAAGCTGCGTTTTTGTATGGACATTAGCACACGTCAATGCGTGATAAGGGGCTTCTGTGCATTTTTATACTCAAAAGTTCCTCTCCAAAACTTACAAGTGATGTTTTTTTTCCCTGTCTGTAAACTCCGCTGCCACTAAACTACTGAAAACACCTATAGTGTTTTTTTTTTTTTTTTTTCAAAAACACTACTATTCCTTTATTCTGGCTTTGTAAGGGTAAAAATGCAGCAATTTAGAAACTGGATGAAAAGTTTTGCACTGGGAAACAATTGTTGATGGAGAAGTAGTGCATTTTATATACAACTGTATAGATCAGACCAAAATGTGGGACAATCGAGGAGGAAAGAGGTACAGAGGGACTTTGTTCCAATCAGGGGCAGTCTTTGGAAACCAGGGACAGTTAGGACCTATGCAAATGTAGACTGGCTTTTGCTGTGAGATCATTAACATTGCAGCAGAGATCTAGGAACGTGCAACTGTGTCTCTTCCAAGTCTTCAGATTTGCGGTCAGTCTGAAAAAAAATTATATTAAAAAAAAAAAAAAAAAAAAAGTCTGACAGTAGCTGATAAAGTAAAAAGTAATGTTTTGCATTTATAACTAGTTTGATATCTGTTGAAATCAAGCTGTTTTATTCACCTCTGTCACTCCTGAATCGTTATTCTCACGGACTTCCTGGTTTGCGGTGCACATTCATTCTTGCTACATCACGGCCTAATGGGAACTACAGTTCCCATTAGGCTTAGCCTCCATGCCTGTGAGGGATAAGAGAGCATCTTCATGCAGGGCTGTAGTCATAGGGAGGGGGTGAGCACATTCTGCTTTCCACCATGCAAAATGGCTCAGATGCTGGTGGAAAGCAAGAAGAGGAGAGACAGGAAATGGCATTTTCAAACCTGGATTACTGTATTTTGGAGGTCAAAAGGAAAAAAACAAGGTAAGTGATATTTAAATGCTCTATAGCAATCAATTCATATAATAAAAAATGAACCTTTAGTGTTCCTTTAAGGCCTCGTGCACACAGGGCGTTCTTACAGCTGCTTTAACCACTTAAGGACCGCCGCATGTACATTTACGTCGGCAGAATGGCACCGACCGGCACATCAACGTATATATACGTTGGTGCCTTGGGGGGGATCGGGGGTCCGATCGGACCCCCCCCCCCCGTACATGCGGCGGTCCGCGCGGCTGCAGGAGCGATCCGACAAGAGGGGGTGGCTATTAATTTTTGTCCGCCCCCTCCGGGTCGCTCTCAGCCAATGCGCGCGCCCGCCCGCCCTGTCACTTCCTCCTCCTGTGTAAACACAGGAAGGAGGAAGCGACGTGATCTCTCCCTCTGCGTTTTTTTCAACCACCGCTGAGGAGAGATCACCACACAGTAAGTCCTGCACCAACACTACATTACACACAGGCACATTTAACCCCCCTGATCGCCCCCCTCCCCCCTGTCACAGTGTCACTGAATGCAGTAATCATACATGTATGATTACTCTATTTAGTGTCAGTGTGACAGGCAGTGTAAAAGTCAGTTAGTGTTAGGTTCAGGGTAGCCCTGTCCCCCCCACTAATAAAGTTTTAACCCCTTGATCACTGCCCTAGTTAACCCTTTCACTCCCTATTGCCAGCGTCACTAAGCGATCATTTTTCTGATCGCTGTATTAGTGTCGCTGTTCCCGCTAGGTAGCTAATTTTTTTTTTATTGCGATTTTTTTTTACTAAAGACATGTGGCTAAATACATTTTGGCCTAAATGTTTGACTAAAATTTAGTTTATTGATTTTTCTTATAAACAAAAAGTAAAAAATATTTATTTTTTTCAAAAATGTCGCTCTATTTTTGTGAATAGCGCAAAAAATAAAAAATCGCAGAGGCGATCAAATACCACAAAAAAAAGCTCTATTTGTGGGAAGAAAAGGACGCGAATTTTGTTTGGGATCCACGTCGCACGACCGCGCAATTGTCTGTTAAAGCAACGCAGTGCCGAATCGCAAAAACCCCTTTGGTCATTTGGCAGCATATTGGTCCGGGTCTTAAGTGGTTAAGGAGCGTTATATGTTTTTTTTTACAGCTTAAAAATGCCTCTCAAAGTTATTCTATGTATACACGTAGGCTTTTAGTGGCATAGGCGTTTTCAAGCTGTAAAAAAAAAAAAAAAAAAAAACACACACCCAGGGCCAGCGTGCTAAGAAGACCAGCGTTACAGCTGTAAAAACGCCTGATGCGGCTAAACTCATGTTAACGTTGTACACAGTCTTAAGCTGTGTCAAGTGTTTTTAAGCTGTAGTTATGTGATTTGGGAGTGTTCTTCAAAAACGCAGCTAAATGCTTCAAAAAGCAAGCAGCTCATTTTTTTCTTTTTTAACATGCTGGCCCTGTTTTTTTTTTTTAGTTTGAAAATGCCTATGACACTAAATGCTTCTAAAAGCCTTTGTGTGCATGGACAGATAGGATAACACGGTAAAGCGTTTTTTAACCTCCCTGGCAGTATGATTCTGTCTGGAATTACGTACCAAAAGCGGTACAATTATTTTGCATGGAAATTCTGCGTTTTATACTGTAGGCCTGCAATTTTTAGGAATAACTCGCTTAAATTTGTCCAAACCAGAGTCTAGTAGACATCCCGGGTATGATAAAGTTTGAAACACAAAATCATAAAATTATAATATAATAAATAACTATAAATAATTATAACAAATAATAATGTAATTATAATAAAAATTATTCACTAATGTAATCAATCAAAATCACTGAAATTTGCTCAGTTGCAGAATTGTCGCTGTCATTACTTTTATTTTTTTATGACGAATTTCCCCACAAATCGCTATCGCTCAATTCTGCAAGTGATTATAATTTATTATCGCTGTTTTCTAGCTGCTCTAAAATCACTTTTGACATAAAGGGACACTTTTGGTTGCTATGGACAATCTACAGTTTGCAGGCACAAAAAAAATGTTTTTATTATGTAAAAGAACATGCAGGGCACTGGGCAGACCACTAGGGACAGGGGGGGTGTGTATTTTTTACATACAGTACTGTAATCTATAAGATTACAGTATTCTGTATGTAATGTGTTTGTTTACTTTTTTGAATTTGCCGCCGGTCTCCGCCCCCGTGCGCCGTTACGTCGCAGGGAACGGAGATCGGCGGCGTGCGGGCACTGTGTGAGTCGAATGGATCCAGGGACAAGGTAAGTACAGTACCCCGCCTGGATCCAAGGTAAGCCAGCGCGCGCTGCAGGCTCTGCATATTGACCCCGAGCGCGACTCGGGGATATCGATTTTTACATGAAAAATCAAACCCGAGTCGCGCTTGGGGATACCGGCAGGGGGGTTAAGCTGTAAAAAAAAAAAAAAAAAAAAAAAAAGGGACTGGAGCTCCTAAAAGCATCAAGAAAAATGCCCTGTGTGCATGAGGCCATACAGTGAATGCGAATGACCATCATCTAGTGGCCATAGTGTGTTTTTTTGTCCTGATTGAGGTAGTGCAGAAGAAATACGGCAGTATGGCCACTAAATGCAGCTGATGATCACCGGAAATGACTGTATTCAGCAAAATACGGTTGGAATTTGTCAGGCCTCAGCAATTCACATTCATCCCAATTTTTTTTTTTAAAGTGTTATTGTCCTGACCAATGCTACGAGACTTGTTCCGGGCATCTACGTTTAACCACTTAAGGACCCCCTCCTGCACATATACGTCGGCAGAATGGCACAAGCACAGGTACGTCCTCTAAGTGCCCAGCCATGGGTTGCGGGCTCCCGTGACCCGGTCTGAAGCTCTGTGACCGTGGCACCCGATCGCCGCTGGAGTCCCACGATCGATCCCCGGAGCTGAAGAACGGGGAGAGCTGTGTGTAAACACAGCTGCCCCATTCTTCACTGTAGCGTCGTCATTGATCTTGTGTTCCCTTATAGTTGAGTTGAGGTTGAGTTGAGGTGCACTTTCTATAGCGTGGTCAATTACCCCGGAGGATCCCGACACGCTATAGGGAATCACAATCAAAGACGTCACACCTACAGCCACACCCCCTACCGTTAGAAACACAGATGAGGTCACACTTAACCCCTTCAGCGCCCCCTTGTGGTTAACTCCCAAATTGCATTGTTAATGAATTTTTTGCTGTGAAAATGACAATGGTCCCAAAAATGTGTCAAAATTGTCCAATGTGTCCGCCATAATGTCGCAGTCACGAAATTAAACCCTATTTTGTAAACGCTATACATTTTGCGCAAACGCTTATTGCGATTTTTTTACCAAAAAAGGGAAGAACACGTATCGGCCTAAACTGACCAAAATTATTTTTTTTTTAACGTTTTTTGGGGGATATTTGTTATAGCAAAAAGTAAAAAATATTGCATTTTTTTCAAAATTGTCGCTCTATTTTTGATTATAGCGCAAAAAATAAAAAACGCACAGGTAATCAAATACCACCAAAAGAAAGCTCTATTTGTGGGGAAAAAAAGGATAGAAACTCTGGTCAGCGTTAAACAATGTCAGGGGTCATAGAATTTCCTTTTAGAAAGCATGTATACCACATTTCTACAATGAAGCTTGTTTATTAATGCAAAGCAGAGTAACCCATAGCATCCAATAAGCAACGATCTTTCATCCAAGCAAAGGTGCATTCTGGTTTCTTCCTGATAAATTGCGGCACAAATATGAAGTGAAAAGCTGCCAATTAAGAGCCAACTCCTTTGTGTACCTGTTTGTATCTCTGGCTCATCATCGGGGACAAGTCGGATGACGTCAGACACCACCACCTGGTGATAGTTCTCTTCTTCCTCTTCATCACTGGAGGATCTTTGTGTAGCTAAACAGATGCTACTTCCAAGTTCCCGGCACAGGAAGATTCTCCAGCAGTCAGTCATGAAAACCTGGTCTGCACCTGAGTGACATGAAGATTTAACAAGAATGAAGGCAAATTCTGATGACCATGCAGCACCTGACAGCATTTTAACAAGGGTTTATCTGAATGTAGATTTTGTTTTTAGACACTCCATATGACTAATAGTTAAAAATAAGGTACTGCACTTCACTACTGCATGTATGACATTCTTGAATTTTTGTTTTTATCTGCCAGCATTCTTACCAGATAATGAGAAGAATTATCCAGTATGTCATTATTGAACACATTGTAAAATGCATAAAGTTTGTAGCACCATAACAGTGTTTAACACTGTCCAGTGCTTACAGCCCAATTCACAAAGCCATGATATCAGTTTCTACCGCATCTTTATAAAATGCTCTTTTTCAGTTGAACAATTAGACAAGCTTTCCCAGCAAACTTTTCCTGGATGCATCCCTCCCATTTCCTTTCTCTAGTATTGTGTGGTTAGTTTTTGGATGTAAAGTGAACCTGCAGACAAAAGTAACATAGCAAAACTAGTAGCTTTAACAGACTTGTTAGGGTTGTCCCGATACCCCTTTTTTAAGACTGAGTACAAGTACCAATACTTTATTTCAAGTACCCGCAGATACCGATTACCAATACTTTTTTTGTCCTGTGACAGTTTTCTAACCACAATACAGACTAATGATATCTTCTTTATAATTATGAAGAACTGTAACTCAAGACATTATAAAATCTACATACAACACCTACACAGGCCTTCCCCTACCCAAATCACAGTCTACCCCCTAATACAGTGGTGGGCAAACTACGGCCCGCGGGCCGTATGCGGCCCGGCGGACCTTTTAATCCGGCCCACGGACAGTTTGTTAAAACAAGGCACATAAATGTAAGGGAAAGGTGCCAGTAAAAATGGTGGCGATCGGCTCGGGGTGAGAACTGCGCATGCGCAATTCCCGGAAATACCCGAGAAGATCCGATGCTAAGCCGCCGAGTCTACCTCCTGCACAGCCTCTGCCCAGCCCACCCACCTGTGCAGCCAATGCAGTGAGCACATTTCCCCGCCAGCCTATGAACAGGCAGACAGGACGGAGGAGATTCTTAGAGAGATCTGAGAGTCACGGTCTGTGACCTGAGCAGCTGCGGAGAAGCCTGACCAGTCGGGACCAGTGGACTGGATAACGGAGCACACACACCCCCACCGGAGCAATGGACGGACCCCTGCCAGAATGAGTGAGTAAAGTGTGTGGAGCCTGCTTCCCGCCGTTGACTGTGTGTGAGGGTGAGCAGGGAGACAGCCAGGCTGGAATGATACCACAGGTCCACCTGAGCCCCCTCCTCCCTCCACCATCAATAAATCATTCCAGTCTGGCTGCCTCCCTGCTCACCCTCACACGGACAGGATACAGCAGGAGATATCGGAGACAACAGACAGAGATTGCATACAATGATTTTGTACTATCTCCCCACTGCCATTTTTGTCTGTTAACTGCTGCCTGTGCCTGTGTGACAGCACTGTGCATGGTTGCTATTAGAAATGCTATATTTTTGCTCATTATTTAACAGCATGCATGGTGTTTTCAGTTACCTGAACTTGATGTGCTAATTAAAAGAAACCCCCTTATTCTGATGAGCAATTGGCTTGTGGATTATCAGTGATTTAGGTATAATGGTGCTGTTAACTAATACAGGGTTTCTGCTGTCACACAGGCACAGGCAGCAGTTTCCAGACAAAAATGGCAGTTGTGAGATTGTACAAAATCATTGTATGCAATCTCTGTCTGCTGTCTCTGATATCTGCTGTGTCCTGTCCATGTGAGGGTTTTGTAAAATAACTCCTTTATGTTTAATGTTACATATTTAAATTTAATTTATATTAATTCACACGTACACACCGTCCATCTACTCTTGTTTAACTATATAACAAGTACTCGTACCAGTTGTCCAACAATGATATTTACTGCTTTTTATAAAGAAATACAATTGATTTTATGCAGTATTGAGTTTAGGCTTTAGGCCCGGCCCTCCAAAATATTTTTAGTTTCTCATGTGTCCCCATCGAAAAAATAATTGCCCACCCCTGCCCTAATAGAATGATAAAAAGGTTGGTCTGGCAATAACGAGCATTCATACCAGTCTGCTGTCTTTTTTTAAATGTCAGTTGCCTGGTTGCCTCTGGTTTTAATAATCTTGAGCACTAACCTAGTACAAGCATGATAGAAATTAAGTCAACTCTCTTATACATGTGTCAGGCTAGTGTCTTAAAATGAACAGCCAGGCAACTAGCCTTTGCAGAAGAGATCTACAAGTTTGGCCCCAATAGTTCTCTCAGCACAGGTTGACACGTGTATAAACAAAAGAGAAGGTTCGCTGATCCAATTGTTTGTATATCTGTAGGAACCTTCCCATCTTCCCTGAACCTTCCTGGTGTGGGGAATGGGTCACTCCTAATCATTCAACAGTCTGTGTACAGCAAAGCTTTAGCGAACCAGCTCTCTACACAACAAGCTATTAATTTTGTTTTATTAAAACGCAAACATTTCATATTTTTCAGGCTACCAATTTAAAAATAAATATAGTACGTACACAGCAATATGCATTACCTTTACATTCTCTTGGAGATATTATGGCCCAGCTGGGGATTGGAATGTTAGTGAACAGGCACACTGGAATATTTCATGCAATTTGCTATTAAAGTTGCAGGTTAATGTGCTAACATTGCCATTCATGATACACCCTCAAGGGCAGTAATAAATAAATCAATAATTTATTATTCTGAATGCTGCATATGCATATTGGATATAAAATAGGTGTAATCTAAAATGTAGTTAACCAAACTAAAGTCATTCTCTCATTTAACAAATATACCATTAACTGAAGTCTAAACTTCAGAGCGTTCCAGCTTGTAAGCTTTGTGTAACCCTGACCCTAAGATATGTCTGGCACATAAGATAACACTTTCCAACAGGTGTGAGTATTACACATTTTTACTCTGGAAATGTCCCCAGTAATAGAGCACCTTCTATTTTGGAACTAGCTGCTATAACGAACTACAAAATGATAAAGTTAGGATTACAAAACAAATGGGACAAATGTGTATTAGCTAAGGTTCTTACTTTCAGTTCCTTGTCACATATCAGTTGTCCTACAGCTGATACTGACCAATCAGGAAACAACAACTATATGTCTGTAGATATATCCAGATACTGGACTTTTCTACGATTTGGTCCATGTTTGGTAGCTAATGAATGTTAACACCATGTGGTCCCTATGTAACGAATAAGGATTATGCTACATTTAATGCTAAAGAGCTAAACACACATATATAGAAATTGTTTTAGCTGTTACACTATTTCTAAATACTGTTATCCATCAACCGTGTGTCGCGCGACATGAGAAATTGAAGTGAATGAGAGCCGTCTTAATGTACACTACTGAAGTCGTCTTCAGAAAAGGTTCCTGTAATACTTCAAGGCAACTTGTACCCATAGATTTCAATGGAAGCTGCCTCCAAAGTTGGATCACCGTCTTAACTGAAGCAACTTTACAGAAGAGAAAATGGTTTACTCAGGCAAACCCCTCCCTCCCACAGAGGTGATTATTCTGTGATTGGCCACAGCCAAAGTAGCCTGTCCTGGAGGCAACTTTAAGTTGCCTTGCAAAGTCACGCACTAAGGCGGGTTGCCCCTGTGTGAACCGGCTCTCAGGGGGTCTATGTTTTATTTTTTTTATACTTTGAACCCTGGGGGTTGGTAAATAACAGGAGTGTATGTATTAAATAAAAAAAAGTGTGGAATCCCAAAAAATAAATATTCATACTCGCCTACATGGCTGCAGCATCGATCCGATAGGGGGTGGGGCTAGGGTCTCTGGAGGGGGTTGGGGATTTCTCCAGAAGGCTGGTGGGTTTGTAGGGTTACTGTGGGAGACTGGAGGGCACTGCCGGCTCCAAACCAAGAACCGAGCAAAGACCAATGATCACTCAGTTCTCGGGTATACTCTAAGCATAGACTGTCAGTCACTGGCTTTCTGCTCTGACCCTCCAGCACTCACTGCAGCGCCGGACTGTGGTAGTTGCTGGCTTAGGCTCTATGCGATGTGCAGAGAGGCTGAGCCACCTGTTGGTTAGGCATCTGAGCAGATCCCAACATAATTGTCATACATAGACCCTTTAGTGTGGTACTGTATATAGCTGTATAGCAGTGTTTCTTAAACTTTGGGTTGACATGACTGTGCTGTATGTAGTCTAGTTTGTCGGAGCAAAAAAAAACAACAGTGGTGAGTGATATAGAAAACGTTATCTATGGATTCAAATTGCGTACTGCAGCAATCTAAAATGTAGCCTATAAACAATGCAGTGAATGTTTCACAAAGCGTTTAATTCTATCAGATTGAAACATAATATTCCCACCTACGACACCACCGTCCCTGTAAAAATGTGAACAAATAACGATGATTGACCGCACATGTGGGGGGCTACAGCATGTTTAAGGGGGGGTTGAGAGAATGAGGTTTCTGGAGCAAGCACATTGTAACAGATTGGGGTGCACCGAGGAAAAATGTTGGAGGTCAGGAGCACTACGAAGGGCTAGAAGCTGTGCAGAAGGCTAGAGAGCACTGTTGAGGCTGGGGGAGGTTAGGGGATCTGCAGCTGGCTGGAGGTCTAAGAGGAGAAGGGCCACATCCCAGCAGCAGGCCAAGACCTGGTGGGTGAGATGCCTTCTGAAAGTTCATCGCAGACTGGACCTACACTTTGAGATTTCTCTTGTTCAGTCCTGTGGGCTGAATGAGAGGAATTTACCTATTTCTCCATCCACACTAAACAACATCCCCTGCTGGCTATTGTATTCTGACAAGTCACAAGCACCCGTGGCTGTTAGGATACCTGGACAGTGGCTGCATCGGTTAGGTTACAGCCACTGCTCATCTCACAATTTTGCCATTTTCAGATCGAAGAATGCCGGGGCAGAGTAGTGCAGACAGATCTACCACAGCTTGAAATATACCTTGTTTAAGACCAACTTTAATATCAACATTTACTTCTCAACAGCATACAGAGCAGACACCGCCAATATATGACCAATTTCAAGTTGCAGCTGTTGCGAAACAACTTCAGCTAAAATAATGATTTCATAACATCTGAAGGACATTTGAACTATAGAATGTTACAATACATTTTCTGTTTGTTTTTTTCTGGATAGGTGTTCCAGCCAATACATAAATATTCATCTACTCTTTCCCATTTTACAGTGCTTGCAGGCAGAGCTTCTGCATTGAGCAGTGGCAGGTCACATCAGGGGAAGTAAGCATGCCGATTTCATCTGATCACTTTATCCATCAAAAATGCTTTAGTCATGTAGAAATCTCTCAGTTTGCCCTAAGCTCAAAAGATCCTTGCCAAATCCATATACTATCATCTACAAAATGTAAATGTTGTCCTGCAATTTGTCCCATTTATCACAACAGTCTATACAAAAGATTTCTCCCCCCCCCCCCCCCCCCCAAGAACAGTGAAACAAACAGAAATAATTATGTCCAATACCAAAGATAAAAAAAAATTGTCAAAATAAAAACCAAGAGGGGGGGAAAAAAATTATGTTAATTGGGCCTAATTCAGGTTATGACCATCTGTACCATCAATAACACCTTCTTACTACTTTCAGTGCCCGTCATTTTTAATATTAATTAATAAAAAAGTTCAAGTTTTGGATGGAGTGGAGAAGGATTGGAACACCCGTCAGGTTTTTATTGTGATCTCTATCCCTGTTAGGGAGAGTCACCCTCTCTATTTCTCCTGGTGACCATCATCACTGAGAACCTCAACTGTTGAGTGGTCACAGAAATAGAGGGAAAATCTTGCAACAAGATCACTAGTTTTAGCGCCAACCAGGGATTCCCTGACTTTGGAGGAATTTCCTCTCACTTTCTGTTTTGGCTATGGGACAGGAAGCAAAGGGAACGTGTTGTACGTCACCACGCTTTGCTCAAGCATTTTGTATCACGATCGTGTGTATGCAAGGCAGGCTTAAGAGGAGAGACTAGAAACAGAACATGAATAACGGTCTTGTGTACGCGGCATTAGGCTTTTTTCTGTTGGCACCCTTTCATGTTTCTAGAATTCTATACAACTACTAAAATAAAGAGCTATGACTGCAGATACAATCCCAAGAGGTGCATGCGTATCGCCTAAAAAAATGCTACCATGCTCTAAATCAGCCATTCTCAAGCGAGGTTTCATAGAACCCTAAAAGTCCTCCAGAGTTTAGTGGTACCTTGAGATGTAGTTTATTGAACCCGTATTTAATGGTGCATGCGTAGCTCTGGAGCCAAAACTACTTGGCAGAGCCAGCAGCATGACACCAGTGATCTTTGTATCTGTCTGTAAGGAAGTATACTGAGCCAATGTAAGGGGCATATTTCCTACTGACCCCTGGTGGGTTGCTTTTAGGCTGGGGTTCCCTGTATCCTGAAATGTGTTTGAACAGTTCCTCCTAGGTTAAAAAGGATGTTAAAGGCTGGTGTAAATCCTAAATGTGTGCAACAGATGAATAAACATCCAACTGTACCTTTAGATGAATATTTCTATATTCTAAAACCAAAAATGACAGTAAATCTCCTGGAACAGAAAGCAGAGTACTGAGTGATCCAGGATCATTATGAACGCAAACAAGTGCTTTTTATTAACCACTTCAATACCAGGCCTATTTTGGCACTTCTTTCCTACATGCATAAATCATAATTTTTTTGTTAGAAAATTACTCAGAACCCCAAAACATTATATATGTTTTTTTAGCAGACAAGCTAGGGAATAAAATGCCGGCCATTGCAACTTTTTATCTCGCATAGTATTTGCGCATTATTTTTTCAAACGCCTTTTTTTGGGGAAAAAAACGGTTTTGTGAATTAAAAAATAACAAAACAGTAAAGTTAGCCCAATTTTTTTGTATAATGTGAAAGTTACGCCGAGTAAATAGATACCCAACATGTAACGCTTTAAAATTGCACACACTCATGGAATGGCGCCAAATCTCAGTACTTAAAAATCTCCATAGACGTCGCTTTTTTTTTTTACAAGTTACAATTTTAGAGTAAGGCCTCGTACAGACGAGGCAATCTATCTGTTCAAATCGGTCGGATCGACCGATTTGAACAGATCTGTCTGCTGGCATTTTGGTTTGCTCGTGTACACATGAGCAAACCAAAATCCCTGCCAGCAGACAGCGCGCTGACGTGTCGGTGACATGGCGGTGACGTTGACGCCACCACGTCACCGCACCAGGAAGTAAAACACTTCCGCGCATGCGTCAAAATCATTCGGCGCGTGTGCGAGAAGACATGTCTGCTGGTTAGCATACTAACCAGCAGACATGTCGGGCGGACGGGTTCCCAGCCGACAGATTTCAAAGCATGCTTTGAAATCTGTCGGGTGGCCAAATCCGTCGGCTTGCCCGTACACACGGTCGAATCTGTTTGCTGGGACGGTCGGGCCGACCGTTTCCAGCAGACAGATTTGATCGTGTGTACGAGGCCTTACAGAGGAGGTCTAGTGCTAGAATTGTTGCTGGCGCTCTAACGCACACGGCAATACCTCACATGTGTGGTTTGAACGGCGTTTACATATGTGGGCGGGACTTACGTGTGTGTTCGATTCTGAGCGCAAGCTACCGGGGATAGGGGCTTTTAAAAAATATATATATATTATTTTATTTCACTCAATTTTTTATTTTTACACTTTTTTTGACCACTTTTATTCCTATTACAAGGAATGTAAACATAACTTGTAATAGGAATGGTTCGTGACAGGTACTCTTTATGAAGAGATTCGGGGTCAAAAAGACCTCACATCTCTCCTCCAGGCTGGAAAGCATTAGATCGTGAAAAAAAATTCACAGATCTAATGCTTTTAGTCGCGATTGCGGCTGTGTTTACATTGCAGGACCCGGGAGTGACGTCATAACATCGCGCCCGGGCCTCCGACGATCATAGAGATGACTGGTGACCACGTCACCGACACGTCAGCACGCTGTCTGCTGGCGGGGATTTTGGTTTGCTCGTGTGTACACGCGAGCAAACCAAAATCCCAGCAGACTTGAACAAAAGGAAGCCCCGCAGCGAGGTGGAACCATAGCGCAGGTGTGCATGACTGGGGGGAGCCTTAGCAGGGGGACAGGAATAGGATGGGGCTGCAATCGCGGCTGAAGGGGGGGGCGGGGCTTAGACCTCGAGGCAGGCTCCCTTAAAAGGTCCAGGGGGCGGGGCTATCCATTCGGGCGCCATCCACGGTGAGGCATCACACAGGCAGTTTTTCCCTCCCTCCCTCCCTGGAGAAGTGTCTGGTATTGGGTGTCTGTTTTGTAATGCGCTTTGTTTTTCAGGTGGACGTTGGCGTTGGTTCAGGGTTCCTGAGAATTGGGTGGGTTTTTGGTACATACATATTAGATGTGTGTACCTTAGTTGTTGGTAGGAGTTGGGGCCCGTCATGGGATGGGCACCTTCCCTATCTGGTTAGGTGGATAGTGGTATATCGTGCTGAAGAATCAAACGAAGGAGGAAGTCATGGCCTTGTGAGCTGATGGGAGCGCGGCTAGAGGTCCGAAGACTTTCTATGGGGTACAGCCGATTACCGGGCACTTTTTTCTTTCCCTTTCTCAGGAACCTCGTGTCTACAACTGTTTGGGGTTAATTGTTTTTGTTAGGTTAATTTATTGCGTATTGGTTAAAATTATATATTTAATGTTAAAAAGTTCTATATTTAAAAAGTTGGTTATTTTTATAAAGTTATTTATTTTACCTTTTGGAATTTTAAATAAAAGGGGCCTTTGGTGGCCATTTAATCCAGAAGGTGTTGCGTGATTAATATGGGTGGGTAGAAGGTTGTCAGGGGTGGGTTTTGTTTTCTCCTTAGCACTAGGCATACACCAGTCATGGATTTACTCGTGTGTACGAGGCCTAAGAGGAGAGGAGGGAGATCGGGATGGGAGAGGGGAAAGTGGAAGGAATGTCGGCAGAGTCAAACAACCCACAGGGAGTGTAATACGTTAGTATATAGTTTCCGCACTATTTATGATGTCAATAGGGCCATGTCGAATCCAGAGGGGAGAAAGTGTTCCACCCATGGGGTCCATATGTTGCTGTGTTGGGGCATACAATCTAAAATCATAGCTTCTATCTTAGCATGGATCATAGCTTGGGTCACATAGTTGCCATTTAAGAAACAAAACAAAAAAAACAAAAAAAAAAAATACTTTCTCTATCCACACAAACAGGGTTAATGAAAGAATCTCCCTGTCGAAAAACACTCAGCACTCATTACTGACAGAAAGAAAAGAATACACAATGACCACTGACTGCAGCTTCTGATGAATGAAAATGTTTCCAACATGCCCCTTTAACAGAGGTCGATTAAATAACTAACTTCTGTTGAGCCCACACATTAATTTAAATTTGGCTGGTCCAGCAACATATCAGAATATAGCCAGCTTTAGCATGTCTCCGGTCTGGATGGAGGAGCAGTGGAGACACCTTTGGGCAGCAGCATTGTCAATCAGGGGATAGAGTAGTGTCAGATGGACTAGCAGATTTAGATGAGCTTGGCAAACGAACTAAAGCTGAACTCCAGCCACCAATGTCTAAGCAATTTTGGCAACATTTATCAGCCTTTTGCTTTATAGAGACTTTCTAAGCAAAGGGCCAGATTACTGTCCTTCAGACTGTGGCTGTGACCAGAGGGAGCAGAAAATTGCCTGGCATTAGTAGGCATAAACAATGCCCCATCATTGGTTTTAATGGAAGGGACAGTGGGCCACTGATGGCGCCAGTGGGAGGAACAGTGCCCCATTGATGGCGCCAGTGGGAGCAACAGTGCCCCATTGATGGCGTCAGACTGTAGTCGACTGAAGACTAAAGTGCGATATATGGAAATAATATTTTCTCAAGCTCCTGAGGAAGTGAAAAGTCACAAAACATGTGTTCCAACAAGCTACACTGACCTATGCCAATTCCCTTTGGATTCTAGCAGATTGCAGCCTTCAAGCCAACCGGAAGGTGGAGTCAGTGCCGTGACAAGGTCACCTAGAGGCCAAACTGTGCCCTCCCCTCAAGGTGTATGAGCATTATGTGTGTCAGAACCACCCGCCCAAAAAAATTTGGGCACTAATCTGCATGTGTACCCCTGCATTAAATCCCCCCTCCCAGCACAAATCTTTGCCCCCTCCATTCCCCAAATTGCCCCAGCAAAAATGCCCCCCCCAAAAAAGAATTCACCCCTCAAATTTCCCCTCCGAAAACGTATCTGCCCCCCCACTCCCAATCCATCTCCTTTCACAAATATCACCCCAATCCCCTTCCCCATCTAGCACCAATACCCCCCTGCCCCCAAAATATAATCTTTCTAGCAAAGATCCCTCTGCCATATTGCCTCATCTAGCACAAACCTCCAAACCCCCCAACCTCAAATCTTCTTCCCCTATCCCCCCTCCCAACATATATCCCCCTAAATCATTACTCTTAGCACCCTCCAATTTCCCCTTCTAAAACAATTCTTACCCCCTGCTGCCCCCCCAAACTCCCCCTCGCAACACAAAAACCCTCCCCCTCATATTCATTGTGGCCCCCCCTCACCTCACATGATGATACCTTAGTGACCAGGGCAGACGTTCCTCTTGCCCACCCCTCGGCATAGCTGGGTGTAGCAATACCCCCAAGGGATTGGTCCGGGCCACCTGACCATATTAGTAGCTTGTTCTGATTACTTATTTTTTATCTATGGTTTATTAGAAAGAGAAAAAAAAAAGGCTAAAAAGAATGTTGCCACCACATCCACAAATCTGTAAGCTGCAATATATTACATGTTTTTAAATGAATGTTGCTTTGATTACAAACGTAATAAACTGCAATCTGTAACAGATGAATATGTCCCCTGTCCAATACCCTAAAATGACAGCAAACCTCCCAGAACAGAGAGCGGAGTACTGGATCCAGGATCATTGTAAAGCCAAATACAGTAATAACTTAGTTTGAGAGCGTTTTGCAAGACGAGCAACATTTTTTACTAAAATTTGACTTGATAAACAGGCGATGCCTTGATATACAAGTAGCGCTATGTCAAAACAGAGTATAAAAGAGAATAGAGGTGTCTCCTAAGTGTAGCAATATGGTTACATTTAATGAAGGTACAACATTTAGCAACTCACATGGTTGATTAACCACTTCCCCACCGCGCCATAAGCATTTTACTGCTACGGCGCGGTGGAGTTGCTTTGACACGACGTCCCTGGGACGTCCTCGTGCACTTCCGCGATTGCGCGTCCCCTGGGACGCGCTCGCGAAAGTGTCCGTGCTCGCCGGGTCTAGAAGACCCGGCGCATCACGGATCACGGTAAATTGCCGCTGATAGCGGCCGTTTACCACGTGATCGCGCCGTCGAATGACGGCGCGATCACTTGTAAACAAACCGGCGTCATTTGATGACGCCGGTTCCTCCCTCTCCTCGCTCTCCGCTCTGTACCGTTCGGTACAGTGTGCGAGGAGAGGGGGGGGGGAGCGGGGTGTCAGCAGCTGAGCTGTGGCTGGATCTGTGACAAATGCAGTCACAGATCCAGCCATCCCTCAAAACATCCCAGCTCTGCAATCCCCTAGTACCCTGCAATCCCCCCAGTACCCAACAATCCCCCAGTACCCAACAATCCCACAGTACCCCACAATACCACAGTACCCCACAATACCACAGTACCCAACAATACCCCAGTACCCAACAATACCCCAGTACCCAACAATACCCCAGTACCCAACAATACCCCAGTACCCAACAATACCCCAATACTCAACAATACCCCAATACTCAACAATACCCCAATACTCAACAATACCCCAATACTCAACAATACCCCAATACTCAACAATACCCCAATACTCAACAATACTCAACAATACCCCAATACTCAACAATACCCCAATACTCAACAATACCCCAATACTCAACAATACCCCAATACTCGGCAATACCCCAATACTCGGCAATACCCCAATACTCGGCAATACCCCAATACTCGGCAATACCCCAATACTCGGCAATACCCCAATACTCTGCATGATACTTTGCAATACCCCAATACTCGGCAATACCCCAATACTCGGCAATACCCCAATACTCGCCAATACCCCAATACTCGCCAATACCCCAATACTCGCCAATACCCCAATACTCGCCAATACCCCAATACTCGCCAATACCCCAATACTCGCCAATACCCCAATACTCGCCAATACCCCAATACTCGCCAATACCCCAATACTCGCCAATACCCCAATACTCGCCAATACCCCAATACTCGCCAATACCCCAATACTCGCCAATACCCCAATACTCGCCAATACCCCAATACTCGCCAATACCCCAATACTCGCCAATACCCCAATACTCGCCAATACCCCAATACTCGCCAATACCCCAATACTCTGCATGATACTTTGCAATACCCCAATACTCGGCAATACCCCAATACTCGGCAATACCCCAATACTCGGCAATACCCCAATACTCGGCAATACCCCAATACTCGGCAATACCCCAATACTCGGCAATACCCCAATACCCCAATACTCGGCAATACCCCAATACTCTGCATGATACTTTGCAATACCCCAATACTCGGCAATACCCCAATACTCGGCAATACCCCAATACTCGCCAATACCCCAATACTCGCCAATACCCCAATACTCGCCAATACCCCAATACTCGCCAATACCCCAATACTCGCCAATACCCCAATACTCGCCAATACCCCAATACTCGCCAATACCCCAATACTCGCCAATACCCCAATACTCGCCAATACCCCAATACTCGCCAATACCCCAATACTCGCCAATACCCCAATACTCGCCAATACCCCAATACTCGCCAATACCCCAATACTCGCCAATACCCCAATACTCGCCAATACCCCAATACTCTGCATGATACTTTGCAATACCCCAATACTCGGCAATACCCCAATACTCGGCAATACCCCAATACTCGGCAATACCCCAATACTCGGCAATACCCCAATACTCGGCAATACCCCAATACTCTGCATGATACTCGGCAATACCCCAATACTCGGCAATACCCCAATACTCGGCAATACCCCAATACTCGGCAATACCCCAATACTCGGCAATACCCCAATACTCTGCATGATACTCGGCAATACCCCAATACTCGGCAATACCCCAATACTCGGCAATACCCCAATACTCGGCAATACCCCAATACTCTGCATGATACTTTGCAATACCCCAATACTCGGCAATACCCCAATACTCGGCAATACCCCAATACTCGGCAATACCCCAATACTCGGAATGATACTTTGCAATACCCCAATACTCTGCAATACCCCAATACTCTGCAATACCCCAATACTCTGCAATACCCCAATACTCTGCAATACCCCAATACCCTGCATGATACTTTGCAATACCCCAATACTCTGCAATACCCTGCGCGATACTCTGCAATACCGCCTATGGAGATTTTTAAGTAGCGAAGTTTGGCGCCATTCCACGAGTGTGCGCAATTTTGAAGGGTGACATGTTGGGTATCTATTTACTCGGCGTAACTTCATCTTTCACATTATGAAAAAAAATTGGGCTAACTTTACTGTTTTGTTTTGTTTTTTTTTTAGCACAAAACAGTTTTTTTTAAAAACACGCGTTCAATAAATTTCTGCGAAAATACCGTGCGCGATAAAAAGTTGCAACAACCGCCATTGTATTCTTTAGGGTCTTTGCTAAAAAAGCATATATAATGTTTTGGGGTTCTATGTAATTTTCTAGCAAATAAGTGTTGATTTTTACATGTAGGAGAGAAATGTCAGAATTGGTCTGGGTGTTCCAGAACGCCTGATGGCGCTCCCTGCATGTTGGGCCTCTGTATGTGGCCACGCTGTGTAAAAGTCCCACACATGGGGTATCGCCATACTCGGGAGGAATAGCAGAATGTGTTTTGGGGTGTAATTTGTGGTATGCATATGCTGTGTGTGAGAAATAACCCACTAATATGACAGAAACAAGTTTTTTTTTTTTTTTTTTTTTTACAGAATTTTCAGTCGTTTTTCTTTTATAGCGCAAAAAATAAAAAACCCAGAAGTGATCAAATACCACCAAAAGAAAGCTCTATTTGTGTGAAAAAAAGGACAAAAATTTCAAATGGGTAGAATGTTGTATGACTGAGTAATTGTCATTCATATTGTGAGAGCACCAAAAGCTGAAAATTGGTCTGGTTAGGAAGGGTGTTTAAGTGCCCAGTGGTCAAGTGGTTAAAAGAGGCACATCTAAGTATGCAGGGATCCGGGGTAAAGGTGTCCACATAGACCAGCCTCTTCACTAGTAATGAGCTCCGGCGTGTTCACACAGTGCACGTGCAGAGCACGCCAGGAAGTCTGCACGGCGCTGCACTAATCACAGTCAGGGAGACATATTCCCGATGCTCGGCTGCAGAGATCAGGAAATGTCTCCCTGCCTGTGGTTAGTGCAGCGCCGCGCCGACTTCCTGGTTGGCTCTGCACGTGCACTGTGCGAACATGCTGGAGCTCATCCCTACTCCTCACCAACAATAAAGTTATCCCTTCTACGCTGCGCTCCACGAATCCTTCAAGCCTCACTTTCAGATCGCTTAACTGCAGGGTAGTCTTTCCGGTCATGATTGCAGACTGACAGTGGTGAGATTCGGCAGTGCGGAGGACAGACTATGTGAACAGGTTTACCCCGGATGCCTGCATAATAAGATGTGCCTCTTTTAATCACCAACCAAGTTTCTAAATGTTGTATCTTCATTACATGTACCCATATTGCTACACTTAGAGGCACCTTCTCTTCTCTTTTATACTCTGTAGCTCTTGTTGAATTTTTCTCCTAATCCCCTTGTGGATGGAAATTTTATGGCTACACAACCTGGTCACATTGCTAAACTCTTTTTAAATGGACTATAAACTGAAGAACTTATAAATAAATAGTTGAACAAATCAATTTAGTTTCCATTATTTCTTATGGGGAAATTTGCTTTGATATACAAGTGCTTTGGATTACAAGCATGTTTCTGAAACAAATTATGCTCACAATCCAAGGTTTTACTGTATTCTGCATGTTATAGTAAATGTATACCTGTAATAATAAAATCACCAACTAAATAGGTCAACTCAACATTCATTTAATTCACTTAACTAATGCATGTATCAGGAACTTCAGCAGAATATGTCCCTGTTCGATAACCTAAAATGACAGCAAACCTCCTAGAACAGAGAGCCAAGTACCGGATCCAGGATCATTGTAAAGCCAAATATCCAGGATCATTGTAAAGCCAAATATCCAGGATCATTGTAAAGCCAAATATCCAGGATCATTGTAAAGCCAAATATCCTGCATGTAATAGTAAATGTATACCTATAATAATAAAACCACCAACTAAATAGGTCAACATAAAACATCCCCTTAATGAATGCATGTCCTAGGAACTTGAGCAGTGTATGTCCCTGCCCATTACCCTAAATATGAGAGTGGATCTCCTAAAACAGGGAGCACTGGACCCAGAATGACAAATAGTCTGCTCAGTTCTGCAAACATAAAACACAATACTCAGGCTCCACGTATGCACAGCCATCAGATGATGAGCCATACATAAGACTGGGAGGACATGGAATAAATAAACACACCTTTGTTGAAAAACAATGTTTGAAAGTGGAAGGAGACTTGTCGATGAAGTGGTGATGAGTGATAAGACTTGGAGATGAGTGCTGACTCCTGAGTGCTGTACCTTCCCCAGTCTCCAGTGATGAGGTGATCAGTAGGCAGTCTGGGTGCACAGTGACTGCTGTATTGTGCTGTCAGTGTGGTGCATGCAGACACACGTGCAGGACACTACTCACCTCTCACTTGGAACACTTGCACAGTGCTGCCTCCTCCTGTCACTGATAGATGGAGATAATGCTCTGCACTGCTCCTGGCTCAACAAGCCGGCTATGTGCACCGACACCCCGGCCATACAGATGCTGGAGGTGTGGACAGTGAGGAGGAGAGGAGGTGGAAGGGATGCAAGGCAGGACAGCAGGCAGACTGGAGGAAAGCACTGCAATGACTCAGGGGGGACACCTAGCGGCATAGCGAAGAACAGCGCCTTCTCTAAAATACACCTGTATTGGCAAGCTGAGGTAAGAACACATTGCAGGGATCTCATATTTATACATGCAGCATGTGTCTTCAATATCTGCTAAGTCCTGAAAGGGTAACTCCACTTTACTTGGGGAAAAAAGTAACAAAAACAAAAAAAAAATGTATATGGTATACAATTGCGACACAAGTCATATTGTAATTCAATTCTATTAAAAATTGCCTTTTCTTTTCAATTTGCAGCTCTGTGAGTTTCTGCAAAATTCAATATGGGTGGCTGGAAGATTTCTGTACAGAGTGTGTCATAGGCATGTGCAGGGGGTGCGCTTGGTGTACCTGGGCGCACACTAATCACTCCCCCTATGATTCCCCCTACAGCCCGGGCTTCCTCCATGTTGTGTTGCTCTCCCCCACCACAGTGCTGCTGACTTCCCTCCACCCCCACCGCAGTGCTGCTCACCTCCCTCCACCCCCACCATAGTGCTGCTCACTTCCCTCCACCCCCACCACAGTGCTGCTCACTTCCCTCCACCCCCACCACAGTGTTGCTCACTTCCCTCCACCCCCACCACAGTGCTGCTCACCTCCCTCCACCCCCACCATAGTGCTGCTCACTTCCCTCCACCCCCACCACAGTGCTGCTCACTTCCCTCCACCCCCACCACAGTGCTGCTCACTTCCCTCCACCCCCACCACAGTGCTGCTCACTTCCCTCCACAGTGCTGCTCACTTCCCTCCACCCCCACCACAGTGTTGCTCACTTTCCTCCACCCCCACCACAGTGCTGCTCACTTCCCTCCACCCCCACCACAGTGTTGCTCACTTCCCTCCACCCCCACCACAGTGCTGCTCACTTCCCTCCACCCCCACCACAGTGCTGCTCACTTCCCTCCACCCCCACCACAGTGCTGCTCACTTCCCTCCACCCCCACCACAGTGTTGCTCACTTCCCTCCACCCCCACCACAGTGCTGCTTACTTCCCTCCACCCCCACCACAGTGTTGCTGACTTCACTCCACCCCCACCACAGTGCTGCTCACTTCCCTCCACCCCCACCACAGTGTTGCTCACTTCCCTCCACCCCCACCACAGTGCTGCTCACTTCCCTCCACCCCCACCACAGTGTTGCTCACTTCCCTCCACCCCCACCACAGTGTTGCTGACTTCACTCCACCCCCACCACAGTGCTGCTCACTTCCCACCACCCCCACCACAGTGCTGCTCACTTCCCACCACCCCCACCACAGTGCTGCTCACTTCCCTCCACCCCCACCACAGTGTTGCTCACTTCCCTCCACCCCCACCACAGTGTTGCTCACTTCCCTCCACCCCCACCACAGTGTTGCTCACTTCCCTCCACCCCCACCACAGTGCTGCTCACTTCCCTCCACCCCCACCACAGTGTTGCTGACTTCACTCCACCCCCACCACAGTGCTGCTCACTTCCCTCCACCCCCACCACAGTGCTGCTCACTTCCCTCCACCCCCACCACAGTGTTGCTGACTTCACTCCACCCCCACCACAGTGCTGCTCACTTCCCTCCACCCCCACCACAGTGCTGCTCACTTCCCTCCACCCCCACCACAGTGTTGCTGACTTCACTCCACCCCCACCACAGTGCTGCTCACTTCCCTCCACCCCCACCACAGTGTTGCTGACTTCACTCCACCCCCACCACAGTGCTGCTCACTTCCCTCCACCCCCACCACAGTGCTGCTCACTTCCCTCCACCCCCACCACAGTGTTGCTGACTTCACTCCACCCCCACCACAGTGCTGCTCACTTCCCTCCACCCCCACCACAGTGCTGCTCACTTTCCTCCACCCCCACCACAGTGCTGCTGACTTCCCTCCACTCCCACCACAGTGCTCCTGACTTCCCTCCACTCCCACCACAGTGCTCCTGACTTCCCTTCTCCCCACCCCCACCGCAGTGCTGCTAGCTTCCCTCCTCCCCCACCACAGTGCTGTTGGCTTCCCTCCTCCCCCACTACAGTGCTGCTGGCTTCCCTCCTCCCCCACTACAGTGCTGCTGGCTTTCCTCCGCCCCACCTCCACTGCAGTGCTGCTGGCTTCCCTCCTCCCCCACAACAGTGCTGCTGGCTTTCCTCCTCCCCCACCCCCACCACAGTGCTGCTGGCTTCCCTCCTCCCCCACAACAGTGCTGCTGGCTTTCCTCCTCTCCCACCGATTCTGTACCTCTGCTGCTTGACCATTACCAACTTCTGCCTGCCTGACCACCCATGACCCTAAATCCACCTGCTCACCAGCTTAATTGCTAGTTGCTGCCTGCTGTACTGCACCTGCCAGTCCACCAATCTGCCTGCAGTTCTTCACCTGTTGGCGGGTATCAGCATCTGCCAGTCCACATGCATGCCCGCTGCTTGGCACCTGCTGCAAGTGCCTTCTATCTATGATCTTCAACCAGGCACCCATGCCGCCCCATGCCCTGTTATATCCTGTCCCCACCATCGGGAGAAACAGGACAGGAGGTGTAAGGCCTCAACCAGGTAAGTGACGCATAGGAAACAGTTTCCTATGTTTCCGTTTGTTAATGATTAGGAAGCTGCTCGACACAGAGCACTTTCCATTCATTCAGTGTCTACTGCAGCTGAGCCTGCAAAGAAAGGCGTGTGGTTTTGGGTTTTGGGGTACACACCCTAATGCAATAGGCTGCATACACCTATGGGTGGTGTACACAATGCCCCCCTGAAATGTAATTTCCTGCTTGTTAGATTTATTTTCCCAGAAGTCTGCACTAAGATACAAGCCATATTTTGGGCATTGCCTGCAACAATAATGTATGGAGAAATACTGCCAAAGGGAAATCACGTCTAAAGGGATGCAGACCCTGCAACCTTCTTCATTAGAGCCCTGCAGGTGCAGGAGTTGATTGATAATTATAAAAATCACTTCCATACAGGTTTAAGCTGCACATGGACACAGACAAACAGCTATTCCTTCATAATCCAAAAAGGTACTGTAGGAATTTGCAACAAAGTTTGTTAAAATCTTTGCAATGTACATAGATCACCCAGAGGGAGTTTTAAAATGTTTTATATTTTTATCAACAAAAGTGGAATTACTCTTAGGCTACTTTCACACTGGGGCGTTGCGGCATTGGCAGTAAATCACTGCTATTTTTAGCAACGCTTTATTGTCATTTTTGCAGCACTATTCGCCCACTAGTGGGGTGCTTTTAACCCCGCCAGTGAGCCGAAAAAGGGTTAAAACCGCCGGCAAGGAGTGATGTATTCTGGGTCGTTCACACAGGAGTAAAAGGAGCGTCTTTCAGGGTGCTTTGCAGGCACTATGCTTTTTGCGGTATAGCGACTGCAAAGCACCTCAGTGTGAAAGTAGCCTTAGACCCCTTTCACACTGGAGGCATTTTTCAGGCACTTTGGCGCTAAGTAAAGCGCCTGAAAAAAGCCTCATCTACAATCCCAGTGTGAAAGCCTGGGGCGCTGCGCCGGCAGGACGTCAAAAAAAGTCCTGCAAGCAGCTTCTTTGAGGCGCTTTAGGAGCGGTGCACCCCCTGTGCTTTTCATCACCTGACAGTAGGCTTTTCAGTTTTGATGAGGCTGGACAATATGACATTGGTGTACCACATCAAGAGGCAAGTTGGAATATGCCCCATCTGAGTTTTTCCATTTGAAATTCCGACGGACTTAGAAAGAGAACATGTTCTCTTTTTTTTCTGGAAATTCTGTTTGTCTGTATGGAATGCCGATGGAGAAAAAAAACACGCGTGCTCAGAATCACGCATGCTCAAAAGCATTGAACTTCCATTTTTCTCGGCTCATAGTGTTGTACTGTATGTCACCGCGTTTTGGACGTTCAGAATTTGGTGTGACAGTGTGTATGCAAGACAGCTTGAACGGAACTCCGTCAGAATAATCCATCGGAGTTTATCCCGACGGAAATTCCGATCGTGTCTATGGGGCATAAGTCTACTCAGAGAGTGAGTGAGTGAGTGAAAAACGTATAAAGCGCAACACTTGCGAACTGAATCGCTTCTGGGCGCTGTTTCCATTCCTTCGGTAAGGAAACCCTTTACCTCAGAAGAGATGAGTTTTAATCATTCTCCGGAAGGTCAAGTGGTCCGACTCCAGTCGGATGGTGGTAGGTAGTGCATTCCACAGTCGAGGTCCTTGGACAGCAAATCCAATCCTTTGGATTTGTATCTTGCCTTGGGTATTTGCAGTAGGTTTTGATTTGTCGATCGCAGAGTGTGATTTGGGTTATGGGCTATTATTTTTTTGCATAGATATTGGGGGGCGTTTCCTTGAATACACTTATGTGTTAGGCAGAGTGCCTTAAAAGTGATTCTGTCTTTCACTGGTAGCCAGTGAAGAGATCTCAGCGAAAGGGAGATTGAATCCCATGGTTTTATGCCAGTCACTAATTGAGCAGCCGTATTTTAAACGACTTGCAGACGAGTGATTTGGTATTTGTGGAGTCCTAAATAGAGGGCATTTGCATAGTCGAGTCTGGAATTGATGATTGTTCCCACCACGACTGCAATGTCCTTTTTAGGGATAAAGGGGGTGAGTCGGCATAGTAGGCGTAGCAGATAGTGAGATCCGCTGACTACAGACCCTATTTGTGCATCCATTGTCATGTAGGAGTCGAAAATGACTCTGAGACTTTTGACTTTGGTGCTAGGAGTGATAGTTTTCCCCAGAATGGGCGGTGGGGTCCAAGTTGAGGTGGAGTGACTTTTCCGGTTTGCGTGAAACAGGAAAAGCTCTGTTTTCGAACCATTGAGTTTAAGATAACTGGATGTCATCCAGCTATCTATTAGGGTGAGGGATCTCTCTAGTCCAAGAGAGTGATCCTTTTCGTTACTGATGCGGAGATACGGTTGAGTGTCGTCTGCATAGGAGTGGTATAGTAGCTTCTAGTTGCTGATGATTTCAAAGAGGGGACGGAGATAGATATTGAACAGTACCGGTGACAAGGGACTCCGCATGATACCGTACGCTTTCCTGATGTGAAAGATCCCAATTTCACTCTTTGTGATCAGTTTCCCAAGAAGGAGGAGAACCAGGGTAGATCAGCTTCCGCGACTTTGGCCACTTCAGCTAGCCTAGCGAGTAGTAGTTCATGGTCTACCGTGTCAAAGGCCGCACTTAGGTCCAACAGGATCAGGAGAGAGGATTCTCCTTCATCTGCGGCCTCTAGAGCGTCATCCCATATTTTTACCAGAGCCGTTTCAGTTCTGTGCCCTGGCCGGAAACCTGATTGAAACGTATTGAGTAATTTTTGGGTTTCTAAATGCAGTTGTAACTGTTGTACAACTACTTTCTCCATTATCTTGGAGAAAACATTTAGACCTGATATGGAATCTATTGTTTGGATCTTTAGGGTTAAGGGTGGGTTTTTTTCAGATGGGACTGGTCGGCTGCATGCCAGCGTGCTTTTGAAGTTTCTAAGCGGAAGCTGTTGGCGTCACGCATGCTCGTGCACTATGACCTCCAGAAGCCTCTCACCTTGGCTTGTGATGCCTCACCCTATGGTCTGGGGGCGGTACTATCCCACATCTTACCAGATGGGTCAGAAAAACCAGTGGCATTTGCCTCCAGGTCTTTGACAAAAGCAGAAAGCAATTACTCACACATTGACAAAGAGGCTCTTGCGCTGATATGGGCAATTAAGAAGTTTCATCTTTACCTGTATGGTAGGGAATTCACCATACTGACGGACCATAAACCACTCCTTCAGATCTTTAGCCCTGACAAAGGCATCTCCCAGACTACTGCGGCCCGCCTCCAACGCTATGCCCTATTCTTGGGGGCATACAGCTACAAAATTCAGTATTGTGGTCATGATGCCAATGCTAATGCGGACGCAATGTCCCGACTGACAGGGAGGTCCATGGACTCTTCTCCACCGGTCAAGAGTTGTCGTTACACCAGCCTGTCCTTCTTGTCTTCTGGAGAGATATCAGCCCATACAACCAAGGATACCTTTCTGAAAACAATACTCTCCTGGGTACGGTCCGGTTGGCCTGCAACTGTCACACAGGAGTATGAACCTCATTTCCGTAGGCGTATGGAATTAACTGTGGCTGGCAACTGTGTTTTATGGGGAGACAGAGTGATCATTCCACAGACCCTCCGGAGACACATTCTGGACTTGCTACATACTGGTCATCCCGGGGGCACTCGTATGAAACAAAAGGCCAGAGGCTATGTGTGGTGGCCAAACCTAGACTCAGATATCGCAACATATGTGAATGCTTGTGCTGGATGTGCACAAGCGGCAAGAGACCCTCCTCGAGGGTGCGTCCAGCCCTGGACTTGGCCCACGGTTCCTTGGTTTCGCCTACACTTGGACTTTGCAGGCCCGATCAGAGGACACACCTTCTTGATCATAGTGGACGCCCATTCAAAGTGGCCTGAGGTCATTCTTGTTACTCAGCCAACGACTAAGGCAACGGTTTCCATACTGTTACATCTCGCTGCTACGTTTGGATACCCCAGAGAAATCGTCACGGACAACGGTGCACAATTCACCAGTCAGGAGTTTCAGCTTTTCCTGACTGCCCACAACATCAAGCACAAGTTGACCGCACCTTACCACCCAGCTACAAATGGTCAAGCAGAGAGGTTTGTGCAGACTTTCAAACGCTATTTCAAAGCTACAGTGACTGCAAGGAAACAACAGTCTCTGTCACCCCAGCAGCTGGACTCCTTCCTTTCTGCTTACAGAAACACACCACATGCAACCACTGATAAAACTCCAGCAGAACTCCTTCTGGGTCGGCAGCCATGGACTGTTTTGGATATGCTCCGCCCTCAAACAGTCCAGGAACATGTATTGCAGTCCCAAGACAAGATGGTCAAACACCATGAGCTTCCCGGATTCACAGCCCAACAAAAGGTATGGGCCCGATCTTATGGGTCTTCCAACACCCGTTGGCTTCCTGCTGTCATTGCAGAGACTTTGGGACCCAAGATGTACAAGGTCCGCCTGGAAGATGGTTCCATTTGCAGACGTCATGCGGACCAACTGCGTCCTCGTTCTCAACTGCCCGAATCCCTCATGCCGGCTGAACCACCAGTGTCTCAAGGTTCTGCTCCCAGCGGATCAGGATGCACAGAGACTGATGATTGTGGGGACTCTGAACTTTTGAACTCAGCTCCAACAGAGCCCTCCAGCTCTGGTCCGGAGGTCTGTTTACCCTCTGAGTTGGGGGATCCCTTCTTGGCCCCGCCGGTACCCATTCCGGCCAGCCCTGTTTCCTCCGGTCCCGAATCGCTGGATGCCCGGCCTCAACGACACTGTCGCCCTCCTGACCGGTTGCAGTTGCAAGAGCGGTTACGAGACTTTCGACGGGGCCGACGGAAGTGATTCAATGACATATTAACCGCAACTGTCCCTGGAAGCTTGAAGTCCTGTAATTTTCCTGTGTTTGGAGGACTGTTACTGGACAGTTATCAGTTAATGTTTTGTTTCTGTTATGGTTTTATTGTGTTTTTTGTTGTTTTTGTTTTTGTTTTTTGAGGGATGGATGGAAGGTGTTATACCTGAAGGGTTCCACATGTACTGGCACTTTAAGGCTGGCTCCACCCAGCAGTGATGACAAGGGTCAAGGGGTACGGTGGCCATCTTAGAGTGTGCTCATGTAGGAAGCAGATAAGATGTACTGTCCTGAGATGCATGTTGCAGTGTACAGCCTGTACTGAATAAACATCCATTGCTCCAGACCAGAGTCTTGTGTCTCTCACAACACACAGGACATCACAGGTTTTATTGTACCTTGTTTCAACAAGGTGGGCACCATGCCCTCCTTAAATGATTGATTTATAAGCTGCGTGATAGCTGGTGCCAGTATATCGGCATTTCTTTCAGCAGTTTAGTGGGAATGATGTCATTGGGTGCTGTGCTGTTGCGCAGAGTCCCAATGATGTTTTTAGTGGCAGCGGTGGTGATAGGTTTTAAGGTGAATTTTGGTGCTTGCGGCGGGTATATAATGGTATTTGGATTGGGATTAGGGGAGGGATTAATGCCGATTCCTTTTTGCTCAATACTTACACAGATTTTTTCAACTTTATTAATGAAATAATCCGATAGTTTGTTTCAAAATTCTTGTGAATCAGAATTGGGGGCCTCTAAACAGGCTGGATTCATCGTCTGTGTAACCAGCTTGAAGAGTTCGCGGGGGCGGTTTAGGGCATTGGCGATGCTGTTGGCGAAGCGATTTTTTTGCCCATAAAGATTTCTTTGTGATATCTCTTTGTTATTGTCTTGTAAATGGTGTGGTTTCTATCTGAAGAGCTCCTTTTCCATGCAGCTTCTGCTCTTCTACGCTCTTGCTTTAGCAACGTCAGCTGGTCATTAAACCAGCCGGCGTTGTTTTTCCGGGTTGCAAGTTTTGCGCCTTGTTGATGGCGTCAAGTGTTTCTGCGGCTGTTTGTTTTTGTTGGATTGTGTTTATTTTGTTTCCTAGGGTTGTTTTGAAGAGTTCCGAGTGGAGCTTCTTCTGAGATCTAGTCCAGTGACTTGTCACCGTTTTTTTTGTTTTATTTGGCCTGAGGTGGTTGGTGGTTTTGAATTTATTGGCATGGTGGTCGGTCCAAGTTAGTGGCTCATTTTCCCAGACTTCAATTTCCAAATGCTGTTTGAAAATAAGATCTATGGTATGGCATGAGTGGGGCCTTGTAATAATTGCTGCAGACCTAGTCCTTCCAGATGGTCGATGCAAGCGTCAGCGACGGGGTCCAACGAAGAGTTGGCCCAGAGGTTGAAGTCCTAAGCACCAAAAGGTGTTTGATGCTTAGGGTGTAAGAGGAGATGAATTCTGTTAATGACGTGAGAAGGTGCGTTTTTTGGCCCGGTGGTCTGTAGCACAGTAGAATATGGATCATGTCTTGGGGATTTGTTTGCAGCTGAAGAATGAGGGTTTCCATGAATGTAAGCAAGTTTTAAAGGACTGGTTTGGTGATCGAGAGGTGAGTTTTGTGGATCACCGCCAGGCCTCCCCCTCTTTGCCCCACTCTGTTCTGCATTTGAATGCGATAATTTTCTGGCACCAATTCTCCCAGAATGGTGTTGCAATCTGCTGTAAGCCAGCTTTCTGTGATGAAGAGGCAATCTAGATCATGTTGAAGGATGAAATCATAGATTTCTTGCCGGTGTTTTACTGCCGATCTTGTGTTAACCAGAGCGCATGATATGAGCTTGGGCTGGTGTACCTGCATGCAGTTTTTTACTTTAATCATTGACTGATTCTTAACAGTTGCTCACTCTTTAGAGCTTTTTTGGTGACAGTTGGAAGCATAGAGGCGAATGGTTTTAATTTCCAGATGGTTTCTGCAGAGTATTTCAGATAACCCATGGTTGCAAAAAAAACGCAGGGAAATGATGATGATTATGGGGGGGTTTTGCGGCGCTAGGAGGAAGAATATCCAAGTGAAACTGTCACTTTTTACGTCTTCCCTCCCTGTAATTGGTCCAGAGGAAGGCGAAAAACCCCAGACGTGCTAAGCCAATCTGCAGCGACTGGGGGAAAAATTCCTTCCTGATCCCTGCTGGCGATTGGTAACGAACCCTGGATCAATTACTTTTATAAATGGGGGTGTGGGGGATGCGTACCCCTGGATTAACTGCAGGGGCCTGTGCAGGGGGAAGGTGTGGGTGAGTGAGGGTGGTGTTATTGCTGTGGTAATAGGAGTACCAAGATGGCCGTCGACCGGGGCTAGGCCCGAGCTGGGGGCTGGGGTACGGGGGCAGCAGGGGGGGGAAGGGGACCTGTAAGGGCACCGCAGGGAGAGTCCTCGGGGGCTGAAGCGGCGGACTTTCCTAGGATACGGCAGCCACGATTGCGTAGCGGTAGTTTCCCGGGTCCCCGAAGGTTTAGAATGGCGGAGGGGAGATGATGTAGTGTTTGGATGCGGGGGGGGAGCCAGTCGTCTGAAGCCGTGGATTATCCTGAAAAGGACAGCCACATTCAATCCCAAGGGGACAGACCAGGCAAGTCTTACCTTGCAAGAAATGCTGCAGAGAAGGGAGGAGGGATGCTGGATCCAGATGAAAGCTGCAATGAGGCTGGGGCTGGGGCTGGGCTGAGACTGAAGACCCTGCCTGCCTGTCTGCCTGCCTGGCGCCTGCCTGGAGCTATAGCGTACACGCCCTACTCCTAGGAGACGTGCGCCGTAGTGAGCTCCTGTTGCTAATCCACCTGTGAGAGAGAGAAAGTTGATCATGACCTGGGAGAAAGGAATCTCTCCACCATTTCAGAAATGCTTTCTGAGTGCCACCCTCCAAGTAACCAAAGATGACACATATGCCCTGCCCCCTGTAATGTGCTTCTGCTCCCAGAACGCCCGAGCTACAGGGATCTATTGGACAAGTACTGATCTATGGGGACACCTGATGTGGGGGGCTCTGATGGGGACACCTGCTGTGGGGGGCTCTGATGGGGGACACCTGCTGTGGGGGGCTCTAATGGGGGACACCTGCTGTGGTGGGCTCTAATGGGGGACACCTGCTGTGGGGGGCTCTGATGGGGACACCTGAAGTGGGGGGCTCTGATGGGGACACCTGCTGTGGGGGGGCTCTGATGGGGGACACCTGCTGTGGGGGGGCTCTGATGGGGGACACCTGCTGGGGGGGCTCTGATGGGGGACACCTGCTGGGGGGGCTCTGATCGGGACACCTGCTGGGGGGCTCTGCTGGGGGACACCTGCTGTGGGGGACTCTGATGGGGGAAACCTGCTGGGGGGGCTCTGATGGGGGACACTAATGAAGACTTCTTAGGGGAGCATCTCTGTGTTTAAGTCGTAGCCATAGAAACATTTGTAAAGGGGAGGAGTTAGCAAGATGACCATGCCAATGTGGGGGCGCCAGAAATATTTCTGCACCCAGACGTCTGTGACCCTAGGATCGGCCCTGGTTCTGACAGATCTGGAGAGGTTCAGTAAGCTGTATGGTTTCCTTCCAGTCATCACCATATTTAGATTTACTGTTAAAAACAACTGAAACTGTTGCAGTGATTCCTTATTGGGCAAACAGGCCTTGGTTCCGTCTTCTGCTTCAACCACAGTTAGAGGGACTTGGGTACAACACCCCCCAGTTTTATTTGACTCCAGAACTTTTGTTTCGAACATGGAAAAAGGTCAGACCCGAATCCAGAATCCTATTAAAGTCTATGGGACCCTTATCCGAAAAATCTAAAGTCACCGGGCTAGATTTAGGTAGGAGCGGCGTAATAGTAAACTTGCGTAGCGTATGCCATTTACACTATGCTGCCGCAACTTTTACGGGCAAGTGCTGTATTCTCAAAGCACTTGCTCCGTAAGTTGCGACGGAGTAGCGTAAATAGGCCGGCGTAATACAAAATGGGAAGGTCTTCTATTTAAATTAAGCGCGCCCCAGCGCCGAACAAACTGTGCATGCACCGGCCTGGAACGTAGCCCAGTGCGCATGCTTCAAATCACCACGCAAATACTCAATGAAACAACGTGAACGTCACTTACGCAAAGCCCTATTCGCGAACGTTTTACGCAAACAACGTAAATGACATGAAAACGCAGGACGGGCGTACGTTCGGGAATCGGCGTATCTATCTCATTTGCATATTTTAGACGGGAACGCCTAGCATCCAGCGTAAATATGCAACTAAGATACAACGGTGTAAGTGACTTACGCTGGTCGTATCTTAGCAACATTTAAGCGTTACTCATTTAGAGCATACGCTTAAAGTTGCACTGGCTCAGATTAGGACTTACAACGACGTATCTACTGATACGTCGTCGAAAGTGTTCCTAAATCTAGCCCACCATTTTTAAGGCTTATATATGAAAATTATTGTACATTAAAAGGGTATGGGCACTGCCTTGCCCTGGGGGACATGTATCAATGCAGACATTTTTTAAATAAAAAAACATTTTTAAAAGGAACAACGATTTTAACCACTTAAGGACCAGCTCCTTTAGATATACATTGGCAGAATGGCATGGACAGGCAAAGGCACGTACAGGTAAGATGCCGGCAGCGTAAGTCGGACAGCGGCTCTAGCAGACTTCATCGCCGCCGGCATCTCCGCGATCGTCTCACGGAGGTATGGAGCAGGGAGATGCTTGTGTAAACAAGCATCTCCTTGCTCTGCCTAGTGACAATGACACTGATCTCCGCTCCGTGTACTAGGAGCGGAGATCAGTGTCATGTGACAAGGAGCCCATCCCCGCTACAGTAAGAAACTCTCAATAGGGAACATTTAACACCTACAGCGCCACCTAGTGGTTAACCCCTTCACTGCCAGTGTAATTTTCACAGTAACCAATGCATTTTTATAGCACTGATCGCTGTAAAAATGACAATGGTCCCAAAAATGTGCCAAAAGTGTCGGATGTGTCTGCCATAATGTCTCAGTAAAAATCGCTGATCGCCGCCGTTACTAGTAAAAAAAATATTAATAAAAATGCTATAAATCTATACCCTATTTTGTAGACGCTTTAACTTTTGCGCAAACCAATCAATAAACACTTATTGCGATTTTTTTTACCAAAAATATGTAGAAGAATACGTATCGGCCTAAACTGAGGGGAAAAAAAGTTTTTTATATATGTTTTGGGGATATTTATTATAGCAAAAAGTAAAAAATGTTGATATTTTCTTTTCAAAATTGACGCTCTATTTTTGTTTATAGCACAAAAAATACTAACCGCAGAGGTAATCAAATACCACCAAAAGAAATCTCTATTTGTGAGGAAAAAAGGACACCACTTTTGTTTGGAAGCCACGTCGCGCGACCGCGCAATTGTCAGTTAAAGCGACGCAGTGCCGAATCGCAAAAAGGTCCTGGTCCTTTAGCTGCAAAATGGTCTGGGCTGAAGTGGTTAATAATGCTTAAAGTGAAACAATAAAAAAAAAAAATCCTTTAAAAATAGTTCCCGGGGGGGGGGGGGGGGGGGGCGGTCTGAAATGTGGCGCATATGTACCACGTATAGAACCTGCTGCAACAAAACTGACATATATAAAGAAAAAAAGCTTTCTTTATTTTGTAAAGTACAATTTGGGGAACCAGTCTGTATGATGAGGCCACAATGTTTGCCCACTGACAGCTGAATGAAAATTGCCGGCAATACAAAATTCATTTCAGACCCTTATCAAAGGATGGAGCCTGGCAGGCCAGGAAAGGGGGGGGGGTCGACCATACCAGGCCACATGCCCTCAACATGGGGGGGGTGCTTTGGGGCAGGGGGGCTCTGCGTCTTGTCGCCATGTTGATGGGGACAAGGGCTCTTCCCCCACAACCCTGGGCAGTGGCTGTGGGAGTCTGTAAAGCCCCCTTTAACAAGTTGGTCCCTAGATACCGCCCCCATGTGAATGTGTAGGGGTACATTGTACCCTACTCATTCATCAAAAAAGTGTAAAAACAGTTTTTGACAATTCCTTTATTAAAAATAAAAAAACATTGTCCCCTGATGTAGATCAATCATCAATCACGATGCCCATGACACCGCCAGACTTGGGGAAAAAAAAGCTCCGAACAACTAATGCTACCGCCACCTGCCTGCTCCGCCGTCTGACAGTAGCAAATAGCTTAAAGTGATTGTAAAGGTTCAAGATTTTTTTTAATAACAAACATATACTTACCTCCGCTGTGCAGCTCGTTTTGCACAGAGTGGCCCTCGAACCTCGTCTTCTGTGGTCGCTTGGTGGCTGTCTAGGCTCCTCCTCGCATCAGATAACCCCCTCTGGGAAGCACTTTTCCAAGGGGGTTACCTTGCGGGCGTGCTCCTGAGTCCAGCATTTGCATCCATAGACACGAATGCCGTACTCGGCCCCACCCCTTGGCACCTACGTCATTGGATTTGATTGACAGCAGCGGGAGCTAATGACTGTCAATCTATCCAATGAAGAGCCGAAAAGACTGGCCCGAAATCAAGCGTGTTCTCGAAGTGGGACTTTCGACGGCTCAGGTAAGTAAACGGGGGCTGGGGGGGGGGGGGCGGCAACTCCTTTAAGGACAGAGCCACCCGGCGACATCACCTGATGGCACCACTCCCTTTCAGATTCCACTTGCCCACCATGCACCAGTCGGTGATGTCACATGGGGCAAAGGGGGCTGAGCCCCCCTGCCCCAAAGCACCCCGCATGTTTTGGGCATGTGGCCTTGTATAGTTCAGGAGGTGGAGGGGTGCTCATTTGTCCCTCCCTCCTTTCCTGGCCTGCCAGGCTGCAATCTCATAATAAGGGTCTGGTATGGATTTTAGTCGGCGACCCCACGTCGCTTTAAAAAAAAAAAAAAATTTTACTGCCAATTTATGCCTGGCAACGTTTTTTTTTTTTATTCAGCTGTCAACGGGGAAGCCCACTGACAGCTAATGATTCATTCGTTGTTAAAGATGTGGCAGCTGGTTCCCCAGCGTGCTCCTTAACCACTTCAGCCCCAGAAGATTTGGCTGCCCAATGACCGGGCCATTTTTTACGATACAGCATTGCATCGTTTTAACTGATAATTGCGTGGTCGTGCGATGTTATACTCAAACAAAATTGACGTCCTTTTTTTCCGCACAAATAGAGCTTTCTTTTGGTGGTATTTGATCACCTCTGCAGTTTTTATTTTTTGCGCTATTAACAAAAAAGAGCGTCAATTTTGAAAAAAAACACAATATCTTTTACTTTTTGCTATAGTAAATATCCAATTAAAAAAAAAAAATGTTCCTCAGTTTAAGCCGATATGTATTCTTCTACATTTTTTTGGTAAAAAAAATCGCACTAAGCATATATTGATTGGTTTGCACAAAAGTTATAGCGCCTACAAACTATGGGAAAGATTTATGACATTTACTGTATATGGCTTTTTTTAAATTATTATTAGTAATAGCGGTGATCTGCCTCTTTTTGCGGTATTGCGACGTTGTGGCCGGCCACGCGCATCGGGATCCCTACTGTGCAGGGGGCGTGCGCATGCCTCCGGCGGCACTCCTGGATGAAGCTGTGTATATATATATATATATATATATATATATATATATATATATATATATATACACGATTTTGCCCAGGAGAGACATTCTGCCGCAGTAAATGTACTTGAGCCGGTCGGGAACCGGTTAAAATCCAGCTATTCACTGTGCTTTGTGCCCGATTGGGCAAATCCTTGCATTGCTTTAGCCCATGGGTCTTCAAACTACGGCCCTCCAGGTGTTCAGGAACTACAATTCCCATCATGCCTAGTCATGTCTGTGAATGTCAGAGTTTTACAATGCCTCATGGGAAGTGTAGTTCCGCAACAGCTGGAGGGCCGTAGTTTGAGGATCCCTGCTTTAGCCAATCAGGGCCTTAGAATGCACTGTGCATTTGGGAGCACTGGCGGGTGAATATCCTCGGTGTTCGGCAAATGGTCGTTGTTTGGGGCCAAAACGTTCACCCATCTCTAGTCCTGATGTCTCTCAGATAAAATCTTCTTTTGCAGACTGAAATACTCCACCCTTGTTTATCTCTCCTCCAGTTACTGACTGTTTTTTTTTTTTTTCTTTTTTTTTTTATATATTTTATTGATAATAATACAGTACAAGTTATCTGACAAAATATTTGTAAGAAAACAAGTATGGAAAATAAGGCTTCTCAATAACTATACAGAAAGTGAATATTTTCTTATAATTATACAGTTTAAAGTGTAAGCCCCCTTTCACACTGGGTCATTTTGCTAAAAATAGCACCTGCAAAACGACCTGAAACAGTCGCTACTGTGTCTCCAGTGTGAAAGCCAGGAGGGGTTTTTATACTGGAGCCATGCGCTATTAGGACGGTAAAAAAAAAAGTCCTGCTAGTCGCATCTTTGAAGCGGTGTGTATACTGCTCCTTCAACGCTCCTGCCCATTGAAATCAATGGGGCACCGCGGCTATACCGACGGCAAAGGGCCTCTGCAGAGGTGCTTTGTGGTGTTTTTTAAACCCTTTCTCGGCTAAAGGGGGGTAAAACTGGCCAGCTAGTGGCCAAATAGCACCGCGAAATTGGCAGTCAATTCCGAAACAAAATATTTCAGTGTGTACACGTCTAATGGAGAGAGTACATACCTGGACAGTACATCTTGGCAACACTTGCATAATTCCCCCTTTTGTATCTACCAGAAATCCAGTGAGTTCCTTGTTAGACTTGTCGAGAAACTTGACAAGCTGTCTTTGCGTACACACTGTCAAGACCAAATCTCCTCGTTCTCAAACGTGGTGACTTCAATACATACAACAGCAGGGGAAGTTCGATTCCACTGGCACAACCCTTGGGGCTGCTTTTGATCTCATGTTACTGCGTGTTAGGTAAAAGTTTGGCAAGAGACATTTGCACTTTTCAGTCTGTTACAGCGTGACACATGTGCTATCTCCATTACAAATACTACTTTTACCGAAGGTGCGCGGGTTTCTAAGCATACACACCAACGTGTTTCTCGTTGGAAAACTAGCCCAACGAGCAACACGACGACTCCCGCCAAGAAAAAAGATAACTTGCTCTCTTTTTTTCTTGTCGAGTTACTATACTAATTGGTGGGAGGTTCCTCTGCCAAGGTCTTATGCAAATTTTTTCCTATGTACATTAACCTGTTTTCCTTCAGCGTGTATTTTAAAAAGCATGTATAAGGTCAAGGACTGTTACACAATCATTTGGTCATCATCTTCATTAGTTGGGACATCTGAGTCTTCAGAACCCCAATCTCTGAATCACTATCAGCTGTACTGGCCACTCTGACTCCGACAGCAGATTCCGACCCCTGGCTTATCTCCAAAAGGAGACAGATTCCACCAATGGATACAGATATTTTGTATCTTATTTTTACAGTCTTAAATCGACAGGTTATAATTGGGTGTTGGACTAAGAAATTACACCTGAATGATGAGCAGCATTACTTGAAAGGAGATTTTTTAAGTAAGATTATATTGGATTGTCAAAAATAGCTATTGTTTATAATGAGTTTGCAGTGCTGATGTTATAAAATGAAAGTGTATTCTATGACCATAGAACTCATTTAAGATGTACTAAAATTCTGAATAAACAAATTCTGACAAACGAATGTCATCCAATATACAGTATGTGGTGAAAATAAAGTGAGGATGGAAACTCACTAATCAATGTAGTCTTACTCTTTCAGGCTTCTTTATTGCCATCCCAAGGGGACTGATAAGAGGACATCATGGGTCTATTGGACCTCCAATGTCTCCTCTGCACTCTGCTGAAGCTGATCAACCACGGACTGTTATCAATTAACTTCTTCCCTGGGTTCTGAGCATCTCTGGGTTCATACTACCTAGATGTTCACTGATCTCCAGCTGTCTACAACCTGACAACCACCATGGAGGTTCCGTATAAATCACTTTGCAAGAAAGCTTGCAGTTAGAAGATAAAACGTAAACAAACAAACTCCCAGTCACTATAGTATAGAAGATGGGAGTTTGTTTACATGCAGGCACTTCCTTTGACATAAGTTATGTTGGCGGCAGCAGAAGTGTTAAAAGGCCAACAATGGACTTTTGTATAAGAGGAGGGCACAGAGCTGCTCTAGTATCAGCACTAGAAGCAGGGGCGTTGCTAGGTGGCAAAAAGACCAAGTCCGAGCCTGGCACTAAGGGGGTGTCTACCTGACGCACGCTGACCAACCTGACATACCTGTGACTGACATACACTGACCTACCTGACATACACTGACCTACCTGACATACACCAACCTACCTGACCCACACTGACCTACCTGACGCACACTGACCTGACATACACTGACCTACCCCTGATTTAAATGATGATGGTGTGCCTTCATTTCTATATATTTTTTAAAAACTCTTTTCTTACTATTTTATACCTCTTCTTTTTTTTTTTTACTTTGGCCATAACAAGGTAATATCTAAAACTTACATTGCTGTTTTACTAATTAAGCAACATTTACAAACATACAAGTGAAATGATGACGCACATGGATATTTGTATGACAGCAGCTAAACCAGTAATCTGCACTTGAAAAAGTTGAAATATTTCCTGCAGATAGTTGTTGTTTGTAAAAGGGTTTAGCCATGTTTAGGTGCGCCAACGTGTTCTTTTTTTCTCAATACTCCAGTTTTGGGGGGATGTTACACCCACTTTGTTAGTAGTTTTCTGAGCAAGGAGATAGAGCTGTGTAATTGCAATTGAGTGCAGAGAATATATGGGGCCGGATTCACAAAGCACTTACACCGACGTATCTCGATATACGCTGCGTAAGTGTAAATATACGGCGTCGTATCTGTGCGCTGTGCCCACAGAACTAAGATACGCCTAAAAACTGACTTCATCCGACCAACGTAACTTGCCTACGCCGGCGTATAGTGGGCGTATAGTTACGCTGGACGCATTTGGCACTCCCATTGATTTTCGATGCAAATGAGGGAGATATGCCGATTCACAAACGTACTTGCGCCGGATACATGTTTTAAGCGATTTCCGTAAGGGTTACGTCCGGCGTAAAGTTATTCCCCACATTGGAGGTGCAACTCATGCAAAAGGTATGGACCAGGGAATGAACGCGGTCAAATTTTACATCGTTTACATAGTACGTGAATAGGTTAGGTTTAAGTCGTAGGCAGTGATTTGACGTATCTTAGACAGTTGTTTCGACGTGATTGTGAGCATACGCACTGGGATACGTACAAGGTACGATGCATGCGCAGTTCATTTTAAGTGCTTGTCTGAAGCTCAGCCCATCATTTGCATGGGGTCACGCTTCATTAAAATGTATCACGCCCTTTTCCAGCCCACTTCCACTTACGCTGCCTTACACCGACGAATATACGCTACGCCGGCGCAACATTGGGAACATTTGCTTTGTGAATTCCATGCTTGCCTCTCCGCGATGTGCCGGCATAGCGTAAAAGAGATACGCTACGGCGACATAAATATGCGCCGATGTATGTGAATCTACCCCATGGTGTTTACCATTGGTAGGAGGGATTGAGAGCCGGTTCACACACACACAGCACCAAACTGCATGATACTGTGGTACCATATGATTTAGGGCCCACAAATGTTGTGATCTGCGTTTTGATTGGCGTTAACAATTAATTGGCACCCACATGCAGATTGCGTGTTTAGCTGCAGATAGTTGACCCAGCACTTTCCTTTTTGTCCTAAACGCAACTAAACATTGATGGACTTCATGTATGAATAGCATGATTACTTTACATTGTTTGAGTCCCCATGTTTTTTTAGAAAAGTATCCTTTTCTAAAAAACATGGGGACTCAAACAATGGAAAGTAATCATGGTATTCGTACATGAAGTCCATCAATGTTTAGTTGTGTTTAGGAAAAAAAGGAAAGTGCTGGGTCAACTATCTGCAGCTAAACAGGCAATCTGCATGCGGTTGCCAATTAATTGTTAACGCCACTCACCAGTTGATTATTATGAAGCAGTTCCTCCTCACTCAATCCTAAATGCAACAAAACTCTGAAATTGAGATGTCTGTGTGAATGTAGCACAATTCCTTTTTTGTCGAAGAAAAAAATAAATAAAAATTCTGAGTGTTCAATGTTCCTTGCAGGGATTTAAACAAATTTTGTAATAGATTCCTACCTTGAATTACTCTGAAGAAATTACTAAACACACAGCAGTAAAATCAGTCTGTATATGCAGTAAAGCATGTTTGTTATACTCACTGTGAAAGACTTTAATCATGTGCATTGTGTAGCTGTTTAATCCTTCTCTGATCCTCCTCCTCTTTTACTGCCCCAATCCATCTCCTAATAATTCAGAGCCCTAGGAAGCACTCTGCACATGCTCAGTTTGGTGTGTATTGCTAGAGATTTTTATTTATCGTACACCACAGGACACAGGGCCTCTATACATTACATAGTGGGTTGTATGGTCACCAGAGGTGATTGAACACAACCAATGAAGACAAGTTCCCCTCCATATAACCCCTCCCATAAGGGAAGTAGCTCCGTTTTTTCTCCAGTGTCTAAGGTGTTGGACACGTGTAGAACGTGCTGAAGGAAGCTCTGCCAAAGAAACCCTTGGGGAGGGAAAAGCGCTCCACTTTCCGGTCCACCCTAAGACGCCTAAAATTTTACGCCAAAACTGGATGGTATCTGAGCCTTGTGGACGAGGTGTCGTCTGTAAAGTCTGTCTTCGGAAGACTGGGCTCTAGGGTCCAGCACTTTGCTACTATACACTAAAAGTACTCGTAGAGTCTTTTACAAGGCCCGGGGAAGAGGCCTCTAAGTATCCCTGAAGGTTGGCACACATACCCCGCCGCGATGGAGAAAAATTGGTTCTGCTTGGCAGAAAACCTGCAACGGGGACAAAGTAAGCCAGGAAAGAATTGTACGTTTTAAACTTAAGGACCTTTCCTAATTTTGGAGTAGGTGTCATATTTCTGGCCACCACTGGAGGGGGTAAAAAGCCGCGTTCCACTCAACATGCTTCAGAACAGTGTCAGGTCCTCCAGACAGGCACACTCCTTTCGCCGCCAAGCTCTGCCATGGATGGGTGACTTTCCCCTCCTCTCAGGCAAGTGTCAGGGGGATCTTCCTCATGTCTGATAACCGCCATTACCCCTAGGTCGGTGGTGCGCTTTATGCTAATTGGAAATGGGAGGGGGTGGGCCCCTGAGCATGCACAGACGGGTGTGCGTGCACGCTATTTCCTATGGCAAATCATGCAGGAATTAATAAAAGGAGCCTCACAGGCCTGGAGCTTCCTTGATATGACACAGCAGCGTAAGGGCACGTAAGATATCCATGTGGTTGGCTGAGCACTCCCAAGATAGACACCTACTCTGGTATGAAACTGTGTGTTATTAGTTGCATACTTATATGTAGATTGCTAAACTAGCACAGTAGTATATGCATGTTGTGGTACCTTGGCTTTGCTTAGTAAGATGTCTACCCAGAGAAGAAATTCATGGACTAAGAAAAACAAAAAAGCACCACCGCCTGGGATAGGAGGCTCTAGCCACGCCTGCTTGGTACCTTCCTCTCCTGTAATATCTGATGCACCTATACATGATGAGCCATTACTTCCATCAGGAGTAGCAGCCTTTCCTGTGGTGCCGGTGCCTGCATATGTCACGGAGGACACTTTGACTACAGCCCTGGACAACTTAGAAGGGAGAATTGTTGCGTTAATCGCAAAGTCCTCAGAAAAGGACAACAAACAAAGCAGATCTCCTTCTGTTGTTTTAGATCTCCTTTCTAAAAAATCCCTGGAGGATTAGGCCCCATCAGGGGATGAGGACTCAGAGGGATCAATAATATCAGAAGAACCTTTTTCTGCTTCCCAGGTTCTGAAGTTACAGGTGCAATGTTATGCTGAAGCGGTATGGGTAGTTTCCGCAGTGTCCCTAGGGTACAAGCTGGAATTTTGAGAGATCCCATCTTACCGGTTCCGAAGTTCAAGGCTCTCCAAAGATCTATTAAAAAGAAAGTCCTAATTCAAGGGATTGATTCACTTGATGTCCCAAGGGGTAATCATGGAAGTACCCCTAAAGGAACAAGGTTTAGGTTTTTACTTAAACCTATTTGTGGTTCCAAAACCAAATGGAGACGTCAGACCCACCCTGGATCTAAGATCTCTGAATTGGTTTCTGAACATTCGCCATTTCTGAATGGAAACTATTCGATTTGTGGTCGCCACCCTACAAGGAGACTTCTTGGCGTCTATAGACAGCAAAGACGCATATTTACATGTGCCTATCCATCCCGCTCACAAAAACTTCCTATGGTTTGCGGTAGAACATCGGCACTTGCAGTTTGTGGCTCTGCCCTTTGTTTTGCCAACCGCACCCTGAGTATTTACAAAGGTTCTGGCCCCTATGTTGGCAAAGCTGAGGGCACAGGGCATAGCGGTGACGGCCTACCTAGACAATCTACTTATGATAGATCAGTCAGTGGCAGGATTAGATCACACAGTGCTGAATACAGTAAAATACTTAGCGCATTTAGAATGGATCATAAACTTCCAGAAGTCCTCCCTGCAAGCCCTTAGAAGAGTAGAGTATTTGGGCATGATTGTAGACACAGCCCAAAGCAGGATTTTCCTGCCAGAGCCAAAGATCAAGTCTTTAAGAGAATTGATCCACAGGGTCAGGGTGAAGAGGGGACCATCGATATGCCTCTGTATGAGGCTTATAGGCAAGATGGTGGCCTCCTTCGAGGCTGTTTCTTACGCCCAGTTTTATTCAAGACTACTGGAAGGCAATATTCTAGCGGCTTGGAACAGGAAAAGTCAAGCGATGGATATACCCATGCGCTTATCTCCGCAGGTGCGCCAAAGCTTCAGTTGGTGGTTAAAGGCCAAGAACTTATGGAAAGGAAGGTCCTTTCTCAGAGTCACCTGGAAGGTGGCATCTACGGATGCCAGCCTGGTAGGCTGGGGAGCGGTATTAGAAGAAGCTTTATCCCAGGGTACCTGGGCCAAATTCGAAGAAAGCCTGCCCAACAACATACTGAAGATTCGGACAGTATACTTAGCCCTCAGAACTTAGACATACAGATTACAGGGTCACCCTGTTCGGATTAAATCAGACAATGCTACTGCAGTAGCTTATATCAATCACCAAGGAGGCATCCGGAGTCGGGATGCCCAGAAGGAGGTGAATCAGATTTTGACATGGGCAGAAAAACATAATCCTTGTTTATCTGCAATCTTCAATCCAGGGGTAGAGAACTGGCAAGCGGACTATCTAAGTCACCAGCAACGGTCTCCAGGAGAGTGGTCTCCCCCCCCCCCCCCCCAATGTCTTTCCGGCAATATGCCAGAGATGGGGGACCCTGGATGTAGACCTGCTAGCTTCCAGGCTCAACAGGAAGTTGGACAACTTTGTGTCCAGGACAAGAGATTCGTTGGCCTATGGAACGGATGCTCTGATAATCCCTTGGAATCAGTTTTCACTGGTCTATGCATTCCCTCCGATCCGTTTCTTACAGAGATTGCTGTACAAGATCAAGAAGGAGGGAATACCAGTACTCCTAGTGGCCCCGAATTGGCCCAGGAGACCCTGGTATGCCGAGATCAAAAAGATGGCGGTAGGAAGACCTTGGGTGCTTCCACTACGTCACAACCTGCTGTCACAGGGTCCAGTGTTCCATCCTTCCTTACAAAGGCTAAATTTTGACGGTCTGGCTACCGAGCCCTACATCTTAAAGAAACAAGGGATTTCAGGTCCAGTTCTTGCTACACTCATTAACGCTAAAAAGCCAGCCTCCAGCATTATCTACTACAGAGTCTGGAAGGCGTATGTTTCCTGGTGTGAATCTCGGCGTAATCCTCAAAAGTATACTATAAGTAGGATTCTCGCCTTTTGCCAATTAGGAGTGGATATGAAGTTAGCCCTGAGTACCAACAAAGGTCAATTATCTGCTCTGTCAGTCTTTTTTGAGAGACAGGGCATTCATTCAGGGAGTATTGTGGATAAACCCGACAGTCAAGTCTCCCTTATGTCCCTAGGATTTGAACTTAGTATGGTCAGTCTTGCAAAAGCAACCTTTTTAACCTATCCGCCATATTCCTTTAATCCTTTTAAGCAGGAAATTGGCCTTTCTGATTGCTATCTATTCTACAAGAAGAGTATCAGAGTTAGCATCTTTTTCTTATTTCTTTCTTATGCTTATTTAATTTGTCACAAAGACAAAAATTGTACTTCGCCCCCATCCTACCTTTCTTCCAAAGGTGGTGTCGGCATTTCATTTAAATCAAGACATTGTTTTGCCTTCCTTTTTTCCTGAACCGCAGACAGTGGGGGGAAATTTATTGCACTCTCTAGATGTAGTGAGAGCAGTAAAAGTTTATCTGCAGGCACCTGCTCAGATACGCAAAACAGATGTTTTTTTTTTTATTGTGCCAGATGGGACCAGGAAGGGTCAAGTGGCATCAAAATCCACCATTCGTAGGTGGATTCGACAAGTAATTATTCAAGCTTATGGTTTAAGGAACAAGATTCCTCCTTTTTCTGTTAAGGCGCACTCGACCAGGGCTATGAGTGCTTCATGGGCAGTGCATCACCAGGCTTCGATGGCTCAGATCTGTAAAGCTGCTACTTGGTCTTCAGTCCATACATTTACCAAATTCTATCAAATAGATGTAAGAGGGCATGAGGATTCTGCCTTCTGGCATGGAGTGCTACAGGCAGCAGTAAAGAGCTTCTTGTTCATTAGTGGCCTGCTTGGTATGTATCTCCCACCCATTATTGAGCATTGCTCTGGGACTTCCCACTATGTAATGAATAGAGGCGCTGTGTCCCATGGTGTATGATAAAGAAAATAGGATTTTTAATAACAGCTTACCTGTAAAATCCTTCTCTTGGAGTACACCACGGGACACAGAGGTCCCCCCCCCCCTTCTTATGGGAGCCTTACTGCTTTGCTACAAAACTGAGGTACTTCCCTTATAAGAGGGGTTATATGGAGGAGAACTTGTCTTCATTGGTTGTGCCAGTGTCCAATTTCCTCTGGTGACCAAACAACCCACTATATAATGAATAGTGGTGTACGGCAATAAAAGGATTTTTACAGGTAAGCTGTTATTAAAAATCCGATTTTTTTTTTCTTGGAAGTGTGAATGTGATCAGCACAGGGCCAATCAGCACTGACCAGTGCTAGTCCGGACACTGATAGAAGTCACAAAACTGCTATATACTGCAGATGAGAAAAGGCATTTAGCAGTTTATATTTACTAAAATAATTGCATTTCCATGTTCTGTGTACTGTGGGAGGCCTGATATAGTGAATGAATGGTCCTGGGTTTAGCAACACTTTAAGGCTACATTCACACGGTTGGAAACATTTTACTGATGTTTTTTGTTACAAAATTTCATTCATAAATGATACTTTCTTTTACATCAGTTTTAAATGTATAACATTTGTCTTTTTATAGCAGAATACCTGGTATACTGTATATGTATACGTATGTCCTCAGACGCAGATTTTTGGATTTTGTGTTACACAGTGCATATTTATGCACCTGTATGAGTGTCTCTATTAACAATGCAGCTATGTTTAGATTGGTAAATATAAAATGCTTGTAAATGTTATTACTTTTTTTAATACAACCGTGTGAATGTAGTGTAAGAGGAGAAAAAAAAAAAGAAAAGAAAAACACAAAGATTAACAGCATTTTTACAAATAATAAACCTCTCACTTTAATTTCAAGCATGTCAACAAAACAAATCAATACCAAATATTTTAAGGGACAGTACTTGTGAGGTTATTTTCATACAGTGTCAACATATCTTCCATCACATTTATCCACCCGAGTACATGAATGTATGCAGTTTATTTAGTCACAGGAAAGAAAGAAATGTTTTAACATACAAAATAACTGATTTAAAGTCAGGATTTCTATTGTAAGTACTATTTTCTTTTAGTCAAAAAAAAAAAAAAAAAATTTATAAACATAATTGCTGCCTTTTGCAAATACATTTTGAAATGATTTCAAAAACACTGTACATTTTTACATAAAAAAAAAAAAGACAGTGATACAGAAGAGAATGGTGTACATTGTGCAGGCACACAAAAAAAATTGTGTTCTTTACTTACAGAAATAATGCCTTCTTAAAAAACAAAAAACACATCAGAACCACAGGATTTATTTGTACAACTGGAATATGTCTAGGCACAAATATTTATCTGTATAAAACTAAAATGACGCATATGTACTGTTAAAAAAAATATTGATAAAAAAAACCTTAAATGGAAATCCAATATATATTTTTTATCCCAAAAGGAGCTTTTGGAATTGCTAAATACAATCAAATGAACACTTTACTACTTTCTTTGAATAAGGAAAACAACTAATGCAGTTTAGTGGCTGATGCCCTCTTCAACTTTGATGCAGTTGGACAATGAGGTTAATTTACTAAAACTGGAGTGTGCAAAATCTGGTGCAGCTCTGCATAGAAACCAATCAGCTTCTAGATATGTTTTTGTCAAAGCTTAATTGAAGAAGCTGAAGTTAGAAGCTTATCGGCCAACATGGACAGCTGCACCAGATATTGCACTCTCCCAATTTTTGGAAATCAACCCCAATACTTGGGCAATAAAAGCATTAAAATGTTCCTTTGCATTATGGGAACTCGGCTTCTGTTCCTGCTTGAGACGAATTCAGCTATGAAATATGGGTGGCCACACATGGGGGGGCCATTAAATGTATGAGACATCATGAAAAGTATGTTTATTTTACAGAAAAAGCTATACATTGTTTTTAAACGTATAAGTTATGCAGTTAGAATTTTATATATATATATATATATATATAAAAAAAATAAAAAATAAAACAGAATAGTGCAAGGTGAGAAAGTGCAAATTCCAGTATTTGTAGTAACCAATCACAATCCATTGTGTAAAGCGAATTATGACTGGTTGTCATGAGATACTGCACTTTGTTCCTTCTGCTGGGGATTGAAGCAGCCTGACAGTACTCTAGTGAGTGTTTCATATTTCTTTAATAATGAGAAAACATCCAATTCCTTAAAGTAAAGTGTAAGCAGTCAATAAATATCTCACGGTAATGCACAGACAGAAATCACCTTGAACATATAGGAAGTCTACATTTGTTGTAGATAGGTAAATAAAGGGCATCTATGTGCAAAGGAGATAAAGGCAATAAAGTCTAGTTTCCTGCTACTACAGATCAGGATTGTGGAAACTACTTAAAGCTGGTTCTCTCTACTACTGGAGAAGGCAATAGGGATTTTTCATTGAACGAGTAGAATTGTGCTATAACTAATTGATACAAATGTTCTCTCATTTTCTGGCCATACACAAAAGATATTTGTATTTTAAATACTAAATGCTGTTTTTCGACATACCATTAAGCAGAAGCAGGATTAGGAGAAATAATAATCTGCATCATATATCATTAGGTAACTCTGCATACTGCAAAAAGTTTATTTCACTAATATGGTTCACCAAAGATGTTTATTGGATGGGATGTGGATCAGTAAAGTTGTTGGCCCAATCTTGAGTATATATGGCAAATACTGCACCTTTTATCGTACTGCCAAAATACCCGTCCATGTACAGCCAGCATAACTTTCATTGGCATGAAAAGAAGGTCTCCATAGATATTAGATGAGGAAGCACCAGAAGACACTTCTGCCCGAGTCTCATTTTTGGAAACAGTAATCAGACTGGTTGAAAAACAATGACTGGTATTGTTTTACCCCAATATGTCAGTGCCTTCATAGCATACAGCTAACCTCCCTGACCTCTCTCCATAGCTGAAACATGTGTTTTTAGAGACCCAGAGGTTATCATAGATACCTAAATGTGATCAGGTCATGCCTGCACATCTGAACACCTTCTAGAAGTCTATGGTGGCCTTAAAAGGTACCTGTAATTGTGTAGACCATCTACAGGAGACAAAATGTTTTATAACGAATCTGCCAATAATCAGCGTATGTATTGGTCACTACTGACAAGACCAATATACCTACTTGGGTACTGAACAGCTGGAATATAAGATGCCTTTATTGTATCAGTGCTTTGGTGTTTGCATGTGGTCCCCAACATATTTTTTTCCATCACCTTTGAATGCCAATAGTCGTTGGCAACCAGTTAACAGCTTATTGTTAAAGCACAGTAGGACTTCAGATTTTGTATTCAACTTAAAATACATCCCATGGAATAAATAATGTGGGTTTCTAGTTTTATCACATGTGTAGCATACCATGATTACATAAAACTCAGCAAAAGTATGCAGAGATACAGCTAGTTTGATTTTATATTAGACCACTGACAATTGTGATGCGAGGAAATATTAAAGCTTTTGTCATGTTCTTTTGTTATGATGAGACTCCTATTTGGCTAGTTTGCATTTTAACTGTAATGTACAATTGGGACTGTGGCTAAGGCTAAACATGTTTAGTGGAATCAATAACATATTAAAGAATATAAACCTTGTGAATAAAACCACAAAGCATAATGCTAGGAATACTTATATTAAATGTTTATTCATTTAAAAATGTACTTTAACTGCCGACAATTTTCTGTTAACATATATTATAGTATATGATTTTGGAGTTTTTAAAAAGCAGTCTTGTCCCATGAGTATCCTTCCTGCAGTGGTAACGGCACTTATAGATAAGCATAGTTAGTAAGAAGCATTGGGGTTGATTTATAAGAACTGGAGAAAAGAAAAAGTAGAGATGTACTTTGTTTATATTGTGTTGGTGATCTTTTATTTATGATTCCCCTAAGCATGTAGTGCTGGGTCTAATTGTGAGGAAGCCCACACTAAAGATGTTACTCCACTTACCCACAATTAGCACAGTCAACTTGGTGTGAATGAGCATTTACTGTCTTTAGAGAAAACTGAGAGAAGATCTCCAATAAAAAAACAGATCAACAACTTTTTTTAATAGAGTAGGGCAGGTTATTATCCATGTCATTTTTTTTTTTTTTATTATTATTGCTCTCGGTTTCCCAAACTTTTAAATATATATATTTTTCTTTAAAAAGTAGCCACAGCCTGGGTAAAAAATCCTGTTCCATGACAGTATACTGCAGAGAATGACCCTTGCCCTTTCTGGAAAATCAGCGACCTCTTTGCATAAGACCAACATGCTCTCTAAAGAGTCAGGCCTAAAGCTGAGGTCAGCACGACTCAGGCTCCCTGCTGATTGTATGAGCTTTGCTGACTGCAGTACTATAGGTGTACTTCTGCAAAGGAAACACTGTTTACACACAGAGGGGAAGGGTCTACAGTTGCTGGCATGGCACAGGCTTTTCTACTTTGGCTGTAGCTGGTTTAGAAATAAATAAAACTGTAAGTCATTGAACATCTTTGGTTTTAATGCCCTTAGAATGTGTTTAGGGGATTTAAACTTAAAGTCCTATTAACAGTGGTAGGTGTAAGTTTAGGTTTAGAGTTGTAATTAGGTTTAGGTTACATTTTGTGGTTATTTTCAGGTTCGCAGTAAAAGGTCACATCCAGAATGATGGTGACTTACCACTACTTCATCAGATTTGATGAATTCTTGTGTTACAAAAATTACTCACTTTCATTCTTTGCAATTGTATTGCAATATAAAAAATATGTACACTTAAGTATTGACCTTTTTTCCCTTTTATACTCCAGTTTTAATAAGTCAACTTCAATGTATGCCACACAACACATGAGCACATATAGGAATCCAGGGAGGAACTAATGGTAGGAGGAACACGACCAATACATGAACATATTTGGCAACTTACAATGACATGACTGATGGATATTATTTCTTTAAAAGCAGTGAACACAGGGAAAACACCAGCTTGTTCTTTTAGTACCAGCAGCAGAGAAGAAAAAAAACAAGATGTACAGTTAGATAGCATGTTATGCTGTACCCACCAGCTACCTTTTTGACTTTAACATATAATAGAAATCATTCACACACAGTTCAGTAGTATAAAAACAACTAAAGCTGACATGACTAATAAAACACATAAATCTCTGAACAGGTAACAAGGAAAATGTATAGTGCTCTCAGTCGCACAGTACCAGACTGTGAAGATTGTTCTTTGCTGCAGTACTTAAAAAAATAAACCAAAAGCCTCCCAGGCCCAGAAAGAAGCAATCTCTCCTAATGTTAAACAGTGGTGGTCAGCATCCAAGAGGCTATTGTTTTTACAACAATCATTTTGCTGAATTTCCCAACATATAAAGTAAAATAAGAGTTCATAAAGGCCTGCAGTGGTGATCTGTCACACTGATGTTTCCAACCCTGACCGGCTGAGGTATGAGCCCGTACTAGAGCTATAGCGGGTATTGGAATAGCCAAAGAGGGATGGAAGGTGGAAATAATCATTGCCTCGCCAGTGAGTAAGCATCACTTTTTTAGAAAAATAATTAGACCTGCTGGCTGTAGCGCTGTTGAATTCGTTGCTTTGGTAGTTTGGACTCTGCATGGAGGCTAGAGGCGTGAACTCAGAAACATGGTCCTGAGAGAGGCTGGAAGCATTCTGTAGAAGAGAGAACATAAGTTAGGAGGCAGAAAAGCTTGGTAAACTGGCTTTCATTGTATGAAGCGAAACAAGAATATTGGTATATTTACCCAACCAGACAAGATGGAAATTTTTGACCCCTACTTTCACAAAATATTAACCATTTAATTAAGGAACAAAACTGTTTATTGTATATCTACTCTCAAGGTGCTGGCCAGAATCAAGAATGGGATCTCATAACTGCCTCAAGTAATACATTTTGGGTTTTAGGACCGATTTTACATTACTGGACAACTACTGCATACAGTATGTGATGCTTACCAAGATCACAAAATCTTTACCTGGAGACTTAGTAGATGCCAGATTCCAGTTCCCCTAACATGGACATAGCACTAAAGTACATTTGTGCCCAGACTATGGACATCAAACTCTTTACATTCACCCAACAAGCAGAAACAGAGTTTAAAAACAAATCCTCACTCATCTCCCTAGCTTAATTTCAGGTTTGTTCACATCACACATGGTTGTTGGTGTGCACTAGCAGGAATTGTTAAGATGTGCAAATCTCTTTGTCCACTCAAACATTTCTATAGTGCTTTGGAATGTGGTCCTCCCATATGGGCAACCCCTTTTCTTTTGCCTCTAAACTGGGGAGAGGGGGAGGAATGCCTGTTCCTCCATCTCTTTGGTGAGGTCTAAACCCTGAAGTGCTTAGCTCCTACAGTTTTAAAGCCATTAGTTCTCTGCTAGAATCGCTAGGTAAAAGTAGTGATTGAGAACGCTGTGTCCTTCATCAGAGTTGCCTGGGTGCAGGGAAGGCATCGGGGGTTTAAAAAGACACATCGAATGCAGATGGCTTGAAGAGTGAGGAGTGAATTAGTCCAGCGGCCCCATATGTTATCAAATTATTTAGTAGAGTCTCTAATAGTTTAGGCAAGTTGGTATAGTGGGGGCCACATTGATCAGATTCTTCTATTTTGAGAGGGTCCATGGGAGGGATCTCTTCTAGGTGACCAGAATAATCTTCTTTGCATAAAAATAACATATGCTTAGCAGTTCTTTTGGTATGAGAATTCTCCAGTAAATCCTCCACCAACCCTAACAAGCAAATATTGGGACACTGGACATTCAGGAGACCCAAGGCCATTTCAAGAAATTGACTGTATTTATCGGCGTATAACACGCACCCTAACTTTAAGAGGGAAGTTTCAGGAAAAAAAATTCCACAGCCCCCTGTATATAACACGCAGGCACAGTTTACCCTCTATTTTCAGGGTAAAAAAGTGAGTGTTATACGCCAATAAAATACAGTACATATACCAAAACAATTGTACCCGAGGACACATGGCACGGTAGAAGTCTGCCTCTTGGTATGTCAGAGTAGAGTAGAGTCTTTCTAGGATTAAGTTTATATAAGCGTTGGGGTGTATAATAGGTTTGATGATACAACCTAAGCTGTATAAGACTATCTTTGGATACTATGAATGAGGTCATAGAGGTCCCCTCCACATCATCCTAATCTTCTGCCGATAATTGGGGTATCATCTCAAGCCACTTACACCTAACTCGAGAAAAAAAAAACATGTTATACTATCCTCCACTGTGCAGTTCGTTTTGCACAGAGTGGCCCTGATCGTCCTCTTCTGGGGTCCCACGGCGGCTCTCGAGGCTCCCCCCCGCAAGAGCTAACCCCCTCTGAGAAGCGTTCTCCCGAGGTGGTTACCTTGCGGGCACGCTCCCGTGTGATACACTTAGCGGCCATAGCTGCCAAGTGTATGACTCGGGCCCTGGCGCGCTGCATCATTGACATCTGATTGACAGCAGCGGGAGCCAATGGTAGTGCTGCTATCAATCTAATCAATGAACAGCTGACGGGCCATTTGGAAAGCGACGCGGGAACAAGCCCACGGAAGTTCAGGGCTCAGATAAGTAAAACGGGGGCATGGAGGGGGGCGGAGAGTACTAGGTGTTTTTTCACCTTAATGCATAGGATGCATTAAGGTGAAAAAACACAAAGCTTTACAATCACTTCAAGGTCAAAGCTATGTAATCTTTTTCTATATATTTGTTCTGAGTTAATCATTCAAAAAAGTACTGAGTGATGAAGCCATCCTCGAAACTGGGTTTATAAAGCTTGAAACACTCTATATGAGTCAGTAAGGTGGTATGGTCTGATTCAACTCTGCTAGAAAAAATTGAGTACATGTCCCTTTCTCTGTGCATCATTTTGCAATTGATGTAATCTGCTATTAAGGTCTATTTCTGCCTCCAAAAACAAGAGCTCCCTGCCTGATGGGTGCAAGTGGTATACATGAAATATTCATATGCCACATTTAAGACTTACAGTATCTGATTAAAAATGTTATGTTTTTTAAGCTCTAATGATAATGAACAAAGATATACAAGATATATAAACACACTATAGAAAAAAGCTATTTAAATTCATAATCTGCCCACAGGGACTTTATTTTGTTACTATTTATTATCTAATTACTTTTAGAATTGTTAGTATATTGCTGGTATTTATGGTACAGTCAGTCAGTTTAGTTACAGGCTGTCTGTTAGGCCGCGTACACACGAGAAGACATGTCCGCTGAAACTGGTCCACAGACCAGTTTCCGCCGACATGTCCGATCGTGTGTACGGCCTAGCGGACAGGTTTCCAGCGGACAAAAGTTTCTAAGCATGCGTAGAAACTTGTCCGCTGGAAACCTGTCCGTCGGACATGTCCGCTGGTTAGTACGTCTAAGGCCTCGTACACACGATCGGACATATCCGATGAAAACGGTCCGCGGACCATTTCCATCGGATATGTCCGATCGGGAGTTTGATCCGATGGCGTGTACACACCATCGGATCAAATTCCCCGCCGCCGGACGGCGCGGTGACGCGGCGGTGACGTTGACGCCGCCACGTCACCGCCACATCACCGCACCAGGAAGTTAAACACTTCCGCGCATGCGCCGAATCCATTCGGCGGCGGTGGGGGACGACATGTCTGCTGGTAAGTGTACTAACCAGCAGACATGTCGGGCGGACAGATTCCACCGGATGGATTTCAAAGCATGCTTTGAAATCTGTCGGGTGGAGAAATCTGTCCGCTAGCCCATACACACGAGCGGAGATGTCTGCTGAAACGGTCCATTGGACCGTTTTCAGCGGACATATCCCCTCGTGTGTACGAGGCCTAACCAGCGGACCGAAATCCCGCGCATGCGTCAAATTGATTCGACACATGCGTGGAAGCATTGCACTTCCTGGATTGAGCACGTCGGTGACTTCTACGTCACCGCGTTCTCTGTCCACGGAGATTTTGGTCTGATGGTGTGTACACACATCAGACCAAAACATTCCAGGAGATATGTCCGATGAAAAAGGTCCGCAGACCGTTTTCATCGGACATGTCTCCTCGTGTGTACAGGGCCTCAGACTGTAAGGAAGCATTTCATTCTGCTTTTGTTCTTGTCCTTGTGGACATTAACATTTTTAATCTTTAATCTTATATAAAAATAAACCTTTTTGTAGAAAAACATTTGTGAAATAACTGCCAATATAAAAAATAAAAAGCACATACAGGTTAAATCACTTAAATAATTTAAAATAAATAAAAAGTGTTTTAAAGCATCCTCTTGTTTAGAAATGGAGATCCATGAGAGGTTTATACATTAGTGGCAGAACACAGTGTAACTGAGTCTTGTTGTATTGTATGAATTATGACTCCCATAGATTGGCTCATATATCAGCTGCAGTCATATTGACATTTAGTTATTTATTATAGTCTGCAACACAACATTCCAAATGATGGGATGTTGATTATGAATTCTGAAGGGATTCTGATGTATATTTAATAATTAAGACATATTATAATTGTGCTATACATTTTTAAAAGGTACTGCGAGCTCTATGAAGCAAATTATGCATATGCAGTGGTGGCCCGCCCCCTAATCCATGCACCGGCCCCTGGTCTACATGCAGGGTGCCAGACGCATGAATTTCAATCTTTTTTTTTTTAAGTGTATGATTAGAGCCTGAGGCTCTAATTGGCAGAGCCCTGAGCCCACCCAGTTGTGTGACAATAGCAGGGGGGGGGGGGGGTTTGGCGGGAGCACTAATTGCCACCATTCGTCTTCCGCGGTGGGGGGGCAGGTATGTTAAAGTCATAGGAAACAAGTATGTGCACCCCATGGAAACTGTTAACACTTTCAACATATTTGAATAGGTAAACATTCAAACTGTGCCTACAGATGAACTTGATATACTTAAACAAATGACACTTAAAAATTCCCATGGTCTGATACAGTGATTGTAAAGGTTTATTTTTTTAAATAAAATAATAAACATGTCGCCCCTGTTGAAGCCAGACTGTGCTCAGTTACTTCCCTGGTCAGAGTGGCTAGAGATTGACAGCTCTGAACCCAGAAGTGCACAGAGCTGAGCACATTCAGGGTCATTCGTCACAGGGAAGATCAGCAAATGATGTCTACTGATCTCCCACTGCTTTCTATCACAACAACCGCCATGATGGTCCCCAGACACAGAGAAGGGATAGTTAAGCCCAGAACATAGTGGTGGTCATAAGGGGTGCTGGGTAGCCATGTTTTTGCGCAAGTAAAAATTATTGGGCAGATTTACAGCCACCCAATCATTTCCTTCTAGAAAGCAGGCAGCCAAGAGTAAACATTTAACAAACTTGTTTACATGCTGGCACTGCCGCCAATGGAGTAGTTATAACATCAGCAGCAAAAAGGGTTCACCCTTAGGTATTCAGGGTCTGGAGTGCTCATTGCAGCTGACGTGAGTGGTGTCAACATATCAGGATCAAGAGAGCTTTCTAAAGCCCTTAAAAGTCCATATCAGGAACTAGTGGGCAGTTATGAAAAAGTATATTCTGCTGAAGGAGACAATGTAGGCCTGTGAGGTCAAGGGTCTAATTCTCACATTACACCATTACATCTTTTTGTGAAGAGATCAGTAAGAAGTCAACATTTTCTTATGTTCTTATTCAAGTGCATTACCATTATCTGCAGGCACTGTTTAAATGAAGAAGTAATGTTTGCCTGTTCCAATATGGTGAAAAAGTCAAAAAATTGCTTGGTGTACTTACTTTTCCACACGACTGCAGTTTTAAATTAGAGGGGAGGAAAAACAAACTCCTATCTGTTTCCCAAATGTACTGTGCCAGATTTCTAAAATACTAGTCCACCGCAACAACCCCAAACTCTCAGCCTTAGCCAAACTGCAGGCCCCCACCTAGACTCTAAACTGAACATTAAATAATATCCTAATATTAAATGGAGCCAAACATTTCTTGTACAAAATCAGATATTTTTATAATACCAAGCATCCAACACAACTGACAGATGCAGTCACTTTAGCTATCAGTAATGTGTACAAACACCTTGAAGCCTAGCTTCCAGGCAATAGTGATCACATTTAATTAATCTAATTTGACCATTCAGTAATGGATACTGGTTTTACAAGTAGGATAACAGAAGCAAAACGATTGCTTACATCAGGCTAGGTTTACACTGCTGCGAATTCAAAATCGCACGATTTTACAGCCGCAATTTTGCAGCAAATTTGTCATGATTTCACGGAATGACAGTCTATAGAGCTGAATTCGCATACGGATCAAACTCGCACAAGACCATTTTTCCCTGCAGCTTAAATTCGCACCGCATTGATGTGAACTGCACTAATGGAAAACAATGTTATTTTAATGACTTGCAAATTTGAGAAATCACAATGGCTCAAATTTGCAATAGAATTTGCAGCAGTGTGAACCGGGCCAACTGTAGTTTGTCTTCTAGAACTGCCCTGGAGAGACTGATAATTTACATTCTACAGGGACAATTATGTACCTCTGTATTAGCTGCTCTTTCCTTTCTAAGGCTCGATTCACACCTATGCATGTTGCTTTTGCGCTTTTCTGCAGTGCTTTTTGCGGTGCTTGCCACATTTTTCGACACAAGTTTTTACTGCGATTTGCTTTTTTTTTTATACTTTCTTTTTTAGCCGGCAATTTTTCTTTTTTTACATTTCCTTTAACAACCAGCTATAAACAGGTTAAAAAAAAAAAAGACGCAAAATCGAGGTAAAAAAGGGATACTTGCGTTTAAGATGCGGGTCCATTAAATTCTATTACATGCAAAACGCTGCTTTTTGCGGGGAAAAAAAGTCCCCGACCCTTTCCAAAAACGCAGAAGCACAAAAAAGCATTGATGTGAAAATGTTCCATAGGAAACCATGTTAAAAAATGTCCCTGTATTTCTGCAAAATGCATCAAAAAAAGGGATTTTTAAATACAGCTTACCTGTAAAATCCTTTTCTTGGAGTACATCACGGGACACAGAGCGGCATATTCATTACTATATGGGTTATATGGAGTACCTTCAGGTGTGGACACTGGCAATCTCAAACAGGAAGTCCCCTCCCTATATAACCCCCTCCCCTAGAGGGAGTCCCTCAGTTTTGTAGCAAGCAGTATGCCTCCCAAAATGTTTCCCCAAAAGAGGGGTGGGAGCTCTGTGTCCCGTGATGTACTCCAAGAAAAGGATTTTACAGGTAAGCTGTATTTAAAAATCCCTTTTTCTTTCTCGTACATCACGGGACACAGAGCGGCATATTCATTACTATATGGGATGTCCGAAAGCAATGCTTTAATGAGGGGAGGGAGACATCTCCCAAAGAAGGATTCAATTTAGAGGTATACTCAAATAATAATAATAATTCCAACTTAGTCAAGAAAAAACTTTTTTTTTTTTCTTTTTTACAACCAAGGGTGCTTCTGATCCCGAGGATCTTAAACTGCAGCCTGTAGTACTGCCTGTCCAAAGGCAGAATCCGCATTCCTTCTCACGTCTAGTTGATAAAACTTTGTAAACGTGTGGACTGATGACCACGTCGCCGCCTTGCATATCTGAGCCATAGAGATCTGATGGTGTGCTGCCCAGGAGGCGCCCATGGCCCTGGTAGAATGGGCCTTTACCGACAAAGGAGGAGGCAACCTCTTCAAACCGTAGGCTTGAATGATTAATTGTCTAATCCATCTCGAGATGGTGGATTTTGCAGCTGCCTGCCCCTTCTTGGGGCCATCTGGTAGAACGAATAACACATCTGTCTTCCGGATCTTTTCTGTAGCTTTAAGATAGGCCTTCATGGCCCGGACAATATCCAAGGTATGCAGCAACCCCTCCTTTCTAGATGTGGGTTTTGGAAAGAAGGATGGAAGTACCAAATCCTGGTTCAAGTGAAATTTGGATATAACCTTTGGTAGAAAGGAAGGATGGGGCCGGAGAACTGCCCTGTCCTTATGCAGAACGAGATATGGTTCCTTACACGATAAGGCTGCTAATTCTGACACTCTCCTGGCCGAAACTATGGCGACCAAGAAAACCAACTTTCTTGTCAGTAAGACTAAAGGAATCTCAGCCAACGGCTCAAAGGGTTGTTTCTGTAGAGTGGACAGGACAAGATTTAAGTCCCATGGACAAATTGGTGACTTGACAGGAGGATTAATACGCAAGACCCCCTGTAAGAAGGTCTTTACCAGCGAGTGGGTGGCCAGCGGCCTCTGAAACCACACTGACAGAGCTGAGATCTGTCCCTTGATTGTGCTTAGTGCCAGGCCTTTATCCACTCCTAGCTGGAGAAAACTTAACACCCTATCAATAGTATATTTGCGGGAATTCCATCTTTTGGATTCACACCAGCCTACGTAGTTCCTCCACACCCTGTAATAAATCACCCTGGAGACCGGCTTTCTAGTCCTAATCAGGGTAGGAATTACCTGCCTAGACAGACCTCTACCCCTGAGAATCAGGGATTCAGCCTCCAGGCCGTCAAATTTAGACGCTGTAATGTAGGGTGGAGGATCGGGCCTTGTGAGAGTAGGTCTGGTTGTAGAGGAAGAGTCCAAGGGTCTCCCACTGCCATCTTCAGGACTAGTGAGTACCAAGTCCTCCGGGGCCAAGCCGGAGCTACTAGAATGACTGGCTTGTGCTCCACTCTGATCCTGCGCAACAGGCGAGGGAGTAACTGTAGCGGAGGGAATGCATATAGAAGTTTGAATTGATGCCAAGGGCAAACCAACGCATCGGTTCCGCAGGCCATAGGATCCCTCGCTCGAGACACGAACCTGTCTAGTTTCTTGTTGAACCTGGATGCCATTATATCTACGTCCGGCATTCCCCACCTCTGGCAGATTGTCTGAAAGACCTGGGGATGCAGAGACCACTCCCCTGGCAACAGACTCTGGCGACTTAAGAAGTCTGCCTGCAGGTTGTCCACTCCGGGAATGAATATCGCCGAAATGCAGGGTACATGAACCTCTGCCCACTGAAAAATCAAGCTCACCTCCCTCTGAGCGGCCTGACTCCTGGTTCCCCCTTGGTGGTTTATGTATGCCACCGCCGTGGCATTGTCTGACTGGATTCTCACCGGGAACCCCTTTAATCTGGAGGTCCATGCCAGAAGGGCTAGGCGAGCAGCTCTGATCTCCAAGATATTGATGGGGAGCTGCCTCTCTGCTTTCACCCAAGTTCCCTGGCGAGAGAACCCCTCGAAGACCGCCCCCCAGCCTGCCAGGCTGGCGTCTGTGGTAACTACCTTCCAGACAACAGGGCTGAAGGATTTTCCCTTTAGAAGATTCTGGGGGTTCAACCACCAGGCCAGGCTTTGTCGGACCCTTGATGATAGCGTCAAAGGGGACTCTAAGGCATGTGCCCTCCCTCGATCTTTACAAGGGGCAGGAACACCCTTTGCTGTTCTGTGTCTAACCTCATGCCGAGGTATTCCAACTGCTTTGTAGGCTGGAACGCTGACTTTCCCCGGTTTAGGACCCAGCCGAATCCTTCGAGGTACCGAACCGTGAGGTTTACTGCCTGTTGCAGACCCGGCCGTGAGTGATCTATGATTAAAAGGTCGTCCAAGTATGCTAGGACTGTGACCCCTTGGATCCTTAAATTGGCCAGAACTGGGGCTAGGATCTTCGTGAATACCCGGGGGGCCGTGGCCAGCCCGAAGGGGAGCGCCCTGAATTGGAAGTGTCGCTGCCCCACCGCGAAGCGTAAAAATCTTTGATGCGACTGAAAGATTGGTACATGAAGGTAAGCATCCTTTATGTCTATGGAGGCCAGAAAATCGTCCCTCTGAAGCGCGGCGGCTGCTGACCGGATGGATTCCATCCGGAAGGAACGAACCCTTAGGTAACCGTTTAACCTCTTTAGGTCCAAGATTGGCCTGACATCGCCGTTGGGCTTTGGTATGACAAAGAGATTGGAATAGAAACCTAGCCCTTGCTCTTGGGCTGGCACCTCTATTATTACGTCCTGGCAAAGCAGGTGATCCAAAGCTGCCAGCAATGAGGCCTTCCTTGCTGGATCCTTTGGTAGCCTTGATTCTTGAAAATGAGGCGGAGGACACCTTAGAAACTCCAGTCTGTAGCCTGTGGTTACAGATGCCCGGACCCATTTGTCGGGGATCTTGGCTTCCCAAACTTCTGAGAAGAAACGAAGCCTTCCCCCCACCCGCGAGAGTGGGGGCGCCCCTTCATAAGGCAGACTTAGGGGCTGTCTTTGTCGCTTGCGATACCATGGCCTCTTACCCCCAGGGGCCTGTCCCTGCGATCTACTGTTAACGTTGGATCGTGCAGGCGGCCGTCGATACTGCCTGGAATTTGAGGGCCCCGAGACAGGAAAGAGCTGCCTTTTAAATGTAGGACCCCGGAATGTCTTTTTGACCGGTAAAAGGGTACTCTTGCCACTTGAAATAGTCTGAATATATTTATCCAGATCCTCTCAGAAGAGTCGTCCTCCATGGAAGGGAAACCCTGCCAGAAGCTTTTTGCATGGGGGCTCCGCCGCCCAGTTCTTCAACCATAAGAGCCTTCTCATGTGCACCAAAAATAGTGATAAACGAGAGGCCTGCTGGATGGAATCTTTTATAGCATCTACAGCAAAACACAGAGCTTTGGGAATGTCAGAAAACTCTTCTGCTTGTTGGGTAGGCATGTCCTTTAACATTTCTTTTGTCTGGTCTTTTAACGCCTGACAAACACCAATTGCAGCCACAGCTGGCTGTACCACTGCTCCTGCCGTAGCAAAGGATGCTTTTAAAAGTGTCTCTAACCGTTTATCAACCGGATCTTTAAACATATGTATGTTTTCCACCGGGCAAGTTAGTGATTTATTCACACATGAGATGGCTGCATCCACTACTGGGAGCCTCCACCTCTTGGAGAATTTTTCCTCCATGGGGTAAATGACCGCAAATCTTTTCGGTGGCAGAAAAATCCTGTCCGGCCGTACCCAATCCCGAAAGATCAATTCCTCCAAGAGAGGATGGACCGGAAAAACTGCGTTGCTTAACGGAGCTTTCAAAGAGCCCAGAGAGGATACCGGAGGAACCTGAGGCTCTGGCAATGGTAAACTAAATGCTGAGCGGACCATGTCCGTCAAAGACTGTACCCACAGTCTTTCTGTCTGGGAGTCTGAAAATGGTTCCTCAGAGGCAGATCCCTCAATCCCTGAACCCTCTTGGTTCAGGTCTAGTTGATCCTCCTGTGATTCCAATTCCTCCGGAGAGAGAATCTCAGCATCTGAGGATACACCTCTTGGTGATGGGGATCTAACCCGTTTCTTACCAGGAATAGCTCTAGCGATCAATGCTGCTATTCTCTCTTCTAGCCCCCCTAGGGATACGGCTAGCATCTCCTCTGTGATAAACACAGGGCTGGGCTGATCTGGGCCAGCCTCCGCACCAGATTCCCCTAATGGCTCATCCAAGGCGCCCTTTATGTTAATAAGTTGCGGGGAAAGTATCGGCATATCATCAGAATCAGAGGGGGAACCCCTTTGTTTTTTGGTCTTTTTTGTACCCTTTGACCCCAAACCTTTGGAAGCCATAATACAAAATCGAGGGACTCCGCCAACAACAACAGACTGTAGTGGCCAGGAGTACAAAACCAGAGCTTAGGGGACAATAGATCACTAATGCCCAAAAACTGATGGGGCCCCGTATGTTTTTCTTTTTTTTTTTTTTTTTAAATATATATTATATATATTTTTTTTTTTTTTTTTTTTTAAAACATACAGTGACCCCAAACTTAGTTTGCCAGCCTCCAACCTGCTGCAAAAAGGGGAATTTCTTGGCTTAACAAAAAAGGCATTGGAACAAAGTCCAGCATGTACTACCCCTCTTCCGCCACCGGGAGTCACTGTTCTGCCGCTCTGCGTCCTCTCCTTCTGAAATCAGCCTCAGACTGAGCACTGACAATGCCTGCTGATCTATAACAGCACAAGGCGCGCCCCTGTATGACGCCGCAGGCACGCCCCCCCCCCCGCCCTCCTCTCTGAACGGCGCAAAAAAACGTCTATAAGACGTGCGCGCGCACGCGCGCGTATGCCGGAACAGGAGGAACATGGAGGAGCCGCGCTGCTGGAGACCCAGGACTGCAGTATCAGGCGGCAGATTCAAACCCCCGGCCAGGTAGGACTCTCCAAAAGGCCCCATAGGGATCCTTACTAGTCCTAGGAAGAAAGCAGCAGGTTAGCTAGCAACACATTCTTAGACAGGGGAACCTAGTGATGGGGGAAAAAAGGGGTCATCCTGTCTTTCTCAGACATAGTGAGCAAGGTTGCCAATGCAGAGCATACTTAGGCTATCCCCCCTTTTAGGTTACCCCGGAGAGCCTGCTGTCGAACCAAGTCCCGCAGGCTCCCCCTTACCTGCTCCATGCCGCAGGATGTTTGTCCAGCAAAACGATCTTCTCCCATCTCCGTGGGTAGCGTAGTAGACCTTCAGGCCCTGGGGTCCTATGAAGGTACCCACTGTCCTGGACCTATATAGCACCCTGGCAAACAGGCACTTATGGTTTTTACAAACTCCAAGTCCTGGGCCCAGGGTCCAGCCCTCCAAAGAGGAGCATTATAGGCAAAACCCCACGGTTTGGGGCCCGGGTACTGTCCACTTTGGCACTGAGGCTCCTTGGACAGATCCGGTTAGCCCGCCCTTAATCCCAAGGATGTGGAGCAAAGCTATTCCGTGACCAACACCTAAGACACTGGCGAAAAAACTGAGGGACTCCCTCTAGGGGAGGGGGTTATATAGGGAGGGGACTTCCTGTTTGAGATTGCCAGTGTCCACACCTAAAGGTACTCCATATAACCCATATAGTAATGAATATGCCGCTCTGTGTCCCGTGATGTACGAGAAAGAAAACACATTAGTGTGAATGGAGCCTAATACTAAAAGTGAATCTGGCCTGGCCTAAAATTCGGTAAGGTAAGTTTTATTGACTTTTCAAAAAGACCTTTAAACAGCTAATGAATTTTAAAATATTCCACAGATTTATCCCAGTCCGGTCATTGCCCAACAGCAGCCAATCAGATTTTCTCTTAAAAAAGCAAGGAGCTTAATGGAAACCTTCATTGATTGTTGTTGAGCAACACAGTCTCCCCAAGGAGATTCTCCCCTAGGACAATTCCATAAATGAGGCTCAATATTGTTTTCTGATAAAGTGGCAAGCATAATCCACAAATGGTCAATTAGAGGTCAGTTGAAGGCCTGATCATTTCAAAACAGATAATTGTATACTTACATCTTCTAACATACTTACAAGCTTCCCAAAAGTAAAATACATGATATTAAAAAAACAAAATACAAAAAATTAAAATCACGCACAGCAAAAAGGTTTGGAGGAAAATACTTAAGAGTCAGCACACCAAGAAAAAAAAATCATGATCACACATACCGGTATATCATACGGTACCTATCAAGTGAGCTTGCTGCACTTATCTGATTACAGCACTGGATTCTTCCAGAAGTGGCCCCTCAATGCCCGACTTTAGTTTCAATGTCTGCTGTAGGGAGGGGAAGAACACCAAGATATGCTCTGGGCGTCACTTGTGAATTAACACACATGGAAAGGGCTACATATGTAACTAAAAGGTTTGTCCACCCAAAAGTGACAATTTAGGTATAGGTGGAGCCCAGTGGGCAGAGTCGGCCACTGGCTTTTTATGTATCTTGCATATATAAATGGCAGATCTCCCTACTGTAGTTATTAGCTTTGTTTATGCCCATCTCTCTGGGTGTTCCTGCCCAACTTTACATTACAGAATCTTGAGTAACGTAATGTGTAAAAAAAAAAAAATACAATATCCATTAAGACCAGGAACCCCCATAATGGTCACAACACAGACCTAGCGACTCAAGGGAAGATCTTGCCAATAGAGTCCTTACAAGATATAAGAAACTGTCATGTGGTTTCATTCTCCAGTATCTAGAAATAATATATCAGTTGTGGGTGTACTGACCCTTTAAAGTTAGGAGCGTATTACACACTTATTATGATCTAAAATGTGTCATATTGAAGAGATTGGTGAGAGATTAACTGAATTGACTAAAGTAGCTTAAAGTGGAAGTTCACCCTAAAACTAAAATATCCAAATCTAATTGCATCTACAATCTTAGACACCTTTAACACTTGTACGACTTCAAAGTCGCGCGATTTCACCGCAACTTCGCACCGCAATTTCGCGCCGCGATTTCAATGAATGCCTGTGTAAGTGGCATCAAAATCGGACCAAAGTAGTGACAACTTAAAGTCGTGCCAGTATGAATGGTGTTCATTGAAAATAATGGAGAATGACTTGTAATACGATTTTGCAGTCCAAAATCGTGGAACAAGTCGTATAAGTGTGAAAGGGGACTAAGACTAACATATCTAGCCCTGTAAAGCGAAAGTTGCTATACATACCTTTTCTGAAGACGCTCAGGTCCCATCTCTAGTAGCGGAAACTGTGTGCAGAAGACAGTCGACAACGGCTGTGAACTGCCTGGGAAGTGACTTCACCCATAGAGTTACTATGGGGCTTCCGCTGTTGGCTGATGAGACCACACCAGAGTGACTTCAAAAAAGGTATGTATAGCGATTTCTTCTTTACAGGGCTATATCGGTTAGTCTTTGATGCAAGTAGAAGTAGAGATTTTAATTTTAGCCTTAAGTTCTACTTTAAGAATTAAGCAATTACGTGAATGAATTAATGATTTTGGATAGAATAGGGAAGGACTAAAACCTTGTGACGTTTTTACTGCCGATAGGGGTTTTACCCTTTTCTACTCCATCCAAAAAAAAAAAGTGGCTAAACTTTATAACAGCAAAATAAAGATCTTTATAACAACACAAGCTGAAAATCATGTTGCTATCGCCTTTAAAGTAACAGATAGCAAGTTCTTAGATCAATCCTTTCTAATGGACATCTAGTAGAAAAAAATTCTCACATTGATTTCCTTTTTTACTTATTTAACAGGTATATTTATATTTTTTTAGTCTTTTTGGGTGTGGTTTGTATAGGAATTAAAGACACAAATAGTGTTAGGCCGCGTTTACACGATCAGACCGGTCCGATGAAACTGGTTTTAAGACCAGTTTCATCGGACCAATTCAATGGTGTGTACGACCCATCGGACCGTTGTCCGTCGGAACAACGTTTTAAAACTTGCTTTAAAATCTGTCCGACGGACAAACTTTGGTCCAACGAACAACGGTCCGATGGGCCGTACACACCATCGAATTGGTCCGATGAAACTGGTCTTAAGACTAGTTTCATCGGACCAGTCTGATCGTGACCAAAACGATGGTTAGTACACAAAAGCATCGGTCCAAAAACTCGCGCATGCTCAGAATCAAGTCGACGCAATCTTTGAAGCATTAAATTTTTTTTTTTTAGCACGTCGTCGTGTTCTACGTCACCGTGTTCTGGCCTGAACGGATTTTTGGCCCGATTGTGTGTACGCACATCAGACCACTTCAGCGTGGTCCGATGAAAAGGGTCCATCGGCCCATTCTCATCGGACCGGTCTGATCGTGTGTACGTGGCCTAAGTGTTACCTAAAGGGTTTTCCAGTTTTACTTTCACTTTAACTAGTTGGTTTGGGTCAAAAGCTGCCTATAAATGGTTGAGTGCCACTAAGCCAACTCGATTTTGGTGCAACTGTTAGCTAGAATGGCCTTTTTCCACAACCAGAACACCAGGTTGTATACTGTATGTAGCCAAGTGTACAAACAGTTGATAGAGCGTGCCAAACAAGCACACCTGTTGTTGTAGGAAATAGTTTGTTTGGGCCACCTTGGCTCAAACTGACAAGTTAAAGTGAATGCAAAGCTTGAAATCCACTTAAAAAGTAAATCAGTCACAAGCCTTGGCTATTGAAGTAGCACATAAAACATGTTCCCTGTAAATCTCAAACTGGTCCTTCCCCTTCTGCCTCTGAAGACTCCCAATTTGTACCTTAATGTTATGGGAAGGAGACCCTGGAGATTATCAGAAGTTACAGGAAAATTCAAGATTTACTTAAAAATTTAGAGGCCTATACTGCCAGATATCTTTCTGCCATTTTTCACTGTAGGTGACCCATGCTTATGCATTTTGTCATTATATTCTATGTTTTAATAGCCCAGGCTTGTAAAGTTTACTTTAAAAAGGTTTACTTCATTTTATGCCAATTTCATTGTGTCTTTCCATTTTTTATTAGTCTATCTTTATTTTAATGGCATTTCCATGGCAGTTAAACCATTTTTTTTTGTAAACAAAGTCTATTTTCTTTTGATGCAATCATAAAACTGGTCAAAGACAAGACCACATATGGACTTTCAGAAACTCTGACCACTGAAATGTCTCTTGTGCTCTGAGATATTTTTGGTGCTGCTGCTTTAATCTCATTGGATCAAGCCAAAGCCTGAAAATTTCCAACCTATCTAGTTTCTCTTTCACGAATGGAGATCCTCCAGAGATATCTAAAGAGCTCTAATGTGCCTCATTAGACAGCCAATATTGATGAGATTGCAATTGTTTTCCATACACCATCTGTTGCTTTGGAAAAGTCTATATACACTCACCAGCCACTTTTTTAGGTACACCTGTTCAATTGCTTGGTAACACAAATTGCTAATCAGCCAATCACATGGCAGCAACTCAATGAATTTAGGCATCTAGACATGGTGAGGATGACTTGCTGAAGTTCAAACCAAGCATTAGAATGGGGAAGAAAGGGAATTTAAGTGACTTTGAACGTGACATGGTTGTTTGTGCCAGGCGTGCTGGTCTGAGTATTTAAAAAACTGCTGATCTACTGGGATTTTCACGCACAACCATATCTAGGGTTAACATAGAATGGTCCGAACAAGATAAAATATCCAGTGAGCTGCAGTTGTGTGGATAAAAATGCCTTGTTGATGACAGAGGTCAGAGGAGAATGGGCAGACTGATTAGAGAGATGACAGAAAGGCAACAGTAATTAAAATAACCACTCATTACAACCAAGGTATGCAAAATACCATCTCTGAATGCACAACAAATTGCAGATGGGCTACAGCAAAAGACCACACCGGGTGACACTACTGTCAGCTAAGAACAGGAAACTGAGGCTACAATTTGCAAAGGCCCCTCAACTGCTTAAGACCCGGACCATTATGCAGGTAAAGGACCTGGCCCCTTTTTGCGATTTGGCACTGCGTCGCTTTATCGAACAATTGTGCTGTCGTGCGACGTGGGTCCCAAACAAAATTTGCCACAAATAGAGCTTTCTTTTAGTGGTATTTGATCACCTCTGCGGTTTTTATTTTTTTGCCCTATAAACAAAAATAAATAGAGCGACAATTTAAAAAAAAAATGCAATATTTTTTACTTTTTGCTATAATAAATATCCCCAAAAAATATATATAAAAAAACATTTTCTACATATTTTTGGTAAAAAAAAAAAAAAAAATCGCAATAAGCGTTTGATTGGTTTGCGCAAAAGTTATAGCGTTTACAAAATAGGGGATAGTTTTATGGCATTTTTATTAATATTTTTTTTTTTACTAGTAATGGCGGCGATGAGCATTTTTTATTGTGACTGCAACATTATGGTGGACACATCGGACACTTAACCACTTATTGAACAGGACAATGAGTTCACTGTACTCCAATGGCCTCTGCAGTCAGTGGAACAGGAGATTCGCATCATGGACGTGCAGCCGACAAATCTGCAGCAACTGCGTGATGCTATCGTGTGTGTATATATGGACCAAAATCCCTAAAGAATGTTCCAAAAACCTTGTTGAATCCATGCCAGGATAAATTAAGGCAGTTCTAAAGGCAAAGGGGGGTTCGACCCAGTACTAGCAAGGTGTACCTAACAAAGTGGCAGTTGAGTATATTTTGTACAACCAAATAATACGACTATTGAATCACATTAATTCAGTCTTGCTGAGTCCGATCTTTCTGTGACATCCACCTACTCTTCTTCAAATGAGCTATGCTATGTAGCTAAATGGCAAGCATGCATTGTGATCGAGATGACAGTTCCATATCTTTGAATTATCAGGTTAGTTTATTATAAATGAAGCAAGCATGAGGAATGATTCTGCAAAATGATTGCTTCAGGAAAAATCGTGTGCAAGACAAAGGCAAAAGTCTTAAACTAAAAGAAGCAAGCAAAAATAAAAGTGCTGCTCTCGGGCCATATAAATCCTCCAAAGATTTTGCTGTTCGTTGCAGCCAAGTCTATTAGTCCCACTGGCAATGATGAAACTCTGATGTACAGCTCTGGCTGTTAGCCATTTTTAATGCCACACACCCATAGTAGTATTGGATAGGCAAGGATACTGAGCACAATGGGTGTGTGCACTGAATAGCAAACATGGTTACAAATGCAACTGTTATTGTAGTTACTAGGAAATAAAATGGCGAATGGTGATCAATCTAAACCTAGATGATGTGAAGGTTTGCAAAGCTATAAAAAGAGGCCTATATAATAATAATAAAAAATTTTTTTTACCTGTTGCTACAAAAGACTTTTACTACTATGTCCCTAAGTCCCAGGACGTGCATGGTAAAGAAAACTACCAGCCGCCAAATACATAGCAGGAACAGTATGCTAGTTCCCATGGTGGCTTTACATTGTGAAGTACAGTAGAACCTTGGATTACAAGCATTATCTGTTCCAGGAGAATGCTAGTAATCCAAAGTACTCACATATCAATGCGAGTTTCCCCATTGAAGTCAATTGAAATGAAAATAATTTGTTCCGCATTGACTTCAATGGCATGCGATACCGCGCCGGAGAGCCTCGTAAAGAATCTCGGAAAGGGCCGAGGACACTTTGGCTGATCTGGGAAAACTTTGGAAAGGCTCGGGAACAGAGTATTTCCAAGCATTTCCAAACAGCTCAGAACGGCGCCGATCGGCTCCGGCGCCCCCCACCTCAGGCCAAACACGGTATTGCACACCGCTTTGGTTTAAATCCTGCTAGTTTTGCAAGACAACACTCGCAAACCGAGTCAGGATTTTTTTAAATACAGTACTCATATTGCAAAACGCTCGTTAACCGCGTTACTCACAATCCGCGGTTCCACTGTACTGAGTTTGCAATATTTGGTAGGTCTATACTGTATGAATAAAATGAGTTGGTCAACCACAACCTATTTACAGCGGATGTAGAGGACAACCCAATGGACTTGTATTACTGCACTGTTTGCATCATTATTTACGGTTGTGAGCTTATGATGGAAATATCCCTGTCAAGTTATCAAAGATTGCTAATCTAGTATGTCTCCATTCTTCCAGGTGGAAGCACAGTACTTTGGAAGTATATTGTGGAAGAACCAGAAGATTCTTTCATTCCAATGCCCCTATATAGCAATCTGGAAAATATAATGTATTCAGGCCCCCTTCACTTTTTCAGTTTTGTTATTTTTCAGCCTAATACTACAATTGTTTAAATTATTTTTTTTTCTCATTAATCTAATCTATACTCTGTACTCCATAATGAAAAAAGTGAAGACAGAATTTTAGAAATGTCTGTGAATTTATTAAAAATAGAAGAACTGAAATATCACATGTACTTAGGTATTCGGAACCTGTACTTTTTTGAAGCATCTTTGGCAGCAATTACAGCATTGAGTCCTTTTGAGTATGACATAACAAGCTTTGCACACCTGGATTGGGGGATTTTCTGCCATTCTTTGAAAATCCTCTCAAGCTCAGTCAGGTTTGATGGGGACCGTTGGTAGACAGCCATTTTCAGGTCTCTCCAGAAATGATCAATAGGGTTCAAGTCAGGGCTCTAGCTGGGCTTCTCTAGGACATTCACAGAGTTGTCCTTAAGCCACTCCTGTGTTGTCTTGGCTGTGTGCTTAAGATTCTTGTCATGTTGGGAGGTGAACCTTCGTCCCAGTCTTTCAGGGAGGATACTTTTGTACTTTGCTCCATTCAGCTTTTCATCAACCCTGACAAATTTCCCAGTCCCTGCTGCTAAAAAAAACAGAGTTGATGCTGCTCCCACCACCATGTTTCACTATTGGAATGCATTGGCAGGTGATGAGCGGTGGCTGGTTTCCTCAAAACATAGCAATTAGAATTGAGGTTAAACAGTTCAATCTTGGTTTTAGACCAGAGAATCTTGTTCCTCACAGTCAGAGTCCTTTAGGTGCTTTTTTGCAAACTCCAAGTGTGTTTTCATGTGGATCCGTCTAGCTACTCTGCCATAAAGCCCAAATCAGTGGAGGGATGCAGTGATGGTTGTCCATCAGGTTCTTGGTCACCTCTCTTACGAATGTCCTTCAAACTGATTGCTCAGTTTGGTCAGGCATATAGCTCCTGGAAGAGTCCTGGTTTTGCCAAACTTCTTTCATATGAGAATTAAAAAGGCCACTGTGCTCTTAGGGACCTTCAGTGCAACAGATTTTTTTGTACCGGTCCCCAGACCTGTGTCTTGCAATAATCCTGTCTCTGAGCTCTGCAGGCAGTTCCTTTGACTTTATGGCGTTTTCTCTGATACAGTATGCATTGCCAACTGTAAGGCTTTTTATAGAGAGGTGTGTGACTTTCCAAATCACATTCAATCAATTTAATTTACCATAGGTGGACTCCAATCAAGGTGTAAAAACATCTCAGCAATAATCAACAGAAATGGGAGGCACCTGATCTTAATTTGTTGCAAAGGGTCTGAATACTCATGTCAATGTGATATTTCAGTTTTTCCTTTTGAATAAATTCACATATTTTAAAATTCTGTTTTTTACTTTGTCATTATGGGGTACTGAGTGTAGATTGATGAGAATTTAAACAACTGTAGTATCAGGCTGCAATATAAAAAAAATATAAAAAAACATTCACTGTATGTAAACCAGGGGGCCAGCAAAAAATGCAACGATTCCAAGATATTCTAAATAGTGTCATTGTTGTATAAGAAAGCCAAATTCCATTTGGCAACCAAAGTCCAGCTGTCATTTCTCATCCACATGGATTAAAAAAGGGACAGCTGGATTCTAGAAGCAACATTTTATTTCCTTCGTTTTCTCTAAACCATGCTTTAATGCTAAATAAAGCAAAAATACCCAACTATAATAACAAGGTAGCAATAGTTTGTCCTTCCCATTGAAATATTTTTTATTATTATAAAATTCCTTATTTATATTTCGGGAACAGGATTGCAGAGACAGAAACCAAGAAAATAAACGACAGGAAGCCCCGTGTGTCTGTAGAGGAAATTACGATCATGCAAAAGTCAGAAAAAAAAGGATCACCTTTAAGTCCATTAGAAAGTTATATTGCCTGTGGTCTGAGAAAGCATAAAGATGGTGGACTGCTCAACAGAAAGGCACAGTTGTTTAGTCTTTAAGTTCCCCAGAAGGTGGCAGCAGATGCCCACGTGCAATGTGTAAGCAAGGCAGCAGTTATTTATGCAAAGCAAGTAGAAGACAGCAAAGGGAAAAGAAAGAAGGAGAAAGAAACACAAGGGATACATTTTATTAAACACTAAAGCATTGCTAATGCAATATTAGTGCAGTGTAGAGAGAAAAAAGCTCAAAAGGTGGGTACTCGCATTTTTATTTCCAAATCTGTAACATGGGAGGTGAGATGGTAGTGTTGTAAAGCCAATGGAGATGCTACTAAAATGACTAACGTTTTTTTTTTTTTTTTTTTAAAGGGCAACTATACATTATGGGCCAGATTCTCAGCTGAGATACGACGGTGTATCTCCAGATACGCCGTCGTATCTCTGTTTCTGGCCCTGGGTTTCTATGCGACTGATTCTTAGAATCAGTTACGAATAGATTTTGCTTAGATCCGACTTGCGTAAGTCACTTACACCGCCGGATCTAAATTGTAATGTTACGCTGGCCGCTAGGTGGCGTTCCCGTAGATTTCTGCGTCAAATATGCAAATGAGCCTGATACGCCGATCCCGAACGTATTTGCGCCGTCGTAGTTTGCGTAGTTTGCGTAAGCGTAAAGGTTACCCTGCTATATGAGGGGTAACCTTGCGTAGGTCCGGCGTACACCATGTTAAGTATGGACATCTGGACAACGTCGTGTTTTTCCGCTGTTTACATAACTCGTCGCGAATAGGGCTGTGCGTTAATTATGTTGCCGTCAAAATCAATGTATTTGCAGCGTACTATGGAGCATGCGCAGTGGGCTACATTTATGTCCGGCGCATGCGCAGTTAGTTCGGCGCGGGGGTGCGCTTAATTTAAATACAGCACGCCCACCTCCTTCCTACTTTGAATTACGCGGGCCTTACACCGGCACATTTACGCTACGCCACCGCAAATTTCTGAGCAAGTGCTTTGAGAATACAGCACTTGCCCGTAAAAAATGCGGAGGCGTAGCGTAAATGGAATACGCCGTAAAAACGCAGAAGTACGAGAATCTAGCCCTATTACTGCAGAACAGCCTCCTCCATAAAAAAGGTATATACATATACTGACCTCAGATTGCCCTGTTGCATGCCTGTCCATCCGAAATGGAGCAAGTTGCCTCTGCTGTAGTGCTCCTGTACAATTCCCAGCCAATAGAAATAAGTGCAGGGAATCTCTCACTGTGTAGGCAGAGCCTCAGCATGTCAGGCAGTATAAGAGAAACCTGCACATCTGAGGTCGGAAGATGTAGGTACCTTTTTCATTGGAAAGGCTTTCCTGAAATATTTCTGCCACGCCACCTAAGTGAACGCATAGGGCGAGAGGGCCACTGTTACAATTTAATACACTGCCATGGATTCCTGTAATCTAGGTGGTCTATGGCTGGGACACTCTGTATTAATAATCTGGTCTAGCCACTGGGGGGGATTCTGTGAGACTGTTTGTCCTACACCCCAGAATTTAGGTGTATTCTATTATATACTGTACATATGATACCCTATGCTACCAATATTAGCCTATAAGGCACCCCGTGGCTAAGAATGTATCTAAATATATTGGCCCTCTACTATCCATTATGGATATCTGATATTCTGGATGACAGCTTGCAGGCCCATTGCTCCTCTGATTGTTTTTAAAGCTATCACGCTAGCTTTACGGGGCGTTAACCCATACTAATACTTACCCTAAGCTCCTGAAGAAGCGCAAAGGTGCAAACACGTAGGAGCATGATTTTGCTACATCAACTTACATCAAGCCCGTCCAGACATTGAGGGCCGCACCGCAATTCACTGGCGCACAGATAATGGATACAATGGTGCCATGTTGGTGGGTTTGTTGATGTTTATACTATACTATAGTTTGCGTAGTATACTATCATAAGAATTTTAACCTGCATGATTATGTTTTAGTAGATTTGTAATAAAAAATATACTTTTTTTTAAAACATTTGTGTATCTTGGTGGCTATAAAAGGTCCATAAGGTGTTCACTAACTAATTTTGCTATAAATTTTGGGATGTGGCATTGTTTTAACTATACAAATGAAAACAGTGCAGCGCAAAACCAATAAGAACATATTCAATTGAACATGTATTATGTGAAATAAAGTGAATATATTAATGTGATAAAGTCCAAAAATATCCAAGGATAAATAAAATATAATAAATCCGGATAATTAAATCTTCACCAGGTGACGATGACAAAACCAAACTTAAAGTGATCCCTCCACCAGTAAGGATGGGTACTCTCACCTTCGCACATAGACCACTGTTTTACCAGATTGGTCAAACAGGCAGATATCTCAGCTTGGGAGACCAGGAAGCAGGTTAGCAATACAGATCCTCATAGGTCAGCGTTGTCAAATGGACCCGAACATCTGACAACGCTGACCTTTGAGGATCTGGTTTTGCGCTGCACTGTTTTCTTTTGTATCTTTGTCACTTTTGGATTTTTGTGATTATCCTGTTTAGTGTTCAGCCAGCATTACTGGTGAAAATAATCTTTATGGTTTTTCATTTTTATTTTCGCATTTGTCATATTTTACCAATATTTTTGCGCTGATTGCACCCCTGTTTCCTTTGTATATTGTTTTAACTATACTCGCATCCACAGTACCACCCTGTGAGGATGCACATATACTCTTTTTTTCCTGGATTATTATTTAATTGTCAATAAAATCAACAATTTTAAATTAAATCGACTTCTGAGGAGAGGAGCCTATAAGCTGTATATCAGATTTCTTATCATTCCCTGTGCCTGGGTTATCACTATTTTAAAAAGCCTAAAAGGGCCAGAGAGCAAAGTTAAGATGAAAATGGCAGGAACAAATCTTATTGGATGCTGTTATTTGGACATTTTTGCCTTGCCTAACATTTTTTTCTTAAACATGTTTGCACTAAAATATCTTTACATCTGTGAAATATGATAAGTTTATACTTGCACACAACCCACTTTTTGAGCTTTTTTCTCTCACAGAGTATTAGTTACAAATCACATAATGATGCTTCTTCACATAGAGAACATAAGGCTTCATTCACACATAGCCGACTCCGTCGCAGTCAGTTCCGACGGAGTCCGCCTGTGTCTGCCAGCTCAGCGGGAGATCAGTCCGCAGATCTCCGCTGAGCCGACGGATGACAAGCTCCCCTCTGCTCACTGAGCGGGGAGGAGCTTGTCGAGTCCCGCTGTCCTCTATGGAGCGATCTGATGAAAACGGACAGCATGTCCGTTTTCATCAGATCTTTCCCGATCCGATCCGCATGGACGGATGGGGACGTGAGCCCCATACGTTTGTTTTTAGCGGATCGGATCAGGTCGGATGTCAGCGGACATGTCTCCGCTGACATCCGACGCTCCATAGGGGTGCATGGAGCGCCCGTTCAGGTCCGCCTGAAAAACTGACAGACGGACCTGAACGGATCCATGTGTGAACGAGGCCTAAAAGCTAAAAGCAAATAACATAGAACCTGCATACTGACTCGCTAGCATTTAATACATTTTGCGCAGGAATGACTGTTAGCTTACATACTGCAGGTGTATAGAATTCTATATATAATATAGACACACAACACTGGAGAAAAGAAAAGTAGAATTACATGCCAATTCTTAGCAAAAGTAAAGCAACAATATACCAAATTTGGTAATCTGCTGCCATGTTTTAAAGCAATTGCAGTAATTGACAATTAATTTAGATTTCTCAGTTCATCTGTAATTCTAAATAGGCTTCTGCTATCATATAGTACCAAAATAATTATTATGTACAAAGTGCAGTAATACATAGCAAGCAAACAGAAATCATCTTTACCTGTCTACCAGTGATTCCGTTACAGGCTACTTACCGTAATCTATTTAATATGATTCACTTACATGCTACACTGTATCTTGAGTTGCTTTTCGGATCATCAGAGCTCTATATACACTATACAACTGGAGGCAACAAATATGTGAATGATGCACATAGCAATTATTGAGGTTGGCATTAGCTTTCACGCCTAGGTAGGACAGTGAAAACCAACACCTGGCAGTAGAATATAGTTGCCAGTCAATAGATGCCAGTTTTATGATGGGATAGGCAAGAATGGACACTCATTTTCTAACCTATGCTAGAAGAAAAGACCGGTTCAACAAGAATCTGTATCCAGGCCAAATACATGTACATTTGTTTCTTTGCAATCAAAGATGGTTTTTGATTTTTTGCTAGTTTATTGCACTTTGAACATTGTCCAGTTACTTCTTCGGAAAAATAAAGAGAGTGAAGCAAAAATCAGTACTTGCTGAAAGGTCCACATTAATAACCTGTGAAAATAGCTTTTTTGCCACAGCTGATGATGCAATTCAGGTTGACACTGTATAATTTCTGAAAGCAGGGTCACGTCCAAAGCTGTGCACCCCATTGTCATCAGCAGACACCAATATGTCTGCCACAGAATTAGTTTGGCTTCCAGGAGTCAGGCAATGGCAGCCTCCTACAATAAACCATCACTGTGAAAAATAGCCACCATAATGACAGGTTCCATTTTAATCAACAGAAATAATAAAACTATGCAAATAAAAGATATACAGCATATTAATGAATATTCAAAAATAGGTATTAAAATACAACTTTATTTCTGACCAAAGCATTGCACACAATTATCATAGATTTATGAAACTGATTAATATATTCTTTCTCCATTGCATTTATCTGCATGAGATTGTATATTATAAGAATGTGTTCTAGAGTGTCATTGTTTACCTGTATCCTTTCTGTGGCCGTGGGCCAGAACAGTCTGCATATAATCTTCTTGAGAACATCTGGGAGGAGACTGACTGTAATGAGGAGTATAATGCCCAGCCATGCAGGACCACTGGACAGCATTTGCATAAAAACATAATACATCCTCTGATAATTGAGGAATGGCCTAAAATGATAAAAAAGGCACATTATACTACAAAAGGTTCTAAATTAAAAAAACGGAAACAATACTTGATGCAATGGGTGTTTTGCTACAGCACATTACTATGCATATTAAACTGTAAACATTGCCATTTTATGTTTTCATGGAACACAAACCAGTACTACCCCAGACTATAAATACCCCTGTCTGATCACTCCAGAGTAATTTGGACACTCCTCATTGACAAATCACCTTATCCAATGAGCGCTTCCAGGGCTCTCATAGCCCAAGCCATGTATCACAGTTGCTGGCAACAGATTCCATACATTGATCAATATACCAGGTGTTTCAGCATCAGTGCTTATTAAAATGTAAACAAAATAGATACATTGTAGTTAATGGCAGCTGTCAGGAGCAGCTAATAAAGCTAATAAACATGTGTAATTTAATTTGGTTCAAATATAATTTGACACATTTTTGTTTAAAATGTGTTAATATTCATTTAGTTTAATTTTGTATATTAATTTTCTAATGAATTACAATTTTTCGGAACAATACGGGTCAGTCGAAAAATGATCGAATGATTTGAATTCTGTGGTTGTCGCGTCCTCAAGAACTGATGACTCACCAGCTGTCAGCGGGTTTCCCCACTGACAGATGCATGTAAACAAAAGAATGCCAACATTAAAACATGCAGAAAAAAACAGCTTGGGCTCCCCCTTAATCCCTATAAGGCCATTTGAGTCTGGTATGGCTTTTAAGTGAAATCCCACACCAATATTTAAAAATAAAATAAAAAAATTGTGTGAGGTCCTCTTGAAAATCTATACCAGACCCTTATCTGAGTATGCAGTCCATCTGACCAAGAAGGGGGGAGACAAGCAAGCGTGCTTTGAAGTTGATAGGGACAAGGGCCTCAACCCCACACCCCTGGCCCGGTGGTTGTGGGTGTGCGGGGGGTGACTTATCAGAATCAGGAAGCCCCCTTTAAGGGGAAAGGAGATGACAGCTCTGCCATCTGACAGTTCTTAAATAACCAAGGGCCAGGACCTCCCAATGACATCCTAAAAATAAAAATACAAATGACAAATTCCCAATAATTAAAACAAATAGTGCAAAAAATAATTCTGTCTACAAAAAAACAAGGCTAAAGAAATTAATAAATAATTAATAAAAACATCTTGCTAGTTTTTTTTAAATGTGCACCAATGTACCATTTATAATAAAGTCTACAAAAGTAGACTTGAAGCACTTGGTACACAGAGCAGCTGTAACCGTATGCAACACAACACCAGCTCCAAATAATAGCGTGGCATCTAGAGTACAGTGAATGTTAATAATTTAACCATGTCCTTCAGGCATTTTGTTCAAACCCAGACATCACATATAGTTTTACTGCCAAATGGGCACCACGCTAAATGTGCACTAACCAATAACATTCTATCAAGCCTGAAGGTAGAATACACTATAAAATATGAACTGAGAGAAAAAATAATAATATAAGTATAGGTTAGATATTAAAAAAGGTGTAATAAAACAGACACTGCTGGTTGTCTGTTTTAGTACAAAATAAATAATAATAATAATAAAAAAAAAAGAGTTAGACCAATCTATAAATGTAAATGGTATTACACATTTAATTCGGGCACCTGTACAATCTTTCAAAGAGAATTAGGAGCCCTGAACCTGGGGCACTTGTTTATCCTAATGCCTACTTTGCTTTGGCTCCCCGATGTAGTATCAAAGACCAACAACTACTGATGGAGGCAGAAAAAGGAAGACCAGAATTTTACTTTCATTCCATGGGGCTCCGGGGACTGCATTTCAATAAAGGCCAAGTTCACCTTTGTTAACTTTTATTTCTAAATTTCAGCTTCCCTTTGTACCAATATAACATTAAAGTTCTTCTTCTGCAAAAATAAAAAAAAGCTTTCCATTTATTCTAGACATGCTTACCTCACTGTCCTCATGGCTGTTTGAAAACGCTTATCCATTACTTCTGCCTTAAATCCTGGACAGACTTTAGGTCATGACACAGGAAGGAGTTGATCAGCTGATCTCATTAGCAAACACCCTGCATCATCTACCCTCAGCTTGTCAACTCCTTCCTGTGTTATGACCTAAAGTCTGTCCAGGAAGTAAGGTAGAAGTAATGAACAAGTGTTTTCAGACAGCCATGAGGATAGTGAGGTAATCATGCTTAGAAGAAAGGGAAAGCTTTTTTTATTTTTGCAAAAGAAGAACATTAATGCTATATTGGTACAAGAATCTGGAATTTAGAAAAGTGTGAACTTAGCCTTTAGGTCCTTTTTACACTTATGTGACTTTGTTGCAACTTGAAGCAATGCCTGTGTAATCGTGAGGTCTATGGACCTCAAGTCGCATCAAAGGTGCAGAGACTACTTTGAAGTTGCTGCAACTTGAAGTCGCACAGATATGAACGATACTCATTGGGAATCAAGAGGTACAACTTGTCATGCAACTTTGCAGTCCCAAGTCGCAGGACAAGTCGCACAAGTGTGAAATGGGCCTTAAGTTCTAATGCACACTAGCCTTTGAAATGGGTTTTGGATGCACTCACATTGACTTGCATCAAGAGCAAAGCACAAACAGGTCAAAAACTGACCTGAAATGATTTTAAATGCACATGTCCAGTTGCCATTTTAAGCAGTCTTAGATACTAACCAATGGACTTTAAAGGGCACTGACAATTTTTGATTTGCTCATATGAATGTGGTAAGTTTTAAAGTAAACTTTAACAATGCCTGTAAAAGCAAACGTTTCTGTTTGTAATTAGATATTATTAAGGGGTAGCAATATTTGCTTTCGAAACATGCATATTGGGTTGTAGGAAAGACATCTGCACGATTCCCCTATCAACACAGGCAGTGGTGACAGAGGAATCAGCAATTGTCTTTTCCCGGCAAGGAAAGCCATGCCTGCTTATCAGTGCTCATCACTATAAGCTATAGCAGCCGCTTGCGATAATCACAATCAAATCTAACAGGCTGAATGTACCCAAGTTGATCGATCAATCAAACTGCAATGCAAATCACATGCAATGTCTGTGTGATACGAATTCAGCCATACAGATTGGATGGCTGAATTTGCATCGCATTCAGACCACAGTCGTGCATGACCCTTTTTTTGGACCGCACCAGAATCGTGTGACCACATGCAATCCGATTCCTGTCTGAATTGACAGTTCACACAGCGATTTGCAAACCAGTCTGGGGGTGTCATTAACTTTGTATTGACACTCCCAACGGTTAGCATAAGGCAGTGTGAACTGCCTGCGAGCCAGGTGTGGGAACCCGCAGTGGATTCGTAGGGTTTGCCACATTGCACCAATGTAAACCAAGCCTTAATCTTGCCATTAAAGAATGTCAATTACCTAGCTAATCTACAAATAGAAAATGTAGAAATCTGTGTATGAAAAATAATCAGGTAACTCCCGGTAAAATAGGAATGTCACATCTTTAATTATTTTCTATATAACTTTACAACATTAAAGTATATGTGAACCCTTACCTTGCCAAGCAACCCTATCATTAGAATTGAAATGCAAGGCAAAATGTTTGTGTACAGATTTGATAAATGATAAAAAAATTGTTCTTGATTTTGTTTTTTTTATAAGCAATATGACCTCTTAGCTGCATAAAGGGCTTAGAAAGCTGGGGGTGAAGACTGCAGGAGGCAAAGAAACAGCAGGACAGTTATACTACCATTTATTAGCTATGCGGGGGGATGTGTGTGTCAGCACAAGTCTGATCACTAGTGTACCACCAGGCTGTGCTCCCAGGAAGAATGCAAAGAAGCGCACAAGCCATGCAGGAATGTGTGTGCTCCAGTGCTGGGACTAGGTCATTCGGTGCCCAGGGCGAAGATGGCAAACTGCGCCCCCCCCCCCCCCCATTATCGTCACCGCTCATCATCACCGCTGTCATCGTTACTGATACTAAGCATTTGAAAGAGTACTTGCAAATGCTCCAATATCTAGAACCAATACTTTCTGTGCGATTTGAGCTCATACAAAATGAATGGGCTCAAATCGCACTGTAAAGAACTACATGTGATTTGAACAGGAATGTGGTGCGATTCCTGTCTGAATCACATGTGGTTTCTCACACCGCTTCTGTGTGAACCTGGGCTTGTCATAATGACTTCAGCCTTGGTTCACACAGGAGTGGTGCGGGGAAACCACATGTGATTCAGACAGGAATCGCACCACATTCCTGATCAAATCACATGTAGTTCTTTACAGTGCGATTTGAGCCCATTCGTTTTGTATGAGCTCAAATCGCACAGAAAGTATTGGCAACTGGTATCAGCGAGTACTCGAGCACAAGTATTGTTGGTACAAAATAGGTATTGGTGCAACCCTAGTGTGTACCCAGCTTTAGACAATGTGTCAGGGTGTTTAATGAACTCAAAGACAAAGCTCCCGAGCAAACAAATCTGCATAGGTGAGAATTAAATATAAGAGGGAAAACATTTGTCACTGTTAGTACTCATAACCAAAAACACTATACTGTAGGTATAGCATACACTATACAATCTAAATTTGTACAATCTCCTTTAGATTTATGAAAACTTTGTAATCTATGGACAACCTAAACAATTCATTTAAGTAGTATCCAATCAGGCAGGCCTTTGTACTACATAGTGTTGGTGGTAGATCCAAAAGATATTGTACAATCAGATTGTATAATGTATGGTAAGCTGGAGGCTGGCCATGGATCGTTTTTATTTTCATGTGATCGAAAAAAATGAATGGATCCCCCAATCCACACAACTAAGGTGGGTGAGGGAATCCTTTCTGCTGAGACATCGATGTCGCTGCTGTGAATCTGAGGAAACATTCCTGCGGGTTGGAGAGAAGTTGATGATTAAATTGATGTACACAACACCTATGTACCCCCGTGATGACAAACAACAGCCCTGCATAGGAGATGCATGTTTGCACCCCTTGTGAATGGGTCCTTACTAGAAATAGAATTTGAAATAACAATTGTCTCCACAGCAATTAGCAGTGATATGAAGCCTAAAAGTCAGTTACTGTTACCTGTTGGCTGAGTAGAGACAGGTTCAGCAGCACAGGCAGGAGAGTCCATCACTCGGTTTTGTAGAGGAGGGGGTCGAGAGAAGGGCACAGGAGACGAGGGGGGGTCACTATTCAGAGCAGGAACAGACTCTGAGATAGTCTACAGCAGGGAGAGATAACACAAGGCTGGGGGGTGGGGGGGCCGCGGTGGAGATCTCCCACAAACATCGGGACAGTGTGAAAGTGAAAGCTGGAGAAGGGGGAGAAAAGCCAATGTCCAGGAGAGGGAAAGTTGTACCCTGAATCAGGACAGGGCTGATACCTTCCCAAACTCACGTGCGGTGCCCTGCCTGCTCCACTACTGTTGCCGAAAGACTAATACAGTGAGCTGTGCACTGTGCAGGCAGGGGGGCGGGTGCAGTGCTACGATCTACGTGCAGGGACAAAGCCGCTCTCTGCCTGTGTTACATTCTGCAGCATATCCTGTAATAAGAAGTGCTGTACCCGGCAAACTGCGCTCTCTTCTCACACTGAATCATCCCGCCAAGGGCAGCTGCCCCTCCCGCCCACCCCTAGTACCGGCCCTGGTGTGCTCCCATGCCTAGCATGGTCAGTGTAAAATTGAAAAGCAAGGGGACTGGCAAGAGCTCCAGCTACTCCACACAAAAGGTAGCAATGCAAAGAAAACAATAAACTTTTTAATACAAGTACATAGTACTTGGGGCAGTGCAGTGGCTACGTGGTTAGCTATTTTGCCTGGCAGCACTAGGGTCGTTGGTTCAAATCCCAACCATGGCACTACCTGCATGGAGTTTGCATGTTCTCCCTGTGCCTACATGGGTTTCCTCCCACACAGACATGCTGGTAGGTTAATTGGTTGCTGTCTAAATTGGCATTAGTATGTGTATGCATGTATGAATGGTAGTTGGTGAACTTATATTGTAAGCTAATTAAGGGCAGGGACTGATGTGAATGTACAATATATACTGTATATGTAAATCTCTGTGTAAATTGATGGTGTTATGTAACTACCAGTAATAAATAGTACAACAGACACATATCAGCAATATGAACTGTATGGTTAACATACTTTAACCATGTCTGAACATGCTTTTCCTTAAAAAAATAAAAAATAAAAAATAGGAACAACAATATGAAACAATAGGAATAACAATATGCAAGATAAAACGAATTGTAGCAACCAATCGGCTTCACTCAGATTAGGAGTGGACGAGATGCGGAGGGTCCTGCTGTATTGTTCAGAAGGTGGGTACTTCTTTCAAGGGTAGAGGGAAGGGAATAAAAAAAGCTTCACTGGTGTTGGGCTTTAAACAGTCAGTCACATTTGTGAGAGCGGAATGTACCAACCTATAGAAAGTAACCAGATATCCCCTCTCTTCAGTTTTAGATTAGTTAGAAATGTTAAATACAGACTAATTGGATGAGCTTTGCTCATTGCCCTTTACCTTATTATAGAACACTGAAAATATACACAGATCTTTATTTAAACATATTGCTGTGTATAATGATGGCCATAAAGTGGTAAAATGCAAACTTACCAAACAATCCCTCCCCATAGCAAAGAAAAGACAATATAGAACACAAGTGATCCCCAGATCACAAAATGGTTGATCCACGTCCAGTATTGTGTATCCAGTGCAAGCTGAAAGTAAATAAAACCTGTTACATGAAAGCCACTACATTGTCTTTGCAAAAGCAGTACATTTTATTTTGCCTGCAGTATTAAAGGATAACTGAAAACATAACTACAGCATCCCTTCAGAAGAACTACCCCTCTTTCAGCCAAAAAACAAACAAAAAACAAACACAACCATGCAACTACAGTTTACAGTCAAATTTGTGTGAAAGTACTGTATTCAAGAAAATGTGGACAGTGTTCATCACTGATGCTCCTCATTGCGTTGTAGCTGTCTATAATGCCATCAATAAAAGGCACAGCATGCTTCCCAAGGCTGGATTTATGCATTGCTTACATAGGCTGTGGCCATGGGTGGCAGCTTTTTCAGGGGTAGAATACAGGCAACAACAGGGTTATCGACTTTCATTATCATATTCCCAAGCATAATAGAAGATTGCCACAGCTTTTCACATGGGACCTTAGTGTTGCTGTTCCCACGCAGTTTGTGCATTTTTGCTGCCAAAACATTTTACTGTCAACTCACTATGCACACATTCTAGGTCCGTACACCTAAAACCAATCTGCAGGCAGAGTATGGTGACTGTATATCTTGCACTTCTCCCCATTGGGTTCTAGGTGTAGAAATTCAGAGTAAGCAAATATTCTCCTTTTGTCTTCATTTCCCAAAAGTGTTATGAGCTGTGACGTCTGTTCTTGTTGGTGTAATACCGAGGGCTCAACTGAGCTAGAAAGAGGGGGTGCAAGTTATTTGACCTACGGGGCCAGAAGGATTATATCCAGCCCCGATGCCACTAATTAACTTAAATCAGGGCAGGTCTAGACCATAAATTATGGTTGTCTTATTAAGGAAAATCATCTAATCTGCGATATCATCTGGCCACCCAGAATCATAGCCAGAATTAATTAAAGGTTATATTTAACGCTCTAGATCTGTCATCTGTTTGTGCTTAGACTGGCAGTAATTCATTTCATGAGTAAATTGCAGGTGGTATGGCACACCTTCATATTAACATTTGCTAATTTCTCTCTTTTGTTTTTTTACAACCAGGATTGCTCTTTATAAAAACAACGGCATAATAGCAAGTAACTAGATGGTACAAATCATCATAATAGATTACAAGTACACAGGACACAGTCAAGCTTAAGCAATCTAGAACCAGATACAAGGTACAAATGTATAGCATGCTGGTAAGGTGACCCTCAAATAATAACAAATAAAAGGCTTAAAGACAGAAACTCCAATAATTAAAGATGAAGATGACTCATTAAGTTAGGCTGACATATTTTGTTGCATTTTTTATGACAAATCCTATTAATGTCCGTTAACTTGTACATAGGCAGCACCGCCTTAACGAAGGACTCACATGAAGCCAATGAGTGGTCCATTTGTAAAGTATTGAATTTTTAGCATAGTACAACAGCTAGGAAATGAATAATTTGGTATAACGGGGCCTTTGTATGTCCTTATGTATGCCTAACAGTTCAAGCTCAGAGGAGAGCGGGAGGGACAGTTGCAGACCCTAGGGCAGGTTAAAAAAACAAACATAAGAGTCACAGTGTGAGCAATCAGGGGACATTTGATGGTATATTGTGTATAAATTCTGAGGAGTATAATGCATGCTATGTAAAAATTCTGTTTGAATAAATGTTGCCCACAAGGAAATGGGGAGTTTGGAGCTATCCTCAGCACAGTTTTCCCAGGACTCTTTATCCAATATTGGTATATCCACTCTCCACTTGTCCCATAAGTTATCCATCATATGAGACTCCACCCAGAGGAGAGACAAATAAAACAAAGACAAAGGTTTGGAGAAGGAGTCTTGCTAAAGAAGGTCCTTGATCGTGTCAGTCTGCAAGCAGAGAGGTCCGAAAATTAAGCTGCATTGGTAAAAGAGAAGCACATCCACCCAGGTAAACTAAACTTAGAGGAAAGATTTTGAAATGACAATAGGGGACCTGTAAGCATAACATCTCTATGATACCATATTGGGCCCAAATCTGGGGGTCGGGTAAAAGTTTGAAATGGGGCAGGGAAGGGTTACCCCACAAAAGGTTGATACGGAGACCACTAATTAGGCTAAAATGCAATGTTTCCTATCTGCAGTCCAGACCCAAAGTGCAACGTTAGTAGGATGTGGAAGAGAAGCATAGGCTCTAGGGCCTCTATACACCAGGTTACAGAGTTCCATAAGGGAGCCCAGTAGGGCAGCCTCCAGGCAGACCGCAGCATTAGCCCTAGATCTCAAATCTAATGATGACTAGGATAGCTGCTCAGTAATATGTAAATCAAATAATTAGGTAATGCCAGACCGCCTCAGTGCACCAGCACAATAGGTTGCACCATGTATTGTAAAATCTTGGAGGAGAACCTTCTTACCTCAGCCAGAACACCGAAGATAAGTTATGGATGGGTCTTTCAGCAGGACAATGACCCAAAACATACCACCAAGGCAACAAAGGAGTGTTTCAAGAAGAAACACATTAAGGTCATGGAGTGACGTAGTCAGTCTCTAAACCTTAATCCTATAGAAAATGTATGGAGGGAGCTGAAACTTCAAGTTGCCAAGAGATAGCTAAGAAACCTTAAGGATTTAGAGAAGATCTGTAAAAAAGAGTGGACCGAAATCCCTCCTGAGATGTGTGCAAACCTGGTAACCAACTACAAGAAATGTCTTAACTCTGTGCTTGCCAACAAGGGTTTCTCTTGTACTCCACCAAGTCATGTTATAAACTCAATTGATAACATTTGTATCCTATGTTTTTTTCTGTATTTAATTTATTATTTTCTTTGTAAGTGAGCAAACTTACAAAATCTGCAGGGGATCAAATAATTATTTTCCTGTATGCTATGAATCAAACCCGCACTAAGGTACTATTGTGGTTGCCATTGCTGAACTGTCCTCATAAAAGTTGCTTCGCTGTCCTGCTTATCCTCTGACTTTATTACATTTTTAACTTTGTGCAACAAAGATAGGTTGGTTGGATTTAAGACAGATCTCTTGGTCTGTGGATTTCAAGGACTTAAATAGTAAGTAAGCTAGCCAGTCAACTAACATTTTTGGAAGGAGCTCAAAAAGGGTAACCCATGTTTTTCTCACAAAAGATTTACTTTAAGTATCAACTGATATTTTAATGTATAATCTTGTCAGAGGAATGCTGAAAACCTTAAAAAATGTGTTTATTTATTTTTTTTACTTTCAGAGATACTTCAACTGTAAGTTAAAACCAACTTTAAATACTGAAGATGCACACATTTCCCAATGAAGATGTACAACAAAACATTTCCTCTTAAAAAACAAAACAATTTAGATTGCATATTATTTATAGAAATGGACACGGCCATTCAAATCCTATACAAATAAATAAAGTGACAAAATAATTTGTAAAACATCTCAATTTCTGCTATTCTAAACAGGTGCAGTGCGCTAATATTTATTAAAAAAATAATAAAAAATTAGTGCGAGGTCAAGTCTTAGGAGCATGAGTAACAGATCAATTATTTTGACATGTATTAATAATTTATTATATTTTTCACCACTATATCCGTTTAGTAAACTTACATTTATAACGTAGAATTTTATTATATAATATACAGTTTTTCCAAACAACTTTAGTACAATAATTGAAATAAAATTCTAAGCTTACCTTAAGTGTAACTGTAAATACTAGAACAGTAAATACCAGTGTTCCAAATGTCCAGTTTCCAAGCATCTATTAAAATGTCAAAACCAAAAGAAAAAAATATATAAGTCTTTTAAAAAGATAAACCTTTTCTTATTTAATCAGCTTCAAACGTGACTCACATAGCACCAATGGTATTTAGAATGGTGTGTCCTGTAGTGTATGTAAACCATAACTAAAGCCTTCTTTCATTAGCTCCTTTTTGGTATGTTACATAATTTGTTATATCTGTATTAATAGTTACAAAAAATACTTGTTAATCCTGCCAGATATCTAGTGAGCTGTTAACTTCTGTTAACTGAGCTGTGGTCTCCTAAACGTCTGGAATACTCTCTGTTTACTGTCTATTGCTCTGCGCCCACATACAGTCCAGTGCTTCTCTGCCTCCACTCTCTAACCAAGCCTTTCTCAGCCAGGTTACTGCAGCACCCCTGACAAACCCAGGCAACACTAGAGTTGGGAAAGGGTGGCCTAGAGCAGTGGTCATCAACCCTGTCCTGCAGGGCCCACTAACAGGCCAGGTTTTATGTATTACCTTGGGGAGATGCAGACTGGAATACTGCATTTAGTGTCAGTGTGACAGTTAGTGTGACAGGCAGTTAGTGTTAGGTTCAGGGTAGCCCCATACCCCCCCTAATAAAGTTTTAACCCCTTGATCATCGCCCTAGTTAACCCTTTCACCTACTATTGCCAGTGTCACTAAGCGATCATTTTTCTGATCACTGTATTAGTGTCACTGTTGCCGCTAGGTAGCTATTTTTTTTTATTGCGATTTTTTTACTAAAGACATGTGGCTGAATAAATTTTGGCCTAAATGTTTGACTAAAATGTAGTTTGATTTTTCTTATAACAAAAAGTAAAAAATATTGTTTTTTTTTCAAAAATGTCGCTCTATTTTTGTATATAGCGGAAAAAATAAAAATCGCAGAGGTGATCAAATACCACCAAAAGAAAGCTCTATTTGTGGGAAGAAAAGGACGCAAATTTTGTTTGGGAGCCACGTCGCACGACCGCGCAATTGTCTGTTAAATCGACGCAGTGCCAAATTGTAAAAACATTTTTGTTTTTTGGTTTACATTTCTACATTTTCAAAGCAAGGCGACTGCCATTGTGCACCTGTAAGGACCTAACAAACAAACGTGAATGCATGTGTCAAAAAGTGGTGAATTTTAACTAAAGCCTCGTACACATGATCGGATTTTTCACAGACAAAGCATCAGACTTTTGTTTGAAGGGTGTTGGGCATGAACTTGTCTTGCATACAAACGCCACACAATTGTCGGCCAACAAACACGAACGTAGTGATGTACTACCTGAGATTTTAGCTCTTGAGCGTCACCCTTTGGGCACCTTCTGCTAATGTCATGTTTGGTGAGCAATGATTCCAAGCATGCGTGTTTGTATGTTGGACTTTTGACTGACAGACTTGTGTACACACGATAGGAAAATCTGAAAACAGACTGTTATCCACGGAAAATTTATAAGCCTGCCATCCAACATTTGTCCATGGAAAGTCTGACAATAATTGTCTGATGGAGCGTACAAATGGTCAGATTTTCGGCCAATAGGCTGTCGTCACACAAATCCAATCGTGTGTATGAGGCTTTAAAGTGATTGTAAAGAAGTGTTTTTTTGCCAGAAAAATAAATATCTTATACTTACCTGCTCTGATGCAGTGAATTTGCACAGGGCAGCCAGTTCTCGGGTCCCTCTTCGCTGCTCCTGGCCCCTCCCTTCTGTTTAGTGCCGAGCTTGCAGCTCCGTGTGTCCATTTAGATACAGAGTTGCGGTTCGGCCCCACCCTCTCCCTCTCCTGATTGGCTGACTTTTATTGACAGCAGCGAGGGCCAAGAGCGCCGCTGCTGTGTCTCAGCCAATCGGGAGGGAGAGTCCCAGATGGCCGAGGCACTTGTGGACATCGCTGGACAGAGATGGTGCTCAAGTAAGTATTAGGGGGGCCAAGGGGGGCTTTCTGCACACAGAAGGCTTTTTATCCTAATGCATAGAATGCATCAAGATAAAAAAAATAAACTTCTGACTTTACAACCCCATTAAACACTCCTACTAAAATGTATTGATTATTCATTGTATGCATTTACTTTTTTGTTACAGCTAATATTAAATGAAACATTATGCAATATGATGAAATAGTGTTCATGTCATTGTCATATAAGTTATAACAACAACAGTATTTTATGTGATCCTGACCTGGGCTCAAACATTTCTGAGGTAACAGTGCTGAGCTGCATACACCCATTAATCAGTGTTAGTTTTCAAATCAATCTCTGTCACTCTATGAATATCCCTATGTTTAGACTAAGGCCCCTTTCACATGAGCAGACGAACGGTCCGCTAATTTCAAGTCCGTTTACGGACTTGTAATGGGCCCCTATGGGAGCGGATCCGTTAGCGGATGATGCTTCGCTAATGTCCGCCTAAGATCCGCGTCCGTCTGGATCCGTTTTGCGGACGGAAGAAAACCCTATTTTTCTTCCGTCCGGTGGAACGGATCAGATGCAAACGGACAGACGGTCTGTTTCCATCCGATTCCCCATAGGGGATAGCGGAGGAGAGACAGGGCGGTCCCTGCATAGTGTGCGGGGACCGCCCTATCCACCCGACAGCTCAGCGGAGACCCCCCGCTGAGCCGACGGACACACGGAGCGGACCGAAAAATGGACCGCTCCATGTGAAAGGGCCCTAAAGTAAATTCCATATCTCCACACTTTTAAGTCAGTCACCAAGAAACTGTTGAAACCATCTCTTTAGCGTGACAGACAGGCAACTAGAATTTGATAAAGACACAAAATGGCAGCTTCAAACATTTCTCTTGACACAGTCCCTTTAAGCCAAGGAAGTAGTACTTTTTTGTGTGATATATACATTTAGAATTACCTTTGGGGATGTGAAACGCGTTTAACATGTGATAAATGTTATTTGTGCTGCGATTGTGTATTCCTACATGGTGGCAAAACACCTGCACCAAAAACACGGACAATTTTCAGACACTAAAAACTAAAATAAACGTGAAAAACATATGTGAACCATTAGTTCTGCAAAATTATTTTGCAAACTTTATTAAAAGAAAAAAAGACTGTCGCTCTATATAATCAAATGATGATATATTTTCATTCTGCAGCTCTGTTTAACCTTGAGTTGCCTCCTATCCTTAAGTTTTAGAAATGGATTGTTAAAAGAGTAGTAGGGCCAACGCTTATTTGGCCTTATTTCTGCTGTGGGTCACAGGAGTGCACTTAGTTCTGCACTCTTGGGACCTAGATTCAGCCGAAGACGGACTAAAGTGCTTCAAAGGATGTGCTGGAGAGGACCTTTCATTTGGCAAGATAGTTGTCATCATTTGCAACAGATAAGATGACAGTGTGATCGTTTTTGGACTTTATTTGATGATTCATTTCCCAGTGGGCGAGTACACAGTGTGCTTGGGTGATCACCAAAGGATTTGGACAGCACCTTTTGGACACTTTTTGCTTTAACCACTTCCATACCAGGCACTTACGCACCTTCCCGCCCAAGCCAATTTTCAGCTTTCAGCACTGTCGCAATTTGAATGACAATTGCGCGGTCATGCTACACTGCACCCAAACAAAATTGGCGTCCTTTTTTCCCCACAAATAGAGCTTTCTTTTGGTGGTATTTGATCACCTCTGCGATTTTTTTTTTTGCGCAACAACTAAAAATAGAGCGAAGATTTTGAAAAAAAAATAAAGTTTTTATTTTTTTCTGTTAATTTTTTTGTAAATGAGTATGTTTTCTCTTTCAATTACGGGCACCGATATGGTGGCACTGATGGGCACCGATGAGGTGGCACTGATGGGCACCGATGAGGTGGCACTGATGGGCACTGATGAGGTAGTTCTGATGGGCGCCAATTAGGTAGCACTGATGGGCACTGATAGGCGGCGCTGGTATGGGACACTGATGGGCACTCATGGGCGGCACTGGGCACTCATAGGCGGCACAGGTGGGCACTCATAGGCGGCACAGGTGGGCACTCATAGGCGGCACAGGTGGGCACTCATAGGCGGCACAGGTGGGCACTCATAGGTGGCACAGGTGGGCACTCATAGGTGGCACAGGTGGGCACTGATAGGTGGCACAGGTGGGAACTGATAGGTGGCACAGGTGGGCACTGATAGGTGGCACAGGTGGGCACTGATAGGTGGGCACTGGGCATGGATTGGCACTGACAGACACTGGTGTGGCACTGATGATCACTGAGGGGTGGCACTGATGGATCAATGTTGCCAATCAGTGCCCATGTGTGGGCACTGATTGGCATCATTTTTTTTTTTTTACTGCCCCCCTTTTTTTTTTTTTCCTTTTTTTTTTTTTCTTTTTTTTTATTTTTTTTTTTTAGTACCCTGGTGGTCTAGTGTGGGCACTCCCTGGTGGTCCGTGTGGCGATCCGAGGGGGGGCTGCGCTGATAAACAATCAGCGCGAACCCCCCCTGTCAGGAGAGCCGCTGATCGGCTCTCCTCTACACGCGTCTGTCAGACGCGAGTGAGGAACAGCCGTCGGCGGCTCTTCCTGTTTACATCGTGATCAGCCGTGATTGGACACGGCTGATCACATGGTAACGAGGCTCCGCCGGAGACTCGTTACCGAGATCGGACGTGCAGGGTGTCAGACTGACACCCCGCATCACCGATCGCCGCGCTGCGCGCCCCCACGGGCGCGCGCGGCATTGAAATCGTGCTAGCCGTTTGAGAACGGCCAGTCACGATTTCATAACCACTTCCCGGCCGTAAATCTGTTATTGGCCGGGCGGGAAGTGGTTAAGATTTAAAAATCTGACATAATCATAACTCCAGGGAGGTTAACATATGAATTATATAAATGAATTGTGCCATTTTCTCATTTAGTTGAATTTTAAATCATTTGTAATATTGTGATTCATTTATTTCACCAATTTATTTTATATTACTTATGATGAATTATTAGTGAGCACTTCTTTCATCATTTATGTATGTATTGATTGAATGTGTAGTTATACACAGTGTGGTTACAGTATATACTACCTATATACACCTTTTAGTTACTAGCATCTTGCATTATCTTTATTCGTATTTACCAGTTGACGCAGATTTCTACACCTGTATGAAGTCTGCTGTTGGCTGACGTCACCCAGCCAGTCCAGACTCTGGAGGGATCCCGACTTAGCTGACTTAGCCTCTCAGCATGCTGTCAAAAGTCTGAGTCAGCTGCTCCCACCCCTACACAGCCCAGTGCTTCAGTGAGTGTTGGAGAGGTAGAGCAGAAAGCCTATGACTGACATTCACCAGCTCTCTGCTCACTGAAGACCAAGAATCGAGTGGTAGGAGGTGTTTGATCGCTCAGTTCTCCATCTTAGGGGCAGCATGAGAGAGATTCAGCATTGGACCATCTAGGGGAGTATAAATGTTTTTTTTTTTTTTTTTTAAATGAGCATTATCCCATTTAAAACCCTCCTTCTATTCCTGCAAGCAGCCTAATCACCTACCCACCCAGTCCCATGTGCCTGAACATGTCATCACAACAGAAGATAAATGTCTCACAGTGCTAGCATTCCATCTTGCAGTCTGATATTTGATGCGAAGGGAATTATGCAAAGATAACAAAAAAAAAAAAAACAGACTACAACTAATACTAGCAGTATTTCAGAATACATTTAGCAGCTATTTAATAAATACACAGCCGGGTTCTGCTCTAAGAACAAATTAATACTTATCCCAACAACTACTCAAGCAATCGTTTTTATTTAAAAAAAAAAGGAATAAGTTGATTTTGGCATGTCAAGGGCAGACATTATCATAAACTGAAGGGAAGTATTACATCTGTGACCCTAAGCAGAACAGAACAGTAGTGTCAAGCTTTTTTCAGGTGATCCTGCCACATATGGTGACACTGCTCATTCAGTATACTGTATATTAGGAGAATTAGTCTTTCCACTCTGGGAGAGGAAGTGTGTCAGGACTATGGAACACCTTCCCTTCTTATATTCGAATATAGGGGAGGTGTTCTGCAGTCCACCAAGCTAAATTGGGCAGGGCAACAGTGGCGTCCCTAGGGGGGGCAAAGGGGGCCCTGATCCCCCCAACATTATGCTGTGCCCCACCATGTGCCCACCCAGCAGAACACCAGGGCCCGGTGGCAAGACAACCTTTGCAACCCTGATAGTTCTCCTACTGCTTTAGACCCTTATATTTTCTTGGTGTGCTGATGACATACATCTCTTGTTTTCTGCCACCCTGGGAGGGGCCCGTTACAGTTGAAAGGGAGCTTACTGCAGAACATGTGAAAGGGCCCATTGTGGGATCGTAGTAAAGGGCCCCAGGAGATATATATATATATATATATATAAAAATTGCATTTTATAGTTGGCCGCCCCTACTATGTACCTGTCCCCCCCCCCCCATGTGCCCCCCCCCAAATATGAAAGCTGGAGATGCCACTGCAGGGCAATAGAGTAATTGGACAGCACAGCATATCTGGCAGGATTAACAGGAATCTATTTTGCACTTCTCACATATATTTTAATAAAGAACCTTTCACGAATAATTTAGCACACCAAAAGGGATCAAATAGGAGAAGTCAATTCTTAGGGTTTACATATGCTTTAGAATTATCCTGTAAAAGATAGACATATGGGAACTGGTGACTGGTTTTAGAAAATGTAGGCTCCGAGGACATCATCCTAATCATTCTCCCCAACATCCTAATGGAGTGTGCTAAAACATGTTGGCACATTCATTTTGATACATCTTATTACTTTAATATGAGTAGAGACCTCAATGAGGTTTAGCTACTTGAAAGACCATTTTATTTTGTGTTATTTGAGTGTACGGCCAATAGTTCCTATTTCTGTTATTATATGTCCTATAAAATATAAATGATGTTTTATACTACATGGAATGAGCTGACCTGGAAACGCTCTAAAAAGGACCTGCAGACACCAGCAAATTAAAACGATTTTCCAGATTTACAGGCATTCCCAGCCACCAATTGGCTGACTGGGGTAGTGACGTCACATATTGCCACAATTGTCAGTTTTTTTACTACGATACTTTCACAAATGTGCTACCCATATATTTCTTGCCCATGTGTTGCCACAATTGGCAGTGTGTTACCCACATATTGCTTCGACTAGTAGTGTGCCACGATTGCTATTTTGCTGCCTAGGTAATGCCACAAATGGCAGCATGTTGCCAACAATATTGTCACAAATGCCAGTGTGTTGCCTGTGCTTTGTCATATTACAATAATAAGATCTCCTGAAGACCTGACCACGTCCCTAAAAATTATATTTATTTTGGCAATGCTCCTTTTTAGCAACGGCGTGTGGCCACCAAGGTAGAATTTTCCATAGGAAGTTACTGTTGTACTAAAAATACCTTCACTCTCAGTAACTACCTGGGCTGTTTAATAAAACTGTGCAAGAAGCAAAAAGCTACATTTATTACTCACAGAAAACAACTCCTAATTCGTCTTCTATTTGGTTTTAGGGCTCTTTCAAACAGGCAACATGCTTATGGTATAGCACAGGGGCGGACTGACCATTGAGGCACCCCGCACTGCCCGAGGGCCCAATGCCACTAGGGAGCTCCACCAGGGTTGCCAGGCTCAGTAAAACCAGGGACAGTATGTTAAAACCTGTGTTTTTTTACATCTGTCCCTGATATGTCCAAAACCGACATGCTTTTGATGTGAAAATCCTGAGATTTTATCTGCCCCGCCTCTGCACTGACTCTTGGCATGGTGGGCATCTGTAAGCCCCTGGGGCCCCATAATCTTCTATTGCCCGGGGGCTCCATGAGTTGTCAGTCCGCCCCTGGTATAGCAGCAGCTGGCAGGTGTTCAGGAGACACTACTACCACCTCCTGATGCCAGTTTTTTTCATCTTTATTAATTAATTTTTTTAATTGCCGACCGGCAAATTTACGTTGCCGGACTGCGGCGCAACTGCAAGCCAAATATTGCAATGCAACCCCATTGATTTCAATGGGCGAATTAGACAGAGAGCAAGATGTACTCAAGTAGCAAAAGCAAAGAATAAGGGTAATATCCACAAGGATTCTATCTAAGAGTCTAGTAAGAGAATGGATAGAACTGCACAGCATAACATATCAGTGGACGCCTTACCATATATGTGTTGGCTGTCAAGATCTGAGGAAAGCAACAGTGGCAGAAGCAAAAGAAACAGAAACATAAACATGCACAGCACAACATAACTATGAACATAAACCAAAAGGTGTAACACTGAAAGGGTATGTATCAAGGCAAATCCAATACATCTGTAGCATAATTCCTTTGTTTCTGTGCTTTGCTCTGATACATAGCCAATTTAAGCAGAAAATGGCTACAAAATGACAAGTAACAAACAAATTAATACATGCATTTACTAAAAATGAAATGTTATTGGTTTTACTGTAGTCTATATTACTATGAATACAAAATCATTGATCCAGGGAATCTGTCTGTTCATATTTGCTTTCATCAGGATACTTGGGCAGTCCTATTTTTGCCATTACAGATTAACCCTCCAGAAGCAGGTATTATGTTTAGAACAGACTTCTGTATACTGTATGCTTTGATGGTGTAAATTTTTGTGCTTATAAAATTTATTAACTGATCCCACACATTCTCCTACTAGGATAAACTCGGAGGTGGGAAAGCCAGTAAAGGGTCCCTGTAATGTGATGGGAGAATGGAGAGAGCGCATTTGCTATGGGCCCCATATCAACTAAATTGGCTTCTATAGTGGAATCTTATTAAAGGATCAATTCACACAATAATCTTTATTGTATTTTATCCATGCAACAAATTTTCAAATCCTACTGAATGCGGAACTGCTGAAAATAAGCCTGGTCATGCACAAAGCAAATTTTTCTGGTTTCTAATGAACCACCCAAAATTGCTTCTGGGATTGACTGTCAGCACCCACTAGACACCCGTCCACCTGAATTGAAATTTGCCAGGGGGAAAATTGTAAGCCAAACAGCACTTGAATCCAAAACAGAGGCGGGCACTGTTCAGGTATTTTGACAGCCAGCAGCAATGCAGCAGGAGTGTCATCCATCATGCTGTTTACCGTGGATAGAGGAATCTGTTTTAGGCTTATTTAAAAAAAAAAAATGGGTATATATGTATCAAAATATGGCTGGAAGAAACCAGACTAATTTCAAAGTGTGTGTATCCCGCTCTGTTCAACAGAAGCCAGTCGAACAACCAGCTTCTGCCAACTGGTCCTGTTGGAAAACCAGCATTTGATCAGCTGCAGGAAGCAATGGCTGATCTGTGTACTCTGATGGGGTGGGGGTCCAGCTATAAGAATACAATAGCGTAGGGGAGTCTGGGTATTTTTCCATTCAACCCGCTGATTGATGTATTGTATGTATACCCAGGCTAAAGCCGAGTACACACGGCCAGTTCAAAAAAAGTCTGACATTCGGCCCATGTGTATGTCCGTCTGTCCAACAGAAGCCGACCCTTTGGCTAGGTTCTGTCGGACAAGCATGCTGGAAAACCAGCATTCAGCTGTTTCCCAATTCAGGGCTATCAGCCAATGGCAGAGAGCGCTGATCGGAGTGTTCTGGCGGGGGAGGCCATCCCCCTGTGAGAACATATAAACTCAGTGGGGAAGATTGCTGAACTAACCTCATATGGTTAGTACAGCAGCTCCAACCAGAACTGATATTTTTATTTTTTCATTCAACCCATGGGGTTGAACGAAAAAAAAAACGATTTAAGGATCCTTATCTTGGTTTGTTGGGTTTGTGAATTAAACCTTTATATGCCTTGGTTTTTTGTTCTTCTGGATCTTTAATGTCAAAACAAAACAGGATGTCTTCTGGCATACGGTAGCTATTTTAAAATAAATTACTAAATCTACACAAATTTATAAATTTCACATATTAAAAAGCAGATTATAGGATATAAAATATGAGAGACTTGGCCTATCAACTGCACATGCAAAAAAAAACAAAAAAACATAGCTTTATCAGAACTAAATGTGTTGTACACCTATGTATAAACATTATAGCAGCCAATAGAAGTATACAGGCATATATGGGATTGGCTAGTAGGGAGGTAGATTTTTTCTGCAAAATCTTTGAAATACTAGTACTGTTGTTACTAGATAATGTTGTCTTTAGGAAAATAAAAACTGCAATTTCTCTGCCTCAATATTCCTTCAGCACGTACCTGTCCATTGCTAGTCACAGTGGCATTGTCAAATAAGAAGTAAGCCCCAAAGAAAAACACAACCGCATCAAACAGTCCCAGAAAGGTCCAATAAATAAACAGACGCCATCGCAGCAAAGAATTCTTCGCAATATCCCTAAAAAGAGAGACAAAATAGGATGTTTGTTTATCCTGCTTCATACTGATCTATTCAAACAAGTCACATTTTAAAAATATAACCAATTTATTTTCGCACCAGAAAAGTCCGAAATTTGAGTCAAAATATTGCATTTAAAATTATTAATATTACTAAATTGTCATATCTTTGCCAAAAGTTCAAAAGCTAGTCTATTATAATCTTCTGTGAAAACTTTCTACCCTTCCTATTGTGTCTTATAGTCCTATGCTGCCTTTGTGCAGGAATGTACAAAGGTTACATTATATTCAAAATGTACCATGTTATAGAAGTCTCAGATGTGTGTTCAAGTCAAGCCATACAACAGCATGGAAAGAAGCAAAAGACAAGTAGATATGAGTGATTTGGGCTAAATTGTGTTTGCTGTGAAATTGCAAAAGAAGCAGAAACTTTCAATTTAATTTGTTGAGCTAATTTTTAAACCTTGTTAAATAATAAAAACAATCTACCCCCCCCCTAATTTAGAGGGTTCAGGGATATTTTTTTGGCGGGGCGGGGGGGGGGGAGCTTTAGGTGTGTTTAGGGTAGTGTTTTTTTGTTTTGTTTTTTTCATTTTTGTGTGTATCCAATCATTATTTTTGTACTGTCAATTAATATTTTTTATTTTCTTAGCCCTTATTTTCCTTTTTGTTAAAAATGTAAAACAATGAGGCTTAGCTGAACAAACAAGTCCTGATCATAGATCCAGTATAGTCAGGGCCGTTTGAAGGAATTTGGGGGCCCCAAGCAAAATGGACATTAAGCCCCCCCCCGCATATAAAGCCCCCCATGTTCTTTACCCGCCCCCCACCCCCCTCCCTACTAGGTCCGTACCGCGAGGCAGGAGATTCAGTTTCCTGTTCCTGGCCGGACTGACAGGAAGTGAGCACTCAGTCCAGCCAGGAACAGGAAACTGAATTTCCTGTACCGCCCGGTACCCAGCCAGAGTCCGGACTGACAGGAGGAAAGATGAGGAGCTTGGCCACGCTACAGAGAAGGGGAAGTGATGACTCGAGGCAGCAGTGCTGCAGGCTCTCTATAGAGCGCTCAAACTGCTGCTGCATATAGGAAGCGCGGCAAGGGCCCTACTTGGGGCCCCAGGCCAGCTCAGGGGGCCCCAAGCAATTGCTTGGTTTGCCTGCCTTGTAGCGACGGGCCCGAGTATAGTTGAAGGGAGCTTCTGGAACCCTCAAGATCCTTGAAAAGGATATACTCGATTCCCTAATTAACACAGACAATGTTCCTCTTGCCGGGCCAAAGTCATCTCCTGGTGGGGAGTGCCTATACACTGTTCAAATCTCTAAAGTATGGCCTGCTTTAGTAACTAAAAAGATCCCTTAATTTCGCCCCCTTTTATTCAATTTCACAAGCTATGGCAAATTTAAAAAGAAATCTCCCAACTGTTCATGGAAATTTTTAGAAAAATTCAAACTCTCATTTTCGCTCTGAAGAGGAGCTTGCTTACTTGGTATGTACACATCAAAAAAGAAAGCCACTTGTAGACAAACCTGACTACAGTTAATTTAAAGCGTTGTAAAGGTTTGTTTTTTATTTTCTAAATAGGTTCCTTTGAGCTAGTGCATTGTTGGTTCACTTACCTTTTCCTTCGATCCTTTGTCTGAATTTCTCACTTCCTGTTTCTCCTCAGTAAACTTCACACCATCATCTGAGTGGTGGATAGTCAGCCAGAACAGCTTACAGAGGAGGAACAGGAAGTGAGAAATTCAGACAAAGAAAACAAAGAAAAAAACATTTAGAAGGGAAATCGAAGGAGAAGGTAAGTGAACCAACAATGCACTAGCTTAAAGTAACCAATTTAGAAAATAAAAAAACAAACATTTACAACCCCTTTAAGGCAACATCCCAATTGCAAAAATAGTTGTATTGATGTGGCTCCCAGTTGATGGTGCTGGCTTACATGTGATTTTTTAAACAGAAGTGTGATTTTTAAACACAAGTGGGAAGAGTTAAAAAACAGGAGTTAAGACAGGAGTCTTCTAAACTGTAAGTAACATCTTAAACTTCCTACAAGTAATTATATTGTAACTGGGAAATGTGTGCTAGCAGGGTTGAAGGTTTTGCTCAGTGCACAGTGTGTCACATGTATGCAAAATTGGTGCAACAGCTCCAGGATGGATACCGCTGTGACAGATGTGAGCAGGTTGCCCTTCTGGAAGTTTGCATTAGAGATCTGGAGGAGCAAGTTGCAACACTGGGCAGAAAGGACAGCCTTGAAAGGGGTCCTCTGCTTGCTGAGCAGGTGGTCAGTAGGGTTAATGTCGAGGGTGGAGGGGCAAGTCAGAATTACCAGATAGGAAGATGGGTTAATGTAGTTAGTGGGAGTGGAAGGGGCTTGCAGACAAGGAAGGCCAAACCTGTATTTGTGCATCAAAACAAATTTGCCAAGTTGGGTGAAGATGTGGAGGTGGCTAACACAGAGGTGGAAGCACTAGATGTTACTGCTACCCCTAACAGCCGGGAGAGCAACCCATCTAGTAGAAGTGGTGAGGGGAGTGCAGGTAGGCCTAGACAGTTGGTGGTAATAGGGGATTCTATAATCAGAAGGACTGATAGAATAATTTGTTGCCAGGATCGCCTCAACCGAATGGTTTGCTGTCTCCCTGGTGCCAGGGTTCGGCATGTGGTGGACCGGGTGGATAAATTACTGGGAGGGGCTGGGCATGACCCAGCTGTCTTGGTCCATGTTGGAACCAATGACTGTATACATGGAAGGTGGAGGCTTCTTAAGAATCAATTTAAAGAACTAGGCTGCAAGATGAAGGGAAGGACCTCCAAGGTGATATTCTCTGAAATATTGCCTGTGCCATGCGCAACACAGGAAAGGCAGGGGGAGATTAGAGAGCTGAATGCATGGCTAAAGACCTGGTGTAGGAAGGAGGGATTTGGGTTTCTAGAGCACTGGGATGACTTTTCATTGGGGTGCAACCTATATGCTAAAGATGGTTTGCACTTGAATGGAAGGGGGTCTGCTGTGCTGGGGGAGAGGTTTAGGGGAATGCTGGAGGAGTATTTAAACTAGACTTGAGGGGGAGGGTGAACTAGAACTACATCGGGCACACAGGTCAGTTAGGGGTCAGACATTAATGGAGTGGAATGGGGATAGATGGAGGTGGGGTTATGGCAGGTGACGAGAAAGTTCCCATGTTGCAAACAGCCATTGGAAATTATAGTGCCATTTGCACTACTAAAAATTATATGAAAAACACCAGCGAAAAATATAACAATACATTTAAGTGTTTGTTCACCAATGCCAGAAGCCTTCCAAGCAAAACAGGTGAGTTGGAAGCTCTGGTGCATGAGGAGAGCTATGATGTAATCGGTATTGCTGAAACTTGGCTTCAATCCTTACATGACTGGGCTATTAATATTCCTGGCTATGCTCTCTTTCGGAAAGACAGGGTAAAAAGGAAAGGTGGAGGCGTCTGTCTCTATGTGAGAAGTGACCTCAAAGCAAGCGTGAAAGAGGACCTGGTTGATGGAGAGTGTGATGAAGTTGAAGCATTATGGGTGGAACTGCATACAGATGTGCATAGTTCAAAGTTAATCATTGGAGTTTGTTATAGACCACCCAATGTTAATGAGGAGGTGGAGACTCGGCTCCTTGCACAGATGGAAAGGGCTGCCAGGGCTGGGACGGTGATAATAATGGGGGATTTTAACTACCCAGAAATTGACTGGAATAATGGAATTTCTGGGACAGTTAAAGGACACAAATTTAAAAACCTATTGCAGGACAATTTTATGGTCCAGTTTATTGAGGCCCCAACTAGGAATGATGCTCTGTTGGACTTGGTAATCTCAAACCATGCAGAGCTTATTACTAATGTTCAGATAAAGGAACACCTGGGTAGCAGTGATCATAACATGATTTCATTTAATATTAACTATAAGCAAGAAATACATACAGGAAAGATAAAAACAATTAATTTCAAGAGAGCAAATTTTCAAAGCATGAGGACTGCTCTCCAGGGCTTGGACTGGGAGGGAATATTGGCACAGATGAACACAGAACAGAAATGGGAATTCTTCAAAAAGACTCTTTGGAACCTCACTGCAAAGTATATTCCCATGGGCAATAAGTTTAAAAGGCTAAAGATAAAACCTATGTGGCTCACGGTCAAAGTTAAAAAAGCTATAAACAATAAGAAAATAGCTTTTAAAAAAATATAAAAATGAAGGAACACTAGTGTCGTTTAAATGGTACAAAGAATATAATAGAATATGTAAAAAGGAAATCAAGGATGCAAAAATTCAAAATGAACGACAGATTGCAAAAGATAGTAGGACAAACCCCAAAAAAATTCTTTAAATATATTAATAGTAAAAAGGTCAAGTCTGAGCATGTAGGCCCTTTACAAAATAATCTAGAGTGGGTGACTGAGGACATAGAGAAGGCAAATTTATTAAATGCTTTCTTCAGCTCTGTGTATACAATGGAGTATGGGGGAGCTCATGTCCATAATGGGGGTGGGAGTGACACAGCCCCAAATCCACAATGGCTCAAAAGTGATATGGTCCAGAAATATTTAGACAGAATAAAGGTGGATAAAGCACCTGGACCAGATGGCATCCACCCACGGATCCTAAAAGAATTGAGCTCTGAAATTTCAAAGCCACTGTATCTAATATTTAGGGACTCATTAATGACAGGAATAGTACGACTGGATTGGCGTAGAGCCAATGTGGTGCCCATATTTAAAAAGGGAACAACGTTTTTACCAAGTAACTATAGACCTGTTAGTTTAACTTCTATAGTTGGTGAAGATACTGGAACGTTTAATAAAAGACCACATGGATGAGTTCTTGCTGGAAACAAACTATTTAAGCAGCAGACAGCATGGATTCATGAAAGACAGAAGTTGTCAGACAAACCTGATTTCCTTTTATGAAGAGGTAAGTAAAACCCTGGACAGAGGCGTGGCAGTGGACGTGGTATACTTGGATTTTGCAAAAGCGTTCGATACAGTTCCCCACACATGGCTCATGTGTAAGGTAAGGTCTACAGGATTAGATATATCAGTTTGTAAATGGATAGAAAACTGTCTGAAAGACAGGATTCAGAGAGTTGTGGTTAATGATTCTTACTCTGAATGGTCCAAGGTTATCAGCGGTGTACCCCAAGGTTCAGTGTTGGGTCCCTTACTTTTCAATATATTTATAAATGATATTGGGTCTGAGATCAAAAGTAACATTTCTGTTTTTGCAGATGACACCAAGCTATGCAGTGGAATAACGTCCTTGCAGGATGTCTCCAATTTACAAGCCGACCTCAATGCTCTGTCTAATCTCTTGAGAAGAGGAGAATAAGGGGGGATATGATCAACATGTACAAATACAGTGCAGAAAATATGTATTTGAACACCCTGCTATTTTGCAAGTTCTCCCACTTGGAAATCATGGAGGGGTCTGAAATTGTCATCGTAGGTGCATGTCCACTGTGAGAGACATAATCAAAAAAAAAATTCCAGAAATCACAATTTATGATTTTTTAACTATTTATTTGTATGATACAGCTGCAAAGAAGTATTTGAACACCTGTATCAGCTAGAATTCTGACCCTCAAAGACCTGTTAGTCTGCCTTTAAAATGTCCACCTCCACTCCATTTATTATCCTAAATTAGATGCACCTGTTTGAGGTCATTAGCTGCATAAAGACACCTGTCCACCCCATACAATTAGTAAGAATCCAACTACTAACATGGCCAAGACCAAAGAGCTGTCCAAATACACTAGAGACAAAATTGTACACCTCCACAAGGCTGGAAAGGGCTACGGGGAAATTGCCAAGCAGCTTGGTGAAAAAAGGTCCACTGTTGGAGCAATCATTAGAAAATGGAAGAAGATAAACATGACTGTCAATCTCCCTCGGACTGGGGCTCCATGTAAAATCTCACCTCTTGGGGTCTCAATGATCCTAAGAAAGGTGAGAAATCAGCCCAGGACTACACGGGAGGAGCTGGTCAATGACCTGAAAAGAGCTGGGACCACCGTTTCCAAGGTTACTGTTGGTAATACACTAAGACGTCATGGTTTGAAATCATGCATGGCACGGAAGGTTCCCCTGCTTAAACCAGCACATGTCAAGGCCCGTCTTAAGTTTGCCAATGACCATTTGGATGATCCAGAGGAGTCATGGGAGAAAGTCATGTGGTCAGATGAGACCAAAATATAACTTTTTGGTCATAATTCCACTAACCGTGTTTGGAGGAAGAAGAATGATGAGTACCATCCCAAGAACACCATCCCTACTGTGAAGCATGGGGGTGGTAGCATCATGCTTTGGGGGTGTTTTTCTGCACATGGGACAGGGCGACTGCACTGTATTAAGGAGAGGATGACCGGGGCCATGTATTGCAAGATTTTGGGCAACAACCTCCTTCCCTCAGTTAGAGCTTTGAAGATGGGTCGAGGCTGGGTCTTCCAACATGACAATGACCCGAAGCCCACAGCCAGGATAACCAAGGAGTGGCTCTGTAAGAAGCATATCAAGGTTCTGGCATGGCCTAGCCAGTCTCCAGACCTAAACCCAATAGAGAATCTTTGGAGGGAGCTCAAACTCCGTGTTTCTCAGCGACAGCCCAGAAACCTGACTGATCTAGAGAAGATCTGTGTGAAGGAGTGGGCCAAAATCCCTCCTCCAGTGTGTGCAAACCTGGTGAAAAACTACAAGAAACTTTTGACCTCTGTAATTGCAAACAAAGGCTACTGTACCAAATATTAACATTGATTTTCTCAGGTGTTCAAATACTTATTTGCAGCTGTATCATACAAATAAATAGTTAAAAAAAATCATACATTGTGATTTCTGGAATTTTTTTTTTTGATTATGTCTCTCACAGTGGACATGCACCTACGATAACAATTTCAGACCCCTCCATGATTTCCAAGTGGGAGAACTTGCAAAATAGCAGGGTGTTCAAATACTTATTTTCCGCACTGTATATAAGAGGTCCATATAGTGAACTTGGTGTTGAGTTATTCACATTAAGGTCAACGCTGAGGACAAGGGGGCACTCTTTACGTCTGGAGGAAAAGAGATTTCACCTCCAAATACGGAAAGGTTTCTTCACAGTAAGAGCTGTGAAAATGTGGAACAGACTCCCTCCAGAGGTGGTTCTGGCCAGCTCAGTAGATTGCTTTAAGAAGGGCCTGGATTCTTTCCTAAATACACATAATATAACTGAGTACTAAGTTCTGTAGGTAAAGTTGATCCAGGGTAAATCCGATTGCCTCTCGGGGGATCAGGAAGGAATTTTTTCCCCTCCGGTAGCAAATTGGATCACGCTCTGCTTGGGTTTTTTGCCTTCCTCTGGATCAACTGTGGGTATGAGTTGGGTGTATGGGATGTACTGTGTTTTATTTTGTTTGTTTATTTTTTTTTTTATGGTTGAACTGGATGGACTTGTGTCTTTTTTCAACCTGACTAACTATGTAACTATGTAACTATGATGTGCTCTACGTTGTACAGCAGGTTTCCTTTATTATCTTAAAATGTATTCAGAATTGTAATTACAGCTGAAAGTATCATAATCTAATCTAAGAAATTAAATCCACTCAATACTCACACACACACATATATATATATATATTTTTTATACACACACACACATTCTTATCCAAAGTACACATTGTATAATATACCTGTATAATGTGGGATCTCTTTTCAACATTTCCATACTAACATGTTGCTCTATTAGACTATACAACAGTATAGGCAGTGAAGTGAAGCTGATATTGTACAGTGTTAAGTACGCAGTATCATATAAAGGCTGAAAAAAAATATTTGAAAATTTAGATAAATTTGGTAACATGATAATACAATATTAACTTTTAGCAATACCGATTATGTAAAATGAGCTACAATCATTTTAACATAAGAAAACAGTTGAGGTTAAATGCATCAGTGTGAGATTTAGCAACTACACTACATTTCTTCATATTGTTCTTTCTCCTGATCTAGTATCTTTTTTTTATTAAATGTTTTCATTACTGACCTGCTGGGAAAATCCACAGAAGAACTGGTATAAAAACTGGGGGAAGATAAAGCACACATTCTGAAATACAAACAGAAAAACATGGTGAAAAAAAGGAAGTTGGGTTTGAGCTACATGCATTCACTGGTAAAATGTTATCCTTACCTTATAAAAAAAGTACTGAACCAGCTCTGCTATTCTAACATAATAAAAATGACCATGAACGAGAAGCATCTTCTTTAAATGTTTAAATTTAGGTATTGCATAGTCACTGTTCCTGGCTGCCTGTCTTCCTTCTTTACCGATAATGCCTGAAAAACAAGAAAATAAATTGCTCTTAAGGGAATGTATAGTCATTTAAAATGGCAGCTACCGGGTCCTTCAGCATTTCCTATGCTTAGGGTGGCTAGCAAAGGGGGCTTATATGACATCTACTTATTCCCATCAGCATGGGGCCCAAGTACCATTGGGAGACGTGCCCCTCTTTCAATGCACCTTCTAAGTGCAGGAGGAGATGCAAGCTAGTAGCACTATGGCAGGGAGCTGCAAACTTTCTGCTGCCCATTGTGCCAAGCTGGGTATGCCTGAAAAGGAGACAGGACATTAAAAAAAAAAAAAAGTTTTTAATTTTCAAACTGTGTAAAAATAGAGAGAGAGCAATCAGGCCAATCAGCAGTGGCGTCGGGAGGGGAGGGGCTATATCCCCGAGTGTGTCCAAAAAGCCCTGTGTCTCCTATATCTCATTTAGAATTATTAGCCCCGAGTCCCAAGGCTACCTAGGAGGCAGATATAGGTGGTATTGACGACTCAGACTTGGAGTATATACTAAATAATTATACACAGGTCTCCTATAAGATTTTGAATAGATTAACACACCTATACATATTACATAGAGAGTGTCCAAGTACTGCCACTAGATGCAGGAACTCCCCTCTACATTTCACTCCAGGTTGGTGGATGTGAACGCCACCCTCCCAAATTAGTATAGGTGTTGCTCATCCACATTTAATACCATTTGGACCAATGTCTAACACTCTCTAATACTTGTGTATGAATGGCTGATCTGTTCAACTGCAGATTCTTGATTACTTTACCTGAGATCTTTTCTAATTGACCTACTTGGTGTACAGACTAGACATGTGCATTCGTTTTCGTTAGAATGCATTTTCGTACGAAAATCGGGTATTTTCGTTATCGTTTTAACAAACGAAAGCGCAAGAAACTAAAACCGAAAGATCTGACATAAAAAATGCTTTATTTTCGTTTTCGTTCAGATCCGACGATTTTCGATGCTTTGTCGAATTTTCGTCGTTCAATTCGACAAAGCATCGAAAATCGTCGTTCTGAATACAGTGAATAGGTAGAAAGTGAATACAGTGAATATAGGTAGGAATTGAACGAGGAAAATTCGACAAAGCATCAAAAATCGTTGAATTTGAATTTCTAGCTATTCACTGTATTCACTGTATTCAGAACGACGATTTTCGATGCTTTGTCGAATTGGGTAACGAAATAAATTTATTTTCCAGGCGAAAACGAAATTACGAAAAAATTTCAATCTGCACATGTCTAGTACAGACAGGCACCTTCCCTTTCCATTACTCTCTTAGTGCCATCATTGTCATGCTATGTATTTGTATGCGAATGCCTGCAACACAACATGTCTGTTTTATACAAGCTGGGTGCACATGTCATAAATATTCACATTACCCATCCCTTTTTATGTTATAACTTTCAATGGTGTGAAATCTCCTCTTTTGAATGTATAGGCCAATACAAAAGTATGCCATGTAAAGCCTTTTTCTTTAAACGTATTAAGATGCTGTATATGCATTTGTTCCATCCAATAAAGACTTTATTTTTCAACATGAAAATCATATAATGTACACAGATTGTTAGACTACATAGAACATCATTTTCCAAAACATACCAATGCCAACGTGTGCCTCAAGAATCATGCTGACATCATTTGCACCATCTCCTATGGCCAGTGTAATTGGACGTTCTTTAGATGTCTTTATTAGTTTGACAATCTATAAAACAACAAACAACTTTCTGACGCACTGGATTACACATTTATGGCAATACATAGATATTCATCAGTAATTTGATTTGCTGAACGTGAGAAAGATATAAGGTTATAAACAGACCTAGTCAGGACTGTAATATTACCAAAAAAGCCTTCTAGTACAGGCTCCACTTTACTTGTTACACAATAACTTATTCTTAGACCCCATACACACTATACATTTTTTTTTGTCTGATATCCTTTAGATTTACCAAAACCATGTAGTGCAAGGGCCTGCCTGATTGCATACAAATTGAAACTCGTAAGGTTAGACTTCATATTATATGGTTTTGGTAAATCTAAAGCAAAGAATCTACAGAAAATTGTATAGTGTGTATCAAGCTTTAATGAACTGCCTAAAATCCAATCAGAAGGTGGCCATGTCACTACTTTGCTCCACATCCTTCTATTGTTAGGCAAACAGTTTAGGTATTCTGACAACCAGTTGCCACAACAAGAGATTCACCCGCCTGCACTGTTTAACATGGAAGGAAAAATCTGTTAGAATTTTTTTTTTATTAAGCTCACAGGCTGAACATGAGACATCTATGGTGTATGGCCAGCCAGACTGTCTCCATTAAAATGCATTGTTCCAGACTTCCTGCTGTCTGTGTAAAGAACTTTTATTCCACTAATCACATACCTGGAGGGGAAAAATTAGTTACATCTCACTCAAGCAGCTTAGAGCATTGAGACCTGCATTAAATCTTCATGGATGGATGGAGATTTTTATATATATATATATATATATATATATATATATATATATATATATATATACACACACATACACACACACACATACATTATATATATATATATATATATATATATATATATATTATATATTAGGGCTTGGGGAAATTAAAGATTAATTCCTTGATTAATCATTAATTTTTTCGATTAATCAAAATTCTTGATGTCACTGGACAGCCTGGACAGTGAGACTTACCCTGCTGGATGCGAGCAAACTGCACCCATTGAATTGAGGTACCTTTGCATCTGTGCAGCAGGAGGATGCATTAGGCTCCATCAGGGGAAGGGGGCAAAAATAACCATTGTTTTCCTGTTCTAAGCAGTTTTGTGCAGACAATTCTTTGTGTATCAGCAACATCTGTTCCGTGCGGAAGACTGTTCAGTTCTTCAGAGTATATTGTCAATAAAATGCGATCATGTCTGCTTCCAGAAAATATAAACACTCTGGTATGTCTGCGTGAGTGGTTAAAGTGATGCCTACTTGCCCATCATAAAGTGACTGACAGTCAATATACTAGATACATTTTATAATTAAAGTTAAACTAACTTTCTAAGTTTTTCTTAAAGTTTAATAAGAAAAAATTACTAACGTCAGTGCTACAGTTGGAATTTAAAACGTATTTGTGTGAACTGTGAAGTTAAGTCATCGATTATGAAAACTCACTATTGTTCGGTGATTGTATATAGTGTATACCACATTTAGCACTGACTAATGCAGAGTTGCAATGCAAGGAGATCAGTTAAAAGTAGTTGGATCTGTATGTGTTTTATAATTAATCGAAATTAGTCGATTCATCGATTAAAAAAAATAATCAATGAATCGAACACAGAAATTTTAATCAGTAACAGCCCTAATAAATTATATATATATATATATATATATATATATATATATATATATATATATATACACACACACACACACACACTATATTTTCAAAAGTATAGGGACACCTGCCTTTACATGCACTTAAACTTTGATGGCATTCCAGTCTTAGTCCGTAGGGTTCAATATGGAGTTGGCCCACCCTTTCCAGCTTCAACTCTTCTGGGAAGGCTGTCGACAAGGTTTAGGAGTGTGTCTATAGGAAAATTTGACCATTCTTCCAGAAGTGCATTTGTGAGGTCAGGCACTGATGTTGGACGAGAAGCCTGGATCGCAGTCTCCTCTCTAAATTCATCCTAAAGGTATTCTATCGGGCAGAGGTCAGGACTCTGCAGGCCAGTCAAATTCCTCCACCATTGTCTTATGATATACAGTATATGTGAATGATGAAGACAATTCTTGTGCATTGCAGTGTAAAATCCGAATAGAACAATTAGTTACCAAATTGGCAACATCTAAAGGTTTTCTGCTTCAAGGTACCAATGCTTGTTTGTGGTTGAAATTCAATACATAAAAGTTTGGTAAAAGAAATGTATATATGCAAGCTGTGCTACCTATGGAAATTTGACATATAGTAGGTTTAACATCTCAAAAAAGTCGGACCCCTGAGACTGTACACTGGGACTGGTGCACAAAAATAATGATAATAAAAAAAAAAAATAGTAATAGGCAATTCTGTGGGCAAGAACCCTTTTTTTTTTGAACTGGCAAGAAGAAAATGACTAGATTTGATCAGGCTGACAAGGAAAGGAATACAATACATTTTCTGAATGGAGTTAAAGAGCGAACAACCCCCTATGATCTCTGAGCGGTGGAACTTACAGCAGCTGAGCCAGAAAATGAAAGGCCATGTGGAATGTGGCATAATATGATGAAGATTTTTAGAATCCCCAGCAACCCCCTCTGGACATAGCATAGAATTAGCGGTAACTAATCTGGACCCAGCACATGATAAGAAGTACGGTACTTTGTTTTCTGGGAGATCTGTAGCTGAGTTTTTTTTTATTACCGCTACTTTTGCGGTATCCACAGTATATTACAGTGATGGCAAACCTTGGCACCCCAAATGTTTTGGAACTACATTTCCCATGATGCTCAACTATACTGCAGAGTGCATGAGCATCATGGGAAGTGTATTCCCAAAACATCTGGGGTGCCATCACTTGTATATTATCTCTGAATATTTTCATAGATCCACTAAAATGCTATCAACTCATATTTACAGATTGAAATACTACAGCACAAAAAATCAAGGAGTATGAAGACCATAAAATTTGAAGCAGAAACAAAAAACCCCCCCAAAAAACAAAAAACCCAACAATGCTTACATTTATTTGATCAGGGTAAACGCATACTACCCTGTACATTGGAACCTAGCTGTTCAGATGCCTTACAAACAGTGTGCTGACCCACGGTAAAAAAGTTGGACTTTTTGGAAAACTAAAAACTTGAAGGCTCAGTACCTGCGCTTTCTGCAAAGGGGCCATCCGGCAACACAGAACCGCATTGCAGTTCCTGCAGATGTCGAGGAAAATCTCTCTGTAGTTTGTAGAGCTCCCATCTTCTCTAGGTTTCATTATTAATGAAAGTGCAGCTCCATCAATAATTAAACCATAATCTTGGAAATCGGCTGAAAACCTATACCACGTTGAAGAAATACGAAATAAAAGGTATTAGTGTGATGCTGCAGCTGTCTACTCCAAGTCATTTTCCTAATGGAAACAAGAACTGTGTATCTGGTCTAGGCGGCCCAGCAGATGGTTGGGCACTTGGGTTAATTATAAGTCAAAGTTTGTATAACAAGGAGGCCTGCAGTGATACTTATTAACCTCCATGGCTATATTTGAAGGCAAATAGGAGATGCTTCCAATCGTCTATCCAGTTGTATTGCATGTCATAGACTAAAGCACATGATCAGAAAATCGTACGAAAAATACCACCTTCGAATCGATCGTATAATAATCTGATCGTTACTACACAGCTTTTAAGAGCAGATCAGGACAGGTCATGTGAAATTATACGATGGGACATTAGTAAATAGTACAATCCAATGTAAGGATGGTGTTTGCATTTTATAGTTGACAACGCAATACAGTATACCTAAATAGGATATGTTGTGAAGGATCAAAAGGAATCAAAAAGCCCTCCAACTAAATCAATGCATAACACAGGAAGCATTTTAGCGAAAAGGAGTTACTTACACAACATATCCTAAAATAAGCGGACAACGCCTCACTCCAGGTCCAGGACATTGAGTGCAAATACATTCCTCCATGCCCCACTATCAAAATACAAATCCAGAACTGGCTGGCCTAGGATTCTACATACCAAAGACATTATATTTGCAATGGTTAGGCCGTAGTTACAGGAATGCAGCCTTTAGTGACTAAGCGCTCATGCACACTACAGCTCAAAAAACAAAGCTGCTTCAACAGGCATTTGAGCTTTTAGGCCACGTACACACGAGGAGACATGTCCGATGGAAACGGTCCAACGGACCATTTTCATTGGACATGTCGCCTGGGATGTTTTGGTCTGATGTGTGTACACACGATCAAACCAAAATCCCCGCGGACAGACAGCGCGGTGACGTTGACGCCACGACGTCCGCAAACCGGGAAGTAAAATGCTTCCACGCATGCGTCGAATCCATTCGACGCATGCGGGAGATTTCGGTCCGCTGGTTAGGCGTACTAACCAGCGGACATGTCCGACGAACAGGTTTCCAGCGGACAAGTTTTAAAGCATGCTTGAAAACTTTTGTCTGCTGGAAACCTGTCTGCTAGGCCGTACACGCGATCGGATATGTCCGCTGAAACTGGTCTGTGGACCAGTTTTAGCAGACATGTTCGATCGTGTGTACACGGCCTTATTTCTCGGCCTAAAAGCTTGAGGAAAGATTATGCTTTGTGCTCTTTTGCACGTTTTTATTGAGCTTCTGTGAGCTTTTTTGAGCATAAGTGTTTTTTCACAACCCCTCCCCCATACCTAATTTTTATTTTTCTGTGCATTTTCAAGCTTTTTTGAGTCTTTTTAAGCTTTTTCACGCTTTTTTGGGCACTTAGGTGTCTTTTCTGCTCCTCTCAAACATGCAAGTTTGGTGGGGGGTTTTTTCTGCCTGTAAGACAGGGCTTGACAAATTTGCTTGGAATCTAGGAGCCAGATAAAAAAAGTTAGGAGTCAGAAAATGCGCCCCGTCCCGACGAGCTCACGTGCAGAATTTAACACATACGTGAGTAGCGCTTGCATATGTACACAGTATTCAAACCACAAGTGAGGTATCACCGCGATCGTTAGAGCGAGAGCAATAATTCTAGCTCTAGACCTTCTCTGTAACTCAAAACTTGCAACTTGTAGATTTTTTTAAACGTCGCCTGTGGAGATTTTAAAGGGTAAAAGTTTGACGCCATTCCACGAGCGGACGCAATTTTAAAGCGTGACATGTTGGGTATCAATTTACTAGGCGTAACATTATCTTTCACAATATAAAAAAACATTGGGATAACTTTTATTTTTAATTAAATTTTTAATTGTTTTATTTTTTAATTACTTTTTTTTTTTTTCAAAAAAGTGCGCTTGTAAGACCGCTGCGCAAATACGGCATGACACAAAGTATTGCAACGATCGCCATTTTATTCTCCAGGGTGTTAGAATAAAAAATATATATAATGTTTGGGGGTTCTAATTATAGGGAAGGAGATGGCAGTGAAATATGACATTAGAATTGCTGTTTAACTTGTAATGTCAACGGCCACCACCAGATGGCGGCAGCTCACAGAAGGAAGAGCTTGGGACTTCACAAGGTCACAAAGCCGCGACCTCAATTACTGGCCGCCACGGACCCGCCGCCATCGCCACCGTCCCTCTGATGTCACTATCCAGCAGACGAGTGGCTTGTCTAACAGCGCTCTCACACGACTGCAGACTTGGCTCCCCCCGGCTTCTGAGTGGAGATTCTCACAGATTGCAGGCACAGGTCAAATCCCGGCTCCATCTGACTACCACCACTTCAACCTTTGTTCCTGTTATTTTAAATGTAAGTGTTGGATACCTGCACCTGTTATTATAATTAAACCAGATAACTTAGAGGCACTTTTCCTGTTTTTCTTTTTTCTTATGTATGCTCGAGTTGACTTCACTCTTGGAGAGCAGCCCTTGGTTACCTGCTAATATCTGCCTGATGATAACACCTTAATGGCTTGGACTTTTGTACCCATTTCCATGGACTTTAAGATTTAGTACTATTATATGGAATGCTGCTGTCATTGCACCCCTGCATCTATTTTTCATGTTGATTATCCTCAATAAACACCCTGAGCGCTGTAATCTTGTGTTATTTTTACCCTAACTTTAAGAGGGAAGTTTCAGGAAAAAAACTTTCCACAGCCCCCTGCGTATAACAGGCAGGCACAGTTTACCATCTATTTTCAGGGTAAAAAGGTGAGTGTTATACGCCAATAAATACAGTACTTTAATGGGCTAGATTCAGGGGTTCTGTGCTTACATATTCCTCCTGTTAACAAACCAGGGCCCCATTGTTTACAAAGCCTAATAAAATCCCTCATAGGTATAGCACTCTTTACAGTCTAAAAAGCTCTTGTATTACCAGACTTGAGTCGTTCACATACCCTGAGAAATTGTCTCTCGGTAAGCTCTCGCTGTGCCTCAGGACTGTTTTGCTCAACTCAAACAGCACATCATGTAAACTTTGTTCCTCAATCTTCTTTGTTGTGAGCTCCAGCAGTTGTGTGGTTCTCCTGAACAGTTTGCAGGCATAACAGGTGGCAGCAGCTGTCTCCATTTTGTCTCCTGTGAGGACCCACACTTTAATGCCAGCTTTCTGTAAAGATTCAATGGTATCTGCTGCTTTTTCCTGGAGTCTGGGACAAAAGCACAAAAAAAAATAATCATTTTCCAGTCATGGACCAACTCTATTACACTTTAATATTGCTCATGGCAAGTTTACTTTAAACTTGCATATTTGTATTATAATCTAAGGCGGCGTACACTCGACCAAGCTTCTCGGCAGAATCCAACGAGAAGCTCGCTGAGAGACATATTCTGCCGAGGTTCTCGGTCGTGTGTACAATGAGGACAAGCTTTTCCGACCGCTCATCAGGAACCTCGTCGGGCGGGACGATGAGTTTAGCCCGACGAGGTTCTCGTACGTGTGTACGCGGCCTAACACTGGCAATGGTTCCACATGTGTAGCGTGATTATCTGGAAGTAATCTTCCAACCATATTTCCCTGTATAGCTATTATTAATACTGTAATGGATGATTATTTACTATCGTGGATACTTTTGTTTGTGTTGTACCTAAACCTGTGCACCAATATACATTGTACAATATATGTTTAGGGTAGTTTTGGGTGGAGGGAGAACCTGATGTGTTAAAACTGGTATATGACGTTACACTCACATGAAGATCTTCTGTCAAGCTCCTCATCGTAAAACCGACATTGTGTTGGAAATGTCCTTATTGAAGTGTTTTAAAGTCCAACTCCAGCCAAACATTTTTTTTTCTTTATTCGTCTTTATTTATATTGTTACATGTTCCCATTTACATACCGTATATACCCGAGAATAAGCCGACGTACCTAATTTTACCACAAAAAAATTGAAAAACTTATTGACTCGAGTATAAACCTAGGGTGAGAATGCAGCAGCTACTGCAAGCGGAAAAGAGGGTCAACAATGCCCATTTGCACGCCTCACTGTGCCCATTGCAACCTCACTGTGCCCATTGTCAGTGTACCAGGCTGTGGGCGTCCATTCATTGTTTAAAACTCCCAGTCTCCTCCTGGTCCCTTCCGTGATAGGCGTTCCTCAGCAGACACAGTTCCACCTATCACGGAGGTCCTCTCATCCTCAGACTCAGTTTCCCAGCAGACACTGTGTTCAGTGTTCTGCCAATCACGGACGTCCTCTTGTCCGAGGATGAAAAGGCGTCCGTGATTGGCGGAACACTGAACACAGTGTCTGCTGGGAAACCCGAGGATGAGAGAACGTTCGTGATAGGCGTTTCTCAGCAGACACAGTTCCGCCTATCACGGAAAGGACCAGGAGGAGACCGCAAGTTTTAAAGGATGGACGCTCACAGCCTCTCAATAATTTCAGGTACACTGACTCAAGTACAAGCCAAGGGGGGTATTTTCAGCCCTAAAAAAAGGGCTGAAAAACTTGGCTTATACTCAAGTATATACGGTAACTTAAAAAACAATGCTACTTACATTTTAAAGCAGAAGCACAGCCAAAGCTTGTTTGGCTTTACTTCTCCTGTAGATCACAGGAGTGCAGTTAGTTCTGCCCTCCTGTGACCTGTTTTCAGCAGACAGTGGGCTGAGTCGGGTCCAGGCTGGGGAAAGATCGCGACCATATGGTCGGGATCCACCCACATGCCTGGACCAGCACCCGGCTCGGCCTCTCAGCAAGCCGACAGCTTGCGGTACCTGGCCCAGCACCCGGCTCAGCCTTTCAGTGAGTCAACAGGGGGGGGTAGAGCAGAGAGCGGTGACTGACAGTCACCAGCTCTCTGCTCAGGGAGTACTGAGCAGAGAGCGATCAGTGGTGGTTGATCGCACAGTTCTTGAATGATAAAATCAGCAGATTGAATGATAAAATCAGCAGTGCTTCCCCTCATTTTTGACCTACCCCTCAGATCTACAGCAACTGCACTTCCAAGTGCACTTTTAGTGCAATGTCAAGTGCACTTGTAGTGCAAAATGGATTTGCCTTTTGTAAATAATCCCCATTGGCTCCAGAGGACTAATGCCCCGTACACATGATCAAATAAACTTTGGCGGGATTTTCCAACGGAATTCCACTCAAGCTGTCTTGCATACACACGGACACACCAAAATCCGACCAGCCAAAGGGCGGTGACGTACAACTTTCCGTCGGAGTTCCATACAGACAAACAGAAAAAAAAAAGAACATGTACATATAGTGAGGGTTTCTTGAATTTGGCTGCATATGTGCAGAAAGCTTGGAGGTCAAATGAGAATCTTTACTGGCCAACTCAAGTTATCAAGGATGTAAGATTTAGAGATAAATTAGAGCCCTTCAGGCATTAAACATCTTTATTAAGTTAACTAATAAAGGGCATCACTTGAACTCCAAACTTTTTACATTATTCAATGGCTAACATGGTGTAATCCACTATTACTGCAAATATGGAAATACACTTTAACCCCACGCAAGTCCACTCACCTCTTAGGCGTCAACCTATAGATCAGGCATTCCTGCCACCACTTTTTTATTTTGACACAATAGGAAAGGGACATTTTAATTGTAGTCCACATTGACCCTCACATTTCCAGACTAAAATTTTGCCAAATTTCTCCAATGGCACAAAGACTACCAAACAACACTTTCCCAGTAAATTAGGGAAGGGTTATAACCTCTGTCAGGTCATTAATGCCCTCTGTGTCCAGTAACAACTACTCTCATTTTTTTTGTCCTGCTGTCGGTGTGGCAGTAAGTGAGCTGAAATCTCCCATAAGAGGGTATATAAAATCCCAAGAGGAGGAATCTTTTTTTTTTTTTTTTAAGTCTATTTAAACTAAAACATTTTTTTTTTTTGGCTGGTGTTCCACTTTAAGTCAACAGACAATTTTGACAGGCAGAGAAGGAGAAGAGGAATGGCAGATGATATTCAGATTGACATCTCTTCTTAGCTGTGTTGTGGAGGTGGGGATAAATGCATAACGGTTAGTGTACACGGGTTTCAGACCTGCATACAAGATCAGTCTGACACCACTTTGAGGTCAGTTGAGGACACATTGCAGAAGCACAGACTTGTGTGGAGGAATTAAAACACTCAACACGATGCACAGTGTACACTGACTGACAAGATCCATTGCAGATCTCAAACTCTCCATTCCACATTTATCATGCTTCAGAACCTGTGTACACTAGTCCTAAACCAGACTTTCTAATCATCTACTCAAAGCTTATTGATTATGGATGAAGATCAGTGCTTATGTATTACAGGCATTTGTTGCCACCTCAGCTGCTTTTTGTTTTCTTCATAAAAAGTCACCGTGAAAATAAAAGCACCTTAAAGTGGCTCAAAACAACTCAGAAGCATCTTGAAAGCAAATCAAAGCATCTCACAAACAGGTCAAGAGCACCTAATAGTATATGGTGTATGGCCTACTTCTGATAGTATATGGTGTATGGCCTACTTCTGATAGTATATGGTGTATGGCCTACTTCTGATAGTATATGGTGTATGGCCTACTTCAGATAGTATATGGTGTATGGCCTACTTCTGATAGCGAGTCCTGTTGTACAGGAGCCCTAATGCCTCATGCAGACTGGATGTTTGCTTTTCTCCTCTGAACACCACAATTTCTAGCAGGAGAAAAACTGCTTAAAAAATGCGCCTAAAGCCACATATTTCAATAGATTCCAATGGATATTAACTTATTTTGGCCATTGGAATGCATCAACGCTGAAACGCTCCTAAACGCGCGTGCATGGGCACATATACTAACAAAGAGGTGCTTTTACAGGCTTGTAAAGGCAGCGTTTTGTAAGTCTAATGTGCACGAGGCCTTGCGGGAAGAACACATTTGATTGGCACATCAATGGAGGTAATGTGTTACCCCAGAACAGAGTGCACGGTTTTATTTTGTCTAGCCTAATTACAGGTATTTACTATTTTTCTTCTCCAGAAGCCTAATAATTTATTCTCTGCATACAACGCATTAGTGAAAAGATTTATAGTTCTAGTTCATGTTTTATTTTTTCAATCTGTTGTATATGAACAACAGTGATATTAGAAAATACATTTTATTTTCCTCTGATACAGCTTTACACATCTCCTATTCACATCTCTAAGTTCTGCAATATATGTTTTCTTCTTGCACTTAGCAAGTGAATAGGAGGCTGTGTTCTATTTTGCAGTTATTTACATAGAGCATGATTAACACCAGACTAAACCTGTCTTCTACCGCTGTGGCCCCCAGTAGGATGAGGTTCTGCTCAATCTGTTCATATGTCTCTGCCAACTTCTTCTCTCTGTCTTGTAGGGCCAGCTGTGCTCTCTTTAGAAGCTTATCCACATCTTCGTATTCCTCTTGTGTAAACCTCTTATAGGCAACGCACAAAGTCCTTAGACCTTCCTGTAATAAGCAAATGTCATTTGTAAAATGCTATGAATCTTGTGCCTGCTCTCCATAGTAAAACATCCACACCACATCCCGCTTCAGTCTAGTAAACTCCTTCAATAAAACATACGTTCATTCAGGTTATAATCCTTTTTGGACACTGGATCAGCAGAGGTTTTTATTTTCTCTTATATACATTCATAAAACACGATTTATTAGGAGTATTAATGGGCTGCTCCAGGTAAAAAGCTAAATACACAGGTGAGACACATACACTGGATGTTTTATCTACCAAATGATTTATATATGCGTGCATATACGATATACACATTATCCAGCCAACTCTGCCATGGCTGCATAAATTAAGGGGTTATAAAAGACTTTTCAGGACCTACACATGGGCCAGGACAAGGGATGGGTAGGAGGGGTGGCTGTCCTGGGCACTGTAGTATCATGTGAGGTATGGGGGTGCCGCAATGAGATTGGGGTAGGGGATTTGTGTTGGAATGGGGAATTTGGAGGGGCATCAGGGAGTAAGAATTGTTCTAGAAAGGGAAATTTAGGGGGGGAGGGGGTGGTGCAAAGAGTGGCGACTTATAGAGATTTTTGTTGGAATGAGGGTATGGGGGGAATTATGCCGAGACGGGGGAGGGATTTGGAGTGGGAGGTGATGTGTACCTGGAGGGTAAATTTTAGGGGTAGAGGATTTATCCTGGGAGGTGGGTTGGGAGGGGGGTGACAGTTTTGTATATTTATCCCTAGGGGTATTTGTGGAATAGAAAAATGTATTAAAATAAATAGTAAAAAGTAGTGAACGCATATGTAGGTCATGCCCACATATGTAAACAGTGTTCAAACCACACATGTGAGTTATCGCCGCAAACATCAGAGCGAAAGCAATAATTTTAGCACTATATCTACTATGTAACTCTAAACTGGTAACCTGTATAAAACTTTAATGCATCGACTATGGAGATTTTTAAGTACCGTAGTTTGCGTCTTGAGTGGTGTTAGATTTTAGGCCACTAAGAACACTCATACAGAAACAGTTGGTTAGGTGCAGTATTAAAATGTATTACCACAGCATTGCGTTCAACTCTGGATCGTATTTGGTCCACCTTCCCTTCCCTGACTCTGGGAAATATAGAAGAGTCTGCTCCTTTACAAAACAGGATGATGTCACCTGTAGAAACAATCACTGGTTCTTTAATAATAGCTAAAGATAACATTGTGATGTGGAGTTGTTATCCCAAGTATTCATAAGACACACACATATATTATATAAATACACGTACACACACATATATTATATATACACTGCTCAAACAAATTAAAGGAACACTTTGAAAACATAACAAATCTCAACTGGCAAAAATCTCATGCTGGATACCTATACTGATATGGACTGGGTAATGTGTTGGGAATGAAAGGATGGCACATCATTTGTTGGAAATGAGAATTCAAAGACACCCCGAAAATCAAAGTGAAAAAATTATGCAGCAAGCTAGTCCATTTTGCTGAAAATTTCATTGCAACAATTTAAAATGGTCCTCAGTAGTTTGTATGGCCCCCAAGTGCTTGTATGCATGCCTGACAACATCAGGGCATGCTACTAATGAGACGACAGATGGTGTCCTGGGGTATTTCCTCCAAGATCTGGACCAGAGCATCACTGAGCTCCTGAAAAGACTGAGGTGCAACCTGGCAGCACCGGATGGTCCAAAACATAATGTCTCAGAGGTGTTCTTTTGGATTCAGGTAAGGTGAGCGTAGGAACCATTCAATGATATCAATTTCTTCATCCTTCAGGAACTGGCTGCATGCTCTCGCCACATGAGGCCAGGCATTGTTATGCACCAGGAGGAACCCAGGACCCACGGCACCAGCGTAGGGTCTGACAATGGGTCCAAGGATTTCATCCCAATACTTAATGGCAATCAGGGTGCCATTGTGTAGCCTGTAGAGGTCTGTGCATCCCTCCATGGATATGCCTCCCCAGACCATCACTGACCCACCACCAAACCGGTCATGCTGAACGATGTTACAGGCAGCATAACGTTCTCTGCAGATTCTCCAGACCCTTAACATCTGTCACATATGCTCAGGGTGAACCTGCTCTCATCTGTGAAAAGCATTGGGCACCAGTGGCGGACTTGCCAATTTTGGTGTTCAATGGAAAATGCCAATCGAGCGTCACAGCGTCCGGCAGTGAGCACAGATCACACTAGAGGATGTCGGGCCCTCAGGCCACCCCCATGAAGTCTGTTTCTGATTGTTTGGTCAGAGACATTCACACCAGTGGCCTGCTGGAGGTCATTTTGTAGGGCTCTGGCAGTGCTCATCCTGTTCCTCCTTGCACAAAGGAGCAGATACCAGTCCTGCTGATGGGTAAAGGACCTTCTACAACTCTGTCCAGCTCTCCTAGAGTAACTGCTTGTCTCCTGGAATCTCCTCCATGCTCTTGAGACTGTGCTGGGAGACACTGCAAAACTTCTGGCAATGACACGTATTGATGTGCCATCCTGGAGGTGTTGGACTACCTGTGCAACCTTTATAAGGTCCAAGTATTGCCTCGTGCTACCAGTAGTGACACTGACCCTAGCCAAATGCAAAACCAGTGAAAAACAGTCAGAAAGGATGAGTAGGGGAAAAAAATGTCAGACACCTCCACCTGAAAAACTATTCCTGTTTTGGAGGTTGTCTCATTGTTGCCCATCTAGTGCAACCGATTACCAACCCCCTCTGTATACACCCCTCCCCCTCTGCTACGTAACCGACCAGATCAATATCCCAGGAGTTCTGATTCAAACGTTCCTTTAAAAAATTTTGAGCAGTGTATATACACATATACACATACATACAGTTATATATATATATTTATTTTACACACATACATACATACATACGCTTATATACATATACACATACATACATACATAGACACACACAGATAAATACATAGCTATACATGCAATTAAAATTATAATACAAATCATCAGATCTAATTCAAATAGACCTATACACAAGTGCTGTCTTAAAGTGGATAAATATAGTAACAGGGCTAAGTTACATGCAATTCCTAGAGAAAATGCTAATATGTGAACTTTAGTGTTGGTCGTATGTCATCAGCACTGAAGGGAGAACTGGAAAAGCTGTTCAGAAAATGTAAAAATAGTTTTGCCACTTTTAGCACTATTTATCCATCCAAGCGAGATGGTTAACAATAGGTCTGATCTTATAAGGCAAGGGGAATTTATTATGTTCATAATCTATTGCAATAAGCAGCAGCAGAACTCCCTAGTGCGATTACACTGAACTAAAACCAGGTTGGCTGCAATGGTTAAAGGAAATCTGTAACAAAATGACTTGGAGGCTGCCATGGCTGACTGCCTTAGGACAATGCTAGCTGACTGGCTATCCCTGGCTTAAGTATTCACTTCCTATGAATAAGCTTGTAACAAAATAAGTTATATTAAGGGCTAAAACTATGAATGGCTGCCTACAGTACATGATTTTCTCAGTGCAGATTTAATTTAACAAACGCTTATCTAACCACTGCTCTATATATTCCCTTATTGATTTAGGATTTATATGCATTTCCTGCTACTCATAACATAAATCAAAACACTCCTCACTGGTATGTAAAACTATACAGGAAACACATTCCATTTTCACACCTCGCTGGCCAACCTTTATAATGCTGGTGGATAGTCACCAACTGCAAGGTCAATATTTTCTGCTTCTTGGTGTAAAGTGTGTAAATCCTTCCAAAAGGTTCAATATATTGAGTTGTGACCTTCCAACCTATGTATTTACTAAACTCCTGGACATTGTTTTTTGTTTTTTTTGTGGGCTGCTTTTCTTTTCCTCCCTGACCCTTATACCATTTTGAAGAACTTGTTTTCTGCTATTTTTAATTGGATATAACATTAATTAGCATTTTGTATAGAAGTCTGTTTGGACTCGCAGTAGTGGATGCAGTCATTCTTCACCAGGTACGGTTTTCTTCACTATGAATTGCAAAGAATTCACTGAAACTATAATTTATCTCAGTGATTGGCAACGTCTGCATACCTTGACATTCTTGCAAATGCTGCTTGCAGGTTAGCTGCTTTATTTTAGGTGTAAATGCCACATTACCATTTTGCTATGATCAAGAATATTATTATTAAATCACCCAAAAAGGGAACTTCAGCTTTTCGGTCACATTTGCCACCTTTCAGGGGGATGCAGATACCTGTATAATACATGTATTTGCACCCACTTCCGGGGAGAGACTCCCACGGGAGTCACTCCACTTCCCGTAGCTTGAAGCTCCAAAAAAACTGGAGGGAAAAAAAAAAATCAACTCTTCTCTATGGAGATGGTTCATATCTCCACTCGAGATCGCCTGAAGCTCCAAAATGTTCCGGAGCTTTTTTGTAACTCAATTTGGGCAGATTTGGTGTTTTTCTGCTTTTTACATTGGTGACCTTTAGTTTCTGCCTAAAAAAAAAAAATATGCTTAGGTGTGAATGCAGCCAAATCCCAGCACCATAAATAATGTTTTTGATTTATTGCTGATACTGTACAACCCATTTCATTCACTTGTATCACAAAACCTATGAATGCAAATAACTTATGCAAACCATACTGTAGGTAGCTGTTCTCAGCCTAGACTCTCATTTTGATTTGATGAACACATCCCTAAGACATGAAATGTTGCAATGCTCTTTGTGTAAAGTCTAATTTGTCTTTTTAGCATTACACAATACAATTCCTCACTGGTTACTTTCTGTACTGCTAGCTACAATGCGTTTCACCATTAGCAGGCTTTAATTACTACTTGTGGCAAAATAGAGTGTTTACATAACCATAATAAATCACATGAAGCAAATCCATTTGCACAATTCAAGAAACATCTTGTTCTGTATAAAGTAAAGAAGAAGAGAAAAAACAAAACCTAGTCTGCATGTATGGTCACTCAGTGGTTTGCATGGCTACCCTGCTCTTGTGAGTTTTTATTCCCACTAGGCATTGCTAGCTGCATCCTTAGAGGCATACAAGCAACATGTATGGATTAATTTGTGCAGATATATTTGACTAACACATTCTACGACCCATCATGATGTCATATCCACTCGTCCACACCTTTTAGCCTAAGGCCACAGAACTCATCTGAAATTCACGTTCTCACAGTCATGAAACATGTTTTGTTACATTCATAGCTGATATAGTGATTAAATAGACCTGGTATTTGCAACACAAACAGTGGACTAGACAATGATGAACCAAGCAATGTAGGCACAGTCTACCTGTACATGATTTCACTATGACGCTCATTCGCCTCCTCACAGAATCAAATGTTAAAACATGTAGCAATTCAAACCTGAGGATTTGAAGACACAAAATGTAAAAGAAAAATAAGAACTTTCAGCTTAACATAGTCACACAAATATTAACTGTATAGCATCAGCATATTTGTGAAACTCATATCCATACTAACATTGTTATTAGTGGGATTTTTTAAGTGCCAAGGATGCAATAACAATTATATTAGCATATAAAATGTACATCTTTATTTATACACAGATATAGATCAAGAATGATTACAGAGATCATCTAATGCCCCGTACACATGATCGGAATTTCCGATGGAAAAAGTCAGACAGACTTTTTCCATCGGATATTCCGATGGTATGTAGCCCCATCAGAGTTTTTTCATCGGATATACCGATGAATTCCATCGGAGTTTAGATATATATAACATGTTCTATTTTACTCTGATGGAATTCCGTCGAAATTCCGATGCGATTTTAGCGGGCAAAATCCTGATTGTGTGTACGGGCATAAGCCTTAAATACCCAGTGACTAGCCTCAGGTGTAACACAGAGATGAAACAAATTCCTCCTACATAAGTTGTACCTCTCTAGCTGCAGTTTTCTCTTCTCTACAGCCATTCAAAGTACTGGATCTATAAAACTTGTCTGAGAGTTCAGAAGAAAAAAAGAGGCAGAGAGTGAAGTTACACTCTGCAAAGCTAAGTGAGGAGAGCTCTGAGAGCTGATTGGGGGGGAAGGGACACCCCCCTACACACAGCACACAGGAAAAGAGCTGAGGCTGTCAATCAGCTGGAGTTCACTTCCTTGTCACCATTTTTCTCTTGGTGTCAGGAAAACTTGTCAGAGGCGATTCATGTTGATAGCAAAGGAACAAAGCAGCAGACAGAAATTACACTTTTTTCTCTGACAGAGACAAGTACACACTATAGAGGGATATTGCTTTGTTCATATTTCAAGTTTGAGGTTTAAAACCACTTCAAAATTTAAATAACAGGCTCTCACCACCATCTCTCTGGGGGCCTTATTCACATTTACAGCTGAAGTAAATGTGGATTTTGGGAAAAAGTACAGTGAAAAAAAAACACACAAGACTCCCTGTTGGGATGCAAAAAAAGCCCATTGCTGCAATACAGCAGTACAAGCTGCTGAATCACTCAGGAGCGGACACCATTTGTAAAAACTGTCCAGCTGCACAAGGACCCTTTGGGACTTAGGGGCCCTTTTATATTACATGCATGTTGAGCTGGTGCTGGGTCCACCCGTCCTCCCTTCAATGGTTGCTTGTGTTTAGGACAGATGAGAAGTATGCAAAATTCTTCAGGATGCCCCAACCATGCTTTTAGTTTGTAACATCCAAGTTTTGATGGGCAGCATGCACTTCATTCACCTACTCCAAGATATACAGAATGCTTCTTCTATTTACTATTAAGAGCATTTGGATTGTAAGTAAAGGAAATGTTTACTACCCCAGTTACAGTTTAACAACCAAGAAAGAGTTTGGCCAAAACACAAAAGAAGAGAGCCACCCTAGTGTAACTCGGCATTAATATGGTAAAGTTAAACACTACAATGGTCAAATTCACATTGTGTGAAGATAGATACAGCATAAGGTTTCCACTGTTGTTGCATTCCTAGAACCACCTCAAGATCCCCACGGGAGAAGGGGTAGCCGTGGACGTTCAACCTAGCTGCCCGGATGCTGGCAGCACATCCGAGGCTATCCACCACCACGCTCTACATGCAGATCCTAATTGGCATGCGCCCGGCCCCTGCCAGCGCTGCTCTTCGGAGACCCATACGAGCAGGACAAAGGGGGGGAAGAGAGTAAGGATGGCCTGAAGGATGACCTGAGAAAGGAGACCATGCCTCCATTACCAGTTTTCATGGCAACTACAGTATGTGACATCCTCACTTTCTTCCCACCTTGTATCCTGCTTCTGTGGGTTTGAGTGTCCTTGAAGAGCAGCGCCGGCTGGACCGGGTGCATGCACATTAGCATCTGCATGTTGAGCATGGTGGTGGATAGCCTTGGATGGCCTGCCAGGATCCGGGCACGTAGGTTAAATGTCCATGGCTCTCCCTTCCCCTGTTGGGATCTTCAGAAGGTTCTAGGAATGTGGCCACAGTCGAATCCTAATGCTATATTCACACAATGTGAGTTTGACCATTGTAGTGTTTTTAACTTTACTATATGTAAACGTTCGGGGTTTAACTCAATGGTAAATGCGTTTTTTAGCGAGTCCACAGCAGTCAGATGTTATGTTTGAGGGCATGGCAGCCCATTTTTATTGAAGGAAACAAAAGAACAGTTCACATACAGGATTTCCCACGCAGGGGTTCTTCTCCAGTAATGTTCACAGAACTCAAAAATACCAAGCCTCCTGGCTCCTAGGCTTACTGTACCTGCTAACCTGGCCCACTCCTGGCCTCAACAGGTTCTCCAGCCCACTGTCTCCCAGACTTCCGGATTTCCTTCAGCCCCTCTTGGACTCGCTAGTCACCTCAGGTCTACCAGCCTCCCAGTCCTTCAGACACGAAGTCCCCCCACACCAGGGATGTAGTCTCCAGGGCAGACAGACAGATCCCCACGTACAGGTCTGTCTTGCAGCAACAGCCAGCTGCACACCTTCCACCTCTCTCTCTCTCCCTCTGTTCTGACCAGTCCCTGATTATATTGTCAGCGTTCAGCTGGGAACCCAACCTGCTGGCTGTCTGTAAGATCTGGACACAGGGTTGGAGATCCCATCCCGCCCAAGTCTCTGCAGGATCTCCAACTACACACCCCCATTCAAAACCTGGAGAAAGCTGACAGAGCAGTTTTCTCCATTTAAAAACTATGCTGTGTAGTTCTGCAGTCTGCTGACATGCAGACTCTGTGTCCATTTTTGCTGCGTCTCCATGGTGACAGGGACCCTCACTATTACATATATTAAAGCCGAGTTACACTATGGCAGCTTTGTGCTCTCTTCTTTTGTGTTTTGTCTAGATGTGTTTCAGCCACCCAGAGGATTCATAGAGAGCAGCAGCACCCTTTGTCTAATTATCACCAATAGCCAGTTTTCTATTTTGTGTGTATTTTTTGTTAAGAAAGACTTTGAGTTCTTCAAAGGCTGCTCTTCAACTATCAACGGATCTTTCAGTCTATCTGTACATGGACAGATACTTAAATCATGATGGGGGGGGGGGGTGCTTGCAAACTCTCTCACTCAGGGGCCTTTTGACAGTGTTCTATCTATTATTGGAGTTACGATAGTAAAAATATAGGCACAAAACACAAAAAAAGTGTACTTCACGCAGGTCAGGGGCCAGTTATCTAGCATGATAACATATTAATGTCTCTCTGGTAAATGCTTCAGCAGCTTAACCTAGATTCATGCGTTTCTATTTCGGAATGAGTCTGCCATTTAGAGCAATATTCATGGTTCTCACTGAACACAAGCTATAAAGCCACATGGATCTGTGATACAGAGCTAAGGAACTGTAAAATTAGATGTCGACTTACAGCCCTATCTATGTATTTTCATTAGCCCTTTTTATTTTCTTTCTCACTGTAAGTAATAAGTCACCGTTAAAGAACATTGCGGCTAACCTGCTGACTCAAACGTACCTTTCAATTTCATTTTCTCTATTACAAATCTCCAAGTAATTGTCCTTTAGTCTCAGAAATGTATAACCAAGTCTGAAAAAGAAAAGGAAGGTCAGAAAGTCACAATCTGCATGCAGATATGTATCATAATTTAGAACGGTTACATTTATGTAACATAATCATGAACGTTAATTTTTTGTTTATGTCAAATAAAACTTGACTTTATGCCTAATAGATAGAAAGTGCATAGTGGTTCATCCCTGTGTCAGTCAGTCTTTGCTGCCTTGTGAAAAGTTATTGGTGTTCTGTATACCTGCCGTGGAGGGAGAGGAATTGGAGATGCTGAAGAATAAATTAGGTTGCCATTTGTGGCAGACTAGAAAAGGTGAAAAGAGACGCTGCTAAGAAAAAGGTAAGCTTTTAGGTAGCAAATAAAAGGAATAGCAGGTGTCAGGGTTACACTTTATAATGTATTTGAACTTTTAGGGCAACAAAAAAAGTTTAATGGGAATTAATTTAAAGTACAACTAAAAGGCAAACTTTTTTTTTATTTTGGAAATCTGTCTCTGTCTTGGTCTCGGTCTCGGTCTCGGTCTCTCTCATCATAATTGAAACTAAAAGTAAGTCCCAAATTTTGGGTTGTCCCCAGAAAAATAATAGAGGGAAAATCTTCCAATGGGGATACTAGTTATGGTGACCTGGGAGTCCCCAGCGGATTCTCTTAATTTGTAGATATTACCTAACACTTCCTGTTTTGTGTATGGGGACAGATGACAAAAAATAACCTGACAGGGGTTATAAACTGTTTCCAAAATGGAAAAAAAAATTTGGCCTATAGTTCTACTTTAAGTCAAAATTTAACATGCAAGTAAATTAAATTATCAAAACTGATGAATCCACAAAAAGTGGTTCCCGATCACTAGGAACAGTAGATCGCAGTGTTGTCTCCTGACAGAATGGGGATCTGCCTTATTTACATAGGCAGATTCCTTTTCTGACTCTCTGTGGAGCGATCGCAGGTTGCCTGCAGACATCGAGTCTATCGGACCCGCACAGTATCTATTGCATGAAACGATGTACAGGTACGTTGTTTCACACAATAGAGCCACCCTACCACAGTATATATGTGGTGGGCGGTCTTTAAGAGGTTTAAACCATCCATACTTCCTGCCGACACAGCCAATTGTGAAAGAGTGACACATCCTTACCGCCCTGACAGTGAAAAACCCAATATGCAGCTTAAAGGGGTTGTAAAGGAAAACATTTTTTTTTCATAATAAGCATCCTTTACCTGCAGACATTCCTCTTTTCACTTCCTCATTGTTGGTTTTTGCTCAGAAGTTGCTCTATTTCTTCTCTGTTCTGTTCACTTCCTGCTTGTCTGATTTTACTGACCACCGTGAAGGGAGGCTTTACTGCAGTGGTCAGTAACGTGCTCGCCCCCTCCTGGGAACTACATCTGTGCGGCAGGACACTCTCTACATGTTAGAGACTTCAAGGAGGTGTGAATTACTGGGTGTGCCGCAATTTATACTGGGAAATGTAGCTCTTACATTAACGAGCGCCGCAAACCAGGAAGTGAATGAGAGAACAGAAACTAGAACATGGAGGTGATATAGATGAAGGAATTTAATAGATATTTACTTGTTTTTTAACAGAATCATTACACTATTCTGTCTGTCTACCTTGCAGACATTAATTTTAGGCAAAATTTTTTTTTCCTTTACAACTTCTTTAAGGGTAAACTGCTTCTCTTCCAGTCTCATTGTGTGGCCCCTTATCCTCTTATACTCCCTGGGACTGATTAGTTTCATACTTATACAAATATCTCCAACCGCGATCCCAGTGTATCGCAATCATATCTCCTCTCAGGCATCTCTGCTCCAGGGAGAATAAATTTAGCCCTTGTAGTCGTTCCTCATATTTGAGGTCCTCCAGTCCCTATAATACATTTGGTTTCCCTTCTCTGGACTCTCTCTAGCACATCCTTTCTGAGGATTGGTGACCAGAACTGGAGGGCATACTCCAGATGCAGCTGAACCAGAGTTTTATAAATTGGCAGTATTTCATCTCATCTCTGGAGTAAATTTTTAATGCATGCCAATATACTGCTGACTTTGGTAGCCGAAGCTTGACACTGCATGCTATTCCTCAGTCTGTCTTCTACTAGGACCCCTAGATTCTTCTTCATCCTGGAAGCCCCTAGGGATTCTCCCCCTAATGAGTAACTTGCATTTATATTTTAACCCCCAAGTTATATTTTAACCCCCAAATTATATTTTAACCCCTTGCATTTTTCAATGTTAAACTTAATTTGCCCTGTAGCAGCCCACTCCATTAATTTATTCATGTCCTCTTGTAAAGTTTCTATATCCTGATGTGTTGTTATTGCCCTGCATATTTTTATGTTGTCAGCAAACACTGAGATCAAGCTATTTATCCCATCCTGTACATCATTTATAAAATACATTTAACAGAATTGGTCCCAGGACAGGGGGGGGGGGGGGGTTTGACCTGCACTTTTTGTGCATGACATATTGATGCACTATAGAAGTACATAGTGCCCTCGATAATGTTGTCACTGGTCACCAAGCTATGCCACCTCTGATGATGCTATATGCACGTGTATAAATCCTACACCACAGTTTTCCCACAAAAAGCATTGAATTACTGTGAAACTCCATTAAAAAAGTTTCACCAATGATGCATTCACACTCTTGATCTAAGTCTCAGATACTTACCTCTGTATACCTTCTACAAGAGCAACTTCATCAGGTGAGGAGGAAATGTACACACTGGATTTCCCAGACTGACTGGATTTTCTCTCACCATCTATGTTGTCTTCGTCTTTCACCTGTACAGTGTGGCACAGACAGAGCGCACGGAAGAACAGATCTTCTCTTTCCTGAATAGAGAGAAGTGTTAGATACTTTTCATTCCTGTGCCTCCCTCCCACGTCCTATCTATTCGTAGAATAAAAAGTAGGGGGACACAGACGGAATAAAAACATGTTTTAAGCACAGTGAGAAAAGATTAGAACCCCTGTCGGGATTTTATGGCTTCCTGCATGACTGAAGAGATTTTACTACACTTCCTGTCTAGATTATGGGATTCAGAAATAATGAGAAGCAAGGAAAAATCTCTCCAATGAAGACATGGACAGGAAGAATACCCGTCTAAGGTTCTAATCTATCCAAAACAAAAAATAATCTGGGAATTTGCTTTAACTGTTTGGCTAATTACAAAATTAAAAGTGTAAATATAAATATGCACGGAGCTACTGCACATGCATTTCTAAGAAATAAGGCTAATATAAATTATTATAAATATATTGCTGAAAGCGGGAAGGATCAAAGCTAAATTTGTCACACATTATGGCCCGGATTCACAAAGCACTTACGCCGACGTATCTCCAGATACAAATATACAGTACAAATATGCGCCGTCGTATCTGTGCGCCGATCCCACAAACTTAGATACGCCTAAAAACAGACTTCATCCCGCCGACTTAACTTGCCTACGCCGGCGTAGAGTGAGGCATATTTACGCTGGACGCATGTGGAGCTCCCATTGATTTTCGATTCAAATATGCAAATGAGGGAGATACGCCGATTCACAGACGTACTTGCGCCCGGCGCATGATTTACGCGGTTATGCAAGTTTTACGTTCGGTGTAGAGTTATTCCCCATGTTTGAGATGCAACCCATGCAAAGGGATGGACCAGGGAACACAAGCCTATGTATTTTACGTTGGACATCTGTGAATATGGGCCGACATGGGTCTGGCTGGGCGTAGGCTACATTCACGGCATACACAGTGATCCGGCGTATCTTAGGCAGTTGTTCCGACATGGTTCTACGCATGCGCACGGGGATACGTCCATGTCCCGACACATGCGCAGTTCATTTTAAGTACTTGTCTGGCGTCCGGCCCATCATTTGCATGGGGTCACGCTTCATTACCATGGATCAGGCCCACTTCCACCTACTTCGGCTTACGCCTACAAAATATACGCTTGCCTCTCCGTGCTGCGCCGGCGTAGCGTAAAAGAGATACGCTACGGCGGCAGCAATATGCGCCGATGTATGTGAATCCGGGCCTATGACTCTGGCACAGTAACAATACAAAGGACTAGAATATCCAGATTAATAGTGTTCCATAAATCAGTGCTAACAAGCACACATTGCACAATAGTTCTATGTATTAGATTATGTATTACTACTCATTATAGAATATAAACATTGAACATTGGGAGAACTAGCTGGCTATACAGAACTCCTTGACTGGACTTACCGTATTTACATTTTCAGCAATCTTTAGTAGAACCAAAAAACACAGTTTAAAGATGGATTATAGTATATGGGTCAAAGTGGGCAGAACAATGTTATACGCGTGTGGCCAGGTTTTAGTAATAATTTAATAGGTTAACAGCAACTTACCAAAGCAATAACATTACTACCATAATACTACAACCTGATATGAGGAAATGCCTAGAAAGCAACATTTCATGCACCATTTTGTTGTATATAAAATATGGATAGTTAAAACAAGCTTACTTTGCCTCCAGCTCCAGGTGAAGAATCTATCATGTCAATGCCCAGGCAATCATGAAGGATCTGCCCATTACAGATCACATGTGGTATGTACACATGACCTTCAATGCAGCACTCAATAAACTCCATATTATTCTCTGTCAGTGTCCCAGTCTTATCTGTGAATATATATTCTACCTGTGGATAAATGAGAATATTACACTGAGAGAAGGTTATAGTAAAGCACATATAAAATGGTAAATCCTAATAAAAATGCACCACTTGTTAAAACCATAGCAAAAAAAATTATGGATATAGATAATATTGCAAAAATCTGATAGGTAGCTTTTTTTAAATGATCTCCATCACCATACAGACTTTAACATATCAAAGTGCTGGAGAAGTAAAAATTAACGCAATCAAATTTGTTCTGTCTAATCTGTTCCTTTGAAAGTCCAGCTCTTGTTCATCTAGTCCGTAAAACACAAAATAAAAGTCTGAAACGGTTAGCCTGTAAAACTGTACATGGTCATGAAATGGATTTGTCTGATCTAGTGGTGGCATCCAGAACTCATGTCTGGTGGTCTGGCGGACACTCTGGTACACCACTCAAAAATGTATGTAAAATGTATGGATTAGAAAGCCTAGTCTGTTCACTAATGTTGCACACTTCCCTTTATCTGGAATAAGCAGGTTACCATCTCTGGACGAGCATTCCTGTTTGCTTGTTACTAGTTAAAGGTCTGCACATCCAACCAACTCCAATATCTATGGGCACTGCAACATGCCTGAAAAATATTCATGCCAAGGATGAATCATTGTTGAACAATGCTCTAGCAATTTGGAAAAGATGATGCAATGCTGTATTTATTTTCCTGTATTTTATTCTCTCCTTTAAGCCTCATGTCCAATCACTGTCCAAATCTTGCCGCCTCAACCTCCGCAACATCTTCAAAAAACGCTCCTTTCTAACTAATGACACAACAAAACTCTTAATTCACTCCCTGGTCATCTCTCGCCTTGATTACTGCAATTCCCTACTCATTGGATTACCTCTTCATACTCAATCCCCCCTTCAGTCCATCATGAATGCTGCTACCAGACTCATCTACCTTACCAACTGCACTGTCTCCGCTACTCCTCTCTGTCAATCCCTCCACTGGCTTCCTCTCACCCAACAAATTAAATTCAAAATACTAACAACTACCTATGATACTTTTTTTATTTGCACTAACATACAATTTTTCAGGACAAGCTTTCGGGGTGTTACCCCTTCTTCAAGGTCCAAGCAGTACTGATTCACAATTTTTTGGGCATAATGTTAAAACAAAACAAAAAAAATCTCAGAGGGAAAGAAAAAAAAAAAAAAGAAAAACAAACACATACAAATCAATGGTAATAAAGATAGCAGCAGAGTTAGTGAGATAAGACAGAGGGAGAGCTATAGACTTGAGGGGGGATGTTAGTCACAGAGGGGGTCATAAAACTGTTGTATAATGGGTAAGGAAACCAATATTTAAATTTAGGCCATTCGTTTTTGTGTCAAAAAGAATAATCATTCTTAGTTCAAACGTTTTCCTTTCCTGGATAGTTCTGAAATTCCCTTTACGAACTAAAACATTAAGGTCTTCTATAGTGTGGTCAGGTTGTGAAAAGTGATGTCCCACAAGTGTGCATAAACTGTCTTCCTTATGTTCCTTAATGGTATGTCTGTGCAAATTCATATCCAAAAGGTCTGTTCTTGGTGTAGCTTTTGGAGTTTTTTGCTTCCTGTTCATGGCAAGTTTCTGTAGTTGTCTTTGTAAGGTTTCAATTTCATTCTTAATTTGGTTGGTGCTTGTAGGGTCCAATGATGCAGAACAATCCAGGAAAGGAAAACGTTTGAACTAAGAATGATTATTCTTTTTGACACAAAAACGAATGGCCTAAATTTAGATATTGGTTTCCTTACCCATTATACAACAGTTTTATGACCCCCCTCTGTGACCAACATCCCCCCTCAAGTCTATAGCTCTCCCTCTGTCTTATCTCACTAACTCTGCTGCTATCTTTATTACCATTGATTTGTATGTGTTTGTTTTTCTTTTTTTTTCTTCCCTTTCCCTCTGAGATTTTTTTTATTTTGTTTTAACATTCTGCCCAAAAAATTATGAATCAGTACTGCTTGGACCTTGAAGAAGGGGGTAACACCCCAAAAGCTTGTCCTGAAAAATTGTATGTTAGTGCAAATAAAAAAAGTATCACAGACAGTACTCAATTTTATCTGTCACGATTGCACTAATACGGCTACAATCACGTCACGTAACAACTATCTACAAAGCCATCCACAACTCTGCCCCCAGCTACATCACTGACCTAGTCTCTAAATACCAACCTAATCGTTCTCTTCGTTCTTCTCAAGACCTCCTGCTCTTTAGCTCTCTCATCACCTCCTCCCATGCTCATCTCCAGAGCCTCTCCAAGCCTCTGGAACTCCTTACCCCAATCTGTTAGTCTATCTCATACTCTATTTGCTTTTAGAGGATCCCTGAAAACCCTCCTCTTCAGAGAAGCCTATCCTACCCACACCTAGCAACTGTATTTTCATTTTGTCCATCTGATCATCCCCACAGCTACTACCCTTTGTTCCACTTGACCCTCCCCTCTAGACTGTAAGCTCTAAATGAGCAGGGCCCTCTGATTCCTCCTGTATTGAATTGTATTGTGACTGTACTGTCTTTCCTAATGTGTTAAAGCGCTGCGCAAACTGTTGGTGCTATCTAAATCCTGTATAATAATGATAATAATAATAATAATTTAAAACCATTTGGATGCATATGTCAGATGAAAAAAACCAATCGTTTGATCTTTTAGATAGAAGTCTCAGGCCCCATCATTAAGCACATGGAATGTCATAGGTGGCAACCCTTATTGTTGTCAGTGTGTTGCATGGACTTCCCTAGGTGTAAGAAGTCCAGGGAGGTTGAGATTCCAATGGGTGACATTTCCAACTGACGCTCCTCAGGTTTGCTCCACTCATGTGGTGGTGGTAATATTAAGGAGCAAAACGGTACCAAGGGTAGTAATGTAACCTTTCAAAATCAATGAAAATTCAAGACTGCAATTTTTGGGCAAAGTCATAAAACAGGCAAAGATTATTAAGGTTGGTAGACAAAATGAGAAGCAGAATCCAAATACAGAGGACGATTATAAACAGAACAGAAGAAGCTGCAGAACACCGTAATGTATATTTTGAGCCTTTCAGTCATAGGTGTTCCTATGCTGCAATGTCTCCTAAAGATAAACGCAAGGCACAGGTGTTTGCAGCAGTACACGCCATAGTTGCACACCACCAGTCATGGAGACATCTCATATAATGGGGGACAATAAATTTCCCACCAAGTGTTAACCCCCCTGCCGGTAAACCCGAGCGCGACTCGGGTTGGATTTTTCATGTAAATAGCGATATCCACGAGTCGCGCTCGGGGTCAATATGCAGAGCCTGCAGCGCGCGCTGGCTTACCTTGCATCCAGGCGGGGTACTGTACTTACCTTGTCCCTGGATCCAGCGATGCATCCCCGCTGTGCGTCCTCCATTCGACTCACACAGTGCCCGCGCGCCGCCGATCTCCGTTTCCTGCGACGTAACGGCGCACGGGGGCGGAGACCGGCGGCAAATTCAAAAATGTAAACAAACACATTACATACAGAATACTGTAATCTTATAGATTACAGTACTGTATGTAAAAAATACACACCCCCCCTGTCCCTAGTGGTCTGCCCAGTGCCCTGCATGTTCTTTTACATAATAAAAACATTTTTTTTCTCCCTGCAAACTGTAGATTGTCCATAGCAACCAAAAGTGTCCCTTTATGTCAAAAGTGATTTTAGATTAGCTAGAAAACAGCGATAATAAATTATAATCACTTGCAGAATTGAGCGATAGCGATTTGTGGGAAAATTCGTCATAAAAAAATAAAAGTAATGACAGCGACAATTCTGCAACTGAGCAAATTTCAGTGATTTTGATTTGATTACATTAGTGAATAATTTTTATTATAATTACATTATTATTTGTTATAATTATTTATAGTTATTTATTATATTATAATTTTATGATTTTGTGTTTCAAACTTTATCATACCCGGGATGTCTACTAGACTCTGGTTTGGACATATTTAAGCGAGTTATTCCTAAAAATTGCAGGCCTACAGTATAAAACGCAGAATTTCCATGCAAAATAATTGTACCGCTTTTGGTACGTAATTCCAGACAGAATCATACCGCCAGGGAGGTTAAGCAGAATCTAGCAGTTTTTCTATAATACCAAACCAAATTGTTCCCTCTCCCTGGCTTGGTAGGAAAGAGAAACACTGAAACAATGGGACGTTTGAAGGAGTGAGGTCATTGCCTAAAAGATGGCTGTTTCGTAAGTGTGGGTTGATGCCAGGGAAAGTGAATCTTAGATATGAAGATGAGTGTGTGTACTAAAATACCTAAACAATACCTTAATACATGACAATAGATGATAAAAGCATGCTTGTTTTGAAAGATGATTTCATAAAGCCTGCATGGTAACTTCTGAATCGATGCGTGAAACAACTTTGGAATTTAAAATGAACCTATTTTTAAAATGTAAATTTCAAACAAACAATCCAAATGGCATATATCAGCATGAATAAATCATTTTATTTTTTGTAAAAGTAGTACCCGTTTCTTGGTATCAATGAACTATACTGCTCCTGTGCTCCCGCATGTGACCTAAAGCCCAGAGGAAATCACACATGACTATTGAAAAGCTCTGCTAAGCAGGAAGTAGACCAGCATGCATAATCAGAAATACATCTGGCCAGTATACATTTATACTAGGGCTGTGCAAATTAACTTTTAATTAATCGATTAATCTTTAATTTTTTTGATTGATTACAATTCTTTTGATTGGTACTCACCTCTCCGCCGGCTTCTGGGCCTTCAGGGAGTTCCCTCAGAAATTCAGTAACATCACGGACACAGGCAGAGCTTGCCGTGTCCATCTGAAGGGCTCCTTTGCTGTGCCTTTATATCTGCATGCCGACGGGACCTTACTATCTGCCACACGCAAGGGCTGTTACACTTCCCTCTATCACCCTGGGATTCTACAGCCATCCACTGGGAGTTGTAATAGTTCCCTTCGCAGGACATCTACATGTCGACGAACTGATGTTAACCTCTCCTCATCTGGATTCAGCAGTGGTGTTGTTGTACACATTTTTATACCAGTATCATACTTGGCTACATGTTTTTATGACTGCTTTTGGTACTGTTTGGTATTACTCGCACCATTTTTACAGTTTATGTAGCTACATCGATTTTATCTCCAGTGCAATATTTATTTTGTTACCTACTTGAAGACTATAAAAGTTGTAATGCTATTCCCATCGAGCGCTGCCTTTTTTGTATCCTGCTAATCCATTTTTCCAGTGGTTGGTAGCTGCACTGGGAATCAGCCTGCAAGGAGATCAGCTAAAAGTAGTTGGATCTGTGTGTGCGTTATAATTAATCGAAATTAGTCGATTAATCGATTAAAAAAAAAAAAAAACGATTAATCGAACACAAAAATTTGGATCAGTAACAGCCCTAATTTATACATACAAAATAAATATCTAAACACAGACTAAAACGTTCACTTTTACGCTATGAATATCCAACAAATAAGTGATTGTAAAATGTTTTAATCCGGTTTAATTTATGTATTTGGTCAACCTCTCAGAGTGCTTTGAAGCTCAGCATACACATTATATTGTGATTGTAGTACCACCCCTTTTAGATCTACCGACAACTACATAGGTCAAGGGTTTGTCAGATTTGATATACATTTATGGAATGGTTTAGGCAAATCCTCATACTACATCATTTTTATAAACGTAAAGCTGATAATTTTTTTAGTTTTGGACAGATTGGAGAGGGATTAGAACATCTATGAGGCGATATTGCTGTCTGTGCCCCAGTTAGACCCCTTTCACACTGGGGTGGTTTTCAAGCACTTTAGCGCTGGAAATAGCCTTTGCTAAGCACCTGAAAACCGCCTCCTATTCAAGTTATTATTATTACTATTATACAAGATTTATATAGCGCCAACAACTGGGTGTCCACACTAAATTGTATATAGCGCCAACAGTTTACGCAGCAATTTACAATGTAGAGGGGGACAGCACAATTACAGCACAGTTCAATACAGAAGGGACAGGAGGGCTACGCTCATAGAGCTTATATTCTAAAGGGAGGGGTGGAGGTACAAAAGGTAATAGATGTGGGGAATGATTTGATGCGATTTGATTTAAGTGTGACTTTTCACACTTAGGCAGTGTGCTTGCGGGACATTCTGAAAAGTTCTGCGAGGAGCATCTTTTGGGAAAGTTGGGAGCATTGCATGTAGCGCTCCCAAAATGCCCTGACCATTGGAATGAATGGGCAGCGGTTCGGAAGTGCAACAACACAGGAATTTTTAACCAGCGGCAAAGCGCAGCTATAACTAGCTTAACCGCGATCGTGGCCGTGGCCCCAGTGTGAAAGGGGTCTTAGAGAGATTTACTCTCTGTCTGTTTGTCCTGTTTACTATTATCGTTAAAAGTGAAAGTAAAAGACAACCCCAAATTTTGGGTTCTCCCCAGAAAAGTACAGGGGAAATCTTCCAATGGGGACAGCAATTCAGGTGAACTGGGGGACCCAAGAAATTACCTTAATTTACCAGGATTTCCCTGTCCTTCTTGTTTGGCTATGGGGCAGGAAGTGAAAAAAACGTTCTGCAATGGAACGCAGAGGTCGAAAAAAATATCTGACTGGGGGTTATAACCCTCCTGTGCACTATCCAAAATGAAAAAGAAAAATGTTTTGCCTATAGTTCTACTTTAACTGTTCATTCATGTTACATGGGACTTTATCCATGCTGTTAAACACACTGATTATCAATCTCACGAGATACCCCATTCTCCTCTTTTCCCAGTTTTGAAACCTAAATAGTTAACTGGACAGTTTATTTTTTTGGGCACACACCAGGGGAACTAGAGGCAACATACACACATAGGGTATAATACACTATATTACCAAAAGTATGGGAACACCTGCCTTTACACGCACATGAACTTTAATGGCATCCCAGTCCGAATGATTCAATATTGAGTTGGTCCACCCTTTGCAGGCCAGTATAGTTTTTCCAACCCAAACTTGTTCATCCATGTCTTCATGGAACTTGCTTTGTGCACTGGTGTGCAGTGATGTTGAAAAAGGAAGGGGGCACCCCCAAACTGTTCTCACAAAGATGGGAGCATGAAATGTCTTGGTATGCTGACGCCTTAAGTGTTCCCTTCACTGAAATTAAGGGGCCAAGCCCAACCCCTGAAAAACAACCACACACAATAATCCCCCCTCACCAAATAATTTGGACCAATGCACAAAGCAACGTCCATATAGACATGGATGAGCGAGTTTGGGTTGGAGGAACTTGACTAACCTAAACCCGATAGAACACCTTTGGGATGAATTAGAGTAGAGACTGCGAGCCAGGCCTTTGCGTCTAACATAAGTGCCTGACCTCACAAATGCACTTCTGCAACGATGGTCAAATATTCACATAGACACACTTGTGAACAGCCTTCCCAGAAGACTTGAAGCTGTTATAGCTGCAAAGGTTGGGTCAACTTAATATTGATAACAACATCAATATTGAATAGGTTCTATATTGAACCTTATGGACTAAGACGCCAGTTCATGTGTGTGTTAAGGCAGGTGTCTCAATACTTTTGGCAATATACAGCCAGATTCAGGAACAGTTAGGCTGGCGGATCCAGTGATCCGCCAGCCTAACTGTGACTTTGAGCCGGCGTTTCTGTTTTCTGTAACCAGAAAACAAGAAACGCCGGGTTGAAGCTCCGATGCGAGCAGCGTAACTGAGTTTCGCCATCGCATCGTTACTTCAACTTAAAAATGGCGCCGGGAGCGTTCCCGCCGATTTACGCTCAAAAAATATGTTAATGAGCGGAAATCGGCAATTCACGATCGAATTCCGGCGCGACGCAATGACGGTACAACGTTTCCGGACGGGATACACGGCGCATAGATATACCTACATGGGGTTGGAGTATCCTATGTTAGGTATAGGCGTCGTCATCGCGTCGGGAAAAAAAAAAATCACGTCGCTTGCGTAAAAAGTTCATGAATGGGAATGTGACGTCATTGACGTTCATTCACAGAATTTGGAGCATGCGCACGGGGATGTTTGGACACTCGACGTATGCGCAGTACGTTGGCGGCGGGATCGCGCTTAGTTAGAATACTACATGCCCCGTACCCACCCAATTTGAATTCCGCCGGCTCATTTGCGATGCGCTGCCGCAACTTTAGGAGCAAGTGCTTCCTGAATAACAGCACTTGCTCCTAAAATTTCAGCAGCGTAACGCAAATGAGATGCGTTACTCCAGAGCAAAGATGCTCTGCTCTACCTGAATCTGGCCCATAGTGTATGTAAATTTCATACAAAATGTGGGAAGTAAACCAGAATCAGCAAAAAAAAAAAAAAAAAAGTTTGCAAGACAAGAGTGCTATCCACTAAGGCAGTGTTTCTCAACCTTTTTCCAGTCGGGCGCCCTTGAAAATATGTTTCAGTCTTGAAGCACCCCTGTCCAAGACTTGGTTCACGTCGCTGTGTGTTGCGAAACATGCGCAAAATCGCGCTCGTTCTTGACACACAGACAAATGCTCTGCTCTTTAGGGGTGCCATTAATTCTTAATGGTGCCCCATTCATTGGCAAACATGGGTTGCTTTTGTTATGGCACAATTTAAAAAAAAGGGTCGGGGACTTTGTTTCCCGCATTACTGTGGGTAGGGAAATTAATGGGCTGCCCTACACGCAGCACGCATCCACACAGAACCAAGAGCTTGTTCACATGTCAGGCTGGAGGGGCAGTAAAACCACATGGTTGAGCTGTTTTTACTACCCCCAACTTTTGCCCCTTTAGCTGCAGAGGCAACAGCTGGGGGTGTAAACATGCTGTGGCTGCAGCTGGAGGTATACCCGGGTGAATGGGGCTTAAAACAGGTGGTAAGGAGGCAAGATATGCCTCTTCATTGGCTGACAAATGCCCCTGAAAAGCGATATGAACACAAATTGCTTTTCAGGTGAGCAGCAGTCCTTGCTGCTATCTCGAACAAGCCCTACAAAAGTAGTTGTGATTGTACAGGAATAGGGGGGTCAGGCTTAAAAGTAACATACATACAGACAGATGTGCACGCACACAAACAGGCCAGTGTGTGTGTGTACGTGTGTCTGTTTGTGTGCGTGCGCATCTGTCTGTATGTATGTTACTTTTAATCCTGACCCCCCTATTCCTGTACCATCAGAACTACTTTTGTCACACACACACTAACAGACATGTGTACACATGCACACATACACTGAAAGAAGAACTGTCAGAGCTGCACAACAACCAATCAGATCCAGAGTGCTGTAGCCATGAATGGAGGATGTGGGGTGTCAGTGACTGTGACAGCTGGTTATTCATAGCAGAGCCCCCCCCCCCCTCACCACCTTACCCTTGGCCTCGCAGTCAGCGCAGTACTTGTCCTCCTCCCCCAGCATACGAGACAGGATGGCCTGGTGCTGCTCATTCATCTTCAGGGCCTTCTCCCTCTCTGAGCGGGTGGCAATGTCTGCGGGCAGGGGAGCAGTGTCGGTCACAGTGGCTCTACCCTTTCTTCTTCCCCCTCAGGGAAAAGCGCGCCAGGCAGAGTTCAGGACGGTACCCGCGGCTCTCACATCACAGAAGCAGTGCGTGTGCCCAACCCTCCCATAGCAACCGATGACGTATTCGGTTGGCATGACGCGGTCGGGAGGCCCTCACAGCCAGCACAGCTTCCTGAGTGCCGGGAAGTGAGTTTTACACAGCGGACCAACACCGCTGTAAAGTCAAATGATAACAAAGTGCCCAGCAGTAGTGTTACATCAGATAGCAGCCATAGCTGCCAATATTTGGAGTCATTTTGCCACAGCACACCTGGGGACTCTTCAGGGCACACCAGTGTGCCACGTCACACTGGTTGAGAAACGTTGCACTAAGGCACCATACTACCCACAATTTGTGCACCACACAACCCTTTGCCAAATCAAGGAAAAAAAAAATGTACCTAAATATATAAAATAACCATATAAAACAACAACGTGTTTCTTCTTAATAAGCAATTTAATACCATATCCTCATATAAATTATTATATCTTTGTTAATTTAAAGAGGAAAAAAAAAAAAAGACAGAAGCATGTGTTCAATTACTGTGCGTCTGAAATCGGAAAGGCCTGCTATTAGTAGCTAAAGCAATTAACAACAGTGCATTTATGAGAAAGATTCCAAACAGAAGGTGCTAATTATTCCCACACATTCATCTCCTCCTTGATATCCACATCCCTGTGTTTTTACAAACAATACACATCATGGTAAATAAACACCAGCTGGCTTCCATGACGTATCTATGGATTCACATGTGAACACAGATGTGAACATTCTGCTAACCTGGTCATCTGCTGCTCAACAACACGCAATAATGGCCAGTAAGCTTAAAAATAAAATGGCAGCATTTTCGGTCATTCACTAACACATAACAAATATTGAACCTAATGTACACCACCTAATATAAAATAAAGTAGGGTATTATATACCGTATATTGTTATCAATAACGTGTCGCTAAACCGAAGATCGTAAAACAAATAGTTGCTGTAAGGCCCCGTACATACGAGCAAATAGATTTGTTCAAATCGGTCGGACCGACCGTTTTGAACAAATCTGTCTGCTGGCCGTTTTGGTTTGATCGAAGTACACACGATCAAACCAAAATCCCCACCAGCAGACAGCGTGCTGACGTGGCGGTGACGTGGTGGTGACGTGGTGGTGACGTGGTGGTGACGTTGACGCTGCCACGTCACCGCACCAGGAAGTAAATTACTTCCGCGCATGCGTCGAATCCATTCGACACATGTGCGAGAAGATATGTCTGCTGGTTAGCGTACTAACCAGCAGACATATCGGGCGGACGGATTCCCAGCCGACAGATTTTAAAGCATGCTTTAAAATCTGTCGGCTGGCCAAATCCGTCTGCTCGCCCGTACACACGATCAAATCTGTCTGCTGGGACAGTCGGGCAGACCGTTTCCAGCAGATAGATTTGATCGTGTGTACGCGGCCCAAGAGCCGGGTCACACTACCGCGACCTGGGGGACGACTTGTGTTGCCCCAAGTCGGACGACATGTCAAATTACAAATTTTCAATGAGAGCAGTCTTAATGCACACTACTGAAGTCGCTCCAACTTCAGGAAGGGTTCTTGTACTACTTCAAGCCGACTTCTAGGCGACTTGTACCCATTGATTTCAATGGAAGTTGCCTCCAAGTCAGATCCCCTGTCTTAACTGAAGCAACTTTCCAGGAAGAGAAACTAGTTTTCTCAGGCAAACCCCTTCCTCTAACAAAGCTGATTGTTGTTTGATTGGCCACAGCCAAAGTCACCTGTCTTGGAGGCGACTTGAAGTTGCCTTTTTAAGTCGCGCTGAAGTCACCTCGCAAAGTCGTGTTGCCCCTGTGTGAACCAGCTCCAACGTAGAAACTTTTTTTGCTTTTCAATTCATCACACCAGCAAAGTGTACCAAGGGACACTTCCTTTCTTAAGCTGGTCAAAGATGGTTTGTTTGGAGCAAAAAATAAAAAATAAAAATGAAGGGGCTCCTCCCCAGTGAGGCGGAGGTGGATGGAGGAATCCTCCTATCTAGGACATTGTATTCTGATAGTGATACACCTCCACCATAAGATTACGCTGCTCTGTGGCTGCAGCCGACTAGCTGCAGTGTCTGATTGACAAAGCTTTTCCAAAATTCTTGTTTGACAAAAGTCAGTCTAAAGCTGGATACACACTATACAATTTTCTTTACATTTTTTCCCTTTAGTTTTGCCAAACTTTGAGCCTGAGTTCACACTTGTCCGACATTAGGAGCTAATGTCGCATGACGTATGAAAATCAATGTTTCACTATGAGAGCCGTCTTTGAAAAAAGTTCCTGCACTACTTTGGTCCGACTTTGATCCTACTTCAGATATCACTGAAGTCGGATCAAAATAGGATCCTTATCCTAACCATCCGACATGGTGATTACAGCAGCAGTAAAAGGAATTTATCTCACACTGAGATTGTTTTGATTGGTCAAAAACCAAGTCAGACTATCACAAAGTCGGATCAAAGTAGTATCCTGTTCATGAAAGTCGGATGGATGTCGGACCAATGTAGGACTGATGTCGCAGAGCAAAGTAGGATGAAAGTCGTATCACTGTAGTATCAAAGTAGTATCAGTGTGAACTCAGCCTGATGCCGCGTACACACGATCACTTTTTGTGATGTAAAAAAACGTTGTTTTATTTCACGAAACAAAACAACCTTTTTCTAATCATCATTTTAAAAAACGATGTTGCCTACACACCATCGTTTTCGGAAAATGCTCTTGCAAAGCATGGTTACGTAAGACACTTTCGACGGCACTCTGTTCCATTGAAGCTCCCGTCTCACAACTTGCTTCTGAGCATGCACGGGTTTAAAAACGTTGTTTTAAATGTCAGAAAAATGACATAAAAAATTCAAGCATGTTCGAATTTTTTTTTGGTCGTTTTTGTTAAAGACATAAAACAACGTTTTGCCCACACACGATCATTTTAAATGACGTTTTTTAAAACGTCTTTTTTTCATCTCAAAAAATGACCGTGTGTACGCGGCATTAGAGTTTCAATTTGTATGCAATCAGGCAGGCCCTTGTGCTACATAGTTTTGGTAAATCTAAAGTAAATCAGACAACAAAAGTTGTATAGTGTGTATGGGGTCCAACAATCAACTTCTGTCAAATGAAGATGGCCATACATGGATTCAAATGTATCTGGTTCCTGTTGAATCCATGTCTGTCCAGCTTAGGCTGCGTTCACACCTGAGTGTTTCACATCTGAGCATCAACAGGGATCATTGAAATGAATGGAATTTTTCTTGTTGAGCTTTTTTGAGCTTTAAGCTACAAAACACTCAGTTGTGAATGAAGCCTAGCACTGACTACATTTTTTATAGCCAAAGCTAACATTCTGGAGCATACACACACTGTTTTAACAGATACATATCCACAGTGAGCTCCGACAAAGTGAAGATGGACTTTGGGCCTGTGTCAATGAGGAAATGCAGCTTGCTTTTGAGATCACTTTGATACACGGAGATCATTCACAATTTGCCTAACACTCGCGTGCTTTGGCAAGAGAGCTTGAATCAGGACCTCTCCAATAGGTTAAAACTTTCCATTCCCAGCAATGTGATCCAAATAACACTTTTAAGAAAAAAAGGGAAGTGCACAATAGTGTAATACCGTATGGTCAGTTTTAATAAAACACCACACATAAACTTCAAAAGTTGCACTCACAAACAAACTTAAAAATCCAGCAGTGAATCGCAGCAACACAGTTTTATTGGTGTAAAAATGGTCACAGCGGACCTCGATCGGCCAGAAATAATCTCACCACTGGAATCCCATGATTAAGTCCTACGTGACGAAACATGTCGGGGCGTGGTTACACAGCTAGCATCTGAACCGACGTGATACCTATTGGAGAGGTCCTGATTTAAGCTCTCTTGCCATTTTGATGGGTAAAGGATTCACTGAACACTCTTGGTGTGGTGGAAGACTTTGAAGATTACAAGATCGTTTACCACTTATGAACTCTTTTTGCTTCTCACGTTTTTAGTTTTCACAGGTTCATTATATATTCACATACATATATATTTAAATAATATTTATTTATTATATTTATAAAATTTTTGATAATTATCTCACATTAGTCACATTCACTGTTGTATTTATCATTCTTGTTCACTTTGCTAGGGGAATATACACATTTCATTTAAGCGCTGCTAATGTTGTTGACACTCCTAGGAGGTCTAGTCACTATATTTATTTGTGCATATATATATTTTTTTAAAGCGGCAGCTAGGATTTATCAGATACCTCTTTCCAGCTAGCGCAACAGTGGGTAGTCGGGAGGGCACCTTTATCTAGATTACCTATTATTTTCAATCACAGATTAGTGCCCACGGGGCCACCTATCAGTGCTGACAGTTCCCCCTTCCTCCTCCCTTGAACGAATGCGAAAGGAGACTCCCTTGCACGGATGGGAGAGGAAAGAGCAATCTGCTGCTGCTCCTCCTCCCGCCGCTCTCCTCTTGTGTGTGCACCGCCGCGAGTAAGAAGCCCAGCAACTCAATGATAAAATTCGGCTGCTTTGTTTCACACTTCCCAGGGTGCAAACAGGAGGGAAGAGGTAGGAGGAGGAGGAACAAATTGTCTCTCTTCTCTCCCATCCGTGCGAGGGAGGGGGAACTGTAAGTGCAGGCTCTGGACTGTATGAGAGCGATGCTCCCAGCTCAGGGCCCTGTGGCCAGCATCCCCACTGGGGCCCCCTCAACAGTGGTGGAACGCCAGGGTCCGGTCGCATGTGCCACCCTGGTAGTTCCACCACGGTCTGAAGCAAATAAAACCTGTAAATTAATCGCCCTGAGAAGGATTTTTTTTTCTTTTTTTTTTTACAAAAAAAAATGTAGTTCTAAGTTACTTCTACAAAACTTCCATTTCTTTTGTAAAAGTTTAGTTCTAATTTAAGATTCCAGCTTTCATTCTTCAAGTTAGAAAAAGATGGTTAACATATGACTGGTTTGCATGGGGAACATTTTTTTCCAGTTTTATAAGCGTGGTCTGCTATGTGCACACTGATATAATCTTTAACCTTCTTCCCTTTATGATGTGAGAAAATAGGAGACGCAGGTACTCGCATAAAATCATGTGCAGCAGGCAAACATTTTAGCTGTATAAAAAGGACAGGACAAAGAAGGACATGCTAGAGCTATAAAACAAAATCGATGTATATGCAGGTATTTGTCTTTTTTCTCTTTACCCAGCCACCAAACAGGAAGAGGAGGTAGATAGAGAAATATTAATGAGCACAAGTACTTCAGTAGAATTTTGCAACGTATTTTAAAAGACACTAGGGAATGCAAAACAGTCAGATAAAATTCTTAAACTGCTCTAATGCTAAAATGTTTCTTTCATTGAACAATGACAACCTGAATTTAAATTTTGCCTACACTAAAACATCTTCAATCAAACTATTTTATAAAAGCAAAGCTCTGCAAAATGTACCGTATATACTTGAGTATAAGCTGACCCGAGTATAAGCCGAGGCACCTAATTTTACCACAAAAAAATGTGAAAACGTATTGACTCAAGTATAAGCGTAGGGTGAGAATGCAGCAGCCACTGTAAGCAGAAAAGAGGGTCAACAATGCCCATTTGCACGCCTCACTCTGACCATTTGCACGCCTCACTGTGCCCATTACAACCTCACTTTGCCCATTGCAGCGTACCTGAAATTCTTGGCCAGCTGCACTGCGGGCGTCTATTTTTTAAAACTCTTGGCTTCCTTCTGGTCCCGTCCCGTTCTGTGATAGGCGTTTGACACTGTGTTCAGTGTTCCACCTATCACGGATGGTCTTTCATTCTCTGACTCAGTGTCCCAGCAGACACTGTGTTCAGTGTTCAGCCAATGACAGACGTTCTTTCATTCTCGGACAAGATAAGGTCTGTGATAGGCAGAACCCTGAACATAGTGTCTGCTGGGAAACTAGGTCAGAGAATGAAAGAACATCCGTGATAGGCAGAACACTGAACACAGTGTCTGCTGGGAAACTAGGTCAGAGAATGAAAGAACATCCGTGATAGGCAGAACACTGAACACAGTGTCAAACGCCTATCACAGAACGGGACGGGACGGGACCAGGAGGAAGCCGCAAGTTTTAAAAAATAGATGCCCAAGGTACACTGACTTAAGCATAAGCCAAGAGGGGTATTTTCAGCCCTAAAAAAGGGCTGAAAAACTTGGCTTATAATCGAGTATATACGGTATGCACTTCTGATGAATGCCTTCTGTTATCTTTCTTGTCTTTCCTGACTAAGTCCTTGGTCCCCATGATGTATCAGGTAGGGGCCTTTTTATCTTCTTAAAAAAATGTATTTTAAATTCCTTGTGATCTACACTAGTACAGCCTGATCCAAAAATAGCATTGCTAGGGATTATACCGGAAGATATCCTCCCAGTTGAAGTGCATGTGATGTGGTTGAGAACTATGTTTATGGCCCTTAAAGGGATACTATGGGTTTGTTTTTAAATGTCATACTTACCTCCAGGTAAGGTGAGGTGTGTTTTTTTTCCCCCTGTTTTATTGATGTTGAGAGGTGTTATGTGATGGAATTGTTATATGTGTTCTTTTGTTGTATAATGTGAAAACTTAATTAAAATTATTTGATTGGAAGAAAAAAATGCCAAGGTGCCGAAGACTGTAAAGCATGCAAAACAGGCACAACTTCTCATTAGTAAAGTGATTTAGATCAGCATCTTACAAATATGTTAGTTTCAAAATGCATACAATTGGAATTTGCATTTTACTGGATAGGTAAATTAGGGTGCCGATGTACACACAAATGCTTGCAAAGTACCTGATTACATCTATTCTTGTATCAACTGAGCAAAGATTTGACCTTGGAGGGCTGTCCAAGAAGGCAATAAGGATTGTTTCTAGTCATGGGAAGTGCAGACTCAAGCACACAGATTTTTCAACAAACAGAAGCAGCCACTAATTGTGCTCCTTCTATAGGGAAAACAGAATGTGGGACATGTATCAATGTTGTGACACTGCTAAGCTTAACAGGAGCAGCGAGATAAATTGCATGGAAGGTTCATTACAAGGTTACAGTTCGAGTCATAAATTCCTCACTTGGCTGCTCTGTAACACTGTACTAAATGAAAGCTGACCCTCAACACTTTTTAATTATGCATCTATGTGAAAATCTGTCTCATCTTCAGTAATAAATCTATCCCACACATTGCAAATCTGTTGCAGTTAGCTACCCAGGAAAACAGACACACCCGGGTCATAAAAACACTGTAAACCTGTCGCAGAGTCTTTGCTAAGTGCTTTACAGCAGGCATGATTTTTGTCTAAATGTGGCACTAATTTGCTTGATAAATGTCCCCCCAATGTGTATTTTACTAAATTTGCTCACTAACAACCATCAGCCAAGTCAGACCGAAGATAGACAGATGTCTCACCATCCATCCATTTTTTTTGAACATTTATAAAGAAAAAAGGAACAAGAAATGTTCTCCAAGTCAAGACCATGCCCATATTAACCAATAAGATCCTTTGTTAATTTTATTGAAGAATAAATGATTGAATGTTATTTGGTTGCTAAATAATTTTTAGTTACAGTACTATAAGAATTTGGTGAGAACCAAAATACATAGACAAATCTACTGTTAAGTATGTTAATCTTCAGTGATTAAGTATATAACCTGTAGGGACATGTATAACAAAAAGGTAAAAAAATGCAAAAATAAAATAAATCTAGAAAAAGGAAACATAGACAGCAGCTATCATGAAGGCGGATAAACAGAAATGTAACACTGTAGGGAATAAATGACGAGGGACTGCTGAAAGACACAAACACCATGATGTGGTATAACCTCAGTGCTTAAGAAAGGCTATATTGTAATACAGCCGAAGAAAAATGCATTCAATGTGTTAATATAATCATAATGTGTCACAGATATAGCCACTACATCCTAATCAGCGTGCAAATATATAGAATAAAGAACAGAATTTGTAATGTTAATCTTTTAATCAAAACAACAGCCTTCAGAATTATAAGGGCTCATTAAAACGAGTGTTCTAGTCAAGCACTGCATTCTCCTTCCCAATGCATGCAGCTGTATTTTAATAGAAAACGCAGCATTTGACAAGAAAATTATGCATTTGATTTGCTTTGTCTGCAGTTCAAACACACCTTATAGGACATGCTGCATCCAAAAGGTAACAGCACAACATAAAGCGGGTGAAATGCAGCTTCTAAACTGCTGCGTATTATTCAATAACATTACATTGAATTTTGCTGATCTGCAAACTTGTGTCAAATGCAGGAAAACAATGGCCGTGCCCAACACCCATGAGCCCAAATAATGTTTTGAAAGACCAACACAGAAAATAAGAGTCAATTTACAAAATGTAACATCAAGGAACTATTAGAAACGTGTGCCTTTTGCATGCCTAAAATGGATAAGAATGCAAATAACAAAAATGACCTAAATACCTTAGTTTCTGGACATGTATGGGTAGTTGTTCACACATGGGTGATTAAAGGGGTTGTAACTCTGCATGTTTTTTCACCTTAATGCATCCTATGCATCAAGGTGAACAAACACCTTACACTTTCCGGCCCCCCTGAGCCCCCGTTTTACTTACCTGAGCCCCGAACTTCCGTGGGCGCGATCCCGTGTTGATTTCCAAACAGCTTGTTGGCTCTTCATTGGTTAGATTGATAGCAGTGCAGCTATTGGCTCCTGCTGCTGTCAATCAAATCAATGACATGGTGCGCCAGGAGCGGGCCTGAGTCATACACTCGGCGGCTATGGCCGCCGAGTGTATCACAACCGCAAGGTAACCCTCTCGGGAGAGAGCTTCCCAGAGGAGCCGCGAGAGCCAACTTGGGACCCCAGAAGAGGATGATCAGGAGCCCCTCTATGCAAAACGAACTGTGCAGTGGAGGTAAGTCTGACATGTTTGTTTAAAAAAAAAAAAAAAACTGAACCTATAGTACCACTATAATATTAGTTCCGTTACATAACATGCCAAATTTACTTTCCATTTTTTAGAGGTATGCATTGATATTTTACCTGTCCAAGCTCTTCGTTCAGATCGGAGGTGTTTACCAGAGGACCTTCTCCGATTGTCTCATCAAACATCTCCTCGTCCCATGTGAGGAAGTAGGAGCCCAGAAATTTCTGCATTTCCACCGTGACGTACATAGAGACAGGAATAATGTAGTTGAAAAGGACCATAAAAGCCAGAAAGTCTGTGAATGCTCGGATTAACTGCAACGACACAAAACAGACAAAAATATATTTTTTTTAACACATAAAATCAATTCATTTTACGCGCAACTAGAAACATAAGTATGAAAAAACAAACAAAGTGGCAGAGACACCAAGAAGACATAAGGTAATACAAGAGAAGCAAAGGAGACAATACAAATTGTAGGAGACGTAAGCAACAGAGAAGGGAATGGGGGAGACACAAGCAGTTCTGAAGTGGACATAAACAAAATGAACACAATGTTTTCTTACCAAGTGTCTTTGTCTTTCAGAGTCTGTCTTTTGGTTGTACCAAGGCTCATCCCTGGAAGCCTCACTCTGCCATACATATTTCAACACAGTGTTTATTACAGCTTTACTGATGAGAATACACAGGTATACTATAAGGTAGGCATTCATTGACCTAGAAGGAAAATATTGAGTCATCTGTGAGCTGTATTTGGCTCCTTATTATACAGAAAATACATCTGTATATGTTATTTTTAGTTATTAATATCCCGGAACAGCATGATAGCTTAGAAAGGATATTCTTAGCCATACTAGAATTATGGATTAAACATACTGTGTGTCTCAATGCAAAGCACTGGACTTACAAAGGCAGTACTGGGGATGGCTCAGATAGCGGATCATACATATTTTGGTCTAACACAAATAGCTGATAGTTTGTTTCTTATGTACATTGCATGCCCCACTGCAAACACCAAAAACTTCACAGAAATGCCTAAACAAGAGCGTGAAATTGTCTCTTTTCTTTTAAGTCAAAAGTGGTTCTTATATGCTAGTGCATTGAAAATGTCACCCTTTACATACTTCCAGTATTTACTGCTGACCAAAGCTGTAATATTAGATAGTGTACATATAGACACATACAATATATCCATAGAGGAGGAGATATTAAAGTGTTACTAAACCCACAACCGTAAAATCAGTCTGTATATGCAGTAAAGCAAGCTGGTTATGCTCACTGTGGAACCTAAGGTGTTAATCCTCTGCATTATGTAAAAAAAAAGGCCGTTTGATCCTGTATGCACAGATCCTCCCCTCCCTGCACTGTCGCTTTGGACAAGTCCAGATAAGACAGAGCCTTTTGAGTCAGGCTGCACATGCTCAGTTTGATGTGTATTGCTATAAAGTTTTTTTTTTTTTTCTTGGGAGAGTGCACATGATCGGCATAGGGCCAATTAGCAATGTTCAGACAGAGTGTCAGGAGCCCTGCAGGCTCATAGGACAGCTCAGTGCAGTACTTTATCATAGTATATGTGAAAATAAATATCAATTTAAAAGACAACTGTAGAAAGCCAAAAGAAAATAACTTTTGTACTTTTATATGGCTGCAGCAACGGATTGAGCCGTTCCCCTCTCGCTCTACATCGAGAGCTGAGTGATCTAAGACTGCCGATTGCCCAGTTCTCAGATCCATTTTGAGTGCTCTGCCCCTGCAGCTTTTACTGGAGCACCAGACTGTGGAGGGGGTGGCAGAAGCTGGCTCAGGCTCTTAGCAGTGCACTGAGAGGCTGAACCAGCTGTCAGTCAGGCATCTGGGCTCTGTGATGTCACGACTGGCTCAGTGATGTCGACAGACAGCAGGCTTTAGTCTACTGTCGGCTGAATATGGATCCCAAGAGTGCAGAACTAAGTGCACTCCTGTAATCCAAAGGAGAAAAAAATGTTTTGGCCATACTTCTCCTTTAATTCAGTGCAGTCTTTATTAAATTAAGATCTTTAAAAAATAAACCACAATCCTTTACAGACATGTTATACTTACCAGCTCTGTGCAATGGTTTTGCACAGAGCAGACTTGATCCTCCTCTTCTCGGGTCCTCCATGGAAGCATTTGTGCTGCTTGTTCCCAAGCCAGCTGAGCTATGTGTATCCTCACTGGCAGTGATTTGACATCCTGCAGCTTTGTCTGAGCCAATGAAAAGGGAGAGAGCCTCCGCTCTCAGGCACAGTGTTGGTTGGATAGAGATCAGGTTGAGGCAAGTATATTGGGGGGGGGGGGGGGGTGCTGCATGCAGGAGTTTTTTTTACCTTAATGCATAAAATACCTTCTGCCTTTAGGACCACTTTAATAAATGATTTGAAATGTTCTTTGCAGAACTAGGTCTTTATTTTTTTGTAATCTGATTCTTTTTATATTCTTTTATCATATGTCTTTCTTTTGGTACACAATCCATATAGCTGGCCATACACTAGTAGATTTTACTGATAATTTGTACAATACTGTTCAGCGCATTCAATGACAAATGTCGCTTGGAAGCACTTCAAAAAACATTTGCTTTAAGATTTGATTTTGAAGTGAACGGACATTCAAGAACAAAAACCTCATACACTGTAAGAAATTAATTCATTCCAAAAAAAAAAAATCCACCTACAAAAGCCAATTTGACCCCCTTAACAATTGTAAAATTGATCAAACATTCTCAAACCTAAAATTTTCTAACACAATTTTAGAAGTGAATGGCCAGCTTTAGATTGAGGTGCTTGATCTTTAGCAACATTGTTAAATTGTTACATGCAACAACAGTCATAAGTAATGCAGTAGAACACTTTACTTTTCAACAGCAGATCTTTTCTGTGATTTGGATTGGTAATTTAATGCCATCTTGGTTTCCATTCCAGTGTATATAGCGACACCTAGAATTAGACAAGAAGAGTAAAAGGAGATTGTTACTTGAGACCATGAAACTGAAAAATCTACTGAACTCAATCCATCCCAGAAGGACAAACCCTCATCACAGAGTGATTTAAAGTGGATGTAAACCCGATTCATGAAATTTGAGCTGGGCACATATATCTGCAGTATTTTGTTATCTCTTTTTTAATGAGCCAAGTCTTAGGCCGCGTACACACGAGGGGATATGTCTGCTGAAAACGGTCCGATGGACCGTTTCAGCAGACATCTCCGCTCGTGTGTATGGGCTAGCGGACAGATTTCTCCACCCGACAGATTTCAAAGCATGCTTTGAAATCTATCCGGTGGGAATCTGTCCGCCCGACATGTCTGCTGGTTAGTACACTTACCAGCAGACATGTCGGCCCCCACCGCCGCCGCGCCGCTGCCGAATGGATTCGGCGCATGCGCGGAAGTGTTTTACTTCCTGGTGCGGTGACGTGGCGGTGACGCGGCGGCGTCAACGTCACCGCCGCGTCACCACTACGTCACCGCGCCGTCCGGCGGCGGGGAATTTGATCCGATGGTGTGTACACGCCATCGGATCAAACTCCCGATCGGACATATCCGATGGAAATGGTCCGCGGACCGTTTTCATCGGATATATCCAATCGTCTGTACGCCGCCTTAGGCCTCGTACACACGAGGGGATATGTCCGCTGAAAACGGTCCGATGGATCGTTTCAGCAGACATCTCCGCTCGTGTGTATGGGCTAGCGGACAGATTTCTCCACCCGACAGATTTCAAAGCATGCTTTGAAATCTATCCGGTGGGAATCTGTCCGCCCGACATGTCTGCTGGTTAGTACACTTACCAGCAGACATGTCGGCCCCCACCGCCGCCGCGCCGCTGCCGAATGGATTCGGCGCATGCGCGGAAGTGTTTTACTTCCTGGTGCGGTGACGTGGCGGTGACGCGGCGGCGTCAACGTCACCGCCGCGTCACCACTACGTCACCGCGCCGTCCGGCGGCGGGGAATTTGATCCGATGGTGTGTACACGCCATCGGATCAAACTCCCGATCGGACATATCCGATGGAAATGGTCCGCGGACCGTTTTCATCGGATATATCCAATCGTCTGTACGCCGCCTTAGGCCTCGTACACACGAGGGGATATGTCCGCTGAAAACGGTCCGATGGATCGTTTCAGCAGACATCTCCGCTCGTGTGTATGGGCTAGCGGTCAGATTTCTCCACCCGACAGATTTCAAAGCATGCTTTGAAATCTATCCGGTGGGAATCTGTCCGCCCGACATGTCTGCTGGTTAGTACACTTACCAGCAGACATGTCGTCCCCCACCGCCGCCGCGCCGCCGCCGAATGGATTCGGCGCATGCGCGGAAGTGTTTAACTTCCTGGTGCGGTGCCGTGGCGGCGTCAACGTCACCGCCGCGTCACCGCCACGTCACCGCGCCGTCCGGCGGCGGGGAATTTGATCCGATGGTGTGTACACGCCATCGGATCAAACTCCCGATCGGACATATCCGATGGAAATGGTCCGCGGACCGTTTTCATCGGATATGTCCGATCGTGTGTACGAGGCCTTAGGCCGCGTACACACGATCAAATCTATCTGCTGGAAACGGTCGGCCCGACCGTCCCAGCAGACAGATTTGACCGTGTGTACGGGGGAGCCGACGGATTTGGCCACCCGACAGATTTCAAAGCATGCTTTGAAATCTGTCGGCTGGGAACCCGTCCGCCCGACATGTCTGCTGGTTAGTACGCTAACCAGCAGACATGTCTTCTCGCACACGTGCCGAATGGTTTCGACGCATGCGCGGAAGTGTTTTACTTTCTGGTGCGGTGACGTGGCGGCGTCAACGTCACCGCCACGTCACAGCGCCGTCTGGCAGCGGGGATTTTGGTTTGATCGTGTGTCCAAAGCAGACAGATTTGTTCAAATCGGTCGGCTCGACCGATTTGAACAAATCTGTCTGCTCGTGTGTACGCGGCCTTATAGCTCTCTTCTGAACGGTTCTTCTGTTATCAGCCTGAGAACTCCAGACATATTTTTTGACTGTTTAGACAAAAGCAGCCTGAATCTTTTGTTAAAGGCGGTTGCTAAAATAGATTAGCAGAGAGCAGCTCCTATTACAAAACAGCTCTGAGGCCACGTACACACACGACTAAACAAATCCGATCAAATCGGTCTGACAGACCGTTTTGATCGGATTTGTATCCTGGGATATGTTGGTTTGATCGTGTACACACGATCAAACCAAAATCCCCACCGACAGACAGCGTGGTGACGTGGCGGTGACGTTGACGCCGCCACGTCACCGAAGCAGGAAGCAAAATACTTCCACACATGCATCGAATCCATTCGACGCATGTGCGGACAGATATGTCCGCTGGTCAGTGTACTAACCAGCGGACATTTTCGACGGACAGGTTTCCAGCAGACAAGTTTTAAAGCATGCTTTAAAACTTGTCTGCTGGAAAAACCTGTCTGCTTGCCCGTACACACGATCGGATTTGTCTGCTGAAATGGTCCGTCGGACCGGTTTCAGCAGATAAATTCGATCGTGTGTACGCGGCCTGAGAGTCTCTGCCTATGAGGAGAGTGGGTGTGTGCCTTTCCCCCAATCAGCAATGTTGGCTATCTTGACTGTATGCCCAGACATTACAGTCTGTGTTAACCAGGAAGAGAAAATCTAACACAATCTCAACTTTCTAAACATAATATAAATATAAATGTGAAGACAGATATACATCTAAAACCTATGTAGGGAGATTTGGTTAATCTCTGTGTATCATCTGAGGCTGTTCACTTCACTGGGTGTATGGAGGGTTTACTTCCACTTTAAGGCTATTTAAAACTAGACATTCACAAGGAAATTCACTGCTGCTCTCTGTTGAATTGTGGAAGCCTACATTGGTTTAGATAAACAAAGAAACATAATCTTACTAATCTTTTAATATATTAGTCTGTGTTTGTCAGCAAAAATACAGTACAAAAGGAAACGGTAACATCTAGCCACCCAGCAACTGCAGTATTCTCTGTACCAGCGTACACTGGCAGTCAGAGTAACTGATAATAATGCCACTACTTTGGTGAGGCTGAAAGCTCTTACTCCTCTAATCTGGACAATGTGGACATGAATTTTTCGGGCAGCCACTCTATACCTTCCTATATATTTTAGAGGGTGGTTGTAAATTAGGGCAAACTCTACAGGTATATACATGTTTACATGAGAAAAATCAAAATAGAGTGCCCGATGAAAGGGCTACATCTTAAAACATGTCAATAGAGGAACGTCATTCAAGGCCAACTTGGTCCCCATGTAAGGTTTAAGGCCTAGTACACACAATGAGATTATCGGACAATGTTCATCATTTTAGATGCTAATCTCCATATCGAAAACGAATAGGTTGCTAAAGTAAGAAAATTCTCGTATTACAGAATAAAAAATCAGAAGTGATGTAATGGATTGTAGTGTATTTGTATTGTATTTCCAAACAAAAACTGTACCGATTAAATGAAAACCATACTAGCTGGTATCGTATGAGAACATTTTTTGGGGTTTGTCCCTTTGGAAAATTTCGGACTAACAATCAGATTATCATACGATCGATTCGAAAGCAGTATTTTTTGTACGATATTCTATTCGTGTGTATGGGGCTTACCACTCTTGATAAGGTTTAGCACTTTAACCCTGGAGGTGCCACCACCACATGCCATTGTTCATTTTGCTGGCTTTTCTAATGTCAAAGTTGTTCAATCTGTATGGTAAATTGACATCCAATGGGAGTTGATTTACATGGCTACGTGCTAATCAAGTTGCTACTTTGTAAATTAAATTGATCTTCATTTTATCAATTAAAGGGTGCTTTGTCTGCACTATCTGGTTTCCTCTATTTTGTTTTGCTCTTACTGCCGGTTATACTGTATTTACTGTATTATACTGCATTTTCACCCACACAATTACCACTCACTGGATATTTTCTCTTTTTTGGATCATTCTCTGTAAACCCTGGTGATGGAAAAACCTTGGATGTTTTTTTCCACCGGAAATCCGCTCAAGCTTGGCTTGAATACACACGGCCACACAAAAGTTCTCTGAACTTTCATCCGTCAAGAAAGCGGTGACGTACAACACTACGATGAGCCGTGAAAATTAAGTTCAATGCTCCTGAGCATGCAACGGAACTTTGCACGTCGGATAAAATTGATAAATTAACTGGTATACTTATGTAAATGGATTTCTAAACGAAACCTAACCAAAGGACAATTATAAAGAATAAATCTAAGGCAAGTTCTGACCCAAAAGTACACTACCTGTTAACTATACTGTAGTGTACAATGGTGGCAAAGTATCCAGGCTCACGTTGTCAATTTACTAAACAAATGTTCCATTTGACTTACCAAACACCCTTTCTGTGTTTTTCAGTGTGGCGCCACGAAGCAACAGGTTCTCAGACCCTAGAGGCCTGAAAATTAAATAAAAGTATTGAAAAAAAAAACACACAAAGAAAGAATAGGTTGAAAAATATAACAAATACAATTGCAAACTGTAGAATTTAATTATAGAAATGTTTAACACTAACCTGGCAATAGTGTCTTCTGTTCCATAATAAATATTTATTCGGCCAACAAACCTGAAAATTAAAGTGCCACATACAACAAAGTTAAAATTATATAAAATCATTTTGAATATCCTAACAACAACATTATCATTATTATTGATAATAATATCATGTCAAAGATTTTATGTCCAAAAACGACTAGTAGAGAAGTTTTCCTTAAACAGTACCCGATAGCAATTGAAAAACTGATTTTCCTACTGCAGCCCACAAAATGAAAAGCTTAAAGTGATTGTAAAGGCAGAAGATTTTTTTATCTTAATGCGTTCTATGCATTAGGATAAAAAACCTTCTGTGTGCAGCAGCCCTCTTCAGCCCCTTAATACTTATCTGAGCCGCATCTCTATACACCAATGAGCACATGTGCCTATCTCTCCTCATTGGCTGAGACACAGCAGTGCTGTTAAAGTCAGTTAGCCAATCAGGAGAGAGGGGGAGGGGCCAAACTGCAGCTCATTGTCTGAATGGACACAGGGAGCTGCGGCTCGCCTCAGGTGCCCCCATAGAAAGCTGCTTGCTGTGGGGGCACTCGACAGGAGGGAGGGTCCAGGAGCACCGGAGAGGGCCCCGAGAAGAGAAGGATCAGGGCTGCTCTGTGCAAAACCATTTCACAGAGCAGGTAATTATAACATGTTTGTTATTTTTGAAGAATAATAAAAAACAAGACTTTAGTTTCACTTTAAAATGCCAATAATATGAGCAATAAAATATTTAGATATTTTAATTGGGTAGTAAAAGTACCTTGAAACATGTCCTCACTCATCTCTGTAGCTATAGGCATTGTAAAGAAAGGCCTCGTTCACACAGGGCACCATGCAGGGCTGTGTTTACTTGCATGGGGGTGCACAGCTGTGCATGCGTGTAGCTAGTGCCACTCATATCTATTGGGACAACGTGGCTGCACAGACAAAGCCGCTGTGTCCCAATATGTCCTGGGTACATCCAGGTAGTTGCTGCAGCCCAATAGATAGCTATGACACTGACAGCACGGGGAAGCGCGCAACACCCGTACATCCCTGTGCCATTAAAGCATGGCCTTGCACAGGGCACATATGCAATTGCCTCATGTGAATAAGGCCTAATTCACCTTCACAGTTCATAACAAGGACAATGAAATTACAGCTTTTTTCTCTAAATAGACAATCTTGATATTCTACCAGGCTACACACCAGGTGTAAACACACAGCAGGCATTTCTAAGCCATTAGAACTAGGATGAAATCGGACTTTAGAGTTGTTGCCGTGATCTTTCAGGGCCTTTGGAATGAATAACTTCACAATATAAGCAGTTAGGGTTGTTTAAAGCTCTTTTGCCATTTGTTACAAATACAAAAGGACTCTTTTGTCCCAAGTCTAAGCGCAGGAGCACTCAGGTGTAACTCAAGCCAAATGTTTTCAGTTTAGAATGAATTACAGAAGGGTAAGACCTTTTGTGGGTTTTTTCATTGCTGTCTGCGCTCCCATTGGTGAGATTTCCTTGCAGTTCCTGTTCCCAGCAGGAAGTAATTGAAAACTTCCTCAAAAGAAAAGGAAAATTACAGTTGTCAACAATGGGAGATTGGCCTTCTAGCCCTATTTTGGTGATAACCATATCATTTTTAAATTTCCCATCACTTTCTGTCTGACACATTGTGCACCATGACAAAAAGAAAGGGTGAATCTCCCAATTGTAAATGAGGCAGCAGAAATAAAAAACTGTTCTACACTCTATTCAAAATTACAATAAATAATTGTGGTTGAGGTTCTACTTGGAGTATAGGAATTGACACTTTCCTGTGCATAATGTACCAAATAGGAACTACAACTACACTGTTTTGACGTGGTCTGAAGCTTCTGTGATGTGTCTTCCCTAGCAATTTTTATTCTTACTTGTAAAGATCAGGCTGAGGTTGTTCACATTCAATGGTTGCATGCAGAGTGTCCATATCTTGCTCATGGTAAAACGCTTTTGTATCTTGAACAGAATAATATGTCTAGTATGGGGAATAGAAATGTACCGGTAAATGTTATACACATTTTATTTCCAGGTAAATATGTATTCAATAGAGAACTTCAATTCTTAAAATATACTTTGTTGCAAAATACATTTTGGATTTTTGGTCACCTTAAATAAAGATAGAACACAAAAATTCACAGTTCTTTGAAAGGTAATATAGTAACAGGAGCTAGGCCCCATTCACACCTGAGCATAGCGGCAACATGCTTTCACAATCGTGTTTTTTTAATTTCTGCTTGCGTCTTTTCTGAGTTGACGTGCGCACCTAGGGCAGCCCATTTACCGCCAGGCCAAATGGAGGAATAAACCTCCCCCCGGAGGTAAACAGACTGCAATCAAAATTTGGGTCTTACTCTACCTAAAGCCGCGTACACACGATTGGTTCAAACCGATGAAAACGGACTGAGGTTTGGTTTTCATCGGTCCAAACCGATCGTGTGTAGGCCCCATCGGTCCGTTATCCTTCGGTCAAAAAATAGATGGCTTGCTATAAAATTCAACCGATGAACGGTAACCGATGGGTCAAAACCGATCGTTAGTATGCAAAAGCAACGGTTAAAGGGCCGAATCAAGTCGACGCATGCTTGAAAGCATTGAACTTTTTTTCAGCACGTCGTTGTGATAACGTCACCGCGTTCTGACACGATCGGATCATTAACCGATGGTGTGTAGGCACATCAGTCCATCAGTCAGCTTCATCGGTGAACTGATGAAAACGGTCATCGGATGGACCGATCTTGTGTACTCTTATCCATAACTAAAAATATACTCGAGTATAAGCCGAGTTTTTCAGCACATTTTTTTTGTGCTGAAAATGCCCCCCTCGGCTTATACTCGAGTCATCTTATTGCGCCTGTTCTCCTGAACTTTGAGGACCCGATACCAGCCGGCCATATTCCTCTACAAGTGTGCAAAGTTTGTCGTCCGGGGGACCTATAGCCAGGGAGCACCGGTTTTTCAAAGCCAGCACAGCCTCCATAGACTCCCATGTTAAACGTCAGTCTAGTCATGGACACAGTGATGCATGGGCCCAGTGAGGCTTATACTCCAGTCAATACGTTTTCCCATTTTTTTTTTAGGTAAAATTAGGTGCCTCGGCTTATATTTGGGTCGGCTTACACTCGAGTATATACGGTAATGCATGTACATAAACTTTATAAACATGCTCTTTTACAGGTACACTTTAGCACTGCAAATAAGAAGGAAGAATGTTGTTAATATATTGTGTGTGTCTACCAAGGCCCAGGACTGTAATATGTTACAGAAAAATTCATATTTGACTGTAATTGTAAACCATGTTTATCGGCATTTAAGGGTGATTTTACTCCAAAATAAACATTGAGATCAAATGGAGACAAAGCAACAGCCCAACAACAGTTGTTACAATAAGCCTAGAAAAATTAAAGATGACATACAGTATAGTATAGGGGGGGAAAGTTAATCAATTGCCCGCATTGGCCATTTCTAACATTTCGCTCCTACGTGTAAAAATCGTTTTTTTTTGCTAGAAATCTACTTAAAACCCGCAAACATCTCTCTCTTTTATCTCCCTCTCTCTCTCTTCTCTCTTTCTCTCTCTCTCTCCCCTGATTGGCTACTTACCTGGCCTCTGGTGGCCAGGTAAACAAAGGGGCGCAACCGTGACGAACTCCTCGTCGTTCTCGATTTCCAGGGTTACAGAGAGAGGTTCCTCTCTCTCTGTACATCACTCCATCCTCCTTGATGGGACCTGAAGAGCCCGAAAGAGGCGGCAGCAGAAGGGGGGTGGGACCCCCTTCCACCACCTGCAGAACTAAGCCACTAGATCACTTCTGCCGTGTTTAGAATTGATGGCTGAAAAGATTGATACTGGAATAATCCTTGTAGGTACCGGCATAATCCCGGTATAACCAATAAAAGCAGAGGACGTCCATGTGAGCACCTCACATGAGCATTTGTGCTTTATATCACTCTATGGTTTGTTATTTTCGCCTTACAGGAGGTGAAAAAGACCCACGTTTTTGTATAGTGTATTTAAAGTAGAACTTTTCCTAGATGGGAAACCTTTTAGCAAATGTATGTAGGCATAGGACACACCTCCTGCCATGCCCCCTTAGCCACTTCCCGCCCGGTCAATAACAGATTGACGTCCGGGAAGTGATTCTGAAATCCTGACTGGACGTCTATTGACGTCCTGCAGGATTTCATGCCGTGCGCGCCCGTGGGGGCATGCAGCGCGGCGATCGGTGATGCGGGGAGTCAGTCTGACACCCTGCATCTCCGATCTCGGTAACAAGTCTCCGGCGGAGGCTCGTTACCACGTGATCAGCCGTGTCCAATCACGGCTGATCACGATGTAAACAGGAAGAGCCGTTGATGGCTCTTTCTCACTCGCGTCTGACAGACGCCATATAGAGGAGAGCCGATTGGCGGCTGTCCTGACAGGGGGGGGTTCGCGCTGATTGTTTATCAGCACAGCCCCCCTTGGATCGCCACACTGGACCACCAGGGAAGCCCACACTAGACCACCAGGGAAGTGCAAAAAAAAAAAGGGGCAATAAAAAAAAAAGTCAGTAAAAAATATATAAATAAAAAAGGGCAGTAAAAAAATAAAGATGCCAATCAGTGCCCACAAATGGGCACTGATTGGCAACATGGATCCATCAGTGCCACCCCTCAGTGTCCATCAGTGCCACCCCACAGTGTTTATCAGTGCCACCCCTTGGTGCCAATCCATGCCCAGTGCCCATCTGTGCCACCCATAAGTACCCATCAGTGCCACCCATAAGTGCCGCCTATGAGTGCCCAGTGCTGCCTATGAGTGCCCATCAGTACTACCTCATCGGTGCCCATCAGTGCCGCCATATCAGTGCCCGTAATTGAAAGAGAAAACTTACTTATTTACAAAAAAAATAACAGAAAAAAAATAAAAATGTATTTTCTTTCAAAATTTTCTGTCTTTTTTTAGTTGTTGCGCAAAAAATAAAAACCGTAGAGGTGATCAAATACCACATAAAGAAAGCTCTATTTGTGGGGAAAAAAGGACGCCAATTTTGTTTGGGTACAGTGTAGCATGACCGTGCAATTGTCATACAAAGTGCGACAGTGCTGAAAGCTGAAAATTGGCTTGGGTGGGAAGGTGCTTAAGTGCCTGGTATGGAAGTGGTTAAAGGAGAATTATACAGAAAAAATATTAGTTAAACCCACAAATGTTTTCTTACCACTTACTTGCGCTATACAAGTTACTCACTCACTCACTACTACCATTCCTTTATACTGGCCTATAACATTTTCAAATACAGCAATTTAGAAATTAAATGAAAGGTTTAGCATCGGGAAACCCTTTTTGAAAGATAAAAAATGCATTTTTTATACAACTATATGGATCAGACCAAAATGAGGGACAAATGAGGAAACAGGGATAAAGTGACTTTGTTCCAAATCAGGGACATTGTTCGCCATGCCATTACTATTTGTCTTGATGATCATTGTCAATGGAAGAGAAAGTCAATGATTTTTAGACTGTTACCAGCAGTTTGGGGAAACTTTCATTACAAAACTGTCTCAAAGATAGAAGTTCTATTGATTAGATGGATATTCACATCCCGCAGCGTACCCAGATAGCAATACAAAACCTGTTAACCTTTCACAACCAACTCTAGAAAAAAAAATGGCTAGAGTTTCCTTATAATGTAAAACATTTATTGTAGAACTTTTTTTTTTTTTGCATATGGTGACACAAATACAACAAATAAATTAACATTACATTAAAAATTTAGACATTTGAACTCACTTTGTGGCTGGATTCTCCATCCAAACTTGCTGTTGTTACAAAACATGTCCCATCTTCTCTACTTGAGGATAGCAAGATCATATCACATGGAAAAACGTCATCTTCTTTTACCATTACAACGTCTCCAACCTTGAGAGAAAAGAAACTTGCATAAGTCTCAAATATACCGTGAACCATTAAACCTTAATGACTGCACAGGGAAACATAAAAGTTACTCCTGTTCTTACAAATAAGGATCAGCTAAAGTCGAGCCTTTAATCGATGACCAATCATCTTTTGGAAAGAATACATTACTTTACTGTCATTTTTTAACGTTTTTATTTTTTTTGTGCTAAAATTCCTGTTTCTTATTTGTTTGTTTTTTAAACAACCAGGCTGATCTTGAAATTGGATCTACCATGGTCAATACGTAGTCACATTCCCTTACAAAATTATTTAACTGTTGATGGTACATCTTATTATTTGATATTTGTTGGATATTTAGTGATATTGTTACTATTAATACAGTTTGCATATTTTTACAATTTACAATTAGAGAGCTGTAAAAAAAAAAAAAAATTGTAACTGCCCTCAAATCCTCAACAGAGGAAATGTGCCTACCAAATCTTTTCATTCCTTTTGACATACATGCCATCTACAATGTAAAGAAGCAGAAACATCTAACAAATATGTCAAATAGAACCATAGGCAAAACTTTTTTTTTATTTTTTAGCTAGAACAAGAGAGGGTTCTATCCCCCGTAATTTTTTTTCACAATATATGTCCCATTGCGTAGATTTTCCATCACGTCCTGTCCCATAATTAACATAAAGTGAGAGGAAATCATTTCAAATTAAGGGAATTCCTTGGGAATTCATTGTCCCCATTGGAAGATTACTTTTCTGGGGACAACCCAAACTTTGGGATTTTTTTTACTTCAGCTTTCAATGAAGATGGTAAACAGGACAAATAGAGAGAGAGTGGATCTCCCTAAGGGCCCTTTCACAGTAGCGGACGAACGGTCCGCTAATTAAAAGCTCCTATGGGAGCGGATCCATTAGCGGATGATGCATCCGCTAACATCCGCTCGATCCGCATCCGTTTTTGCGGACGGAAGAATGTCCTATTTTTCTTCCGTCCGGCCAAACGGATCGGATGCAAACGGACAGACGGTCCGTTTCCATCCGACTCCCCATAGGGGAGAGCGGAGGAGAGACGGGGCGGTCCCTGCACAGTGTGCGGGGACCGCCCTGTCCGCCCGACAGCTCAGCGGAGACCCCCCGCTGAGCTGACGGACACACGGAGCGGACCGAAAAACGGACCGCTCCGTGTGTAAGGAGCCTAACAGGGGCACAGACAGCAATAAAACTGCAGGTCTTCTAATCCATCTTCACTCTGTTCAAAATAAAAATAAATAATCTGTTTTCAGATCAGCTTTCTTCTAGGGCTATTAAAAGATTGATGCCTAATATGGCCAGTAACAACTGGATTGCAAAATGGTGGCATGTCTATTGACTTATAGCAATCTTAAAGTGTAACTAAAACGCAAAACTTTTTTTTTTTTTTTACGTTTTGGATAGAGTGGAGATGGATTAGAACACTTGTTGAGTTTTATTACTGTCTGTGCCCCCGTTATGGACATTCAACCCCTCTATTTGTCATGTTTACCATTATCATCGAAAGTGAAAGTAAATGAAAATCCCAAATTTTGGATTGACACCAGATGATTAATAGAGGGGAAATCGTCCAATGGGGATTTCTGCACTTAAGCCCTGGTTCACACTGGGCTGCGGGAGTGAAATCGCGCGATTTCAGCTGATTTTGCACGATTTCACTCCCTCTGGCAGTCCCGATTTCAGCGCGATTTAGGAGACATTTGTGCAGAGTTCTGCACAGATGTCAATGTAAATCGCGTCCTGAAATCGCAAAAAGTAATACAGGAACTACTTTTTGAAATCGGTGCAGCGCCGCAGATGCGGTGTCGCACCGATTAGGACGGTGTCATTGCCGGCAATTGCCGCCGATTTGAGATGCGATTTCACATGTGAAATCGCACCTCAAATCGAACCAAATCGTACCCAGTGTGAACCTGGGCTTAGAGGGATTTTGTATCACCTCCTGTTTTGTCTACAGAACAGAAGTGAAGGGAAATCTCCACAATCAGACACAAGTAGCAAACAAAAAACCATCAAAAAAACTAACTGGAGTTATAACCCTTCATACTCTATCCAAAATGGAAAAAAAAAGTTGTGCCTTTAGTTCTACTTTAAGGACTAACCCTGGACAACTGATGTTGAGAATAGGTATTGTTTAGAATTGCTTGGACAGCTGTTTTAGTTCAAGGGGTTCATTAACATACTTGGTTAACTGACTTAATCCTGCAAACATTTAGAGACATATTTCGTATTAAAGTCCTTGTGATTAGATTGTTTGACAACCATCTTATGTTTATTGATGGCTTAATATGCAACAGAGGCAATCGGAAACAAAATATATTTTTCTTGCCTCCCATCTTTTTATACAATATAGACCTGTGGTGATTATTGAAATGAAGTGTCCCAGATTGTGACGTATGTACTCTGTATACTGCACTTGGACTTACTCTTAGTTTCTGGCTTTGTTTTCGGACAAGTTTTCCATGCTGGATGACATGGACAGAATATTGGTTCATTGCATTGTCAGCTTTGTGCCTTAACCAATCTTCATAGCCCTAAAACAGAAATTAATAATGGAGTCATTTATAAACTAAACAAAAATAAACAAACAATGAGAGTCATTTATAAATGCATTCATTTAAATTTGAGTTCTGAATTAAAATGTGATAAGTATTAGTTACCTGTTTAATTGCAGTCACAGTGATGACAAAGAAGAGTGGTAGACCACTGGTTATCGGGCTAGTTGGTGTGTCAATAATGAGCTGCGAAGCACAATTACATATAATTAATACATATTATACTTAGATAAAGTAACAATTTAAAGCTGTAAGGAAAATCTTAATTATAAAAGACACAAACTGAAGTTCACAGAACAAACAAAAATGCTGCTCAATCCAACCTATAACTTCCAAGGAAGAAGGGCATTCACTGGAAATCCCCCAAATATGTCCCAGACTTTTATTTAGCAGAATTCAGTGCTGGGAAATTTTAGTGCTGTTCAGAGTATTGTGTCATCCATGCACACTTCTTTCTTGCTAGTTATAAATTGATTTGAGAAACAAACACTTTTTGGTGTTTTGTATTTAGTGCAGAAGCACACTGGTGGTCCCCACCCTGGACTTCTGGTGTGTTGTACAGAGAATGGGGTTACCTTCTACATAGGGATGAGAAGTTTGATTTAGCTTAAAGGGTTTGTAAAACCTTTATTTTTTATACATATAAAAAACATGCCTATACTTACCTGCTCTGTGCAATGATTTTACACAGAGCAGCCCCGGTTCTCTTATTCTGGGGTAACCCACTGGTGCTCCAGTCTCCTCTTGTTCATCGGGGTCCTCCACAGAGAGCCGCTTTCCATAGGGGCACCCGCTCCCAAGTTCCACTGCTGTGTCCATTAACACAGACAGCCGGACTCACCCTGCCCCGTGTCACTGGATTTGATTGACAGCAGTGGGAGCCAATGGCTCCTGCTGCTATCAATCTGTCCACTGAGGAGAGAGACAGCAGCTGGAGCCGCTGCGCTCGTGCACATCGCTGGATCAGGGTCAGATAAGAAAAAGGGGGTATCTGGGGGGAGCTGCAGCACAGAAAGTTTTTCACCTTATTGCATAGAATGCAGTTAGGTGAAAACCTTCAGGGTTTAAAACCACTATCCATGGATTGAAACTGGGATGGTTTAGCAGGGACTGCCAAATTTCGATCTATTGACTGACTTGTCTACAACCATCCCGTGATGTTTTACACGACATTTGATGTGGATGGGGGAATCTTTCCCAATGTGCTATTGTGTTCTGACAGCAGGGACCCTTTCCTGACGTCAGAATACAAAGATCAGTGCTGCCAGCTATAGCTGGACCACTGATAGGTCAGGAAAAACCCAGAAGGCTGGTTGTACAGAAGTTGATCAGCAGATCGACTTCTGTACAAGGGTGCCCATACATGGATTAAAATTTCCTGTTGAACTCACCGAAATTCGCTTCATGTATTTCTGGCTTAAAACCATCTCAAGAGACCCTACAATTCTCCGAATATGCAACAAACCCTCAGAGACGATAATTACTGCTCACAGGCTGGTCCAGCAAGGAACAAAGAAAAACAATCACTTTACTGTTTATGGAACAGTTACTCAAAAAGACAACTAGATAATGATTTTACATGTTCCAATTTTAGTCGCATTCATGCCTGATAAAATGGAAATTTAGGAGGCAACACCTGCTTTACAGGAATCCTTAAGATGAGATATGCACACTGACATCTATAGATTTATCCACAACTCAAGGTCCACAAAGATCTATTTATTGCAAAAAGGAAAAAAAAAATCCACTTACTACAGAAAAAGTACATTATTCCCCTTGATGTACAGTAATCAGGAATATAGGTGCATGGATTATCTTGAAAGTGTTTTCCACAGGCTTTGGACAACTTAAGACATATTGCCAATGCAGGGAAAAGTAAAAAAAAAAGGCCTTATAACCTTCATGTGCCCCCAAAAGCATGTACTTAACTTTCCTTGTTCTCCAACCGCTCAATTCAAACGAGGGAGAGAAGTAAAATACCTAACACTTAGGGGTATGGGAAAGCAGGAGATTCACTAACCTATCCCATGTGACAATGCTAGGTGCCTCCTGAATTGCCTAACACTAACCATGCTGGGCAGGTTCAGTCCTTCTAAATCTCCCGGTTAAAAAGGATAGGTTCAAATTTAAGATATTTCAATTAATAGGAGTTGCTCTAACATATCTCCAGCAACAGGTTTTTATATTTGGATTAGATGGAAAGCATCTCCTAAATAATGTTATAAACAGAATAAAGCCCATCAAGAGAAAATTGATAGTAAGGTAAAAATGGAGAGATTGGGAAAAGAAATGGCACCCAAAGATATAGTTGTAGTTGCTAATAGGGATGGGAGGCCCGTTTCTGAGGTGCTTCATTTAAAGTCCAAACCCCCTTGTTTTTTTCAAATGTACCAGGGAGGAAGGCACTTTTAGGTCCGGAAGGTAGCTACCACACAGGGGCCCGTTCTAAGTAGGGCTCTACTGTGTGATTTTTTCAAATCAAAACTCTATTTATACCCTGTTTTCAGTCTTATCCACTGATCAGGTGTTTATATATACAATTTTCCTTTTGTTTTTCTTTTTATTTACATGTTTGTCACTGATATCCGAGTGGCCTGGGATTGTCCCTGTGCTTCATATCCGGGAGCTGCGATGCGCTGGTCCCACTGCGCATCGGCGCCACGCACAGAGCCGGCGCTGTGGCGTCGTTGATTCGGCGCCGTTGTGTCGGCCTGTATGTACCATCCGACATCTGGTGCTGAGTGGTGCCTTCACACGCCGGGCTGCACGGCAGAGCCAGCTCGGGTTGGAGTGCTCCTCCCATTGCACCATGCTGGCGTGACGCTGGTGGGCGGACCCTCGGGCGGATGGGCAGCTTATTTAAATCCCTGCTTGGCTTGGTTGTCTCGGCTGCTCGTGGCTGCTGGTTGTGGGCTATTGTAGCTCGTCATACTTCCACCTTGGATCCACACAGGTACTTCATTCTATCCACATTATCCGCACTATGTGGTGTCTTTAGCACCCTTTTTATTCCATCATCCTCTCCTAATCACCCGGGGAGAACCAATGGAGCCTCAGTTGTTTTAATTTTTAATTTCCATAGACCTGGCCATACTGCCTATCTATGGCTAATACTTATACACTTCAATATCCGGCTCCGAGTTACTCCATCACTCCCTACCCTTCACACCAACACTTAGATGGTATATTATCACACACTTATATTAGTTACATTCTTCACAGACATTATGGAGTCCGTACCAGAAATTGCCAGCCACGGCAGCGGAGATTTCTTCGTCCTGGCGGGGAGGCGTTTGCCGCTCTATGCCCTGGGTGCCTTTCCCACCTCAGCTCCCGGTGGAGACACTATTGGGGCTCCCTGTCCTCTCTGTGCTTTACAGTGACATGCTGAGTTTTTAAGCGAGTAGAAAGTATCAACTTTTTCCTGTCTATGCCCCCCCCCTTCCCCATATCTTCATTTGTTATTGGGGTTAATATATGTTCAATGCTTTATACTCTTTTTACAGAAACGTCATACGCATCAGCTCCCGACGAGGTGGTATTATCCATCGAAACGCGTAGAGCTTACAAAGATGCATACTCTAATGACTCCATCTGTGGGGATATAATTCCTTTTTACAAAAGAAAGCTTTATACAAATTTGTACATGGAGCTACAACGGGAATGTTACTGTATATCTTTTTTTCACTTATGTTATTTATTTATCTTATATTTAATTTATTGTATTCAAGTTTTTGTAAACATAACCTTTATTGCAATATCCATTTGAGTGTACTATGTCATGGTTATTGCCGATCAATAAATGATCGTTGCTACACTCCGGTTCCTCTTTGTGCCTCATTTGAAGTCCCAAAATTGTTCTCGCATTCACATTGCTATTAGGCCCCTTTCACATTGAGGCGTTTTTCATGCGGTACAGCGCTAAAAATAGCGTTGCTATACCGCATGAAAAATCATGCCCTGTAGTGTTCAATGTGAAAGCCCGAAGGCTTTCACACTGAAGCGGTGCGCTAGCAGGAACGCTCCAAAAGTCCTGCTAGCCGCATCTTTACCGCGGTATAGGAGCGGTGTGTTCACCGCTCCTATAGCGCGCCTTCCCATTGGAATCAATGGGAAACCGCGGCAATAGCGCGGTAATACCGCCCGCAACGCGGGCGGTATTAACCCTTTTTCGGCCGCTAGCGGGGGTTAAAACCTCACCGCTAGCGCCCGAATATCGCGGTAAACACGACGGTATAGCGGCGCTACAAATAGCGCGGCTATACCGTCAACGCGGCTCCACGCCTCAATGTGAAAGGGGCCTAAGGGATGGAGGCCCCTTTCCGAGGTGCTTCATTTAAAGTCCCAACCCCCTTGTTTTTTTCAAAGATATAGTTGTAGCACCATCTAGCTAAGTGCGCTAGTGTTAGTCGTAGGATAGGTAAATTTGGCCAGGCTGGGTTGAATCTGGGTCATGGTGAGTGATTCAGGGAGGCTGGATGACTCTTCAGGCAGCACCTCTGGTACCTCTCTCTACTTGTGTTATAATATAAGGTACAGCGCAAAATAAAAAATTAGAATTATTGATAACACCAAAAATTGATAACAACAAAGACTCCAATAAAGAGTTCAGAAGAATTACTATGCATGTACAAAAGCAATCATATGTGAAATAGCAATGCTCCAAAAACAAACATGTAAACATAGCAATATAGTGAATATAGGTTAAAGGGGTTGTAAAGGTTCATCTTTTATTCTCTAAATTGGCTCCTTTAAGCTAGTGCATTGTTGGTTCACTTACCTTTTCCTTCGATTTCCCTTCTAAATGTTTTTTTTCTTTGTTTGAGATTCTCACTTCCTGTTTCTCCTCAGTAAGCTTTCCACCATCATCCAAGCTGTGGAAAGTCATTTAGAACAGCTTACTGAAAACCTTACTGAGGAGGAACAGGAAGTGAGAAATTCAGACAAAGACAACAAAGAAAAAAACATTTAGAAGGGAAATCGAAGGAAAGGGTAAGTGAACCAACAATGCACTAGCTTAAAGTAACCTATTTAGAAAATAAAAAACAAACCTTTCCAACCCATTTAATGGATAAATAAGCAAGTGATTCCTACAATCCAATATGATACAGTAGTGAACAAGTTCCATACATCACAAATGAATGTGTATAAATCCAGGAACTTCTTTTTACTTACCTGTACAAGGAAAATAATAAGAAAATAAAAATTTGCTATTCTTCTGAACTGTTCAAATAAATTCTTCGGTACAAAGTTCCAAAATGTGTACTGAAAAGAAAAACAATTACAGGACGCTTTGTTATCAATCTGCAATTTTAACATGAACAAAATAAAACAATACAACAAATACTAATATTTAAATCTTGATAAATGTGATCTGTATAAGTGTCCAATTTTTAACAAAAAATACAAATAAAAAAGTGTCCATTAATAGAAAATTGTCCATTAATGGTTTTCATTTGCTACAATCTTGTTTTTAAAATAATCTCGTTGATTTCTGCATATAACATAGTAAATCATGAAAGTTAAACAATTTACTAGCAGTGAGAATTGTTATGACAACCATATTTTCTTGAACAGAAATAGCTGTGCATAGTAACAGTAAGTATCATGCAGATATCAATGCACTGCTAGAATGTGACTGGAGAGCAAACTAAACATTTACATCCTTTGTTTGCCAGAAATAGAAGTGTACTGTCACTACTCACCACTCAAGCATTTAGTCATTCAGTTGATTATTTGCCAACAAGTAATAACTTGACCATATCTGAACCCAGACATACAGTCATACAATCGAAGCGAAAATACCTAGGAACATTATATACGTATGAAATATAAATTTAAGAGGATAAAGTAACAATTCCACTTTACACTTTGCACCCACTTCTGGGCATAGACTCCCGTGGGAGTCACGACACCCCCCCCCCCCGTGCTGTCTCCTGGGAAACACACTGGTCACAGGAAAGAGTGGGGACCAGTGAGGACAGGCCGCGCCGCTCGCGCAATGCGCAGTAGAGAACTGGGCAGTGAAGCCGCAACGCTTCACTTCCTGTTTCCCGCACCGAGGATGGCGGCGGGGGCAGCCGAGAGACGAGCGCGGCGCGCTAGAGAAGTAAGTGTCCATTTTTTAAAAGTCAGCAGCTGCAGTATTTGTAGCTGCTGGCTTTTAAAAAAAATTATAAATTCGGGTGGACCTCCGCTTTAAGAAGGCAAAGCCAAGCCGCTCAAGGCGAGAGGTGAGCAATCCCATGCTTCAACCTCATGGTGTAGGAGCCACTAGAACAGAAAAAGGTTTGACCGCACTCACAGGTTTGAAGCAAAAGTGAAGACTTTATTGAAGATAAAAATCATCAGACAGCATTGTAGTCATTATAACATCTATGCAGACCTATAATAGTAATAAGAGCCGGAAAGACTGTAATCATTGAAGTGTTGTTTATTGGTACATCAGAGTAACACTAAAACAATAATTTTGACGCGTTTCGGCAATAGCCTAAAGCCCTGTACAAACGGGCCAGAATCGACGTTTTTTTTTCCTGACGAGATTCTTGGCAAGAATCTCTTGCTGCCCGAGTGTACAGACACTCCATTCAAAAGAACCTTTGTTCTTTTGAATAGCAAGAACGCGGTGACATCATCGCTTACCACGATCATGCAGTCGTCACATTCAATGCCGTCGCCGCCATCTTGCTGCACCCTACCTATGCCTAGGAAGCTACCGCGCATGCGTCCAAGTCATTTCGAACATGCGTGGGTTTCCAATGGCGACAAGTAAGTATACACACTCTCGTGTTTCTCAGCAGGAAAACACTGCCGTGAATCACGACGAGAAAATAGAGAGCAGGTTCTCTATGTTTCTCGTCAAGATTTTAGGCAGTTTTCTTGACGAGAAACCTGAAAGCCTCGTACACACGCTCTGCCAGCAATTTTCTTGCTGGTTCTTACCAAGTAAACCAATCGTGTGTATGAGGCTTTAGTCGTAGCTAGTTTGAAACAGATATGGATATATATATATATATATATATATATATATATATATATACACACATATATATATAGAGAGAGATAGATAGATATGCATATATACACACTCACACATATACAAGCTCTACCTCTACATAATTGGCCTGTTAGGTTAATGTCACAGACTATTAACATACTTAATTGATACCACCAATCATTCAAGTGGTTGGTGACTTTACACCTGTTTTCAGCCAACAAGAGAAAGGGGAGAGGAAAGGAAAACAAATATAAAAATTGTTGAGCCTAAAGAAAGGCGTGTAAGAAAATGCTACATGAGCGGTTAGGACCTTATTATTCCAAGGGAAAAATGCATTCCTTAGAAGAAAGTGAAAAGTGTAGACTAATTATTCAAGAAAAATGCTTTGTGGTAGTAACACAAAGGTGGGTCAAGATTTAGGGCAAGATAAATTTATATATATACATATATACACACACATATATACTGTATATATATATATATATATATATATATATATATATATATATATATATATAAAAAAAAAATTGCAGACCTGGTATGATCTCTACAATGTCTGATGATTTTTATCTTCAATAAAAAGTCTTCACTTTTGCTTCAAACCTGTAAGTGCGGTCAAACCTTTTCCTGTTCTAGTGTTGTTAAAGTGGAGTTCCATCCAAAAATGAAACTTCCGATTTAAGATTTAAGTGATGGTGACCCCCCATGGCATGTCATTCTTTTGGGGGGGGGGGGAGCCGATTCCCTCTTTTTAGAGGCATCCAGCTTCCACTTCCTCCCGGGGCTCTGGAAGGGAAGTTTACCTCTCCTCCCTCCAATCTTCTAGGACACGTCACAGGTCCCAGAAGATTGCTTGGCCATTCACAGCACGCAGTGTGAAGCCACAGCCGGGCGCCGCCCCACAGTAAGAATTCCGGCGCCATAGAGAGGAGGGAGGAGCAGGAGCTTCGTATGCCCGAATCGCTGGACCATGGGACAGGTGAGGGTCTGATTATTAAAAGTCACCAGCTACACTTTTTGTAGCTGCTGACTTTATTTATTTTTCGCCGGAACTCCGCTTTGCCATTGCAGTGACAACATGAACTGTACATAACTGTCACAAAATAGCATTTGGCCTGTTGCTAATAAATGCCATTTGTTAATCCCCATCTACAGCCATTGATAATTTTCAACAAAAATAATATTAGGATATCGTTCAATTGCATCAGGGCAACAGACTGCCATTTGAGTCAGGACTTCTAAGAATCTTCTTCAAAATACTAATTAAATTGGCTCATTTTCCATCCCACAGCACTATATAGCAAGCTTGAGGTAAAATTTACAATCTGATGTATAAAATATGACATCACTGACATCTCTTCTATGTGATTATATAATCTGAAGAGCCTACTAATACATCTAAAGTTTAACCTGCTGTGTATATTGAAGAGTAAGGTTTACTGCACTGAAAGCTCCAATTCAAATGAAGTAATTGAACAGAATACAACTACTAAAATGATCGGCATGATGCAGTGCAAAACTTGTAGATATATCTATCAGTGGCTGGCTGGGGAGGCCACGGGCTGCACCCCCCCCCCGCCAAGAAAATTGAGCACCAGCCACCACTATACACAAGTCAAATTTTCAACCAAAACATTTACTGGTGGTGAATAAATAATTTTCATTAAAATAATTGCACCTGGAAGACTCTCCTGCGGCAAACGTTTGATGAACATTCTTGGCAAATTGTCACTTCAAATTGTTTAGCACTGGAAAGTTTAGCACTGGAATGGCCTACACAGTACCAACTGGGAACTTCCCCCTCCATCCCAACCCTGAAGCCAATTCCCCCCAAAAAACCTCCCCAGGCAATACGGGTGGTGGTGTTCCTTTATCTTTATGGCAATGATTAATTGGTCATGTTTTTTTAACATGGGAAAAAAAAAACACAATGGCAGTTTACAGTAATGCTGTCAGTTAACCACATGCGTCTCACTTGTGGTTTACAACCTGTGCTAAGACAGCAGCTAATTGTGCCATTGCCATTTTAAAGGGTTTTGGGAAACTATACAAATGGCCACTGTCCCAATCTATAATTGGCCTTTGCAGCATGGAGCACATGGAAGGGTGACGCATGTCAAACAAATCCAAAAAAAAATCCCAGTTTAACCTATTGATCAGCCTGTTAACCAACCTTGTTATCCTTTCTAACAGTATGTGTTAAAAAAAAAAAGGTTTAGTGTGCACCCCAGTATTATCTGTAATCCTAACTCAAAATTTTTAGAGCCTCCATAGTAAAAGCACATGCATTATAATGGATAGGCAGAGGGCAGGTGAGCCTGGAGGGAGCCTATCCCTCCTAAGGGTACAGGGGCACACTGGACACCCAGCATATAGCACAAAGGCAGCAAAAGTTCCCAGTGCGTCCCCTCACCAGTGTTTAAACAAATGGCGAGGGGACACACTGGGCATTTTTGCTGCCTTTGTGCTATATGCTGGGTGTCCAGTGTGCCCCTGTACCTTTAAGAGGTAATTTGAGCTTGGAATTTTCTTTGGTTTTGTTTGACATGTTGTCACGGTCACTACCGTGCCAAATGGACAGCGAGGTGTGGTCGCGCCCCAGGTGGCTCTGGGTGGAATTGAACCCAGGACCTCTCCGTTGCTGCTCCGGGTCTTTTCCTCTGAGCCACTTCTCAGTTGCTATTCTGCTTGCTGTCCATTGAAGCCTGGTGCTGAACCATGTGCTGATTGCCTGATCTTCCTACTATCTGCACTTGTCTATCCTGGTCCAGCTGAGGCAGGTTTCCTAATCAACCAGGATATAAAGCCCTGCCTCACTATAAGGGAGGTGTCAGTTCATTGTTATCTGATCGTCCTGTCTGTGCCAACGGTTCCTGTAGTGATCTTCAGCTGCAAGACTGACACCGGCTTCTGAACTTTGGCTTATGTACCTTGGATTGCTGCTGTCTCCTGTCCTTTGACCCCGGCCTGTTCCTTCGGACTTCTTCTGCCGTCTCCAGCCCTTGACCCACGGCTTGTGCCCCGGACTTGTCTTTGGTTCCTGTTTGCGAACCCTGAACTTTCTGTCGGTATTTACCTGACCCTCTGTTGTCATCAGTGTACCACATCTGCTCAGCTACAAGACTAGCCCCCGTGCACGGACTCACAGCCCAGGTAGTGTCTACCTTATTACTGTGGGCTGTGTTTACCTGCAAGGGTGAGCTTACAATCTGCAGAATGGACTCCACTCAAGGTAAGCCCTCACACATGAGTCGCCCTTCCATGTGCTCCTTCCCCATCTAGCACCGGCCTTTGCAGCAAGGAGCACATGGAAGGGCGACACATGTCAAACAAAACCAAAGAAAATTCCCAGCTCAAATTACCCACCAGCCTGCAACCAACTGAATTATCCTGTCTAATAGCATGCGTTAAAAACAGAGGTTAAGTTTGCACACATTTGCAAACACATGCAAAAGCTGCAAAGCCATTCCACGACACCCCAGTATTATCTGCAGTCCTAACTCTAAATGTATATGTAAATATAAACTGTGCCGAGACAGCAGCCAATTATCCCAGTTCCATCTTAAAGGGTTTTAGGAAACGATAGCATATATTAACGGTTTGACTTCACTTCGATAAGTGACATTTTTGATAATCTGCAGTCAGAGGCATATAGTTGTACATGCAGTAGTCTGTAAAAACAAGACCTTGCCTAACGTTTGATAAATGAAAATTGCTGCAATAAATCACTATAATTAAATCTGTGCTTGAAACAATATAGTAATCCTCTGGGAGAGTCACTGATGTATTTTTATTTGTCTTGGTAAAATGATGCAGTTTGCTCATCTCAAACATCACACATTTGGGAAAATATATAGAGCAGTGAAGGTGACCTTCACCAAATATTTACTGGTGGTGAGTCAATCACTGCAGTGAATGTTTGGCGAGAGTTAGATTCCATACACACCAACTACCCAATGGCCCTGTAATCAATTTTTCATCAATTTGTTTCTTACTGCATTTTTCTGTTTCCTTGTAATGCCCCCCCCTGTTTATTTGGCATAAGCAGTGCATTTTAGTTGCAGTGATATACACTGCTCTATGCATTGCACACTACATCTCACAGTCCGTAGTCCATTTCCAGAGTAAGCAAAAGAGGGTCCCAACATACAGTGGGGCCATGGAGAACAAATGTAGCCACCCTCCAACAGTCAGATCACAGAAATCCCAAATATAAGTTTAAGGAGTGCAATTGAAGGTACTTTTTGCCTTAAAGTAGTTAAAACGTCTGAAGGCATTCTCTGCATTAAGGTAAAAAACCTTCAGTATGCAGCTCCCCTTCCAACCCCCCTATTATACTTACCTGACACCGATCTCGATCAGTGATGCGCACAAGAGCAGCAGCTCTTAGTTCTCTCCCTTATAATCTTAGACATAATGGCTCCCGCTGCTGTCAATCACAGCCAGTGAAGAGGGAGGGGGGGGGGCAGGGCCCAGCCACACTCAATGTGTCTATGGACACACAGGAGGTGGCTCGGTAGGCTTGCCTTTGGTGGGCACTTGGCGGGAGGGGGGAGGCGCAAGGTGAAGAGGAGGATTTAAAACTGCTCTGTCTGTGCAAAACCATTGCACAGAGAAGATAAATAAGACATGTTTGTTGTTATTATTTTATTTAACCGTTTACAATCAATCACTTTAAGAATGCATATTTGAAAATATTTTTTTTTTAATAAGCCAGAAATGAATGCCATTTTTCACCGCTTTATAAAATATACCCGTCATTGTCAGCAGCTAAAGAGCAGGTACACAATGTAAAGGCATACATTTAGTCTCCCCCTGCCAGACTGAGGAAGGGATTATTCAGTAAACAAAAAAAAGCAGGAAACGGTTTTGTGTACAGAAAACCAACACAAGTTATTGCCTTTAATTTTTGTTTCTAGGCCATTCCAAGATTTGTTTTTCTAACAGCTGTCAGCAAGCTAGTAGTTTTAACCTTGACTTTATAATTTCTTTGCCTTAGCTCAAATACAAGAGTTAACTTCTTGAATAGAAAAGGACCAAGCACTACTTTTACATATACTCCAAATTCAATGTGTTCAAAATAAATACATATAAACAATTCATAAATTCTCTATACAGAAAATTTATTAAATCTTTCTACAAAAAAGTGACTAGTGCAAAATTGATGTCTCTACGAACAAACTTAACCACTTTAGCCCCGGACCATATTGCTGTCCAAAGACCAGAGCACTTTTTGTGATTCGGCACTGTGTCGCTTTAACTGACAATTGCGCGGTCGTGCGACGTGGCTCCCAAACAAAATTGGCGTCCTTTTTTTCCCACAAATAGAGCTTTCTTTTGGTGGTATTTGATCATCTCTGCGGTTTTTATTTTTTGCACTATAAACAAAAATAGAGCGACTATTTTGAAAAAAATGCAATATTTTTTACATTTCGCTATAATAAAAATCCCAAAAAAGATATAAAAAAAACATTTTTTTTCCTCAGTTTAGGCCGATACGTATTCTTCTACATATTTTTCGCTAAAAAAATCGCAATTAGCGTTTATTAATTGGTTTGCCATTGGCAGTGAAGGGGTTAACACTAGGGGGCAGGGAAGGGGTTAAGTGTGGTCCTGGTGTGTTCTAACTGTATGGGGGGGGGGTGGCCTCACTAGGGGAAATCACTGATCTTCTGTCCATACATTGTATGGACAGAAGATCAGCGTTTCCCCCGCTGACAGGAACGAGAGGTATGTGTTTACATCGCGGGTGCCCGGTGGCGATCATACTCGCCGGGCATGCGTGCGGGACTCGGGGGGCGCGCATAACTCGGGGTGCTCCCGCGTAGCAGTGCCACCGTCCCGCAGTAATATGACGGCGGGCGGTCGGCAATTAGTTAATAAAGTCCATTGTGCAAATCAAAGTGCTTGTGCAGAAATATTATAGGTACAGATTTCACCAAGTTGTGCTCCTTGCCTGCACTCCCCACTCACTGACTCTCAGGCCTCGTACAAACGACCGTTTTCCTCAACAGAATCCATCAAGAAACTTGGTGACAGAGCTTTTTTGCTGAGGAAGACGGTCATGTGTATGCTTTTCATCGAGAAAACTGGACGTGGAACTCGAGTATTCCTTTTACTCGTCGGGTCTCAATTTCCTCGTCGGGCTGGTTTTCAACGAGAAACACATTCATGTGTATGCTTAGAAACCCGCCCATGCTCAGAATAAAGTATGAGACAGGAGCGCACCTTCGGTAAAAGTAGCGTTCGTAATGGAGATAGCACATTCGTCACGCTGTAACAGACTGAAAAGTGAAAATCTTCTTTCACCAAACTTTTACTTAACATGCAGTAACATGAGATTAGCAAAAGCAGCCCCAAGGGTTGTGCCAGTGGAATCAAACTTCCCCTGCCGTCTATGTGTTGTACGTCACCGCGCTTGAGAACGAGGAGATTTGGTCTTGACTATGTACGCGAAGACAGCTTGTCAAGTTTCTCGACAAGCCTAACAAGGAACTCGTCGAGGAAAACGATGTGTCTTTCCTGACGAGTTCCTCGGTCGTGTGTACGAGGCCTCAGAGTCAGATAGCATTGTGTCAATATTCTGGTATGGGATTCTTGCATCTCTCGTCTTCTCCAGTGATTAAATCAGTTGCAATGTAGTATGTCATGAAAAATCATGAGCGAGATCTCCATAGTGCAGTACAGTTTCTGATTTTTTTTTTTATTATTATAAAACTGATACACTCTCAATAGTAGCCTAAATCGTAAGCATATAATTTAATTGCCGTGTTGGCATGCAATTCAGATGCCGTAAGTATGTCACTGTTTGTCCCTGCTAGCCACGTTTCGCCCCTACCACTAGGCGTCTCGAGAAGCCCTTCCCAGATAGATTTATTTTTTACTAGTTTCATGAACTTTCTGTATAGAGAATTTACAATTTGTTGATATGTATTTATTTTGAACACACTTTATTTGGAGTAGATGTCCTTTGCTATTCAATCACTTAAGTCACATTTCCTCATTTACCATAGCAGTAGCAGCTCGGAAGCTTGTTATGTATTATTTTCACAATTTAATAACTACTTATACAGGTTGATTGGCTCTATTACGCATGTAACCATAGCACGGGTGTAGCATCCTAACCAAGAGTTAACTATTGACACATCACTTTATCTTTCTGTGCTATAGGGTTTGGAGGGGCAGCTGTACCTGAAAAAGGTATGCATGCAGTGATTGGCAAGATGTTCCCACACATAGATAGTAATCCACTGGAGCATCAGCAAATACTTCCAGTCAAGGATGATCAGCCGGAAAGTGATCCAGTCCCGATGGTTCACCCCCTGATAAACCTGCATTGGGCAGTGAGCAGTGTCTGCATTTAACCTATCCAATTCTTCTTCATAGATCTGAATTTCTGTGACCATTTTCTGCCAATGTGACCATTTTCCTGGGCAATGGACCTTTCTGCTTAGCTCTACCTGATTCTTCTCTGCCTATAGTTTGAGCAAAGTGACAGCTAAATGAAGGGTGGAGCGGCATCAGGCATAAAAAGCCCGATTAGTGATTACATTATCAGAGGTGAATGGTTGGCAGCAATTGCTCACTGTCACAACTGCAGGGACACATGGTAGTACCTCCTGCAGAAAACCAGGAGATGAAGCAGCAACCTTATACTTGATGGGCAAGATGATCAGTTAGCTTCTCATTGCAATTGCTGTTCTTTATTATTGAATGAGTCAAATTGATTTATTAACTTCTACTGTTCAAGGTTGTCTAACAGTTTGAAATTCCTAGGACTTGTTAAATTCTGTAAAAACCAACAAGGATACTACTACCCTTTACATGATTCCATGAATGAAACATTTCCTGGTGTTACCTCATCTCATGCTTGAGCAGTGTCTGGGAAAGCTGTGATAGTCTTCTCCATTTTGAATAGTTCTATTGTAATCTACATTATTTTTAAGAGACTGTTATTCATCTTCTAGGTATGAGCTGAAGCTGACAAAGCAGAGATGGCAATGCATATAATGGATAATGGAGCAATTTCTGACAAGTGTACTAAAGCAGATTAATGTGGAAAGCTATTGTGAATCAGTGACAGCAACCACACATACATTTATTTATAAACAGCTTAAATAGACTATAATTCATAACAAACAATCAGACATTTCTTTTAAGTATACTAAACGCACCAGATCAATCACAACTGATCATCCGAGTTACCGCATATCTTTTTTTTTTTCTTCTTTACATTCACAGCCAAAAGGAAGTGTGTAATGCAGGGGTGTCAAACTCAATTTCATCGAGGGCCGCATCAGCATTATGATTGCCCTCAAAAGGGCCGGTTGTATCTGTAAGATTAGATGTCCAGGGCATCCCCTCCCCTTACATTAGATGTTAAGAGCCACCCCACCATCAGAAGTTGAGTCCCGACTCTCCCTTACAACCCTCTTTCCTTATGCTGCTTCTGGGAAGAAGCTGGATGCATTAGACCAGAGGAGGGCTGGAGCTCTCCTGCAGCAACATGAAATGGCCTGGAGGGCCGGATTTGGCCCGCCGGCCTTGTGTTTGACACCTGTGGTGTAATGCATGTCAGGGGAGTGAATTTGGTTGTAGGCCCCCCAGGCCCCCACCTCCCCATGGATGCTATGCGTGGCCTGCAGAGCTCCTCTCTGCCATCACTTAGGGCCAGCATGGGGGGGTTGTGGTGGTAGCCTGGGCAGTTAACTCCTAAATTGAGTAGTAAAGTCCAGTGGTAGAATGGACAGCGGCAGTAAGGAGAAAGCCGGGAGGAGGTGCTGGCTGTGCTATGCACTCACCTTCTTATCAGAACAGTGCTCTTCCATACAGCAGATGACGCAGGAACGCTCTCCGATTGGACTATGCATGGTTTCATTACCTGCCCCTACCCACAATTCCTGCTGCCGGGTGGTGAGCAGCCCTTGGAAGAGGCAGGGACAGGTAATCAAGCTTTGTACAGTCTGATCTAAGGGCTCATTTGCACGTGCATCAAATACCCTGTGCTTCTGCAGCATTTATTCTGCATGTTTAGCCCCTTAACGCCAACACCTCCTGGCCCTGGGGTTTCTGATGCCGGGAGGCACAGAGGGGTTTTTGATCTTGTCGTCATCATGATTGGCTGTAACAACGGTCACATGATCATATTGCTCCCGATCACAATTAGAGATTAGGAGCTTTCCATTAGGTGTTGGTAACTGAATGTTAAAGGCGCACACTCTCAGGACATGTTTGTTTACTGTTTTGCTACGCAAATATGCAACCTCTAAGCACTAAGGCCCACCCGCCGAGAGCTATTTGCGCCAGCAAAGCTGAGCTGGACCAAAATAAGTGTGAAAGAGATCAAAGTATATGAATTCATCTTGCAGAAAATTCCCAAAAATGTCTACTATCACACCATAACCTAATTACGCCTCAAAGCAAATCATTTCCACAACATTACTTTGCCTTTAGGCACTTCCCCCTAGATAATTAACATTTTCATGGGCATTTATCAAGCATTTTTTTTGGGGGGGGGGGGCAGATTTCTGCTGAGCCATGATGCCTATGCACATAATCTGTCATCTTTGGCTTCGGCTCAGTCCTGGCACTGCCCGCACTGGACACAGGGCACTTCACAAATCTCCTTTGTACCCACACAGGATATAGATGAGATTGGATTTCCTTACAGACTCAGGCCGCGTACACATGACCGGTTTCCTTGGCAGAATTCAGCAAGAAACTCGATGGGAGACGTATTCTGCCGAGGAAACCGGTCGTGTGTACACTTTTCGCCGAGAAAACTGTCGAGGAACTCGTCAAGCCAAAAAGAGAGCATGTTCTCTATTTCCTCGACGGGCAATAGGAAAATTTGGCTTGACAAGTTTTTTGACAGCCGAACAAGGAACACGACTGGGAAAACGATGTGTTTCGCCCGTCGAGTTTCTCGGTCGTGTGTACGCGGCCACAGTCTCAATATGCACATAGTAGGGAATGGGGTAGTATCTTCACTTAGGGCCAACATATTATTTGTCCTGACTCTCAAATGCCCATCCCGTTTTCCATTCCAGTCCTCCCCTGTGTGTTAAGAGAGATACAGTCTTCAAGTGAGTAGCTATTTTTGGTCGGTCTTATTAGAAAGCACAGTATGTGCTATGAACAGAAGGACAGTAGTACCCCAAACTACATTTTTATTTCTAAACCAAAAAACCCCCAGCAAATAGACTTCTGCTTAATGGTTTATTAATAAATATTGAGCTGCATTATTTGTGTCTTTTATATTGGTCTGCAATATAGCCTAAAATGATATGTAGTCCAGAATCCGATGATTAGGTTATATTATAAAAGTACAATTTTGTAAGTTTGTTTTCTCCTTGGATTCATGCCCTAGTCAGTCTTGCCTGGTAACTAAATTAACCCGGCAATGTTCTCAATCCATTAGCAAATAACCTCCAAATTTACTTGATGATATACATGATGCATCATGTACCATACGGCTGTACTGCTACCAAATCAAGGCCTGCTACTTTATTAAGTCATAATGACGTAGATCATAACTTTGGAACATATCTGGCTGAAACTTCTTAGTAACAAAATTAATTATAGAGCAAATTCTATTTTTCAACAATAATATCATTATTTAATGTAATAAACATTTCCAACCAACAGGGACTAAATAAAATAATAATAATAGCAGAACCCTGTGATTTTCTTATTACCTATGCATGGCTACAGTATTTAATAGCAGCACAGCAATCAGCTGAACATGCAGCTGTGCCAGCTTTCATTAGCTGAAATTAGGAGCATGTGTAACATCTCATTAGGGAATCACCGGACAACTCCTTCTTAATCAATATTTGCACTAATTACAAAGACTAGAAATGACATAGAAGATATGACATGCATTACAAATAAATGCACAGGTACAATGTAATATATATGAATTTAAATACATAGATAGAGAATACGAGCATACAACAAGGTCTATCCTCCAGTTCCTACAAAATATGAGCATACCACTTTTTTAGGACCGAGTACAAGTACCGATACTTTTTTTCATGTACTCGCCGATACCGAATACCGATACTTTTTTTAAATGTCATGTGACAGTTTTCAAACCACAATACAGACTAAGGATATTTTCTTTAGAATTATGAAGAACTCTAACTCAAGATTTATTTGTTTTATTTTTTTGTCACGCAGTAGTAAAAAACTCAAAGAATTTTCACAGAACATGTTGATAAATACAAAAAAAGTATTCTATTTAGGTATCGGGAGCATTTGTGCGAGTACAAGTACTCCCGCAAATACTCGGTATCGGTCCCGATACCAATACTAGTATCGGTATCTGGACAACCCTACCCAAAATTACAACATTCTGGTTTTCTCTACTTCTCTAAAATATGTTAGTTTACGAGTGACGAGCAATAGCTCGTCACTCTGCTGCCCCCACCGCCATCCTTGGTGAGGGAACCAGGAAGTGAAGCATTGTGTCTTCACTGCCCGGTTCCCTACGGCGCATGAGCGAGTTGCGCTGCGCCGTGCTCACTGGTCCCCACTGTGTTCTGGGAACCCGTGTGTTTCCCAGAACACAACGGGGGGGATCTGACATTCTGCCCGCAGTCTACCCACAGGCTGTGTGGCCGGAAGTGGGTGCAAATACCTCAAATGTGACACCGGGGGGGGGGTTCCGATGAGCAGAAGTTCCACTTAAGGGTAGAGCTCTGCTTTAACCCTGCTTTAAACTTCTGCACAACTTTATCCCTGACCTGTCTAGTATGTTCCTTGGGCTTCATGATGCTAGTTATTAAGGTTCTCTAACAAACCTCTGAGGGCTTTACAGAACATCTGTATTGATACTGAGATTAAATTACACACAGGTGGACTATTTACCAATTAGGTGACTTCTGAAGGCAATTGGTTCCACTAGATTTTAGTTAGGTGTATCAATCAAGGGGGCTGAATAAAAATACATGCCACACTTTTCACATATTTATTTGTAACAAAATGTTGAAAACCATTTATCATTTTCCTTCCACTTCACAATTATGTGCCACTTTGTGTTGGTCTATCACATAAAATCCCAATAATATACATTTACATTTTGGTTTTAACATGACAAAATGTGGAAAACTTAAGTGGGTATGAATACTTTTTCAAGGCATTGTATATACATTTTAATTATGTATTAAAAATTCCGGAGCTGTATTAAATTTGCGTTTTTTATTTGCCTATAGTTCAGCTTTATACACACACACACACACACACACACACACACACACACACACACACACACACACACACACACACACACACAGAGGTTTTAGTTACATTTTTGTTGAATACTGGCAGGTTAAACGGACCCAGCATCTTTAAAGGAGCCTAGTGTTTTTTTTTTGTTTTTTTTTCCTTTTATCATAATGTCCATCTGAAGATCAATTACATCACTTTGTACAGTGAAGGGAAAGATTCTGATGCTATATAAAGCAGTAACACAAGTGTCATCACCAGCTTTGGTAATAGAACCTATTACTCATCTCATTTAACCACTTAAGCCCTGGACCATTTCGCTGGCCAAAGATCAGAGCATTTTTTTTGCGATTTGGCAATGCGTCGCTTTAACTGACAATTTCGCGGTTGTGCGATGTGGCTCCCAAACAAAATGGATGTCTTTTTTTCCCACAAATAGAGCTTTTTTTTTGGTGGTATTTGATCACCTCTGGGGGTTTTTTTGCGTTATAAACGAAAATATTTTTTACTTTTTGCTATAATATCCTCAAAAATATATCTAAAAAAATATTTTTTTTCCACAGTTTAGGCCAAAATTTCTACATATTTTAGGTAAAAAAAAATAAAAAAAATTGCAATATGCGTATATTGATTGGTTTGCGCAAAAATTATAGCGTCTACAAAATAGGGTATAGGGGATAAAAAAAATTTTAATTACTAGTAATGGCGGCAATCAGCGATTTTTATCGTGACTGACTTTATGGAGGACACATCGGACACTTTTGACACATTTTTGGGACCATTGTCATTTTTACAGCGATTGGTGCTATAATTATGCGCCAATTACTGTGAACATGGCAGTGAAGGGGTTAACCACTAGGTGGCACTGAAGGGGTTAAGTGTGTTCTAGGGAGTGTTTCTAACTGTTAGGGGGCGTGGCTACGAGTGACAGCTCACCTCTACAACCCTTGTTTACATTTCACCTCCTCTTCCCCTTGTCCATTTTTACACAATGTGGAGGATTAATCCCTAAGGTTCCACAGTGAGTATAATCAAAATGCTTTACTGTATACAAGGACAAATTTTACTGTTGTGGGTTTAACCACTTCCATACAGGGCACTTATAGACCCTCCTGCCCAGACCAATGTTTATATTTCAGTGATGTTGCACTTTGAATGACAACTGCGTGGTCATGCAACACTGTACCCAAACTAAATTGTTATCATTTTTTCCCCACAAAAAGAGCTTTCTTTTGGTGGTATTTGATCACCACTGGGATTTTCATTTTCTGCAAAAATAAATAAAAAAATGACCGAACATTTATAAAAAATAAAAAATGTTTTGTTTGTTATAAAACATTGTAAATAAGTACGTTTTCTCCTTCACTGATGGGCACTGATGGTACTGCACTGACGATGGGCACTAATATGCGGCACTGATAGGCGGCACGGATGGGCACTGATAGGCGGCACGGATGGGCACGGATAGGCGGCATGGATGGGCACAGATAGGCGGCATGGATGGGCACAGATAGGCGGCATGGATGGGCACAGATAGGCGGCATGGATGGGCACAGATAGGCGGCATGGATGGGCACAGATAGGCGGCATGGATGGGCACAGATAGGCGGCATGGATGGGCACAGATAGGCGGCATGGATGGGCACAGATAGGCGGCATGGATGGGCACAGATAGGCGGCATGGATGGGCACTGATAGGTGGCACTAATGTACTAATGTATGCGTTGTACTAATGGATGCCAATCAGTGCCAAACAATAATGCCTGCCAATCAGTGATTGTGGGCACTGATTGGCATCCATTGTGGGCACTGATTGGCATCCATTATTTGTGATTGTCATCCCTGGTGTTCTAGGGTGGCATACCTGTGGTGGGCATCCCTGGTGGTCTAGTGGCATCCCTGGTGGTCCAGTGTGGGCATCCTTGGGGGGGCTGCCCTGATAATCGATCAGCGCAAACCCCTGTCAGTGGAGCAGCTGATCGGCTCTCCTCTACTCGCGTCTGACAGACCCGAGTGAGGAAAAGCCGATTACCGGCTTTTCATGTTTACATCGTGATCAGCCGTGATTGGACACGGCTGATCAAATGGTAAAGAGTCTCCGTCAGAGATTTTTTACCTAGATCGGTGTTGTGGGGTGTCAGACTGACACCCTGCAACAACAATCGCTGCGATGCTCGCCCCCGGGGGCGCGCAGCAGCTCAATATTCTGAGGATGTCATATAACATTCAGTCAGGATATTAAAACCACTTTGCAGCCGTCATTCCGTAATAGGGCAGTCGGCAAGTGGTTATTAACACTTTAAGCTTTGACAAAAAACAAACAAACTGGAAGCCGATTGGTTTCTATGCAGAGTTGAACCAAATTTTTCACTCTCCAGTTTTAGTAAATCAGCCCCAAAGTGTACAGAAAAGATCAGTTCATAATCTTGTATCCATACAAGACTGCAGACAAGTCCTCAGCACAATGGCGTCATGTATGGAAGGAGTTTCCCATGTTAACCAAGTACACAGACAAACGTTCTGCCCCCACACGCATCTTTCTCAAGCTCATGAACGTCACCGATATATCATATGACCACAATAGGGATATTAGATTGGAAACTAAACTCCACTTGGTCATGGAATTTTGTGGCTGGTTTATTGTCCTGTGTAAAGCGGCATTGATTACATCAGTGCTGTATAAATACGTGCAAAATAACAATGGCAATAACAATACATAGGTGATATATTTTACACTGCATAACAGTTTGTCTAATCAATTTTAAACTGCTATATATTTGAAAGATTAATTCCAAGTGTAAAGAATAGGAGACATTGACCTCATTTGTTCTTTTCTGTTGGCAATAAAAGCATTACAGAACTCTCATCAGAATGTAATCCAATAAGAGAAGAAATATTACGTAAGCAATCTTCTGCTCCAAGAGTGATAAGCAGATATGAAGGCACTGAGCAGTTAGTAGTTGAGCTGTAGATAAATACAGCCCTAGTTACAGGTGCCAGCCAGGTAACCACACAAGTGACTTGATGGAGAGGAGTAAACAATCTTACCTTTGAGGAGACTATCCTGTTATCTGGATACCTCTGAGGAATGTATGCTTCAGTGCCAGGAGGAGGCTCTTTGTGACCAACATAAATAGTGCGATTGTCTACCCAATTTTCTTCTCCAGCACACTACAAAGGAAAGAGAAAAAAAGGGGACATCATTTCATCAGACTACTTATATGGTCAAAATATGGGTCTTATTTAATAACACAATGCAAGGGTAATAACCCATGTCAATCTGAAACCGATTTTCAGCTGACTAAAGAAAGGCAATTCTGGAAGGGTCTCTATGAAAACAAGAGGTAGCCAGAGAGCTTCAGTTGCGTCAAAGTAGAATTAAAACCCATGTCAGTATTTGGATATTTATAATTTACAAGGTCATGTGCACATTGAAAAGGCACTAAGGCCGCGTACACACGAGGAGACATGTCCGCTGAAACTGGTCCGCAGACCAGTTTCCGCGGACATGTCCGATCGTGTGTACGGCCTAGCGGACAGGTTTCCAGTGGACAAAAGTTTCTAAGCATGCTTAGAAACTTGTCTGCTGGAAACCTGTCCGTCGGACATGTCAGCTGGTTAGTACGCCTAACCAGCGGGCCGAAATCCTGCGCATGTGTCGAATTGGTTCAACGCATGCGTGGAAGCATTGTTTGCGCGCGTCACCGTCACGTCACCGCATTCTCTGTCCTTGGGGATTTTGGTCTGATGGTGTGTACACACATCAGACCAAAATATCCCAGGAGACATGTCCGATGAAAACGGTCCGCGGACCGTTTTCATCGGACATGTCTCCTCGTGTGTACAGGGCCTAAGAGGTCTACACACATCTGCTATCCAACATGTCGAGGTGCTAAAATATCAAGCAACTCAGTCCCTGGATATTTCTCTGTTTTAGCAACTAAAGTTGCTCAGTTGATTATATCCATGTCAAAAGTTTGCAGCATTAATTGGGCACATTGGTAATTATTATTAATGTACAACTTGTAATCAAGTTTGGGTACTAAAGTATCTTCAAACCACAAAAAACTGTCAGAAAGCTTAACTATATATACTATTTGTAAATATAGAGCATCCAATCATTTAATGAGCGTTCTTAGGTTGAATGATCAATTACGGATTACCAAGGTAACAACCCCCCCCCCCCCCCCAACGAGATAAGCAGCTTGCTGAACATGCATATGCATACTCAAGAAAAAATAGTGGAATATTTCTTTATGGTTGCATTCTTGGATATGCAAGTATGAGCTCAAGAGATAACTGTTCTGAATTGGTAAGTGCCGGTTCATACTACAGCGACTTGGGATCCTACTTGTGTCGCGCGACATGAGAAATTCCATTGAAGTGAATAAGAGCCGTATTAATGTACACTACTGAAGTCACTCCAAATTCAGAAAAGGTTCCTGTACTACTTCAAGCCGACTTGTACCCATTGATCGGAAGTTGCCTCCAAAGTCGGATCACCGTCTTAACTGAAGCAACTTTACAGGAAAAGAAAATAGTTTACTGAGGCAAACCCCTCCCTCTCACAAAGCTAATTATTCTGTGATTGGCCACAGCCAAAGTCGTCTGTCCTGGAGGCAACTTTAAGTCGCGTTGTAAGTTGCTCCAAGTCGCACTGAAGTCGCCTGGCAAAGTCGTGCTGTAAGTCAGGTTGCCCCTGTGTGAACCGGCTCTTAAGGTATACAAATTCACAGATTAGAGAACAGATAAGTGCTCGACTGTTGTGTCTACAGCCCCTGAGGTACCTTCGTATACCCCTTGAGGTACCCCCCAGGTATCACAAACTTAGATTCAGAGCTACTGGTCCAAGCAAGAGCGTGTCTTGAATAATCAGATGGATTACAGAATGCACTAGTTTACTGTTTACATGTTCCTGTTCATCTAATTGTAATACGATGGATTAATGGTAGAATAAAGTTAGATTAGTAGCGCTAATCCAATTAACAAAGTCAGTAAATGTTCAAGTAGCACTATGCAGGCAACTAAAATATATTTTAAATTTGGAATTTTATTTTTTCTAACTGCAATGCATTACAATATATTGTAGCAACACAATAAAAAAATTAAAAAATGCAATAATGTTATGTAGAAGAGACATCCTGCACAGGAGATATAAGCAGCAGCATGTGGTGTTTATTACCATACACCATATTGTCGGTGTACCATAACAATTGGACGAGTGAAAGCAGATACAAGGCTCAGATTTCCCCTGCTCATTACATCAGAACAGACATACTGTTTGAACGGACTAACTCGCACTTGTAAACAAGAAATTATTGTTCTCAATAAAATGCTTTCTGGGAGCTAGTCAGACAAAAGTGCATATCAGCCATCATAACACATTCCCAGAGTGAGCATGGACCAAAAGGAAATGTTACAGTATAAAATCCTAATGTAAATAATTCAATTTTAAAAACAAGAAAAATGTTCAGAATGCATTAAGCTGCATCCAAAAAAGAAATAATGCAGCAAGCAACAATTCTCATCTCAGAAATTGGAATCACGCTGCAATGGGTTTGTATTCTGATAATGGTTACAGGAATGGTTACATAAATAAAACTTAGTTAGGAAATGATGTCTTTAATGAGCAATTGGAAAAGGACAGTTATAGCATAGTCTATATACTAAACAAAAAATTGATCGTTCCCTGAAATCACAGAAGATCATAAAACAGGGCCTTTATACATGCTCTGAACAAATCTATATTACTCAAACTTTAAAAAAATTATACAGTCTGGAAAAACAAAACAAAACATTAGGTTGTCTAAAATCGTTAATTCCATTAATATGTTCCATACTTACACAATATATTTCTCCTTTATTCTAAACCTGTGTGTGCAATGTTAACAGTACTGTATGGCAGTATATCACGGAAGTCATTTCATGCAGTGTTAGGGCACCATTATACTGTACACTGATCAGCCATAACAATGACGGTAAAGTAAATAACATTGATTATTTTGCCACAATGGTAAGTTGCTGGAATACAATAGCAGCAAGTCAGCATGTTGTCCCTGAAGCTGATGTGTTGAAAAAATGGGCAAGCATAAGGATTGGAGTGTCTTTTAGAAGAGCCAAATTGTTATAGCTAGACATCTAGGTCAGAGGATTTTTAAAAACTGCAACTCGTGGGATGTCCCTGGTCTGCAGAGGTCAGGATCTACCAAAAGTGGTTGAAGGAAGGAAAACTTAACGGTGACAGTGCCATGGGCGACCCAGGCACATTGATACACGTGGGGAGCGAAGATGTAGATCAATAGAAGAGTGTTTGTTGCGTATGTCAGACCAGTCAGGGTGCCCAGATACCACAGCATACCCTTCAGAGGTCAAGTGGAGTCCATACCTCCATGAGCCAGGGCTGTTTTAGCAGCAAGAGTGGGACCTACTCAATATTAGGTGCATGGTCACAATGACCATCTCGATCCAGTGATGCCCAGATGCCTGATCTCGATGCAGTGATGTGTACGAGAGCCGTAGCTCTCTTGGCTCTCTTTCTCCTCATTGGACAGAGAGGCAACAGCTGGAGCCATTGGTTCCTGTTGCTGTCAATCACAGCCAATGAGGAGAGAGCAGGGGGCAGAGCCAAGCCACGCTCTGTGTGTCAATTGACATACACAGCTGGCTCGTGAGCAGGCACGAACAAGAGCCCCCATAGCATGCTATAAGAGCACACACCACAGGGGGGGGGGGGGGCACTGGCAGTGGACCTGAGAAGAGGAGGGTCGGGCTGCTCTGTGCAAAACCATTGCACAGAACAAGTATAACATATTTTTTATTTTAAAGAAAGAACATACAAGGTTTAGAACCAACTAACAATAAATTACTTTTCAGAGTGCTTAAACCCCTCCACAGTGTATAAATCTGTTAGTACAACAGTTTTAAATACATAGAGTAAGCACACCACATACCAAAAATGCTTTTTCAATTAAGTTGTATTAGGCATATCCATACATTTATATAGTAGGTACAAATCTCCAAGCATGTTATACCACATCGAGCATAATACAGAATAAGTATTGGCTCCACTGTAAATTCCAACAAAAATACATGCATGTATTGTATATACCGTATTTATTGGCATATAACATGCACATGCGCATAACACGCACCCTAACTTTAAGAGGGAGGTTTCAGGAGAAAAAAAACTTTACACAGCCGCCTGCGTATAACACGCAGGCACAGTTTACCCTCTATTTTCAGGAGAAAAAAAGTGAGTGTTATACGCCAATAAATACAGTAGGTATAATGAGCACCACTCAAGTCATATGGCAGCTGATGTACAGAGATAAATACAGGAATTTAGTACCCAAAATGGAATAATGAGATGAAACACTGAGCCAGACACTGGTAAAAAGAGAGAGAAGGAAAAACCCAATGTTTCACTTTCTGACTCGGTAACAAAAGTTCAGACAAACACTAAAGAGTGAATATACATAGCGGGAATGGAGAAAGCAATGAAATCCTTACCCAGCTTCTAACCCTTTCCACCTCTATCCAAAATGAATAAAATAAAGTTTGGGCTGTACATACACTTAAATGAAAATAGATCCTATGAAAATAGGTACCTACGGAACCCTATTCCGAAAAGCTATTTATGCTATTGTATAGCAGACAACAGAAATGCAAAACCATAGCTATAAGATGCTGCCATAATAACCTGCTGATGTATGCAAAGCATACAAGCACAAAAAAAGCAAATATTGCTAGAATTTAAAAGACATCTTGACGGTAATGCAAAAGATCAATATGCAGCTTAAAGATTTATTAATGAACAACTGTCTTTGCTTTGGCAAGGAGACAGTATATATCATTCTACAACGATTACCATTCACTGGAGTATAGACAATCTGCACAACATTTTGGTGACTGCCGTTTGCTAAAATATTTGTAATTACATTGGGTACATAGCCTTGCATGTATATGTACAACTGGCAACACACAGTTGATGATTTTTTTTACTTAGCATAGTTGCCCCTTGTCCTTTATTACCAGAAGCTCTACCAGTTTTTCTTGTGGGTCAATGGAAAGGTTACTACATGATTAATGGACTGACTTGTGTCAGGTCACCTGTGGCCAGGTGACAAGTGCAACCCCTTAGGGCCAGGGATGCACCACAGGGTAGTGAACCCTATACCGACTGCTGTGAACAGAGAGGAAGTGTGAGCCCAAGATTCCCCAGGGCGCAGAGTCTAAGACCCAGCTTGGTGTTCACCAGAGCCTCTGGTGGTGAGGATGGCCTTCGCTGCAGCTGGATCCAGGTCGCGGCCCCTGGGGTCCCCTAGGTCATGCTCGGTAGGGAGAGAGGGGAAGCAGCACACAGGACACAAGCGATAGTGATGGGTAAGCCGAGGTCAGGGCAACAGGCAGACAGGGGTAACCAAAGGACAGGCCAAAAGTTAGGGAACCAAGCGAACAGGAGTAGCCAGAAACGAGCCAAAATCAGTACACAGAAAGGTTAACTTGGCACATGGCAGACAGGAACTCAAGCAACAAACAAAGTTAAACAGCACTGCAGACCTGCAGTGCAGCAGTTAATATAGACTTCCTGGGATGGCCTGGGGTGGGGCCATACAGGAAGGAGAGATGATAAAAAGGCAGCCAGAACAGAGTCGGTCCTCTAATGAACACATGGAGACAGGTAAGCTGCCAGACTTTATTGCATATCCATGACAACTTTCTACTATTATAATTATATAAAGGCTGAAAAGAATAGGATCAGATTCTGATAATCCCATGCAAATGCTTTTGTAGTACAAAGTATCCTGGTACCTACTGAGTCAGTGGTTCCTCTTTAAATGTCAACTATTAAAAAGGTATAGTCCACCGTATGTAAAAATGCAATTAATGCACTCACATTAATAAAATAACAAAAAACAAAAACAAATTGCATAAAGCCTGCAGAGCATTGCAACCACAATCAGTCCACTAAAAATAAAATGCACTGGCTCTTGAAAATGTTTCCACAAGCCCCAGGTCCATACAGTGGTAAGGCCCTTCTGTTTTTGGGCCTGGAGGAGGTAAACACTGGACTACAAGTGTGGTGATATCACGGTGTGCTCGATTTATGATCTTTTGAGTCCTCTGCTGTGGTGTCTAATGGGACTTGTAGTCTTTCCATTCGGCGATCCCTGTGAACAGACCTTTGAGCAGATAAATTAAAAAGAAAACAGGATGCTTCAGAAATTAAGCTGAGACATTGTCAGAAATTAGAATTTATTTTTAGTTTAACATACTGTATTTTGCAAAATGATTTTCATTCCAAATATCGTCACAATAATTTTTTTTTAAACCATCACCAATCACACATTTTTTTGTCCTTTCACTCATTTTGGGGGCAGCACAAACACCACCCCTGTGGGAAACGGATGGCGGCAATCCCCCCCCCCACCTTTCCCCCTAACTCTTAAGACTCACTTGTGTAATTTTCTTGTATATCTTAAAATACACCATTTTTATTTGCAAAAATTGCTATGCTTTTAGTTCAGATGTGATTTTTTTTTGGTGTGACTGGCTGGGAGGAGAATGAGGAAGACAATAGTGAATATTCATTTGTTGGAAAAAAAGTATATACTATGGTATATATATCACCGCGCTGTTCGAATGTCACAAATGTAAGCAGCCAACACTCCAAAAATAGATCAATTTTGAAAACATACAAACAAAGAATAAGTGTAGCGCTAAAAATAAAAATGGCTAATAATTGCTATAATCCTTATAACAAATGAAATGTCCAAATTTGTGAAAAAAAGTTCATATTGTCGATCCAAGACTTTTCACCCCAAGTAGTGACTCAGTAAAATAACAAGGTGAGTGTTTAGAGGATCCGCCACCAGTGTAGTGAAACATAAGAGGCTTACCGGAAGATAAGGATCTGAGTAAGCATATACTCATCAGATCAATAAGGCTTCAAACAATATCCGGAAATCAGGAAATAGTTGCAGATGAAACTCCTGGAATATCCTTATAGATGGTACATTGAATCCACGGAAACCATTGAATTGATTATGGACGTGTAAACTCAGGTAGTATGATTACCATGAGTGATAATGATTCAAATTGTCAGAAAAAAGAAAATAAAAAGTGCACATAGCGTGATTCCGTATAACAAAGTTCTCCAATTTTAATAAAAAAATAATTGCACTTACATTTAAGTAGAATACAACAAGCGCTTAGAATAATATAGCAGTGGGGTCAGTGGGGTCTTCCGACGTGTTTCGTTCCCTTAGAACATCATCTGGGGCACTGACACACTGCTGAAAAGACCCTCTTTATATACAAAATACCCCCATACCTTAATCATGGCTCAGTTATGCAGAGAAAAGATTCGCAATGCTGACTTCCGGTTTATTCATTTGTTATTGTCACAAGTGAGTGTGCTTGGGTGTGCTTGGGTGCAGTGTTCTGCGCCCCAAGCCCACCCTTTTTTGAAGCCCATTAAAGCCTCGGGCTCTAATCATGTGCTTCAAAAAATATAAAAATGCCATTGGAATCAATGCGTCCAGATGCATGGATGGGGAGGGCATTGCCCCTGCGACCCTCAGAGCAGTCGCCACTGCTTTCACTTTCCTGACATACCACAGCTACAATGGTGACCATTATCACTCAGTGTGGTTACTGAGCAAATCTTACATGCCTTTTCTAAATCTCGTCTTCCACAGTACACAGAACATGGACGTGCAATTATTTTAGAAAACATAAACTGCTAAATACCGTTTTTCATCAGCAGTAATTAGCAGTCTTGTAACTATCAGTGTCCGGCCGAGCACTGGTTAAAGCTTGTGGGAGGAGTTTTCATTCTCTTCCGTCTTATGACGCTGCATGACCTTTCATTTTCTGTCTGGACAGTGCCCATTGGCATTGTCCTGATCACATGCACCCTCCAAAAAAAACTCTCTAGTAATACACACCAAATTGAGCATGTGCATTGTGCCTCCAAGGCTCTGTTCTATCAGCAGATGGATTGAGAACAGTAAAAGTAGGTGAAGATCTGAGAAGACAGGATCAAACATCTTTTTTTAAACAATGCAGAGGATTAACCCCTTAGCTTCCACAGTGAGTATAACAAGCATGCTTTACTGCATATACAGACTGATTTTACGGTTGTGGTTTTAGTTTTTTAGTTTTTTAACTTTAATTTACACCCTCCCAGAAATGTGTACTTGATTGAGGGTGTTAAGAAACAGTAGGGGATCAGAAAGGGGTTAACTACTACACTAAAGAGTTAAGTAAAGGAGTCCATATACTTCTAAAACATATTTTGAACTCTTGATATTTGTTACATAATTAGCCAAATATCTTCAAGGTCAAACAACCCTTTAATTTTTGTTCTGTTGATGGACATAAGTGAAAGAGGAATGTCAAATGTTTGATTTACTTGTTCTGATCAGTACCAGCCAAACCACAATAAATAAATAAGCAGTGTCTAACACACTGTGGCCGTCAAAATGGAAGTACATTGTCCAGGAACATCAGAGGGCACTCAAGCAATTAGTTATTGTTGATGGTAAAACAGAATGTAAAAGGGAAGGATGACCAAGTTCTAGTATAAGCTAATTTAAAACGGAACTAAACCCAACGATTTACCGCTTTCCCGAAAAACAGTTACATTCAGGGCCAGTTCACACCACATGCAGTCCATGCAACAAAAAAAAACGCATGGAAAGTAGGTTACTGTATATGGTTTTCAATGGAATAGTTCACACGAGTGCTTGCAGTTCCAGAAAAAACAAATCACATGTGAACTAAAAGGCTAGCAATTTTTGCAAATAACAATTGTGTATTATAAGATACATGAGAAAATTACACAATAAAAGAAGAGTGGGCGAAACCATGAGTGCCTCTGATTTTTTTCATTCGTATCTTATGCAGGGACTAAATACACAAAAGCACCAAGACCCTATGGGCTACCTAGAAACGGATACAGATTTATACATGAGGGATTCCTATGGCAGCTGCTCTTAGGACACTAGCCTTCATTTCATGACAAATAGTTTTCAACAGTTGTGATAAGTGTGGCGTGCATTTGTATTCAGCCCCCCTGAGTCAATACTTTGTAGAACCACCTTTCCCTGCATTACAGCTGCAAGTCTTTTTTGGGGATGTCTCTACCAGCTTGGCACATCTAGAGAGTGACATTTTTGCCCATTCTTGTTTTCAAAATAGCTCAAGCTCTGTGGGATTGGATGGAGAGCGTCTGAACAGCAATTTTCAAGTCTTGCCACAGATTCTCAATTGAATTTAGGTCTGGACTTTGACTGGGCCATTCTAACACATGAATATGCTTTAATCTAAACCATTCCATTGTAGCTCTGGCTGAATGTTTAGGGTCGTTGTTCTGCTGGAAGGTGAACCTCTGTCCCAGTCTCAAGTCGTTTGCAGGCTCTAACAGGTTTTCTTCTAAGATTGCCCTGTATCTGGCTTCATCCATCTTCCCATCAACTCTGACCAGCTTCCCTGTCCCTGCTGAAGAAAAGCATCCCCACAACATGATGCTGCCACCACCATGTTTCACGGTGGGGAGGGTGTGTTCAGGGTGATGTGCAGTGTTAGTTTATCACATAAAATCCCTAAAAAATAAATTTACGCTTTTAAATGTAACATGACAAAATGTGGAACATTTCAAGGGGTAGGAATACTTTTTCAAGGCACTGTCTTTACACACTATATTACCAAAAGTATTGGGACGCCTGCCTTTACATGCACATGAACTTTAATGGCATCCCAGTCTTAATCCGTAGGGTTCAATATTGAGTTGGCCCACACTTAGCAACTATAACAGCTTCAACTCTTCTGGGAAGGCTGTCCACAAGGTTTAGGAGTGTGTCTATGGGAATGTTTGACCATTCTTGCAGAAGCGTATTTGCGAGGTCAGGCACTGATGTGGATGAGAAGGCCTGACTTGCAGTCTCTGCCCTAATTCAACCTAAACGTCTTCTACGGAGTTGAGGTCAGGACTCTGTGCAGGCCAGTCAAGTTCCTCCACCCCAAACTCACTCCTCCATGTCTTTGCTTTGTGCACTGATGTGCAGTCATGTTGGAATAGGAAGGGGCCATCCCCAAACTGTTCCCACAAAGTTGTCCAAAATGTCTTGGTATGCCGACGACTTAGGAATTATCATTACTGTAACTAAGGGGCCAAGCTCAACTCCTGAAAAACAACCCCACACCATAATCCCCCCTCCACCAAATTAATTGTTAATCACAATAATTAGTTGTGGGCCTAGGAGTAATGGCTGTTCTCAGGGAAAATTAATGAAGGGAGTTATGCAAAGTTCATCAGCGTAAAGTACCTGCATTCAGGAAAAAAATGTCCACTACTTGCTGTGCACCCCACCAAACACTTGACGCTTACAATCCAGCATGGCAGAAATGACAACTTACATTAGAGTGAGAAGCTGGGGGTGCTGACTTCTTGCCTCTTCTCCCATACAGCCAGCGAGTTGAGAAGCCGAAAATGACTTCTCACCAGGCTGGGCCTCTAGTAATTTGGGGGGCCCTCCACAGCTTTGCGGGGCCCTAAGCAGCTTGCATAGTGAGCCTATAGGGCAGATCAGCCCTGCTTCCCTCTTCCTGCTTTAACAGGACACACTGAGAGACTTTGATTCCTGCTGCTGTCAGTGCTGTGTGTGTCTATGAATGCACACAGCACACCTGCAGGTGGCACACGGCTTGCTGAGGGGGACTGGCAGGAAGGAGACAGAGCCAGTGGGGAACCAAAAAAGAGATAAGCCTCCGATCTGTGCCATATCCACAGATCAGGGGTAACATCCTTTTGGATTAAAAAAAATAAAAAAATTAAAAGGTTTAGTATCAATTTAATAAAATGTCTGAGACAAACTTTATCTCAGAGCACAGTCAATCAGCTTTTAATTTTTTATTCTAAGCTGTGTGGAAAAACAAACAAAAGATAGAAGCTGATTGAGTGAGTAAGAAACTTATATAGCGCAACACATGAAAACTGAATCGCCTCTGGGCGCTTGGTATCCATTCCCTGGGCCCTCAGAAGTCTTTTGAACGACTTGCAGACGAGTGATTTGGTACTTTGGGAGTCCAAGATAGAGGGCATTTGCATAGTCCAGTCTGGAGTTGATAATCGTTCCCACTATGACTGCTATGTCTTCTTTTGGAATAAAGGGAGTGAATCTGCGTAGTAGGCGCATCAGGTGGTGAGATCCGCTGACTACTGACCCTCATTGTGCGTCCATTGTCATGTAGGTGTCAAATATGACTCAGAGACTTTTTATTTTGGTGCTAGGGGTGATGGTTTGACCCAGAATGGGCGGGGGTGTCCATGTGGTTGCGGGATGATTCTTTCGATTGGCGTGAAACAGGAGAAGTTCTGTTTTTGAGCCGTTGAGTTTAAGATAACTCTGTCATCTAATTTTCTATCAAAGTAAGGCATTTCTCTAGTCCGAGACAATGATCCTTATTGTTAAAAATACAGTTGTGTGTCATCTGCATAAGAATGATAAAGTAACTTCTGGTTACTGAAGATTTCAAAAAGAGGGCGGAGATCGATATTGAACAGAACAGGCGACAGAGGGGATCCCTGGGGGACTCTGCATAACACCGTACGTTTTTCAGAAGTGAAAGGGCCCAATTTCACTATTTGCGATTGGTTTTCCAAGAAGGAGGAAAACCAAGATAAATCACATTCCGCAACTCTGGCTACTTTAACTAGCTGAGTCAGCAATAATTTGTGGTCCACAGTATCAAATGCTGCGCTTAGGTCCAACAGTACTAGAAGACAAAATTCTCCTTCGTCTGCTGCCTCGAACGTCATCCCATATTTTGAGTAGTGCTGTTTCCATCCCATGACCAGGATGGAAACCGGATTGGAATGGATTGAGTAATTTATGGGTGTCTAAATGATGTTGCAGCTGTTGTACAACTTCTTTCTCCATTACCTTGGAGAAGACATTTAGGCCTGTTATGGGACAACGATGGTTTGGATCTTTGGGGTCGAGGGTGTTTTTTTTTAGTATTGGTTTGATTATACCTCATTTCAGCAAGGTTGGCACCATGCAAGGGCATTGGTGATGATACTAGAAAAATGTTTTTTGGCTATAAAAATTTATTTATGGTATTTTTTGGTTATGATCTTGTAAATGGTGTGGTTTTTCTCTGAAGAGCTTATTTTCCAAGCTGCTTCCACTCTTCTGCGCTCTTGCTTTAACAACGACAGCTGGTTGTTAAACCAACTGGAGTTGTTTTTCCGGATGCATGTTTTACGTTTAGGCGCTACTAAGTCAGCTGACTGTAGTAGAGCTTTGTTGATGGCCTCAAGTGTTTCTGTGGCTGTTTGATGTAGTTGGATTGTTTTTATTTTTTTCCCTAATGTAGTTTTGAAGAGTTCCGAGTGGAGCTTCTGCTGAGATCTGGTACAGTGTGTTGTCACCGGTTTTATCATTTATTTTGAGGGGGCATTTTCAGTAATTATTAATTTTAATTGCATGGTGATCTGTCCATGGTTGCGGCTCATTTTCCAGAATATTAATTTCCAAATTTTGTCTGAAAATGAGATCGAGCGTGTGACCTGAAGCATGTGTGGGCCCACATACAAGTTGCTGCAGACCTAATCCTTCCAAGTGGTCAAGGCAGGCATCAGCAACGGGGTCCTGAGAGGAGTTGGCCCAGAGGTTGAAATCCCCGAGCAGCAGGAGGTGATTGGTGTTTAGGGTATAGGTGGAGATGAACTCTGTCAATGACATGAGAAGGTGCGTTTTTGGACCCGGTGGTCTATAGCACAGGAGTATGTGAACAGTGTTCTGGAAATTTGTTTGCAGTTGCAGAGAGAGGGTTTCCATGAGTGGAAGTGCGTTCTGAAGGTCTGGTTTAGTGATCGAGAGGTGAGTCTTATGGATCACCGCCAGGCCTCCTCCTCTTTGCCCCACTCTGTTTTCTGTTAGAATGCAATAATTCTCTGGCACCAGTTCTCCAAGAACAGAATCCATCAAGAAACTTGGTGGGAGAGCTGTTTTGCCGAGGAAAGCGGTCGTGTGTATGCTTTTCATCGAGTAAACTGTCGAGGAACTCGAGGAGGAAAAAAGAGAGCAAGTTCTTTTTCCTCGGCTGGAGTCATCGTGTTCTTCGTCGGGCTGGTTTTCCACGAGAAACACGTTGGTGTGTATGCTTAGAAACCCGCGCACCTTCGGTAAAAGTTGTATTTGTAATGGAGATAGCACATTTGTCAAGCTGTAAGGCCTCGTACACACGACCGAGGAACTCGTCGGAAAAGACACATCGTTTTCCTCGACGAGTTCCTTGTTAGGCTTGTCGAGAAACTTGACAAGCTGTCTTTGCGTACACACTGTCAAGACCAAATCTCCTCGTTATCAAACTCGGTGACTTCAACACACACAACGGCAGGGGAAGTTCGATTCCACTGGCACAACCCTTGGGGCTGCTTTTGCTAATCTCATGTTACTGCGTGTTAGGTAAAAGTTTGGTAAGAGACATTTGCACTTTTCAGTCTGTTACAGCGTGACAAATGTGCCATCTCCATTACAAATACTACTTTTTCCTCTGCAAAAAAGCTCTCCCACCAAGTTTCTTGATGGATTCTGTCGAGGAAACCGGTCGTGTGTACGCGGCCTAAAAGACTGAAAAGTGTAAATGTCTCTTACCAAACTTTTTCCTAACACACTGTAACATGAGATTAGCAAAAGCAGCCCCTGCCGTTGTATGTGTTGAAGTCACCGAGTTTGAGAACGAGGAGATTTGGTCTTGACAGTGTGTATGCAAAGACAGCTTGTTGAGTTTCTCAACAAGCCGAACAAGGAACTCGTCGAGGAAAACGATGTGTCTTTTCCGACGAGTTTCTCGGTCGCGTGTACGAGGCCTCAGTCATTTTGTAGGATGAAATCATGGATTTCTTGTCGGTGTTTTACTTCCGATCTTGTGTTGACCAAAGCGCATGATATGTGCTTCGGCTGGGGAGGATGCGTGTAGTTTTTGACTGTCGATCGATTCTTAACAGTTGCTCATTCCATAGAGCTTTTTTGGTGACGGCTGGTAATATTGAGGCGATTGGCTTTAGACCCCAAATTGTTTCTGCAGAGTATCTCAGATTAGCCATAATCGCAGAAAACGCCGGTTGATTGGTTGCTAGTTGCTAGTAAATCAACCCCACAGGTTTATATCTACACATCAATGCAACTTGGCTGCTTGCAGTGATGTGCAAAGGAGCAGGGGAAGACACCCAGCAATTCTGCCTGATTGAAACTCTGCATCTCACGGATTGTGTTGACATCTCCATAGAGGATTGTTGTTGGTATTTCTTTACAAAGAAAGATATAACACATCTTCCTGAAATGTTGCTTTTAACAACCAAGTAAACATGGAGCAAATTTACAGTAAACAAACATTTAAAAACAGTGCAAGTATCCATGAGAAATCACTGGATTTGCCCATG